>OY720198.1:1258000-1887000 GCA_963082885.1 Parascotia fuliginaria | reverse complement strand
TCTCGAGGAACGTAATAAGGTATGTAACATCACGCTACTGGCGACGGGAGCAGAGCAGTAAGCAAAGACGCGGGTAATAGCGCGTCGCGAAAAGCTAGTACATTTTATAGTACACTGTGCCACAGACACACTGAGGTAGTTATTATGATTATAACGAAAAAAAAATATTTCTCGTCACGCCGCCGTAGCAATCTACCCAGAGCTTTAGATTCGGTGAAAATCTAAGTTCACTCTAAACTCACACCCAACTCGAACATAAGCCATTAGTAGCTACCCACAAACGTCAGAACACCGGAACTGTCTGACAACGTGATGTTATCAATAACATACAATTTAAAATTAACGCCTACTCTCCAAAGTTACGGGTTCGATTCCGGTTTGTGTCATATGTGTAATGATACCGATCTATGTAGGTTAACTAAGTTTTGAATACGGCTATAACATGTTTTGATATATGGGGTGTTCTGAAATGTGTAAATCAAAATTGTTGTATGTTTGTTTGTAATGAACTCAAAAATAACTAAACCGATTCACGGTATGTTCACGTTTTGGCAAAAAATATTGTCAGAGTTTCATGAGTTTTCATTTTCTTCCTTTTTATTTGTGTTAATTGTTTTTATCGTATATTCTTTTAATTATTTTAATTACTAATTTATCGTTGTAATGGAGAATGTTACTAGGTGTGGAATATCACTTAAAACTTTATTAAAGTACCTATAGTATAAATGTATAGAAATACACTAGTTTTTGTTTCATTCAAAAATAATATGTGGTTAAGATTTTACAGGCATTTGAGTTTGTCGTGAAAATCGAGTGCCGCGAGCAGGCGCACGACAGCAGCGTGACGTCACAGGGCAACTCGCTATCGCGCTCCGTGGCCGGTATTACGCAACTTACGCAACAGTGACTAGATTTTGCTGTTTTGTTCGCGCATTATTCTGCTATTCCTATTAACTTTTATTAATAGTGTCAGTGTATATTTAATAATGAAATACCTGCCACGGAAGAAGGTCAGTCGGATACTTCACTAAAAATCGATGGACATTATGGCTGCTGAGTATTTTTCCAAGAATATTGAAATGCGAGGAATAAAAGTACAAAAGTTGATCTACATAAATAAGATACCTGTTTACCGCATAACTTACCTACCTCACTATTACAATCAATTAAGCTACCTACCTACTGGTGCCTACAATATTTAGGTACATAAAATAGGTACCTAATTATATATCGTTGACTTATGTAAGTCGTAAATATTTTGTATTAGCTAGGTAATTAGATATACTATGATCCACATTTTTTCTATTTTTATCATCATATTCTATTAATAATATAAATGCGAAAGTTTGTATGGCGTGTATGTGTGTGTGTGTGTGCGTGTTTGTTACCACTCAGCGCCTAAACGGCTGAACCGATTTTGATGAAAATTCGTATGTAGATAGATTCGGTGCCGGAGACGGATATAGGCTACTTTTTATCCCAAAAATCGGTCTGGTTCCCGAGGGAGACAACAAACCATCTTTCATGCTATGTCCGTCTCCGGATCATGTTTGTACATTTTGAGTGCCAAAATGTACACATGATTTTCTTGTGTTTGAATTAGACATATTAACACTAATAGCTCTTAGAGCAGTACTAAACTACAAACGTCAACCGGGAGCGTGCGGGCGGTGTTGCCTTATGACGTCACAGCAGCGAGCGCCGGCCAGCGAAATCTCGCCGAGCACACGTGTTTTTAAAATTCAATATCTCGAAAACTATTGGATGTATCGAAATAATTGTTCGATACATCCAATTACAGAATATGGAGAGCCAAAAATTAAAAATAGGTAACATTCTTCATTATTATTTAATAAATAAATTATCTAGATAGAACATTCTTATACCATTACCATACCACCAGCTCGACACACCATCCCACTGCGAATTGGCAATTTGAGACTTTTTGTTAATAGTAAGCCCAGGTTTCCTCACGATGTTTTCCTTCACCGTCAGTCAGTAATGTCCATATAAACTTAGAAAGTACATACGATTTGCAAAATCACATTGGTACTTGCCTGGATTCGAACCCTCGACCTCGTGTTTACTAAACGGGTGCCTTCACCACTGGGCCATTACGACTTCAAATCAAATCAAAAATCAAAATCATTTATTCACTAGAAATGCGGTACATCGAGATGATAAAATAAATTAGTTCATCACATTCTACCATAACAATGGTGCGTGAATATCGTACAATTAAAAGAAAATTAAAATAATACAATTAAAAAAAAATTAAAGAGATTAAAATAAGAAAAAATTAAATTAATTTAATTTAAATAAGAACTTATTAACAAATTTAATTATTTTATGTTCCATTAGACGGCAATTATTTAATTCAACATAATGAAATATACTTAGATAGTCAATATTAATAAGTAAAATAAAATGTTAAATAAAATGTTAATTAATGTTAAAAGTTTTAATAGGTCAAAATTGTAAAATGTCAAAACGGTAAATGTCAAAATAGTAGAATGTCAAAAATATTGTAATTTCAAAATTGTATTTTGTCAATATTTATCTATTAGTAAATTATTTAAATTGGAAACATCTTAACATTAATTAATTACATAATTGTCTTTAAATGTCATAAATTCGTCTAAGCTATAGAAACATTTGTCTTTCAGCCACAGTGACACTTTTCTTTTAAATAGTGTAAGTGGTAGTTCTTTAAATGTGTTAGGCAGTTTATTGTAAACATCTATTGCCCTCACATAAACATTCTTCTCGTATATATCCAATCGACACCTGGGGCGGTCAAGCTTATATTTATGTCTAGTGTTTCTAATTATCACATCTGAGTGTAATCTGAAATATTGTGGGTGATATTTGACGAAAACACAGAGGTCCCTAATGTACATGCAAGCAAGTGGCAGAATTCTCAATTTCCTAAATAGTGGCTTACAACTGTCTGTAAACCAGGCACCACAGATTGCTCTCACGCACTTCTTTTGGATGCGAAACGCTTTTTCAACCTCTACAGAGCCTCCCCATGCAATGAGCCCATATGATAGAACCGAACCTACGTATCCGTGATATGCACTCAGTGCTGCTTGTGTAGATACGGTTTGTCGTAGTCGTTTAATAGCAAATACAAAACGTTCTAATTTATTGCAGACTGATTCAACGTGCGCCTTCCAATTACAGTGCTTATCAAATAACACCCCCAGAAATTTTGTTGTGTCTACTTCTTCTATTTTATTATCATTAATATTAATGACTAATTCAATATTTTGTCTTCTATAATTTTGAAATTGTATTAAATGAGTTTTGTTAATATTAATTTTTAAGTTGTTATTGTTTAACCAATTAAATATTTTATTAAGTGTCATGTTTATGTCTTTTTCGTACGTTTCTTTGTTTTCACATTTAATAATTAAAGTTGTGTCATCGGCAAATAGTATAGTTTTATGATGAGTTATATTTGGGAGGTCATTGATATACATCAAGAATAGAAATGGCCCTAGAACGCTTCCCTGCGGAACACCAAATCTGTTTACTAGGAAGTCTGATCTATATCTAATTTTAGTTTTATTTTGTATTTTAGATATTTCAACACATTGAAACCGGTCTTTGAGATAACTTTTAATCCATTCATTGGCTATTCCTCTTATACCATAGTTTTCCAGTTTATAAAGAAGTAAGTTATGATCTACGAAATCGAAAGCCTTGCTCATGTCGAGAAATATTGCCGTAATTGGTATCCTTTCATTGATAGTTTCTGTAATATTTTTGATTAGTTCAAAGCAAGCTAATGAAGTAGAGCTGTTTTTACAGAAACCGAACTGTTCCTGTTTCAGTATTTTTTGACTGCAAACGAAATCGTTAAGTCTTTTTAACATGACTTTTTCGAAAACCTTTGAAATTACAGGAATCAGAGTAATTGGCCGGTAATTGTTCATGTCGGTCTCTTCTCCTTTCTTATATAATGGTTTAACAATTGATTGTTTAAGGCTATCAGGGAAAATTCCTTCCTGGAGCGACATATTTACTATGAAACTCAATGGCTCACATATGTATTTGGCGCTAAATTTAAGTATTTTTGTATTAATGTCATCAATTCCTACAGAGTTAGTATTGTTCAGATTATTAATTATTTTAAATATTTCCATCGGGTTTGTCGGGCTTAAAAATATTGTGTTAGAATTACTTGTGTCCATAGTTTTATTTATATCGTAATGTTTGAATTTAAAGTCATTTTCGTTAGTTAAATTAATAAAATAAGTATTAAATAAATTGCTAATTGCATCTACATTGGTATGTTCTTGATCATTATAAATTATTTTATCTATGTCTGTTTTGTTATTCTGATTTCCAATATTTTGATTTATTATTTCCCACACTGCTTTGCATTTGTTTTTCTTTTTGTGTATGTGTTTATAATTTTCGATTTGTTTCGACTTGTGTATGCAGAGCTTAAGTACTTTTGAATAGTGTTTGTAGGTTTTAATATTGTGTTTTTTATCAGTATTAATTTGTTTACCTTTTAAGTAAAGAACTCGTTTTTGTATGCAGCTATTTTTAATACCTTTTGTCAGCCATGTAGTTTTTTTTCTTTGAATCGATTTTTTAATAATATATGAAGGAAAACATAATGCAAAGAACAGTGAAAACAGACCGTGGAATTCTTGGAAAGCTTCCTTTGTGCTAGATTTTTCGTATACCTCTGAAAAGGACAACGCAGTAATACAACCAATGAACTTGTCAATATTACCACTACTAAAATCTGTAGTTTTCTCGTACCAAAAGCGTGTCGGACTTTATTGAATACAAGCTACCGCGGCGCGTTGACACGCGTTTATGCTTACTGCTCTGCTCCCGTCGCTAGTAGCGTGATGTTACATAGCCTATAACCTTCCTCAACAACTAGGCTATCATACACAAAAAAAAATTTTCAAAGTTTCAGAGAGTAGCGCGTTCAAACAAACAAACACACAAACTCTACCGCTATATATAATAGTAAAGATTTAAAATATTAGTCAAACATAAAGTACAACGGAAGATCTCTTCCAGACTTAAAAATATTTACCTGTCGTCTGTTTATACCCTTAAGTAAGTTTAGCAGACTTAATTAAACTTAACCATACAGTTTCAAATCACAATACCTGCTCACCCCCGTTCATAACAGCGTCATGATACCAGTTATTCAGTTAATAGTTCGCATTGTCTCAAAATGTCACTTTTAAGTTGGTTAAGTTAGTATATTTCACTTAGGTAAGTGTGAAGTTCGTCTAATATTTTTGCCTGACTGCAGAAATCAAAGAATGTTATGTTTTTCGAGCGTATGTTATAAGTACATATGTATGTCTATGTCTTTATCACGCTCTACAGCCTAAATGGCTCAATGGATTTCAACATATGTGGTGTCATTGGATTCCTATTAATTGTGGGAGCATAGGGTAATTATATACAATATATGTAATGTAATTATATATAATTAATATGTAGGTATTTATAAAAAAAAAATATATATATATAATTGCTTAATTTGGGGCTAGTGGAAAAAAAATGTAATTTAAACAATACTAAATTATATGCATGTGGTGTTAAGTTTAAGATAATACTTTGTTCTGTATTTATTGAATGTTTTAGTAAAAAAAATATGATTGAATACGACCACTAGATGACCGCTAGATAAAATAAATACAGAAATTATAACTCAATAAGATTTTACCAATCTGTGCGTGTGGCGATAAAAAAATGGCCTGGATTTCTTTGTAGTTCTTCCTACGTCTCTAGATCGCCAGTGTTGCTATAGCACACTCGTGTTATCTAATAGCTCCTCTACACGATGGCCCAGCACTGGTACAGCGAATTGACAATACGATGATTGAAACGCAATTATACGACTGCCTCTGTGGTTCGGTGGTACTGTGTATGGACTGCCACGCAGAAGTCGCGGGTTCGATTCCCGCTCAGTGCAAATATTTGTTTGCATGAACATGTCTATTTGCATTGGTCTGGGTGTTTCTATGTATAATATGTATGTATTTACAAAAAAAAAAGTATTTAAGTATGTTTATCCGCATTCTGGAACCCATAACACAAGCATATAATATGCTTACTTTGGGTCTAGATGGCGTTGTGTGTAGTTGTTGAAATATTATATTAATTGTTATCTGGCCGTCGCTACGATATACGGCCAAAAAACCGACACCGACCCAATTCCAGGACCATCGCACTCGCCATAAGCGATTTGACACCACTATGCCCTACACTCTCTGGCCTATCATAGTGGACCATCGCGATGACCCATCGCGTAGATGAGCCATAAAGTTTAAGTTATGTCATATCAAATCAAATCAAATCAAATCAAATCAAAATAATTTATTTGCGTGAGATAGGTATATGTAAGTTGTTTTATATAATAGTAGTATCACCATATTTGCCTGAATAGCATGCAAATATAATAAAAGTAAGTTCATTCACCTGATTAAATCTTAATAAATTTATGATATACAATACAATTTTATTTTATTATGATTATGATTAATGTCACATTGAGATTATAAGTAATTTAAATTACGTCAAAAGGAGAATAAGATATGTCAATTGTGATTATGTCAATGTCAATAGATTAATTTATGAACTTACACACAGCACTAAACAGAATTTTCACAATTAATTTAATTTGTCAACCAAACCGTGAAAGTATGTCAGAGGTGGATAATTATATAAACAAAAACTAAGTTAACATTACATATTCATTAAGACATTATTAAGTATAATCATTACACAGTCATAGTAATTACAAATGCTTATCTGTTAAATATTTCATAATAGTGTATTATATTTTCATCACTCCACACTTTACCTAGTCTAACATTAAGTAAAATACGTCAAAATTCAATTTCCACACCTATTGTACTGCTTGCATTGTTTGTACAACAGGCGATATGTTCTACACAACTTTGTATACAAGGTATTGTAGACATGACTGTAGATATAATTCATACTTCTATACTGTTATATAAAGCGGAAATGTTTGTTTGTTTGAACGCGCTATCTCTGAAACTACCAGTTAAATTTGAATAATTATTTTTGCGTATGATAGCCCAGTTCTTGAGGAAAGTTATAGGCTATGTAACATCACGCTACTGGCGACGGGAGCAGTGCAGTAAGCAAAGACGCGGGTGAAACCGTGCCACGGAAAGCTAAATAATAACTTCGATATTAATATATTATAACAAAAGTACTTCTCCGATCGATCCTAACCATTTAAGTTAAAACCAGCACGTATCTACTAACATTAAATTGTCTAAAACACATGGACATTGTGAAAAGCAATAAGGTTCTTTATAAGTTTGTAGAACACCTCAATATCAAAGTAGTTTTCCTTAAATCAATTTACATAGGTCACTATGAAGTAGGGTTGTCGCAGTTTTTATAAAACTAGCTTTGCGCGGCGCGGATCCACCCGCGTCTTCGCCGACTGCTCTGCTCCCGTCGCCAGTAGCGTGATGTTACCTAGCTTATAACCTTCAAGAACTGGGCTATCATACACAAAAAGAATTATTCAAATCCGTCAAGTAGTGCCAGAGATTAGCGCGTACAAACAAACAAACAAATACTTTCGCTTTATATAATAGTATAGATTACATAACTTAGCATCCCTTTTTCACAATGGGGTAAGCAGATGTCTATAACACTAACATTTTGCCAGCTGTGTCAGGTCTCATATATAGTGCCTGTTGTCATTTAAAGAGCAGTATCTTAAACTTCGGGCTATTACTGAGAATTTTTGATAGCACTTAAACTCATGTATCGAATTTGAGAAGTCTGCTTGGCAATAAAAATAATAGTAGTTTGACTGGCCTGTTGGTCTAGTGGTTAATGACCCTGACTGCTAAGCCCGGAGGTCGTGGGTTCGATTCCCACCCAGGACAAATCTTTGTGTGATGAGCATGATTGTTTGTTCTGTGTCTGGGTGTAATTTATCTATAATAAGTAGGTTTTTACAAAAAAAAAATGTATATAAGTAGTATATCAGTTGTTTAGTAGGTACCCATAACACAAGCAAATATAATTGCTTAATTTGGGGCTAGATGGCGTTGTGTGAATGTGGTAGAATATTATTATTATTATTATTATAATAGTAAGCAATAGGATCGTTCTATCTTAACGGGTAGAAAATTTAAACAAAAGTGATAAACGTAGGTAAAAGCTTTTTGCCTTTACAGAAAAATTCAGACATGCTAATATAATCGTATTAATATTGTAAATGAGAAGTTTGTATGTGTGTATGTGTGTGGTGTCTGCCGCAGGGCTTAGCTAGTTTTTTTATATTTCTCTATGAAAATAGTTGCACTCTGTCTGTAAGCAGTATTTCCAGTTTAAGAGCTGTGGAAAACATCCCATTTGCTCTAATGGTAAGTTATTAGCATTGGAAAACTATCAAAGGAAAAAAAATACTAAAGAAGTATCTAAATGAAATGAAATAAAATGAAAATATGTTTATTCATATAGGTTAATTAAATAAACACTTATGAACGTCAAAGTTTACAAAATGTCAGCAAATTAACCTACAGCTAGTTCGCTGACGAAATAGAGCCATGAGAAGAACTGGTAAGAAAGTCAGGCCACTCTTTTTAATCGCCAGGTAATTACAATTTTTGTAAGTTACAAGTAGCATGCAAAGTGACGCAGGCAATACACTTAACTGTATAGGTAATTAATTACTTACAGCTTTCTATTTTGTAAAGAAAAAATGAAAAGTAAAATGTATGCTATACAGGCTGCCTCAATTTGCATATTGCTACAAAAGGTAAAGGCAGCATGGTGAACTGTGATAAGTGGCTTTGGCAATGAAGGTGTTTAGGAAAAAATTTCGGAATCCAGTTGGCGCCACTTCAACTGTCATTTTGGACCAATCAGGTGTTAATTTGACAGCTAGACCTGATTAGTCGGTGCTGCCACCTCGTGGGTGCCATTTTAGAAAACCCTCTCAGCAATTTTCTTTTGTTTTGTTAAAAGAACGTGAATTATCCATTTTGTAAATTAAACATTGAAATTTTCAGAATGAACACTGAAAATATTTGTTTTGATAGCGCTCAAAATGAAAGACCTTTTACCAAAGTGGCGCTAACTGGTGGCGAAAGTTTTCCTATACACTCTCATTGCAAAACCTGAAACTAAACAAAATTTCGTGTGGTAACCTTAGTCTAAAGGGACATAGACATTTCAATACTTTCTAACAAATAATAGTTGTTATTAGCTCTCCCCAGTCTCTCTCGAAGCTGTTTTCTTGAATGAAACTGTGACCTTTTTTTAGATGGACGCAATAAAGTATTAGGTTTTTAAAGTAATAGAAACACCGATAATAAAGTCATAAAAAAATATAAATATATTCGAAAAGTGCTTGTGTTCTAATCGCGTCCACGGTCATAGATTTACGGCGTTTCCTCGTTCCCAAACTATTTCGCCAAACTTTAGAGGTCAACGTTTAATTAAAGTAACTATAGTACTGTGTATGGACTACCACACCCTAGTGTTCGTTAACGTGGTATTGGGTTATTCCGACGAGAAATCAGTATTAAAAAAAAGTATTATTTCATTTGATGATTGTGAACGTGACCAGTTTTCTGTCAAAAAATTCTTAGTATTATACCGGAGTTTGGATTATGACCAGTAAATGGCAACAGTCAATCTATTCCACACAATCCAACACACACGAAACGTAGACTACACTGCCTACTTCGTAGAAACAAGGCATGAAGTTATACATTTCACCTAGTTTACTAAAACCAATCAACTAAATCGAATTCGTAACACTGTGATCCGTTGCCGCACTAAGGTCCACGACGTCGGAATCTGTATTATAAACTATAAGTGAAACTGGGCAGATCACTTGGCCAGACGTGGTGACGGCAGGTGGCCGAGGAACCGTAAAAGAAACCGTGGCCATCCGATAGCGATGTCGACGACATTCGCCAAGTCGCGGGTAACTCCTGGCTTGGCACAGCACAAGATTGGCATAAGTGGAATTCACTTAGAAAGAAAGAAAGTAAGAAAATACATTTATTTTGTTCTCAAAACAATAAAACAACATAATAAGCCAACTTAAATTAGGTGAGAGACAAAAATGGTCTTAGCTCAACATCTTGCTACCTCTTCATAGAACAGGTAACGCTGATATTCTACTAAAACCAACCTATTTACTACAGTGATGAACACGGAGAGTAAACTGTCAGTATACGTTGTTGCTATCATATGAAGGTAAGTATATATATCATATTTAAGTACCTATTTACAATGCAATATAAACCTAGCATATTACAATTAAACGCATCAATATTTAAGTGCAAAAAAAGGTATGTATCAATAAATATTAATTTTTCTAATTTTATTTGTGTAACATAAATAAAATAGCATTCATAACTTAGAGAAGCCAACACCCATCAATGGGTACCTAATAAAATCTACCAAATAAAACAGAAAATCAATATAACAAACGATTATAATAATTATTTACAACTAAAATAACACAGATCATACACGCGACATACACAAGCATTAACACAAACATTGTAATCGCGGTGGATATATCATCTCCTTGCTTATTACCGCTATGGTCAAAATATTTCTCGTCAAAAACTATACAATAAAGCAAAAAACCAGTCGCCACGATCGCAATTGCTGCCATATGAGCGTACATTAAGTTCTTAAAAGCCTGTAGTAAAGGTATTGAGTGTTTAATACAGGCAATGAACAGAAGAATGGATAGGGCAAGTAGAGTCCACATGAGTACATTGGTTGCAATCAACAGATAAGAATATATTGCTTCGTTTCGACATCTTGTTTTTAACGCACCATCTGGAGCTAGAAATAAACATAGATTATTTATTTTTTACATAGCTAAGACGAAAATATCTACATACACTTACATAGCTTCACGCCTTTTATCCTCCCGAAGGGGTAGGCAGTGTTGTATAACCACCCACGTTTTGCTATTTTATTTTGGGTCCAATGTAACATAATTATCGGTCACAATTCCAGACTCCGAGCTAATACTGAGAATTTTTCGACAGAGTAACCCATAAACCACTTTACCCGACCCTGGCATCGAACCCGAGACCTCTGCGTGGTTATTCGTATACAGTACCAAACTACAAAGGCAGTTTTATGTGTTAATATTATTATTTTGAGCAATTGTGGTAACGCTCCTTCCCTGTAAACAACTTACTAAAATAGGATAATAAAATTGAATGCATAAACTAACAATCAGCGATATATGCCAGCAAAGCAATGGGTCCAAAAATACTTGATAATATAAACAAACATATTGATATAATAATTGAAATATTTCTCCATAGATAGCCACAGATCTCACACATACACATTTTAATGGGTTTTATACCCAACAACACAAGAAATTATCTTCAAATACATTGAAAAACATGTTTTTGTACAATATTTTGGTACTATTGAATTTTGATAGTGACATTTAGACAGAAACGTGTCAAATATTTATAAAATGGTTGCGTTCTTGTCGCCTGTGCTATATTTAGTATGTTACTAAATCGATTTTCTGTTGAATTAATTACTAATTTCATAAACAGAATTAGTCGATTTTGTGGAAAGAAAAAAAAAGGGAAACGACAGAAACAATCACTTTTAAAACCCGGAGTGCGTACACAGTACCACAAAATTGAAGCAGTTTTATACTATTTACGTCTAAAACAGATATCTAAAAGATGTCTATCATACCGTAAACTTTTGGAAATATGATGGTAAATTGAATTGTCGCAAACAGTCCTTGGAACATAGCCAATGTGAACCTATTTAGTACAAAATATGGTGCAATAGTTACAGTCGTATCCAGGTAAAAAAGATTTAAAACTTTTCACTTCATTAAAAAAATATAATATAGTAAAATGTTTCTAACTTTTTTGTCTGACCGCCGAAGTTAAGAAGAGTAATGATTTTCGAGCGATGTATGCCGCAGCTTTTACTTACCTTACGACGTATCATAGGTAGGTATAAGACTGTTTATTAAAAAACTAACTTTCCACAGCGCCGTTACACTCGCGTCTTTGCTTACTGCTCTCGCTCCCGTTGCCAGTAGCGTGATGTTACATAGCCTTTCTCGAGAAATGAGCTATCATACGCATATACAATTTTCCCAATCCAACTGGTAGTTCTAGAGATTAGCGCGTTCAAACAAACAAACTCCTCCGTTTTATAATATTATAGATAAATAAACAGAAAATAGCTTTCCATACAGATCACTCTGAATACCTTTTAAACATGAAGTACCGACAGCAAAATGAACAGTGCTACAAAGTACTGTGTGCAACAGTTATCGTTTTGTAGCGAACGGGCTGTAATGAAAATTTTTGTGAATACTTTACTGTACTGATAGCAGTGAAAGTGGATTTAGGTGTTACTTTACCTGAGGGCATAGACAAGTAGCATAGGTTTATATTCTATTTATAGAATAGATTAAAAAATGTATGAGATTGACATAAGCTAACGAAAATTTTGGCGTTAGCTTATGTCAATCTCATACATTATGATTTAGCACATTTATACACGTTGAAGCGTCAAGAATTTATTATTATTTCTTTTGATATCTATGATAAATCATTATACGGCACTGCATTATTGTTCCAAGAAAATCCTTACGTCTAGTAACGAGTTGACGCACACCTCGTTATACCGAATTCATGTCCTTTCCTTTTTCCTTGCCTTCTTCATTCCCTTTACTTATCCCAACACTATCTTCACGGCAGTGGCTTCGCAGTTCCTGGCATTGAAGAAGTCTATGAGCGACAGTAACTTGTACTACCAGGTAGATCGTTATTTCGTCGCCGTCGCCAAAAATAGAAGTAAAAAAGCCTCTATCCAATTCTCACAGCGCGTGTACGTTCATAATGAAGAGTTCAACTCATTTGTCTGTCTGTACAGAATCAGTTTACAAAACATTGAGTTAAACGACTCACAGATATGCCCATTAGAGAAACACCTTAGCTATTAGTCAAATACTTTTTATTTTTTAGCCGTTTGCAGTGCTTTGTTTAAACAGAAGTCCAGGAGATTCTGTTTTTAGACGTTGGTCAAGAAGAAGTGTTTTTTTTTTTTACCTAAAGCTCAAAATAAATTCACTTTGGTTAAATAAATAATATATGAACGTCACAATACAAAAAACAAAATGTGAGTCAATTAACCTACAGCCAGTTCGCTGACGAGGTAGAGGTATGAGAAGAACTGGCAAGAAACTCAGGCCACTCTTTTTAAACGCCAGATTATTAAAATTTTTTGTAAGTTACAATTTCAAGTAGCATGCAAAGTGACGCAGGCAATACACCTAAAGGTAATTACAAGTAAATTTGTATGTTGCGAGGTAAAAAATAAAAACTAAAATGTGTGCCATTCCAATTTCAAATAGCATGCAAAGTGACACAGGCATACACTTAACTCTATAGATATAAGTCAATTTCTATGTTGTGAAGAAAAATAAAAAGTAAAATGTGTGCTTAACAGGCCATTCAGTCCTAACTACTCCTAATGGCTTTTTCTATTATCCCATTCCCTTATCTCTTCATTGATTCCACAGTCATACCACTTACCATCAGGCTATCACCACCTTTTATAGCAGCATTTTTATTTATTTTTTTATACAACTTTGGTGGTAAACAAGCATACGGTCCACCTGATGGTAAGTAATCGTAACCTATAAAGATGGCTGTGTTTTCTAAGCATTGCACAAGTAATAATGCTTAGTAAACACAACAAAATCGTCGACCATGGATGAGAAAGGAAAAGGGAAGAGGAAGAGGACCGGAGGGTATTTGGGCTGCCGGTGCTTTCAGTCACCGAGCGAAACACATTAACATGAAAACTAATATTCTTACGTCGATCTTCTATGAGAGGGTAATACTTCCACGGTCGATTCGACCCATTCATGCTGAAACCAGCGTGGATATACTACCGTAAGTATTATTTTAATGTTACTTTGTGTTTTGTCTTTTTCTTTTGTACCATTAAAAACAAGGATAGAGACAAAGTAAGGTTATAATATAATTGCTATATGAGGGCCTCCTTTACCTACCTACCTTTACTTTTACCACCAAAGTTGTAAAAGTAATTAAACAGTGCAGTGTATTCACAATTTTCAGCTTGAATTTCAGTTATGTTTGGTATGTATGAGTTTTAGACTTCATATCCGATTTGGTCAAGTCAGAACCTTAATACAATCTGCGAAACTCGATTGAAAACATTTTAGCAAACCTGCGTTCAGAATAAAATCACAAAATCTATACAAATATATTTATAAAGCAGAAGAGTTTTTTTATAACGCGTTAATCTCTGGCACTACCAGTCGGATTTGAATATTTCTTTGTGCGTATGATAGCCCAATTCTTGAGGAAGGTTGTAAGCTATGTAACATCACGCTACTGACGACGGGAGCAGAGCAGTAACCAAAGATGTAACTTAACGCGGGTGAAACCGCAAAGTCACTGTTTTCTTCTATTTGTTTCGCCGCTCATTTATAAACAAACCCATCGAGTTTGTAGACAATTTTCACTATTTTATTTAAGTGTTTTAATATTAACTTTTTGAACAAAATAACAGAGTAGAGAAATTATCTGCCTATCATTGGGTGATGCAGACATGCAATTTGATCCTTAGAAAGATTTGTATGTAATATATCAATATGCACGCATTGCATCTCACTAAGTCGCTATAAAGAAAGCCACCATACCAGCAGTTTCAAACGATGGCTTTTGGAATGATGACCTGTAAGTACTTCTGGATTCCAAGTAAAAAAAAAAGCCGAAGACATCATATATTTTTGTATTTACGTTTCATCCAAATAATAAAAACTCCGAAAACAGTAAAAATCGCATCAAAATCCGTTGCAAGGTTTATTAATTAGAGAGGAAATAGGAGAATATAAAATACTAGCGACTCGCCCCGGCTTTGCACAGGTATTATGCTGATCCTAAATATACTACAGATAGTCTTTTTAAACAACGTTCACAGCTTTTTTGTCAAACATATTTTCTTTAAAGGCCGGCGGCTCCCAGCCGGTATATACCGTGGCAACCGCTATGTCCCTGCATTACATTAGAAACCTCTAAAATTACCAGTGTTTCTCTACTATATTTTGTACGTATTATAAATATAAACCTTCCTCTTGGATCACTCTATCTCTTAAAAAAAACCGCATCAAAACCCGTTGCGTAGTTTTAAAGATCTAAGCATACATAGGGACAGGAAGCGAGAAGCGACTTTGTTTTTTACTATGTAGTGATAATCGTCCCTTGCATAGTTTGAGACGATCGCTTTTGGAATGCTAGCCGCTAATTCTTGATCTCACTAACTGTATAGCATCAGGTAAAGTCGAGTTACTTTGGTAAGCTAGAATAATAAACAAGGATAGAGACAAAGTAAGGTTATAAAGGTTGCTTTAAGAAGTTGTGGTAGGGTCCCAGGTTATCTCGCCAAGTTTTTCAGAGCTGTCCTTGGCGACGTCATCTATCTGGACATTCACTGTGTTGACATTCACCCAGATAATCACCCAGCCCACTTTTCAAACCTATTTCAGTCCAGCAGTAATATTGCTTACATTGACATTATGAATCAAAATAACAAAACGGGCAAGCATTGCATACCTAATGATAAAAAGTAATGAGAAAATGAAAAAGGCGACTTAGCGACATAGGTACTATTTAGAGAAAATACTGTTTTGTCTCGTTTGGAATCCACCACAACCAAATCCTTCAACAAAGTGTCTTCAATCTGCCTGATGGAAAGCAGTAGTAGCCAGGCGCGGTGCTTAATATCATTCCAAAAACCTTCTTAAGCTGCTGGCAAGGCTGATTGACTGTAAACAGTCAAAGGTTTTGGTGTATAATAGCCCTCGCGGAACCCTCATTTTAAACAACGCGTAAGTTTTTTAATATTCCACCTGTTTGCGTTGGAATGTTGAAAAATGTTGCGTATGTATATGTTTTTGAGTTCCTAACTGCGAAACGGCTTGCTTTAATGAGTGCATAGTTTGAAAAACTTTAGTTTTTATTGTATGAATATGAGATTGCAATGTGATTTTTTTATTAAAAAACCAAGCACAAAGGTATTACACATTTTCCAAGGTGTTAAATTTACGTTTATAACTATATTTTAAACGATGAAGCTTTTTTTGGTGTGACAGCTTGTTCAAAATGTATATGAGATAATTTTTGTGAGGACTTCAATAATAAAGTTTGTAAAAAATATGTGTTTTTATTTCAATAATAACAAATCAAAGTTAGTGCAAAATCAAATACTATTTAAATCCTATTATGAATCAACGATTAACATCACGTTATATTGTAATCAGAATAAGGCAACAGTTTAAATACTCGGTAAAGGTAAAGTAATTGAGATACCTACGTTTTTTAATTTAATTACTCGTAATAAGTATTTTACAATACATATGCTTGGGGTAGTTCAAAACCGACGGCGACGGCTAAAAATAGAAAAAGTATAGACGAAAAGTAGTACCCATATTTTCTCGTAACTTGGAAGCTAGAATACGCCTACTGTTTTTGCCTTCAATTCTCCTACCTACACAGTCAATAACGGTCTGATTACGTTTTCGTAACACTATTTCTTAATTATTTATTAAAATATAGACATATAGAAAGAAAAAAGCGAAAAAGATTTATTTTTGTACACCAAACGGAACACACTTAAATTAATACAAAGGTAAAACTAAAACTAAAATCAGAAAATAATGTAAAAAATAAAAATAATTCTCACTGGCAACACCACATCTCTCAGCATGTTTACGTAATAAAAAAACAAAGCCAGTTTGTCAGTGAGCAGATTACAATTTAAATTTTAAATGAAAATCAAATAAAAATAAAAATTATTTAAATAAAGTATGTAATGTGTGAAAGTGTGTGTCCCATTAGTGCCAAAAATTTGGACATCTCTCAGTTACGTTGCGATTGATAAGATAAACCGCAACACTGATATTCTGCGATATCCGATTAGTGACGCATATTCATAGTCCTAAGTAACAAAATTATGTAAATGCAACTATGCTTGTTTGTAACTTAATTACAAAAACTAGTGGTCCGCCTAGTGGTCGAAATTCGACCTTATTTTCTTCTATTTCTTTTTTAAGCAACTTTGGTGGCAAACAAGCATGGTAAATGGTAACCTTAACTTATAGAGATGGCTGTGTTTCCAAGCATCGCAGAAGTAATAATGCTTATAAAACACAACCAAGCCGTTGCTGACCACGGAGGAAAGGATGAGGAAGGAAAAGGGAAACGTAAGAGGACCGACTCACCGAGCAAAACACATTATCATAAAAAATAAATATTCCTACGTCGATCTTTTATGAGAGGGTAGTACTTCCCCGGTCGATCCAGCCCATTCATGCTGAAACCAGCGTGGATCTACTACCGTAAAATAAATAGCTTAATTTGAAAAAAATATTAATATAATGCACTCCTTCTCTACTACTATACTATACTACTATAAGTATGTATCATACTCCTCAGTCCGTGCACTTTTAGTGAAAAAGGTACAAAGTTTTTGCTTCACGTATTAATATATACACGAAAGGGATAGAGAAAGGGAACGAAAAGGTAGGGAATTAATAGAGTTATTAGATTTTCTAATTTACCATTTCCCTGATTAGTTGTGTATCAAAATCGATCGAGTACCGACCTATACTTAAAAAAATGGATAATGGAAATAAAAAAAATATATGTGAAACTTATTTAAGTACCTATAGCATTCGTAAACCGCTAAATTTATTGATTTCCAAAAATGACAAAATACTTCTAATTGGTAACGTAGATTTTTTCAGTATCTTTTTAATATTAATTTAGACTAGATTAAAAAAATCATGCAGAAAGGCCTTTGGTCAGCAGTGGGATGAATATGGCTAACAGTAACAGAAATTAACCATCAGCGCCTATAAATTTTTTTTAAGTGTTTTTTTTAGTTTAAAAGTACTGAATCTAGGTATATAAAAAAACCATTACAGTTTTGAGACGTGAAAAACAAATTTTAAAATCTTGAGCTAAAAGTTTGCTCATAGAATTACACTTCCACTTTATAACTATATAACGAGTGTCTGGATTCGATTCCAAAATGTGCTACACAAATAGTTCTATTGTAATTTATTGAATACGTTAAATTTAAAAAAATAAATTTTTTTGTTAATAAACAAAAAACTTTTCTTACAACAGTATGTATTGTAGAAAATAACAGAACGCAATAAAGAAAGTAAAATAAGCATTTATACTCATTTTGTTGTAGCGCCATCTATCGTCGAGTAGCTGTAATAAAAAAGTTTTATCTATTTTAATTATAAACAAACATAATAAAACGAATAAATCACTATTACAATTATATTCAACAACGTGAATTATATAAAATAATGTAACTTCATTATAATTTAGTACGTGAATTACTTGAATTTATGTACTAGCGCCATCTATATTACAATAGCAGTAAACACAGTCGCAATAAAATATTCAACGAAGGCAGAAAGTTACAATGTTACAAAATATTTACTGTTCAAGTTAATGTGTACCTTGTACTTAAAACATAAGGCTTAATATTGTTTATAGAGATATTGTGAGGAATAACATTACTAAATTATTTAAGAACGTAGACTACTGAAATAGGTGTATCGTTTCCCTTTGATATTTAGAAAGAAATGTTGGTTTTACCTTTAATTATTTTATACACTATACCTAAAACAGTTAAAATAAAACCTTTACAATTAAAATAATAAACAACCAAAAACAAAATGATCAAAATCGACACCAAAAAAAAATTATTTAAAATATTGCACTGACTAAGAGAAAATCAATTTTTTTCTCGCGATTTACATCTGTCAAACTCTATGCAAGCGAGCGAGACAGCATTATGTAACTGTATAGAGTGTGAAAGAAACAGCAATATTCGTCGATACAACATTCTGTGTGTGAGACAATAGACCATTTCGATGAAAACACAGAACGACACCGTGTTTAAAATTCATCTCAGTTATTGAAAACAGTGCCCTCTGTGTTCGTAGTTGGAAACCAGTGCAGTTTGTCTCAGTGTGCTATATTTATGTCGTAGTGTGTGTAAATGTGTGCAATTTTGGGTATGTGTGAGTATACGGAGGGTTGAAACGGACGCAGTAAGGGTAGTAGTAGCAGAAAAATAATTTTAAATAAATTTTATTAAGTACAATTTTGCCCAAAAAAAAACTTATTTTGTCATTAACGCCTTGAACTTTATAAAGAAAGTCATGGTCACGTAGAGCGATAGAGAGGCAGAAAAAAAACAAAAAAGGTAAAAGGAAAGCGTGAAGAAAATTTAACTAAATAATATAACACAATAACTAAACAGCGATATCTGGGTGTAATTTATCTATATTATGTATGTATTTACAAAAAAAAACATGTATATATGTAGTATATCAGTTGTTTAGTACCCATAACACAAGCAAATATAATTGCTTAATTTGGGGCTAGATGGCGCTGTGTGAATGTGGTAGAATATTATTATTATTATTATTATCTAAACGTCTGTAATAATTTTCTATGTAAGTAAATAACTCGATTCCGATTTAAAACTGGCGCCCAACATGGGACCAACAATTTTAATTAGATTTATCAAAATGATTGAAACTTTTGCACTGATGTAGTAGTAGCAAGTAAGCACTATTTAACGTGTTAAGTATTCACATCGTCGACATCGTTTCAGCAAAAAAGATGTTCACTTCTGCACTACATTGACCAGCGCAAACGGCGGGCCGCACCACATCGCATCGCATAACATTACGTCGAGCGGCTGGCAGAAACTGTATGCAATCAGCCGTAAATCAGGGCAGATAGCGCTGAAGAGCCTATGTCCAGCAGTTGACTTTCTGATGATGACGACATAACTAGAGTACAGCAGTCATGTGCATTACCTAGCTATTATCCTCACGAAGGGTGTCGAATATTCAGAAATCCATATGGAAGGCAGTTTTGTACTCAAATGACGCTCCTAGCTTTGAAAGCATCGACTAGACAACGTATACATTTTTTTTTTTAATAATAATAATAATAATAATATTAATAATAATAATAAAATAATAATAATCCACGATCATCGGTGATGAGGTTGTACATCCCACGGAAGTGTGGAGGTCGTGGCTTTCTGTCTGTCAAGACTCTCCACAACCGTGAGGTGTGCAACCTCAGAGAATATTTTATAAAATCAAATTCATATATGCATCGGAATGTCGTCGTTGTAGATAACGGCCTCACCCCGCTGGGTCTGGCTAAAGAGAACTGGCGCAAACCTGTTGTGCTTAGTATAGCGGAGCGCAAGGATGTATGGAAAAGCAAGGAATTACATGGACGCTTCTATCGGGCCTTAAACGGGCCCGATGTCGACTCATTAACATCTGTATCCTGGCTACGATTTGGTGATCTCTTTGGAGAAACCGAAGGTTTTGTCTGTGCAATTATGGACGAGGTTCTAATGACGAACAACTACCGGAAGTTTATCTTAAAGGATGGGACGGTAGACATTTGTCGGGCATGTCACTACCCCGGAGAATCCATAAGACATATTGTCTCTGGTTGTTCTCGTCTTGCGAACGGCGAGTATTTGCATAGACATAACCAAGTAGAGGATCGTCCACCAGCAACTTGCTCTGAAGTACAAGCTTGTAGTCTCTGAGGTACCGTACTACAGATATGTGCCCGACCCAGTTCTCACAAATGGTCGTGCCACAATATACTGGGATCGATCTATCATCACTGATAGGACTTTTGTTGCCAATAAACCTGATATAGTGGTGATCGATCGATTAGAGTGCCTTGCAATGATCATCGATATCACCATTCCACATGATGACAATCTCGTGAAAGCAGAAAAAGATAAACAGATAAAGTATTTGGTTTTGGCTCGCGAGGTTGTCGACATGTGGGATGTGGATTCGGCGATCATTGTTCCGATAGTCATATCAGTTAATGGACTGATTCCTAAGAGCCTCCATCAACATCTCGCGAGGCTCGCGTTAGGTGGCTGGATCGTGGGCCTGATGCAAAAGGCTGTGCTCCTTGATACGGCCCGTATTGTGAGGCGGTTCCTATCTCTGGAGCCCTAACCACCGGTAGCTTGGTCCCTGTACCCGATATCGGTGGGTCTCCATATTTTTATATTTTTAAATGTATATTTCTATTATTTTTTATATATATTTAAAAATGTAATTTTATGTGTACATAATTAAATAAAGAGAATAATAATAAATTTATTTATTTCCCTCATAGGTTTACAGTTACAAAATTGGTATAGCTTATGTAATATTAATTAGAAACCTAGTGAGAGCTGGAGTCCATAGTAGGTTCTAGGACCTGTGTGACGAATCTCCAGGCTCTCTCCTTGTATATATTAGTATATATTTAATAGCTAATGCTTACATTGGGAGTTGTTTGAGAGATAAATCAAATAAATGCATGCATGGTGAGCGCGTGTGTGCGCGCGCGCGTGTGTATGATGTGTGTGTGTGTGTGTGCGTGTGTGTGTGTGTGTGTGTGTGTGTGTGGGTGTGTGTGTGTGTGTGTGTGTATGTGTGTGTGTGTGTACTATATAAATTATTTTAATATAATCAACACTAATCTACTTTGCTTATAATCAAAAATAAACTACTTACTAAAATACCTTGATGAATTCCATTCCAGTTTACCCGTACTTATCTTTATTTTTTCTACAAAAACTTAATAATTTCACTTATAAAATTAAAACTTTAATTAAATTAACTAAATAAGCTAAACATCTAATATTAACTTAGCATGATCTCCACAAATCACACATTACTAATATTTAATTTCAAAAAGTCGTTGGTTAATTTAATCAAATCTTTCATCACTGACACCATAAATTAAAAGCTACCCAAATATTTCGCAACTAATTAAAACAAAAGGATTATCTTTAATTAATTTATTGACAAATTATTTTTTTAATAACATATTATAAGGTTTGGTTGCGGACGGTATGCCTAATCTGCACCACCCTCGCGTAATAGGCCATCTCCTTGTTGCTATGGCGACGCACAAGATGGCCGCTGTCCCCGCCCCCCGCGCTCCGCAGACGTGGGTATAAAATCGCGCCCTCCAGCCGCTGTAGTCAGAGCGCCACTACGACCCGACGAATGCGCACGTACCGTGTTTTTTCTTAATTTCTCGGCATTTCGAGAAATTTAATTTCCTGTATTTTTCTTTTGGTTCTCTTCCTATCTCGCAGCAGTTTGAAAATAAATTTTATTTTTTTTGTTTCCTTCCTTTTATTTTTTATCTTATTCCTTTTTTCTTGTGGACGGTGTGATGCTGTGGCTCCAAGGTAAGTGTGCTAATCAAAAAAGTTATTTTACAGATTCTACGCGGCTAAATCCTACTTACATATTTAATTTATGACAGAGAATTATTTTAGACACGTGCAATGATTATCGATTTAGGTGCAGATGTGAGAGTAAAAATAGCATCTACCTCTCCACGTGCTCTTAGTAAAAGCGACTCTACTGTGTTCAGTTTAAGTTCCATTTTATCTTGACCGTTCGCGTTACTTACTACCATTTGGAAGTCTTTAGCGGAATTAATATAGACTCTCACGATATTCAGGCTTATCCTACAACCCGGACGTTAGGTTTCTCGCGCCAAATTATATATGTGGATTCTCCTTTTGGGTTTTTATAATCATTTATTACTTTACTTCGATATTGAAACTAATATTTATTCTTCGTTTGGTTAAAACCAGAGAGGAAGTTAAATTCAATTCTCGGTCTTCTTCTAGTGTTATAAAGCTTTACGTGATGACAGGAAACTTCGTGTCATAGGTTTTAATTTCGATACCATCGCTTTTCACGAAAGATGTTTGTCATTAAATTTCATCTACATATTTTACTGTTGTAACATTAAATTCATTAACAAGAAGATTAATTAAGCTGGCAATAATTTAAACACTCGTCGAATTAAAAAGAAGATGGTGAGATGGCTTTCTTTATCATAAAGTAACGACTAACGTTGCATATTGGCTTGCAGCAACCAAGAGCGTCAAAGCTTGCTAGTTAAAAATCGACATCATTATAAATTCTCGGCTTACTCTATAATACATGATATGATGATGATCTAAACGATTTCAATTCCGGTATTATTGACGTTCATGAGACTAACGTCGCCAATCTTCTTTACGAAGATCCTCGCACATCGCAGGCATGTGAGCACACCGTTGATATAATACACATGTATTAAAAACCATCTGAAACAAGTTCTCTGAATTTAGAAATTAGTGAAGGAACTGGCAGAAGAATACAGCCTTTTTGCGACATACGATTTTGAGAGGGAATGTTTGTCTCTCATATCTCAATATTTTGGTGAAGTTTAGTACGTAATATTGGCAAAAGCCTGAAATTTTGCACAGGATTTCTTTTATTTATGCTGACAGTGGCAGATGAGCGAACAGCCCACGTGTGGGTAAATGGTAACTGTCGCTCATTGATGACTCAGAGTCCCTAGCATTTTTCTTTCAATGCCAAGGACTCTGCGAAGCCCATGCCTACCGTGAAGGATGTGGAGTAGGTGAAAGAATGGGTGTTGAGGAAAAAGATAAGGGCGGGAATTGGGTCTTATTAAGGAATATACTCCATTAAGGAAGAAATAGGCGAAAAACCCGCGGAATTCAGTATTTTACGTGGTTATAGCCACAAACACCTACAATTTGTAAATTGAACTTGTGCAATAAATATGCCTAGCTCTGGAGAACATCGATAACAATTGCAATTGTAAAATAAATGTGAGCTTGTATTCCGTTTTTACAGTTGTAATCCCCAACGTGATAAGAGTATTATTGGGTTATTCTCTCGAGTATTTCTTAGTGTTTGTTCGGAGTCTGCAGTAGGACCTTAAGAACATGGTACCTTACATAGGTAAAGAAACGTGGAATATATAACGGGTGGCGCAAAAGTAATGACCCTATTTGGTTCAGCTATAACATTTTTTCTAAATTAGAAAACTAGATTTAGATTTTTTTAAATCTATATTTGTGCCATTAAATTTCGTACCATTAGGATTTAAAGATGATATCTTTTAAATGGTGACCTCCAGAGTTGATACACATTTGAGCCCTATTTATGACATTTTGCATAACTTGCCGTAACACTTCCTGCGATATGTTCGTTATTTCTCGACGAATGTTTTCTTTTAGAGCTGCGAGAGTCTGTGGCTTGTTCACATACACCCGAGATTTCAAAAAACCCCAAAGAAAGAAGTCTGGACTGGTCAGATCGGGTGATCTTGCAGGCCAAGGCAAATCGCCAAAACGAGAGATAACTCGGCCTGGAAAAGCGTCCCTCACTAAGTCCATAGTGTCGCGCGCTGTGTGTGCCGTAGCGCCGTCTTGTTGAAACCAGATGTGCTCCAGCCCCAATTCGTCCAAACTGGGTATCAAAAACTCACGTAACATGGTTCTGTAGCGTTCTCCAGTGACAGTAATCGCATTGCCTCCAGCGTCTTCGAAAAAATAGGGTCCGATCACTCTGTCAACACAGATGCCACACCATACAGTAACTTTTAGTGGGTGTAGAGGTGTTTCTTGAATAATGCGCAGATTATCAGTGCCCCAGAACCGAGTATTCTGCTTATTGACATGCCCTGAGAGATGGAAATGGAAACGCAGGAAGTGTTACGGCAAGTTATGCAAAATGTCATAAATAGGGCTCAAATGTGTATCAACTCTGGAGGTCACCATTTAAAAGACATCATCTTTAAATCCTAATGGTACGAAATTTAATGGCACAAATATACATTTAAAAAAATCTAAATCTAGTTTTCTAATTTAGGAAAAATGTTATAGCTGAACCAAATAGGGTCTTTACTTTTGCGCCACCCGATATATACCTCTATCAGTATGCTGGGTCCTCGTTGTATAGTACTAGCTGTTATTGGCGGCTTTGCCCGCGTGGGTAGGTATACCACAAAAAATATAGGTAGCCTATGTTACTCGCTGATATTGTATCTTTCTATATATGAAAGAATTTTTAAATAGGCAGTATACTTTTGAGTTTATTCTTAAAAAACAAACATACAAAAAATCTATGTTTAGATCTGTATTAATGACTTTCGTCGAGTCAAGTAAGTAATATTTATTAAATAATTGTTTTTTTGGTTCGAAGTATATTTCGGCCGGTAAATGGCTACTGTGACATGGGAGCTAACGTAGCTGAGACGAAACATAAATGTTATGCATTTCTGCCTAGCTCTTTAGGGATAAAAAGGCGTGATACTATTTATCTGCTACTACTTTCATTCTTGTACGATAAAATAAATAGAAATATTTTACATGTTCTATCATCAATAAAATCAGCCTATCACAGTCCCTGGACATAGGTCTCTCCCAATCTGCTCCACAACACCCGGTCCTCTGCCTTCCGCATACAGTCCCTCCCAGCCACCTTCTTCAGGTCGTCGGTCCACCTGGCTGGGGGTCTTCCTTTACGTTTATCGAATCGCGGTCTCCACTCTAGGACTCGATTGCTCCATCTGTCATTTGCCACTTCAACGTGCTTATCCTTCAAGCTATATCGGTTAGTTTAGTTCTTTGTTAGATTACCTCGTTGCGAAGATGACCTCACAGAACAAGATTCAAACGTAAAGAAACAAAGTAAATATATAAAATAGAAAGCCTGGTTGTAACTTTACGTGTGTGTGCACAGACGCTTCAAATATTAAATTAGTTGTGACAATACAAAAATATTATATGTCCTTTATTAACCGGAATCGGAACTGCTGATACATCCGTCTAATTTCACTTTTGAATTTACTGAGACTACTATTAAATATTTCTAAGGTAGATAGCATGTCATTGTATAATCGGCACATTCTGGTAACAGGTTCTCAACTCTATCATAGAGTGACCAAAGTGATAGGTAGCCATTATACAGAGAGTATACGACGGTATGATATTAAATGCAATAATAAAAATCAACTAATTATCTTCAATAGTTTAGACACAGGACTACTTTTTAATTTCTTTAATTCTAAACACTCTGTAAGTACGTCAAACTGTCACTGACTTAAAAGTAATAGTTCACGTCGAAGGATAAACGTTTCTGCTCATCACAGGTCAATGAACTTGTCATAATAAATGGTGTATTACTTTGTTACTACTAAAATATTATTATAGAAAATTGAAAATTTTTGTTTTTCGTCAAAATATTTTTGTTATTAATTTGAAATAATTATACGGACTAGTAATAGCTGCCTTTTCATTTAATATCAAACCGTCGTATACACTCTGTGCAAGTCGTGGATAGGATTACTTAGCTTAATAACTTCTCTCGTATTAACTTCTTTTAAAGCATGCAACAGATTTCGATACAGTTTCCAGCAGATTTATTAGTAAACTAGCTTACCGCAGCGTGGGTCTTGCATCTTAGCTTACTGCTCTGCTCCCGTCGCCAGTAGCGTGAAGTTACATAGCCTATAATCTTCCTCGATAACTGGGCTATCATACGCAAAAAGAATTATTCAAATCCCACTGGTAGTTCTATACGCTAGTACGCTTTATATAATAATTGTATAGATAGATATTTAATATAGTACAAAAATGTCAAGAATTTCAACTATTTATAGCAAAAGCATAACGTGCAAAGCATGGCTGTGTGTCAAGTATTGTATAATCCACTTAAATCCGTATAAAAATAAGGAAAACCGTTAAATAGTCTACGATAGGTGTTGGGTAGAAGCGGAATATAGATTTTTTGTTATGAAAATTGAATCGGCTCATGAAATATTTATGGAGAATCACTTACAGAGATTGATGGTAACGTATAATGTTATTTTATAGTGTTACTAGCTGTTGCCCGCAGCTCCACCCGCGTGAATGTTGGTTTTATCGCATTTTCCGTAAACAATTTCTTCCCCTATTTTAACCCCTTCATGTAATTTTTTGATCGATAAGATAGTAGTAAAATTAAATGTAAAATTATAACGGCGTAATGGTACAGCTTTAAAGTATAATTAAAATAAAAAACTTGACTTACTAATCTTAAAATAAAAAACTATATTTAAAACATACTGATTTAAAAAAAAACCTAATCAAATTTAATACAAAAAATATTAATATAAGCATTTGTCGATTAGTCGAAGTGGCTCAGTGGATAAGAAACCCGCTTCGTAAATTCGTAAACACGAGGTAATGGGTTCGAATCCAAACAAGTACCAATATGATTTTTCAAATCATATGCACTTAAAAGTCTGGTAGTAGATCCACGCTGATTTCAGCATGAATGGGTCGGATCGTCCGGGGAAGTACTACCCTCTCATAGAAGATCGACTTAAGAGTAGTAGTATCCGTACTACTGCGTTTCGTTCGGTGAGTGAGAGCGCCGGAGGCCCGATTTCCCCCCTTTCCTCTTTCCTCACCTCCCTCATTCCCTTCCCCTAACCCCATTCCCAGCCGCCATAGTGGAGGCCACCATACCAGCAGTTTAAGACGATGGCTCTTGGTATAGTGGCCGCCATTTCTGGATTCCACTGACTGCTTACCATCAGGCGGGGTGGAGTCACTTTGGTAGGCTATAATATAAAAAAAAAAAAAAAAAAAAAAAAAAATTGCAATCCGCCTTAAGCAAGCGTGGCGATTAATGCTCATGCCTTCTCTATATGAGAAGAGGCCTTTGCCCTGCAGTGGGACAGTGAAACAAGCTGGTATTAAGCATTTGTATCTTTGGCTAAATAAAATAAATTCGGGAATTGAACCCGAAACTTCGTGACAGTACACCCGATACGAATTCAACAAGATACACTGTATATCAGTACACAATACTACTTCTTTTATAGAGTGGTTAACGATCAACCTAATGTCAGGATTTGTGGTCACCCATCATTTATAGAGGCTATCAACATACTATTGAACCACAGAGATAATTATAAAAATACGTTTTGTAATTTGTATGTGTTCATTGTGTTGTGCGTTACTTATTATACAAATTATTTACACATTACTTTTAATAATAAAAAAAAGCATGAGCATAGCCAATTTATTTTTCTCAAATTCAAAGTCCAAACATTTATTCATAAGTTGTTTCATAGTAGTTTCGCCTATAAAAGCCCTTCAGCATGCAAAAATTTATACAATGTCGAATGTCCTTTAAACATATTATCCAATTCTAAACATTTTTACATTACATTTTATAAAGTGCCGTCATACAAGTATTGCATAACAGAGTAGTATGCTTTTGTGGCAAGAAAGAAACAAAGTTTTTTTTAAAACTATGATGTAGGCAGCTTATTATAAAATTTAGAAGCCATGCAGAATATCTACCAATCTTCTTATCGAGTGGTTAGTGGTCAACCTAGTGTCAGGGTTTGTTCATGTTGCCCATAATTTATTATAGAGTCATCCGATTAATCTAAAGACTGAGGGATATATTTTAGTATACCTAGGGTTTATTTATACTTAGGTACATAATAGGTCATGAGGTCATCGCCCGATAGTGGGGCGCCCCAACGGATGCTGGATCGATAGGGGACGTCTGTGCGACGCTAGTGATGTGACATAAACATTATCGATAATATTTTTTTAATTTTTATGTCAGTAATATTGATATGGTCCAGTGGTTAAGGAATTTATACACATGAACTCGCTATTTCGATATCCAGTACCATTGTAAAATTTTCAAATCTTTTCCATTAATTTAATTTTCTTTTTGGCTTTGAGCAAGTGTAAATGTTAAGACGGATAAGTAGGTACCTAATTTTAGACATCCATACTAATGTTATAAACGAAAGTAACTCTGTCTGTCTGTTACGCTTTCACGCCTAAACCACTGAACCAATTTTGATGAAATTTGGTACAGATATAGAATAGACCTTGGAGAACAACATAGGTTTTATTGCGAAAAATGGCTTGAAATGGTTGAAATAAAAGATGAAAGATTGTATGAAAAATGCGATATAACCGAAATTCACGCGGGCAGAACCGCGGGCAACAGCTAGTTTATATATAAGTCGTGGTTTTACTCAGTTAGCCAGTAATGTTCCAAAGTAAATTTGGAAAGTGGATGCACTTTAAAAAGGTCATATAGTTACATGACAGTGCCGTAAATAGCCTTTTTTGCGCCCTGTGCGAGCTTCTATAATTGCGCCCTTGTTTTTTTTAGATATTATAGGTACCCTAGAGCAATGCTATGTATAGGCCTACTTTATTTCATTCAGGGTGATAAAATAAAGCACAAGGAACTTGGTGTTGGTGGATCAATTATCTAATATTTTGGAGGAAAACTTTTTGTTTTTAAAGAACTGATGTGGGCAAACAAGCAGACGAGCCATCTGATGTTAAGTGGACCCTTCGCCTATTACACCACCCACTGTGTCTCACTCACTAAAACTCAATCGCAAGTTCACTAGTGCAAATGCGTTGCCCACCCTGATGCTTAAGATTTAATTTTTGGGCCACTATGGTTTTCATACTTCTATAATAATTAAAAAAATCTTTATAGCGCCCGCCCGTACTCGCCCGCCGCTTAGTCTCCGACCGACCATGTAGCCGGCCGGCGGCTTAACTCCGATAAACACTAAACACAAATACGCTCGTGCGCTGCCAAAAAAATGAGCGCGATGTTTTGTCTAATTTAATAGACGTTTTTGATGATACTGGCATGTAGGTACGTATGTGTTGGAATCGAGCACTAGGGGCGCAGCGGGAACTTATCAGGGGCAAACCGAAAAAATAATAGTCCTGCCTGGTCAGGCCATTCTTGCGCCCCCCAGAGTCTACGCCCTGTGCCTGGGCACCGGTGGCACCGCCCTATTTACGGCACTGGTTACATGCCCGTTTTAAACCCACCACTTCATAAATAAGACGTGTGTAAGTTAAGACCTTAACTACTATGACATAACGCCTAGTCGACTTACTGTTTGTTACTTTTTAATTTAATTCGTAATAGAGATAATATATATAAATTTAAAACAAGAGAATAGGAGTACGACATATTTTCATAGATCATAATTATCAATTCTCTCTCACAATCAGCCTCAGTTTCTGAAAGGCTGTCATCTGTTAAATCGCATGTAAAGTACCAATTGTGTTGCTAAAAGCATGTTCCAATTAATATAATTAAAAAAAAAGAAACGAAGTGAGGATTTCAATCAATAATTTAGTTTCATCTAGTATGGTAATTTGACTACGTATTTTAATTAAAATAGTAAATGCAGTAATTTTAAAATTACCAACTACCTACTGAAGTGTAGTTTAATCATACACATATACAGAGTGTATACGACAGTACGATATTAAATGCAATTACGTATAGTATGTGACATTATAAAGCGAGAGAAAAAAATTACCAAAATAGCTTCAACAGTTTAGACACAGAACTACTTTTTTAATTTCTTTGATTCTAAACACTCTGTAAGTACGTCAAACGGTCACTGACTTAAGTCATAATCCACGTTGCCGCTCATTACAGGTCGGTGAACTTGTCATAATAAATGGTGTATTACTTTGTTACTACTAAAACATTATATATTGTTAAAAATTTAAAACTTTTGTTTTTTGTCAAATCATTTTTGTGATTAATTTGTAATCATTATACGGACTAGTAACAGCTGCCTTTTCATTTAATATCAAACCTTCGTATACACTCTGTATACACAGTATAATACACTTAAGATGACGAAAATTGGGGGTGGCTCATGTTCAGCAGCGGACGTCTCTAGCTCATAATACGGTATTTGACTCTATATGAGAAATCTAAAAATATATATTAATGAGATAGCTTAGGCAAAAAGCAGTTGGAAAACGTTAGTTTTAATTCATAAAATAGCAAACTAAATTTTAAAATATAATTCAAAGGTTTTAGCTTTTTTAATCTGTTTCTTAACACCATTATATAGTAGTCGTTATGTTATTACGTCATACGGCTATGCAAAAGTGTCAACCTAATCTGTTTCTTATCACCATTCTAAACTAGTCGCCATGATAATACGTCGTATGGCTATGTAAACTTAGAAGTGTCAACTGTCAACTATCGTGTCCAGTGTTTTCATCAAATGACGCGCGAAATTTAAAATGCAACATTTAAACGCAATTTTATGGCACTTAACGATTGAATAAAAAAAATTGTGAATATTTTGTTGGTTCATTAGCACTATAGAATCTAATTATGAAACTTTTTAAAAATGTGTGTACCATATACCCTATAATGGATAATACATACACAACTACTACACGCAATCAATATTAATCTAAAATATCAAAAACAACATCAAGTTTATTCGACCGTTCTACTTTAACTTAGATGAAACTTAATTATTGCTCAACAACTTGAAAATTACTTGGTACATGTTTAATAGAAATATTGGCTATTAAAATGGCCGACATCTGAGTACTGATTTAGTGAGATACTTAGAGTATTAGTTTATTTATTCAAGGAAATGGCTAGTAATAGGGATGTGGTCTGTATTCAAAAACACTCGTTTACTATGTTTTTGCATAAAATATTAAAATTATATTGGGTCATTTTAATTAATATACTGATAAATTTACATATACTGGCGATTAAAAAGAGTGGCCTGAGTTTCTTGCCAGTTCTTCTCATGGCTCTACTTCGTCAGCGAACTGGCTGTAGGTTAATTTGCTGACATTTTGTAAACTTTGACTTTCATAAGTGTTAATTTAATTAACCTATATGAATAAACATATTTTCATTTTCATTTTCATATATTTGAACATCTTAATTAATTTACTGAATATTTAAACATAAATTTAATGAAATCTTTTTTAAGTCAAATGACGAACAAAATTAGAAACAGGAATTAAAATACTATAAAATTATGAAGTTTTAGTTATTTTATTTATTTATTTACACTGAACATACACCAAACTTTTTATAATATGAATCTTACAATTTCCTACAATGGGCGGCCTTATCGTTAAAAGGGATTTCTTCCAGGCAACTTTTAGATGGAAATATGAGGACGGGTTTTTTTATTATTTAAAAATATTTTAAGCTTCAAAAACTTGAAACTTATATATTTATTTAAAACACTGCCAAAAATAGTCGACATCCCTATCGCGTACATACTGCGAGCTTGATCCACTGGTGACAGCTAAAAAAATAGTTTATAGAGCAAACACTACAAGCGACGTTTTTATATTACACTTTTTTTAGGCCGCTATTACATTATCATATATAAATGATTTCATATCTGTCAAATTCTATGATCATATTTCGACGACTCTCAAACTATGATCATAGATAATCACATGTAGTTATTATACCGTCATATGTTCTTCATTTAAAAATGACTTACACATCTTTGATCATATTTCTATGATAGGCTAATAGCGGCCTTAGACAACTTCGTGGCAAACAAGCATATGGTTCATGTTCCGTAACCTATGGACATTACTGCGTTGCTAATCGTTCAGGGAAAAGGGGATGAGGGAGGAAAACCCTCTGTTACAAGCATTCATAGACTACTATATCTGCTTACCATCAGGCGAGAAGTATATTTATTTGTCACCAGAATTATAGGAAAAATATACAAATAAAAACGTTACCGAAAGTTGATAGAAATAGCAAAAAACAATCAATTTTAACTTCTATTTTAAACTAAGTTAAATACAAAATCGAATAAAACGTATAAGTTAAACAACTGACATTAAAAGGGTTGCCCTAACACAATTTGTGTTACTTTCAATTAGTTAAATGACAGCTGATTTAAAATATAATGTTTTATCATTTAGTAGCTTTATATTTTGTAAAATTAAATAATATAATAATACTAGTGTTTTCTGTCCTACTGCAAGCAACCTCTTCTCAAGGACCTCTTCTCATATAGAGAAGGCATGAGCTTTAATCACCACGCTTGCTCAAGGTGGATTGGCAATTTAAGACTTTCTAGTCCAGGTTTCCTCACGATGTTTTCCTTCACCTTCAGGAATGAATCCAATTAATATTATATAAATGCAAAAGTTTGTGTTTGTGTATGTTTAGCGCCTAAACTGTTGAACCGATTTTGATGGAAATTGATATGTACATAGATTCGGTGCCAGAGACATAGGATACTTTATATTCTGAAAATCTGAGGTCATTAGATTCGTATAAATTGTTGAAGTAACGTCGTCATCGGCACGACAAAAAAATAGGTTTCTTTCTTTTTACCTTGTTTTAGACAGGCAGACTTTTTGCTTTTTATATATTTTGCTTGTTAACAAATTTAAATACAAAAGAAGAAAGAGGCGTAAAGTGACAGTTCTAAAAGAGTTAGTAAAAGCAATTTGTACCTCGCAGTGATTCACTCCCAATTAATTAAATGACAGTTGATTTAGACGATAATGTTTTATCACAATCTTTATCATTTAGTAGCGTATTATTTACCTTCATTTTAAGGTTCTATGGTTGTGTAACGAAGTCACAGGTTTAATCGGGTAAAACATTGCCAGGTTTCCGGTTTATGCCGGATAATTAGGCTTTTTGAATGCGTGTCCGACCAAATTTAGACCAATTTTGCTATTTGTCACATGTTTACATAAGACCAGTCACTTAGAATTTAAGAAAATTTATGTTAAATGATCAAAACGCCTGGTTTTATATACAAAACTTTACGATGTCCGGCCTCTTTACACAATTTTCAGGTCGAACTGGCTATTAGATTTGACGACCTGGCAATCCTGACCGGGCAGTGATATTAGGGGTCTTCTTAAAACTTTCAGTATTAGCTCGGCGTCTACCAAACTCGTAAACGGGACTTGATATACCAGGCAATAGACTTCTGCCTACCTCTTTGTAGAAAAACGGTATGATACTGCGATAAACTTGTATTATTTTGTAAAATTAAATAAAATGTAACTTAATAAACGTATAGAAATAAAATAGAAATTTTATTGACTTATCGTAAAATTAGATAATATACCTAATATTACGTTACCGAAGATGATGTTTACTGTTAGTTGAATTCGTTATTTAATTATTTTGTAAAATTTAACTTTTTTTACCCATTTCTCCAAAATGATATACATAGAGGAACGTACAGTTTGTAAATTTTCATAGCCCAAAAATGCTTATACAGGACATAAACTAAGTGTCTTCCGAAGAACGGTGTTTATATTTATACTATTAAACGGGACAATCCCACCCACATGCCCATCACTGTGACTCCTGTAAGCCAGGATTAACAGTGATATCCAAGAAAAAACACCGAGCTTTGACACTCGGGAGTCCCGGGGACTGCTAAACCTACTGTCTTGGACCCCGCAACGAATTTAATCAGAAGTAAGAGGAGGAGTTGGAAATAAAATGTCCACTTCCCTCCATTGCAAAGCGGGCGACAAATTTAATCTGTATAGGATTATGACCTATTAAAAGAGAGCACCACGGACACGTAATATTAAGGGACCTATGTGAGCTATATCTGATTCCAGTAATATGTATGGCAGAAACGCTTAAACGCACGGAAATTCACCCTAGATGACACAAGATCCTCATAATAAACTGGTCCTGATGTAACTTGTAAACTAGTTATAGAATATTTATACTATTATATAGAACGGAAAGGTTCGTTTGTTTGTTTGAACACACTAATCTCTACCGGTTGGATTTAAATAATTCTTTTAGCGTTTGATAAGCCCAGTTCTTAAGGATGGTTATAGGCTGGCGATGGGAGTAGAGCAGTAACCAAAGATGTAACTTAACGCAGGTGAAACCGGGCTGCGGAAAGCATACATACATACATAGCTTCACGCCTTCCATACCCGAAGGGGTAAGCAGAGGTGTTAAACCACCTACTTTTCGGCATTTTTTTTGTTTTCGGTCCCATATAACAGGAGGCTAGCCCGGTACCATATATCGGGCACAATTTCAGACTCCGGGTTAATAGGTACTAAGAATCTTGCAACAGAAAAACCCAATATCACTTTACCCGACCCAGGGATCAAACCCGAGACCTCTGCGTGGCAATCCGTACACAGAACCACCGAACCACAGAATCACCGAACCACAGAACCACCGAACCACAGAGGCAGTCCCGCGTAAAGCTAGTATATAAAAAAAATATTTTTATCTCTGCATCACCTAAGGTCGACTGATACAGAATGCTCATAGTCCGCCTATATGTATGATAGATTCATAAATAAATAAAATTAGGAGAAGTACCTAAAGGAACCCCTGGGTTCTCTTTTTATACTTAATGGGGTAAGCAGAGACCATAGAATGCCATTTGCTGCGATCCAAACATAGGTACCTCCTTTGCCTCAACATTCATTAATCTTTCATACACAAATTTGTATTTAAAATACCAGTTATCGATAAATGTCCCATCGCTATAGCAAAATCCCCCTTTTTACCAAGTACGTACTCTATAACACACACAACAAGCATGTCTGTGTGTAGTCCCCTCTCAGTTCAATTTATATTACCTTTGCCTCTCACCAGATAAATATAAAAAAACCTTGTAGTACGTAGTACAACTCTTATTAGAGGCAAACAAGGCAGAGGTGTTTAACCAACCACGATTCGCTATTATTAATTAATTATTAATTATTAATTTTTGGGTCCCATGTAACAGGGGGCGAGCCTGTTGCCATATATCATTTATATTAAAACTGAGAATTTATTGACAGGAAAAACCAATATGACTTTACTCGACCAGGGGATCGAACCCGAGACCTCTGCGTAGTAATCCGTACACAGAACCACTTGCTTTGACGACCTGGCAACCCTGACCGTGGTGCAAAGTGATAATTATTAAGGGTCTTCTTCAAACTTTCAAGCTCAGAGTCTGCCAAATTCGTATCTTAATACATGGGACTCGATATATCTAGCAATACACTTTTGCCTACCTCTTTGTAGAAATAGGTGTGATGCTACGTTATTTAGTATTTTTGTAACCTTAAATAAAATGGAACAATAAAGATAGCAAAAATGTTGATGAAATTAAATGACAAACATCTTGCGTGAAAACAAAAGATGGCTTCTTAGAGTTAATGACGTTTGCATCACAAAACAATAACGTCTATTTTTGCTTGCAAGTGACCTAAGTACGGGGACAGTTATCACTGTCATAAAAAGTATTATTAAATTTTAATTTTAATGGATTTTTTTGTTGAAAATGAAAATGAAAATATATTTATTCTAGGTTAATTAAATTAACACTTATGAACGTCAAAATTTACAAAATGTCAGCAAATTAACTTACAGCTAGTTCGCTGATGAAGTAGAGCCATGAGAAGAACAAGAAACTCAGGCCACTCTTTTTAATCGCCAAGTTATTACAATTTTTTTAAGTTACAATTTCTAGTAGCATGCAAAGTGACACAGACAATACACTTTACTCTGTTTTATGTAATAAAGCAAATATATGGTCGAGTATACATGGATGGTAGTCTATGGTAGTAAATATTCTCTAGGAGAGTCTCACCGATCTAGTTCTTAAGTTGATACCCACAAGGAGCTACTACCGTAAAAAGACAGACTTAAATAAAAGTAGCAATACTTTACTATGGGATATAGCCATCACGCCTTTTTGTCCGACTGCCGAAGTCAAGAAGGATAATAAATAAATGAAGGATAATAAATAATAAATATGTAAAGGATAAAAACGCGCGTGCACACACACACCACTGGTATATTGGTATATCTTGTAATTAATATGTAACACTATTTTGCTCTTATGCATATTTGTTAATAGCTTATGCAAGATACAATAATTACAACATAACTAAAACTGTCCTACCCAATTTGTTACCACCATACAAACCGTGAGAGGGGCCTGGTGACGTGTAACACAGATTTAGCTATAAATCTACAACATGCACCAGACTCTCACAAAGTTTTGTGATGACTTTGTTTTGTTAGTAAGTACTTATTTTAAGTTATTGTACAGAACTTTGTGTAGAGGAAATAAATATTTTTTTATATTTTTAATTTTTAATGTTTTTCGAGCGTATGTATATAATATATGTGGGTATGTATGTCTATTTCTTAGACACACTCTACAGCCTAAATGGCTTGATGGATTTTAACGTATGAGGTGTCATTAGATTCGAAATAATTATGTGAGTGACATAGGGTATAATAATATATTATTGTAATGTAAAAAAATAGGTTTTTTTTCTTTTCGGTTTGTTATATTCGGGCGGGCTTTTTGTATAATACATATCTGCTGGTTTTACAAAAAGCAATAGTTTAACACCAATTTTTCACTATCTATATTAGGTCCTATATAAAATGGGGCGACCCGTAACTAGGCACTATTCCTGACACCGAGCTAACACTGAGAATTTATAAACAGGGCAAACCCAAGCTATACCCCACTTTATCGTTCATAAACAGAATCAATAAGGCAAGGCATGCCAGCAAAATAATTAATAAATTATACAATATAAATAATTTATCGCTTAACTATTTTCAATACCGTATTCATTAATTACGTTATAAATTCAAAAACGTTCTTAAAATTTTTTAAACCACAATGCAAAACGTTTATTGTAAGGCGAAGACATTTTTACAGTCAGCCTTTGGAAATATTCTGAATAAAACCTCGAGATAGAGCTGTGCAAATTACATCTTCACAAAGAGAGGGTAGCTTTTGCCCATGTAAATGAAAAGTACAATCAATGGAAGGTGTACACCATTTTTGTCCAGTATTTTTGAACGAATTCTTTTTAATCTGTGACTGAATGATTGATAACGTTGATGAGTATTTAATGATGTTCGTTTTTTGAAATATAGGTGTTGCTGTATTAAAAAATGTATGTAATATGGTAGAATTTTGAATAGCATAATCAGTTAAACATAGGTACTACTTTGTGCTTGCATCACCGAAAAATTTAAAAAAAGTTAATTTTTTATCCCGCTAGAGAATTGCTTGGACTGGATTAGCAGTTTTACTGTTTTCCTTAACCTTATGTAGGCTTAAAAAGACCACAACTCAAAAAGCTACATTGTTACTAGCTCAGTTTCAAATCTACAACCGCGGCCGGGAGGATATCTTTTACTGCCTCTGTGTTTCGGTAGTATTGTGTACGAACTGCCACGCAGAGTTCGCGGGTTCGATCCCGCTCAGTGCAAATATTTGTGTACATGAACATGTATTGTCTATTTGCATTAGTCAGGTGTTTTTAAGTTTCATGTATAGATTTACAAAAAAAAAGTATATAAGAATGTGTATAATATCCGCATTTTTAAACCCATAACACACACTATACTTTGGGTCTAGATGGCGTTGTGTGTAGTTTTTGTGAACTACGCCATCTTGCTGATTTTACTTATATACTCGTACCAAAATATATTTTAAGAACTATGCAAACAACTCATCCCCTTTAACTTAAGCGTGAAGTCTGACATTCAAATGTCAAACACAGCCATTGTTAAAACTATGACATTTAAAGATCAAGTTTAATGCCAAATACTCCCATGATAAGGGTATTAAAACGTCTTAATGCCCATATGATAAACTAGCGTGGTTTCACCCGCGTTTAAGTTACATCTTTGGATACTGCACTGCTCCCATGGTTCATAGCGTGATGTTTCATGCAAAAAGTATTATTCAAATCGACCTGATAGTTCCAGAGATATAAGTGCGTTCAAACAAACAAACGAACTCTTCCGCTTTATTTATTAATAAGTATAGATTAATTATTTTTGTAAAGTTTGCCATCGCAGAGCTTGGGTTTTCTAGATACAATTTTCGATGTAAAGCCCGATAGTGTATCTACTATAAACAAAAAAATTAAAAGTACGAAAGATGAAAATTTAATTATCAAATTTCAGATTTTATTTGACGTAGTCCATTGAATATCTATTGAATGCATTTCCAAGCTCAAGCGGTATAGCTATTAAGTTATCTGTGAAGCTGTAAAACCAATACCGAGCATACCAACAGAAACAATCGCCAAACTAATTTTTATGTTCTAATAAATCACCCCGAAATTCATAACAAGCTATTCGCGCTATTCGGCGGTAGATGGCGCTGTACACAAATTCTGCTGCCAAATATTCGATGGCATAGTTGCTTCATTTTAGGTCAAAACTTTGAATTTATGCGTTATTATAATAGTTATAGACATTTTAGTCTGTCTAAGTTGCAAGTTGGTAGCTGTAGATTAAAGTTTGTTGAATATTCTGAACTCGCATTGTGTAAAATAAGCTTTTGAAGTTGTGGTCTGTGTTGATAGCAAAAATCGGATTGTGGTTTGGTTTAGATATTGTTTAATGTTTCATCTATTAAGAAGATTAGTTTTTAGAAATGGGTTGCAGCATTATGTATCTAATATTGTATTTAATTTGTATTGTTGGTATTTGTAGGTTATGTTCTGCCTTTTAAACGAAGTTGATTTAAACCGAGCACCAATGTGATTTTAAATTCATAAATATGTACTTTACAAGTTTATGTTGAACATATAAAGGAATATGATAAGGTCATTTGGGCTATTATAAATATAGTACAAAACTGACATAAACTAGTAAGCTTAAACCTACAGCTTTTTATGTCCGACTGCCGAAATCAAGAAGGGTAATGTTTAAGAGCGCGTGCCACAGAAAAAGACATACTTAATGTCTTTTTCTGTACGCTCTACAGTCTAAATGGCTCAATTAATTTTTCACTTATGAGGTGTCATTAGATTCGTATTAATTGTGGAAGTGACATAGGGTACATAATATTTCAATGTAGCGTCCGCACGAGAAAAAGAAATGGGTTACCCTTTTTTACTTTATTTTAGGCAGGCAGGCTTTTCGTTTCTTTAATTTATGTCTGAAATAATAAGCAATGGGTTCTGAGCAAACGTGATAATCGACGCTTGTATGAGAACCTAAGTTACATGAAAAAGAAATTGACAAAAATGGGCCAATACGGCAATACGTCCAAAACTTTTAATATTCATCATATTATCAGCCGAAAGTCAGCCACAGTTAGACTTAAGTCTGCCAAAGTATCGCCAATTTGACCAGTCATGAGCCGCCCTCATCTACCAGTCGGTCCAAAATATACAATTCCATTTTAACCTATGTACAATCAACTATTTGGTAGCTATTATTGATTTAACTCCGAGTATTCTCTTCTAATCTAATAATATTGGTAGTAGAATCCGGTTGAATCAAAACTCTTGGGAAAAGCTGGCAACCCCGAATACCGATATTATTAACTTAGAACCAAATTGAATAACTGATTCAAAACTGAAGCAAAACTAGTGCAGTACTATTTTAGTAGTTTATTTTTAATCGACTTTCGTATTAAAAAGTTTTTGGTCGCAGAGGGCTTTACAAAAATGTCTATGTATATTTTTCGCTTTTAAGCAGTGAATATTTTAAATCATCTAAACTAATAAATAAATCGAAAGAGTTTATTTGTTTGTTTGAATGTGCTAATCTCCGGATCTACCTCCTCCGGATCCTATAATTTTTGAGTTTGATAGCCTAGTTCTTGAGGAAGGTTATAGGCTATAACATTACGCTACTGGCGACCGGAGCAGAGCAGTAACCAAAGATGGAAACCGTTGCTAGCCATATTAGGTGAAGGAAATAAGGAAGGAAGAACGTAAAAGGACCGAGGGGGTAATAAACGCGAGTGAGGAAGATAGTTGGTCTTTAAGAAACCAATCATCTCTGGCCTTGTATATCGTGTAACGGCAACAGCTTCTACGTGCTAAGTAACCCTTCAATGCGGTCTCCAATTCTGCCAAGGGTGGTGACAAGAAATTCCTATCTTTGAGAGTGGCTTATGACCAGCTGTAAACGTCTTCAGGTCTCAGAGACTAAATTTATTTATTGAAAAAGTATTTACAATATCATTACAGATAATTAAACACAATACGATATTTTAAAAACCTAAAATTAAAAACAATTGAACTAAATATGTACTAAATATACCTCCTTATATAATACTATACATTTTTGTGCAACATCTTTGAATTTAGGCTAATTTAAAAATATCGATTTCTGTAAAAAAAAATATTATTATTTAGTCATATGGCGCGCGACAATTGAGCAAATTTGAGTAGACTCGTCTTATCAGAATACTCCTCTCATAAAAGATCGAAATAAGAGTAGTAATATTCAGATTCAGACTATTGCGTTTCATTCGATGTGTGGTCTAATTACGCACTGTTCCTTTTTATTCATTTTAATTTCGTCTTATCTCGGTACCCCACTCCCATTCCGGTTGGCAGAAGATTCGCTGTCTCTTACATTGAAAAACTCCATGAGCGACAGTTACCACTTACCATCAGGTGGGCTGTTGCCTCGTCTGCCACGCAATAAAAAAAACTATATACTAGTCTATATAAATTGACAGAAACCACACAATTTACCATTCAAAAATTTGGGCGGACAATCTTAAAATTTAAAACATTTTATTCACATAAAATCCGTTTAAACTGTCTGATAATGACAGCTACAGGTAAATATTTATCAAATCAAAGTTGTAGCAGTTGTAGTTTGAACCCAGCATCTTAAAATCCTCAATTTAAACTCCAGAGAGGAATAATGATATTAATTTGCGCGTCAGACGTCAGATTTGCCGCCGAAATAGATACGATCTGTCAAAATTTAGCGCGCACTACGCAATCAAAATGGCCGTCCCATGGTTTGTTTTGTTAAAAACGAATAAGTACGTTTACTCTCACTTTACGACCAACAAGTAAGTAGCAAAAGTCAAACTCAATACGTCTAATATTTTAAACGTTTACATGGCATATCAAAACATCTAATAAGATTTTTTCATTTTTTATAAATTCCTGAACATTTGGTACTGGTATTTAGTAGTAGAAATAAGTATTGGTTATGCATGTAGGTATTTATAAATTTGAATAAAATCAGAGTATATTCTGACATAAATCAATTAAATAATGACAATAAAAACGCATTTAGTATGTACTAGTTTTATAAATAATACAAAAATGGCGGTATTAAGTAATAAAAAAAGAAAGAAAGCCACGTGTAAATATGTAAAGAATAATGTAAAGAATTTTTATACTAACGAAATGAAAAGAAACAAAAGTAGTAGAAAATACAAAATGTAAATGTTCCTGCCATCTATTGTCGAATAGAGAAAACTACATACACTACTTTATCTGCTTACACTCGAATTAACTCACTGCACAACTAAAGATTATTCTTGATATTACTTACGTCTGGTTGAATCTGCCTATTTTAAATCTAAAATATAAAAATAAGGCTAGAAAATATGAATACTAGACTAGAAAATATGATATACAAAAAGAAAACTTGGAGGCGCCGGGTATCGATCCCGGTACCTCTCGCATGCTAAGCGAGCGCTCTACCATCTGAGCTACGCCCCCTGTTATCAAATGATGCGAAATACTTGACTATAATAATAGTCTTATTGCTTGTTCAATAAATGATTTTTGGCATTGATGCTGTGGAAGTTTGTTAGCCTCATGTCGGTTTTCTGTAATCTGTGGCCTCATTAAAAAATATTTATCCGTTTAAAGCTAAACAATAAGGAAATACTTGAATTTTATGTACCTACTGTAGTACTTTTTACTGCAATAGTACCTATTTTTTTTATCTGATGAAGGAACCTCTTTAATTTCTTTGTCATGATCACGAATAAAACTTTTTAAAACTGCACTGCCTTATTTTCACAAATTTTTTTTTTGAAATCTGACATCGAACTCAAACTCTCGAAAGTTGGTAAAATCCCAATTCTAAAATTTCAATCGAAACACTTCAGGTAACACTAAACTACCAATTACCGTCACTAGAGGGCGCTGTTGTTAAACTTGAGTTATTAATTAAAGTTTCTCAAATAGCAGTAATTGGCGACCGTAATTTAAAAAAATGGAAAAAAAAAATTCCAGCCCTAGTTTCAACAAGTTCACGGTTGTCGCGTTTTGGTTTTTATTTTTTTTTTATTTAAAAGTTTGGACTTTGGACTTAGCTGTAGCAAGTAGGAGTTTATGCCTTGGTTTGTAAGGAGACTTATTTATTAATTATAGTATTTGATATTTCAGTGATACTGTAGTTATATGAACTGTTACGCAAAAGTATTGGGTTTAAGATAGTGACATTTGGAATCTTGTCTTGGCCTCTATATTCTTCTTCTTAATCATAATAAAATGATAATAATAAAATATCTCAGCAACTACACACAACGCCATCTAGACTCAAAGTAATCATATACTTAATATAGCTTGTATTATGAGTTCGAGAATATATAAATATTCTTCATAAATACTTTTTTTGTAAATACATGCTCATTATACATAGAAACACCCAGCCCAATGCAAATAGAAAGTTCATTCACACAAATATTTGCATTAAGCGGGAATTGAACCCGCGATCTTTGCGTGGCAGTCTGTTCACAGTACCACCGAACCACAGAGGCAGCATAAAAATACTTATAAATTAGTTTATTTAAATGTACTCTAAGTTCATAATACAATAATTAATGCATACTGAAGATGGGCATGATTGATTACTGACAATAAATATGAGAAATTTGAGACGATGGCTGTTGAAATGGTGACTACCACTTTCTGAAATGACTGACTGCTTACCATATCAGGCAGAATGGAGTCACTTTAGTAGGCTAATAAAAAAAAACACATTGAAAAAATACTACACTTCTTACAACTAAACAAATATTATTCCAAATTAAAACTGCATCAACGATTTTTACAACAACATAACTTCACAACTATCTCTTATTAATGGGTTAAGCACAGACTATATTAGAACGCCATTTGCTGTTTAAAAAAACAGTCATCTCTCTATGTTACGGTTACCACTTACCATCAGGTATGCCGTGTGCTTGTTTGCCACTAAAGTTGTAAAAAAAGCACGCGATTTCCATAACATTTAAAAGCATGCTTTTAAAAAGCGTGCAATTAAAAACATACGGTCAAACTATTAATATGGTTGGCTTGCTACTATCGTGTTTCGTAGTTAAACCACGCTCGAAATATTTGAATGAGTTACATACAAATTATTTTTTCAAGTACAGCATTATGGGTAAGTATTCTTAAAAAAGGGTAATATTTTTTTTGTAGTAGTAACACAACAACTAAGTACTTACACAAAGCTTTTAATCTAACTCAAAATAAACATTGTTATAACTTGTGATATGTCTAGAATACTGATAAATATGTAATAAGTTAAATACTTTTATTTGTAGAAACATATAACGGGTATGTTTTTAAAATCTGTGTTGTACTTTAAAACGGGTGATATCCCCTTATTTTGAATCATAAGCCAAAATGCATCTACTTGTTTTTTTACCTAATTCTAGCATAAAGACAGAACATATTTTTTAAATATAGCCCTATTAAATGTTAAATTGAAAATCACGAAATATGACACTACATTGCGACGTTGTCACTCATTACGCGTAAACCCTCAATAATATTTGCATAGAAAAGTAGTACTTCGCTCTCATTGAGCGCCGAAGAGCCAATTACAATGTTACTCTTTATATCGTCTAATATCGCTCTTCCTCGCTTCGGTACTAAAAGTTGTTGCCTGTTGCCCGCTTTTTCTATTATCGTTACTGCTAGGCTCCTATATGTGAAAGGTTGATGTATTATACACTTAAACCTTTCCCGAGAAACCCACAATAAAACAGTAAAAACTGCATTTAAATCCATTGTATGGTTCTCGAGACTATCGTGATAGACGCTTTCCAGCTACTTTTTTATACTGTATACAGATGTGTTGCCATTGAGAAAATAATATTTTCTACTAAAAGACACTAAAAAAATCCATATTTAATATTATGAATGCGAAAGTAACTCTGTCTGTCTGTCTGTTACAGTTTCACACCTAAACCACTAAACCAATTTTGATGAAATTTGGTATAAAGATAGATTAGACCTCGGAAAACAACATGGGCTATCTTTTATCGCGAAAAATGGCTCTGACGGGTTGAAATAGAGGATGAAATTTTGTATGTGAAATCGTCAATGTATATAAACAGAGATATACTTAACCGACATTCGCGCGGTCGGAGCTGCGTGCAACTGCTAGTTCTATATATTTATTGATACATTAATACGTACCATAGATTATAGAGTAGGTATATATTATTATACTATTATGTACTGTTGTCATACCAAAATAAAACGGTTATAAAACGACCGGATTCGTGCCACAAACGGTAGGACATCCATGGAATTTTATGAACATTTAATGTTTTTGCCCGACTGCCGAAGTCAAGGAGGGTAATGTATTTGTAAATGTTTTAGGCCCGAGGTGGATAATGGACATTTGTGGTAATAGAGGTTCGTTAAAGGCCCTTCTTTATTGTAAGGGAAGCCGGATGAATAGATTATAGCCGCGATAACCTAGTGATGTTGTCGTAGTACAAATTTAAAAATGAATTTTGTTTTTGTTACTTTTTATGGTGTTTAAGATTCAGTTATTTTTATCTTATAAACGGTTTGCTTAAATTGAATATTGGTTATCTTATCTTACAGTTTTGGTACTTTATAGCGGCTCGTTCGTCCCGCCTTCGTCCTGGTTTACAATGGGTATACGTATACCTATCTATGTGACGAATAATTTAGCGACTTCGCGTTTGCGACATACACTAAAACTATTTTTGTAGATAATCTGTGCACGAAAGTATCAATTTGACAGCCGTCAAAATCCACAGATAAAAAACGTTTATTTCACAACAGTATTTACATCTGCAGGAAGTTTCACGATCCACCCTTGTGTACCCACCCTATGAGATAAAGGATGCTAATACACCCCTTTTATATTACAGGCACTGACCACAAGGCTGTTCGCGTAGCCGTAGGTGAGTTCATTACGCTTTTTATTATATTTTTTATTTAGAAAATGGCGGATGAGTGATTTGACGTTGTTGTATGCTCTTAGCAGACCAGGGGGATGATTTTGCACGTATTCTCAAAGTACATGACAATTTAATAATCTTCAGTTATTTGTTAGTGTAATGGTACGTTGTAGGTAAATGAAATAATAGGTACCTATTTTAAATACATAAATAACAAATTTTTTTTGTGACGCTTCAATTAGATAATATCTTTTTCAGTTTGAATAGATTTTTGGGTAAGTACAGAAATGCTCTAATTAAACTTAACTTGGTTATTTTATTGATGAGATTAGGAAGAAAAAGGAAAAAGGAGAATAAGAGAAAAGGAAGAGACTATTACCTTGTACTCGAATCCGTTTGTGATCTACCGATCTCAAACCTTTCCGGTTTCTCACTTTCATAATTTTATTACCTACCAATCCTACCGTAAATTTTATAATCTGGCAATATTTACGCTGCTTACGTCACATCCGTTTGTGACCGGGATACTTTAGTTTGCAAAGCTTTATCTAAATGCTTCCGTACCTACCCTTTTGTCCCGAAATATTTTATGAAAACACATGTTAAATATGAAATTAAGCTTTTTAATAACAGGTGTAACTCACGATTACCCAGTCGCTAAGTGATAATAGGTTACCAGCTAAAAGATATCCAAAGACAAAGGTATGTTCTAATTTAAATAAAAAAGAAACACAAATCTGCTAATCGATTCTTAAGTTCAGTATTAATTAGTAAATGTGCCATTAGTTTCCATACTAATGTTTGTTAAATAAGAGCACTGGAGGTTTAATTATTACACACTTGGTTCTCCTTCTTTTAGTCCCTCATTTCCTTTTGCTTATAGGGTTTCTGCAATATTTCGAAAACACAGTCTTAAACTATTAAATTACTGAACATCCGGTGGACTGTATTGTATGCTTATTTTTACATACATGCTATCAAATACAATAGTAGATCTATTGTTTAGAGTAGGACTTTTTGTCTTGTTGTATTTACGAGTCCCGTGATAAATAATCGAGATTCTAGTAGCGGTCACGTTTAAGTAAGTAGCTGTCTCGAGTCTCGAAAATACAAAAAACGACAAGACTTCGAATTCGAGACCGATACTCTCAGGACTAAAGCCCTAGTCATCAGGTCATTAATTACCAACATTAAAGGGTTTAAATAAAATTGTTATACTTAATACACATAATTATCAATTGTTTTATCATTACCTCAAACATATTACGAGTAGTAGGCATGTACGTGTTGTCACATTTTATCCGTATGTGTGAGATAATATAGAAAAATGAGTGTATAATATTGATAATGAATAATGATGCTCAAAGTTGTTATTTTCATTCGGTCGGCGTTAGCAGTATTAGTAAAAAGATGCACTAAACTAAATTATGCCTTATTAGATTTTTTTTTAATAGACTTCTCCGAATTTTTAATAATATAAAAAATAATTGGTGTAAGTACAATAAAGAATTGTCTATTCTAATAATATTCGTGTCTTTAAGTATGAAATGACCAATCTGCTATGTGTAAGCGTAGTGATCAAGAGTAATGGCTTTTCTATATGAGAAGAGGTCTTTGCCTTGCAGTGGAACAGTAAACGGACTGGTATAATTATTTTCCATTTGCTCTGTTAGAGAATGGCCTGGTAGAATTCTCCCAGCACACAACTTACGTTGTTGTTGTGTGGAAATCAAAGATAATAATAAAATTTTGTGTACCGCCATATTGGGTTGTAATTATCGTTAAGAGCTTACATTGATTTTTATAATTATTGTTATGTGTACCGGCTATTTGGGGAAAGGTATATCGAAGTACAAAATCTTTTTGGGATAAGCAGAGATGTACACTAATGCGTCACATTTTTCTTGTAGAAATTCAGGAAAGGTATAAATAGAACCTTCCATTTTTGGGATAAACAGACATATTATTATAATCTTATGATTTGGGTTAACAATTTCTAAAGTTGATTCTTGGAATAATATATGTTTACGTTTTAATAACTTCGTAACTTCACATACGTATTAAAAGCTGCAGTCTTCCGGCTTGCTTCACTATTATTGTTGCTGCTTGGCTCCTTAAGATGATAGGTTAATGTATTATATACCAAAACTTCCTCGAAAAACGTGCTATAAACAGTGAAAACTGTATCCAAATTCATTGAGTGGTTTTAAGCGTTTTTATACACAGTCAGGCGTTTTCAGCAATTTCCTGTACTATTTATGTATAGATCATTATTAAAAAGTTTATCTTTTTTAATCATGGCCTAAAACCTTCCTAAAATAAACTTTATTAAAGGAAGAGCATTTCCATGTTTTCTACTAACTACTATTATATTTTTTATATAGCAACATTATGAGGGTATTGCGGGAAATATCTGTGTTAACACAGTTTAATAAAGATTTTTACCACATTTTTGGGGTAAATTAAAATTTCAGGGTAAGAGTTATTGAATTAAAGATATTAACATAGCAACACGCCTTATTTTCCGGGATAAGCAGAGTTGGGTAGAGAACTGCAGAGTAAGGTGGTATTTAATACACAGGTATCTCCTCTTCATCAGATATTCTGTTAGTCGCCTCTTGGACTTCTACGAAAAAAGATGGAGTGGTTATATTTTAGACGAAACACCATTTATAAATTCATCTTAAATTCCAAATTATCTACTAAGATCCATTAAAACCGGAGCTTCATCAAAATCCTCTGTCGACGTCATCGTTATTACGTCACATACATTAAGCCTTATTAACGCTGAACACATTTGCTGAACAAAGCGCGGCGTTAAAAGATCATGCCCATTGTGGTATGTAGGTCGGGTGCGTTTACATTGATGAGCGTAAGCGGAATTATATGCGGAATTATTTTTTAGTTAAAACTGAGACATTTATCGTTAAAAGACAAAGCACAGCTTAATAAAATTCTTTCTAATTCGTACAGTTTAAAAAAAGTGTGACTGGCTGTGCACGAAGTAGTGGGTTAATTTAAAAAAAGAATAGATTGCATAAAATACGAAAACTAATAAGACGTTATCCGACCCAGGAATCGAACCCGAGACCTCTACAAGTTCGTACACGTTAGGAATGTATCACCGAGACAAAGAGAATTATAGTCTACTCCCGCTCACGCTTCCGCTTCTGCTTTCACTATAACCTCTACCTTATTTGCCCGCCCAAGAGAATAATTACGAGTTTGCTTTACCAAAAGTTTGCATTTGCCGTATGGCCGTTACGTACATTATTATTTTTAACTCGCCTTTTGATCTCGACAACTAAATTGTTTTAGTTCGGCGCTGAGAATTGAAAGGATTATGGGTAACAAAAATTAACAAGTTATAGTTTATAAAAACTTGTATGGTGGCAAAAAAGCATACCGCCCACAGTAGGCCGTACTACAACCTGTTAAAGCAATCATATTATAACCTTACTTTGTATCTATCCTTGTTTTTAATGGTACAAAAGAAAAAGACAAAACATTATGTAAGATAAAAATATTAATAATATAATATAATAATATTTAATAATATTCTACCACATTCACACAGCGCCATCTAGCCCCAAATTAAGCAATTATATTTGCTTGTGTTATGGGTACTAAACAACTGATATACTACTTATATACATTTTTTTTTTGTAAATACATACATATTATATATAAATTACACCCAGACACAGAATAAACAATCATGCTCATCACACAAAGGTTTGTCCTGGGTGGGAATCGAACCCACGACCTCCGGCTTAGCAGTCAGGGTCACTAACCACTAGACCAACAGGCCAGTCAATACTGCTATAAGATGTGTCGGTAGGTTCCATAGTCCGTTAATAGGTAAATGCGGTAACCATAACCTATGAAGATAGCTATGTTTTTTAGGCATTGCTCATAATGCTTAGAAAAAACAGCTAAGCCGTTGTCGACCATAGCGAGAAGGGGATGAGGACGAAAAAGGAAATAGGAGGAGGGCTGAAGAAATAATTCGGCTGCCGTTGCTCGCGCATAGATAGCTAGAATATTCTTTATTGTACACCAATTACAAGTTTACAGTAACATTACACGAGACATAGACAGAAGATAGAAAGAAGTTACACAATGGGCGGTCTTATCGCCTATCTGTTCCAGACAGCCTTGGGATGGACTTTGGGGTTGAAATCGACAGATTATTGTGTATTTTATGATGGATTAGTACGTATGTATATTATTATAACAACATTCCAACATAAATATAATATTATAATCTATACATATAATAAAATTGGAGTGTCTATTTGTAATATTGAAATAACCAAAAATATAAAAAAAAAAAAAAAAAAAAAAATATTGAAATAACCGTTTTTTACTGAATACGGTACGGAATAAATAACATTTTTACAATTTTTGTCTGTCTGTCTGTCTGTTTGTTCCGGCTAAACTCTGAAATGGCTGGACGATTTTGACGGGACTTTTATTGGCAGGTGTCTGATGTAATAAGGAGTAACTTAGGCTACGTTTATTTTAGAAAAATTCTTTTGTTTTAGAAAAATAAAATAATGTTGATCGACTGTTAGGCGGAACGAAGTTCGCCGGGTCAGCTAGTTATATAATATATATAGTGTACCTTTACATAAATATAAATATAATAATATACATACTTACATAATAAACTATACCAATACAAGAAATAAATATATATGTTTATTAATAAATATTTTAAGAGAGGTTAATAAGAATAGTTATGATGATGTCAAATAAGGTTTTTTGATCTTATTTTTAAAAATATTCAACGATTGTGCTTGTCTCACTTCTAGTGGCAATGCGCATATTTTATCTAATAATTCTGTATGAATGTTATTTGAGCCTAATATCATCATAATATATTTGACAAAAAAAGGAATAAAAACTTTAGACTTTTTTTAACCCGTTTCCGAACTTCCACACGAATCGGACTAACCCATTAAACGTCTGCGTCACACCGCAACGCACTTTCCAAGTTGGCAACACTGTTTGACACTTAAGAAAAAAGCGGGATTTTTTTTTGTTATCGCCATCGAACAGGCTAGTAGGTAAGGTTTTATTTTTTGGTTGAAAACTTTTTGGTAATGGTTGTGGAATAAAAATGTACTTATTTGAAATTTTAAAAAGATTGACATTGACTGCGTTGTTGGAATAATGATACTGTGTAGTGCTATGAGGTCCCGGGTCTAGTAAAGTAAAGTATTTGTTTTTAGTCGAGAAATTGCAATAAGTAGGTATTAGTCTAAAGACTGGAGTTGTGCTTGATAAATGAAAACAGGCTCACCCTCAGTTACCTAAGCCCATAGAGTACTCCCTTAGGAAGTTATCCATGTATGGGACTTAACATACGTAGCTTTAAACCATTTTTTAATAAATAGGTAAATAACTTCAATTTGAAACCTAGATATTACACAACTCTGCTCTGCCTACCTCTTCCATGTAAAAGGCGTAACGTTTTATCATCTATTTTACTCATAAAATGAATTTAAAAAGATATCCTCCTGAATCCTTTTTTCCTTAATCCATACGAAACAACAAAAGAATGCCTCTGCTACATTTTAAAACAAAAACACATGTCACAAAAAGAATTTGTAACAAAAAACAAAGAAATTCCTTAACAAGTTCAAAGTAAGTATTTTGATAAAAACATTAACTTTCTTATATGGTTGAATTTTATTTATGTTAAATATTTTGTAACGTTATGTGCTATTTTCGTCGCAGTATATAAGTTCGATGTCTGAGTCGCGCAAAAAATATTTTGAGATAAATACCTATTTATAGTTTTTTAATTACAGCAGCAATAACAAAAGAACTCAAAATCTTTTTATAGAATAACCATATTATATTAGACTCTGCTTACCCCTTTAATGGTAGGTTGGCGTGAAGATATGTATTTATTTTGTTGATAACTGTCTCAAAAATCTATCAAAGATAACTAGGGGATCCGACCGGAATAAAATATTTAACTTTTGTTTTCGATTCCCTATAAGGGGAATCAGACCGGAATAGAAAATAAAATAAAAATGAACCGATCCCCCAGGGTGGATCAGATTGTAATAACTCTATAGATATGGAAATATCGTATTCTCTGAGCTTCTTGGTTTCAGCTAGGCCATATGCCTCTTAGTAAGCAGTCATTATATTAGACGTCCACTACAGCTGCACTCATAGGTCAGCGTACGTTCCGTTTGTCTAGTAAGCAGTCATTGGATAGAAATCTATCTGAATTCTTAGATATTAGCATAGACTATTAAATTTAAAAAACGTCTATATGTCGGTCATCACTTTCCTCAAAAATACTGATCTAATTAATGCGTATTTCATCCAAGAAATGTAATTCACACTCAAATCATCACACATCATCTACATACATAGTTGCTAATTTCACCAATTCGATTACCGCCGCTGAGTGCTAAGTATGCAATTACGATGACATCACATGACACAGATCACTGATGTTACTCCTTTTTTTTAAAGAGGCTATAGTAGGATTTTGCTGTCTGGGAAGTCAGTCATTTATTTAATTTTATATAGATAGACCATCTTAAATATTGTAGGTCACAATAAATAAAAAACAACAAACCGACAAAAGCTGAGCTCTTAAATCAAGAAGAAAAAGAAGAATAAATAAAGGGCGTGTCAGCAAATTTACTGCCAAAAGAACTGGCAATAAATTTAGACAACTCTTTTCAATCGCCAGATATTTACAATATTAAAATTATGTTACAAATTGTCATAATATGGAAAGGAATCTAGCCAATACATTGTTCTAAATAAAAAAATAAAAACAAAATTAAAATATTATGTCAAATTGTGTCTGAAATTATCAATCCGTCTTGAGCAAGCGGCTCATACCTTCTCTAACAATCTCTTTCTTTAAACAATCTTTATTTGAAAATCCAATTTGATGCATTGGATCCTTCAGCGCTGAACCGCTTTTACAATAATAATATGTCAATATTTCTATTATTGACAGCGCTTCAGCGCCGAACGAAAAATCGGGATTATTAAGAATCTTTGGTTAAAGATTGTTTAAAGAAAGCCACTGTAACAGAAGAGGCCTTTCCCTGCAGTGGAATAGAAACGGACTGGTATGAGTATAAAACTATAAAGATAAGACGTCATAGCATTAAATCCCAGATGGTTGAGATGGTGTATTTGCTATAAAATCAGTTTTATAAAGGACGCTTAATTCCTAGTACATAATGGTGATTTTTAAACAAAATGTTGTTATGAGTATATTTTCATATTTTATTTTTAACCTATTATCATTTTAAATTTAAATATATTCATACAAAAAGTTTGGAATATTTCAATGTATTTTAAATAGTTGTCAAAGGTTGAGTACCGCGTACAATTCAGCTATAGCGATTCTATTGGTCGAACATTTTATATATTTTAGTGATCAAGCGCTTTATTTGGAAAAGCGCTTAATTTATTTCAATAAGGAATGCTTATTTATCATTTTTTAATATTAGTTTTATTATTTAGGTATGTAATTTAAAAAATAACCTCATGTGTGTAAAATTATAACATAATATTATTATTATGTTACATGACAACAGTTTTCTTTAAATAAATAAAATCATCTTCAATTTAGATAACATTTCCCTTGAATTACCTATTAGAAAGGTACCCATTACTTATTTATAAATTACTTGTAACGACTAACCTAAATAAGTAGTCTATTTTAGGTACCTACTGTCTATTTCATAAAAGCAAACGATCACTCACTATACTAGAAAAACTAGCTTCTCATAAAGAAAACACTTGAATATGTACTATATAAACTGTAAATCTGATATTTGGAAGGTAAATAACTAAATAGTTACCATTATGTATAGAAGACGTCTGAACTTAAAAGAATGGATATTCAACAGAGCTAACGGCAACTAGACTAAATCACGGGCGTATTAGACTCTCTATTTAGATTACCTACTATTTAAGTACAAGAATAATGTAGCTGGTTTACCATATCAGCCGAAAGACGTCCACTGCTGGACGTAGTCGTCGTCGCCGATTTTCGCATAAATCTACCAATTTATTCATAATAATAATATAATGTTCTAGAGCGCTTGCAGCGGCTGCGAGCGCATTGTCCCAATTCTTCCCTTCGCCTATTTCTGATAGTCATTCAGTACTTCATTCAAAATATATTTCATTTCAGTGCGAATTCGCTCCTCGCGCCGAGTGGACGTGTGTCTATCTCTCACACATCAAAATGTCACTTTTTTTCAATTTCTGAACGGTTGGACATGTTTAGGACCATTTCGCGCGCGTGTGTCAGTTTTTGACGTATTTTCTCCACAAAATGGCGGCCTAACAGTGATTTTTTTTTCTTTTTGCGCGTGTGTTTATAGTTAACAATATGGTGAGTGTGTTTCAAAAATAGTTTATTTTTATTTAGTTTATTTTCGTAATGTTGCTGTGTTAGTTTTAATTATTATTATTTTTGTTTTATGCGTTTTCTGTTCAATTAGGGTAATTGATGTGTAGGGTGACAAAGTGTTTGTTAACTATTTCGGGACTATGTTTTCCTGTTTATATTTTTCCTTATAAATTACAAGATAGTTAGTAGGGTCACAATGTAATTCACGTCTTTTTGCCTATTACATAGTTATAATAGTGAAAGATGAACAGACGGTCGAAGGCCAAAACATATAAATTTTGCCTCCGTCATTCCATTCGTTCACTATTTCTCCAGTCCTCTAAAACTATTAGTAAGTACCTACTTACCTATATGCATTAACAGTAACACTTAATACAAGGGGCGTCTCCAATGAGTAAATGGCGACTCTGAAACACTTGTTCATTATATTTCAAATTGCAGTCATTTTCTAACAAATAACGAAAAATAGTTATGATTTTAGAGGCTGTGACAAAAAATGGTTAATAACGAACGACTACTAGACAACCATATTTTCACATCATTCGCCTTATTACGCTTATCTGGCGAATTGGTGATTGTCACTGTGATTTTTGGTAGACATTGCTGCCCGTTATTCGGTATTTCTAATCTCCTTAGAATATCCATGAAAATAAATGGAATAGCTTCATATTCTAAATCACACCACATGGTTAGCAGTAAATATATTATTGGTTTAAACAACTCTGCCTATCACTTCAGAGTAAATGCGTGATAATATATGAACAGAACAGCTAGGAGACAATAAATTGATATCATATGTACTATCAAGAAACGTTCAAAGGCCAATTACTTTAATTATGTACCAGCAGCGAGACGAGGACTTTAAATTGTCTGAACACATTCATGGAGAATAGTTATTGAGAATATTTGATACAGGAGCTCCGTAAATAAACTGGAAGAATAGTGTGCTTGCTTGAAAAAAAAGAAGAAATCATCTGGGACACGTAGATCATCGTTTCAGTAGACATACGAAAAGATGTGATACACATAAAAAAAGTCTGAAATTGCTAAACCGCGTTAAGCAAACGTGGTGATCAATGCCATATTTCTCTATATCAAGAAGAGAAGAGAGCTTTGTCCTGCAAGGAGACAGTAACAAGCTGGTAGTGCTCTTTATCACATTGTCAGCTATACTATTATATAAAGCGGAAGAGTTTGTTTGTTTAAACGCGCTAATCTATAGAACTACTAGTCGGTTTTGAATAATTCAGTACTCAATATTTTATTTGCGTTCCATAATAATTCTTTTTGCGTATGATAGCCTATTTCTTGAGGAAGGTTATAGGCTAAGTAACATCACGATACTGGCGACGAGAGCAAAGCAGTAGCCAAAAACGCGGGTGAATCCGCGCTGTGAGAAGCTGGTATATAAAATTATTCTAAGCTTTAATTACCAAATGATCATTTTATGAAAGCTTATATTTAGGAAAATAGATGTTTATCACTTGAGTACATTGTCAAACGTGTATTGTGAAATGATCATCTTGTCAAGCTATAAGAAAACTATATTACTACCTACATATTTCATAGCAAATATTAATGTCATCGAATTAAAACTATATAGGCAGGAACACAGATTAGCTATCCTATGCATTAATTTTCTGGATAAGTAATCCGTTGGCTGCCTGTACTAGCACGTTGCAATAGCAAAATTAACACAATGATGCTTGAATTTGTAGTAACAGTTGTTAATGTGTCCACGTTGCAATGGAAGTAAATTAATTAATACAATATAAAGAAAATTATGATTTAAAATAAGCAAGATCAACTAAAGCACATTATACAAGCCTACTGTTTGGCAATGTGATCTAGTTGTGGTGTCGTATTAGGTGAATGATGACTTTCAATGCTTCTAAAGATGTCGCTATATTATACCTTCGGCTGTGACTTCTAAAAAGGCAAGATATTATTCTGATTTGTGAGTTTTTGAGCTAGCTACACGTAGACGCAGGAAACTACTCTGGGTAATTTATTCTTTTAAGGCAGTATTCGTACCTATAGACAGAAATCAGAGTTAAGTTTGAGTCTCGCTTCGAGGTTGAAATTTTGTAACTTTTTGTTAAGTATACTCTGAGGTTTCATGTTCTACATAAAACAAAACTTTCATCATCATCACCTTGGCCGTAAAACGTCCATTGGCGATAGGCCTCTTTTATCAGTTTCTAAAGGGTCCATTTGAAAGCAGTCTGCAACTCTTCCGGTCGTTTTTGTTACGTCCATCTTATTGGTTGACGTTCTACAAAACTGCGTCATCTATAAATTTGTCCACAGCCTGGGTATGTCCGTTAATTGTATGTGTATAAAGTACCTATTAAATGCACAGCTTAAACAGAAATGAGTGACGGTTACTTTTCACCATCAGATAGATCGTTAATTATGTCTCATTTTACATAATCCCACTAGAATTATAAACCTAAAAGTTTATATGGATGGATGTGTGAATGTTTTTTACTCTTTCACGTAAAAAACACTTAATAGATTTTAATGAAAGTTCACAATAATATAGCTTATACATCAGAATACCGCATAGGCTATCATTTATAAAGATACTAGCTTCTTGCAGCGCGGTTTCACCCGCGTCTTTAGTTTTAGCTCTGCTCCTGTCGCCAGTACAGTGTTACATTTCGGATTTTATTCTCATTGGGTAACAATGTTACACATTCTTGTGTTACTCCACGGGAATATAACCTTCCTCAAGAACTGGAAAATCATACGCTAAAAGAATTCTTCAAAGCCGACTAGTAAGTAGTTCCAGAGATTAGCGCGATCAAACAAGCAAACAAACTCATCAGCTTTATAATATATAATAGTATAGATTGTGCTAAACATTATTGCAGATTATTATTGCAGACGAACACGCGGGCAGAAGCCAGTAAAGTATACTAATTGTTTAGTTTAACTGATTATGGTCGTCATTGGATAGGAATGTAAGTAAGAAATATTGAGCTTTATTACATACAGTATCAAGTTCTATGACTAGGCGCCTTTCTTAGAAATTAGACGCTGTATCGGCAGCGTCTACAGTGTTGATATACGTTGTAAGTACGTTTGTTAAGCTACACTATATTATTATTAATAATCCAGTACCAACTGCAGAATAAAAGCATACGGAGAAAAAGCATTATTCGCCACGTTTAGGTACTCGTGCAAATTGAGAGTTTCAAACTAATTTATGTTTTACAAGTCTCCAGATTTTAACCTGATATTATCTAAAGTAAACTTAGTGGTACATTATCAATTCTCCAAATCTTATAGTAAAAAAAAACATCGTAAGGAAACCTGAGCTCAAAAAAATGTCTGAATAGGCCAAACCTTGAACAAACGGTCTTTACGGTAGCAATATAATACACTAAAAAGACTTTAATGTTAGTCTTTGTAATCACATTTGGACATACGACATACACAACTACAGATAACACTATCACATAAAAACAGTAATTAAAACAAATATTTTCATCTCATTTATAACTAAAACCCATCATAATTTTGACACGATTAATCAGAATCAGGAAATAGCTACCCATCCCTCTATACAGCAACCCTTGTTTATTCGGCACACATGCCCCTTAACCCCCCGAATGCCCTGCATGCCGCCTTTGAAATTACCATCCAACTATGTACCGGGCGGGCTAAGGGTTGAAATTAAAAAGTACATTTTAGGTGAAATGAATGTCATATTTGATGGTTTATCTTATGCGGGAGGACAGTGATGATGGTATTTAAACTTAATAGATCTTGGCTAAAGGAGGTTAAGTTCACAGTTCAAAAAATAGTTTACTGCATCTACTTCGAATGTCTTTTCACCACTTTGGGTTGACTGGTAGAGAATGCTAAAATGCTTTTAGCATTAATTCTGCCGTTATATTTTCGTGCATGAAGTTCAATAAATAAATAAAATAAATTTAATAAAACTTTTTGCCAAACTTGGAATATAAGCCAGTATCTTAGTACGACAGTCATTGAAATAATACTGAAACAACAACAACACACAACATTTACATTACATAGAATGTGCTACAAGACCTCACTAACTGCTTACCATCATCCTATCATCATCCATCATCATAGACTCAGTTGAGTAGCCTAACAAAAAATTAAAATATCATTTAAAACTAAAATGTTCAATTACAATCCCAATCTATAGAATCAATAATGTCTACCCCATGAAATCTGCGAGCCAATTAGGTCCCATAATTCCCATGGCCCCTATGCCTTTGTTAGAACCACGTGTTCGGCAGATGTGTGCTCGAGTTTATTTTAGTAATGTTATAGTGACCATGGGTTTTTAGAAAAACCGGATATTTCCAAGAATAGACGGCAAATTGGTTGCCATTGTCAAAATGTTATTGTGTTTTCACAAGGGATCAGACAGATGCTTCGCTAAGGTGTGGGTTTTGCACTAATAATGTTAACTGTGACAAACAAGTATATGGACACCCGATGTTAAGCAACCTAAGGGCATGGCTGTGTTCTCTAAGTATTGCGAAAACAGCCACCGAGCCGTTGCCAATCGTTAAGAGAACGCTAAATGAAGGAGAAAAGAAAAGGAAGAGAGAAGAGTTCCTTATATTTTGTATAAAAGTCTATTTAAAAAACATTTCTTAGCTTCTGTCCTCGTCGTATGTCGCGCGTTAAGCTCATATGAGTTTAACAGACTAGTTACCAGTATCAGTGCAAGTTTTATAGTTTAACCTGACCCCCAACACCATCATCATTTGAGCCAAAGATCTTCTACTGCTCAGCATAGACTTCTCCCAAATTTTGTCACTTTGACCGGTTGTAAGTCACCCACCCTCATCTATCGGTTACCCGCTAACCATACAACGGCGACGATCCACCTTGTTAAGGGGTGTGCCTACAAATATTTAATCTATATCTATACTATTATATAAAGCGGGAGAGTTTGTTTGTTTGTTTGAACGCGCTAATCTCTGGAACTACTAGTCGGATTTAAATAAATATTTTTGTGTTTGATATTCCAGTTTTTAAAGAAGGTTATGGGCTATACATGTAACAACACGCTATTGGCGACGGTAGCGGAACAGTAATCAAAGATGTAACTAAACGCGGATGAAGCCGCGACGCGGAAGGCTAGTAACAAATATTTCTAGTAGCGCAAACTAAAACTCTTCATGATTATATTACGATAAATTCTACATTACATAAGTGAGTTATATAATTGTAGATATAAACTGTATCTTAACAATATTTTTCAAGCGATAATTTCTATAGATAACGACTCAGCTGGGCTATCATTTTAATTCTTCATTACACTCAGTACTACTATTTAAATATACTTCACAAGGTAGATTAAAATTTACTTTACTATATCGACTGTATATTAGCATTAATCTGGAACTCTTTACCAGCGTTTGTGTTTCCTTTCAAATTTAACCACAAGCGGGTATGAAAAAGCACATTAAAATAATAATAATATAATAACTACACACAACGCCATCTAGACCCAAAGTAAGCATATGTTATAGCTTGTGTTATGGGTTCTAGAATGCGGATATACATACTTAAATACTTTTTTTTGTAAACATATACATATTATACATATAAACACCCAAACTAATGTAAATAGACATGTTTATGCTTTCGAATATTTGCACCGAGCAGGAATCGAATAGCCACACATTACCCTACATATTACCACAGAGGCATAAAAGCCACTATAGTAGCGGCTACCATGCAAACAGATTGGCACTTTTGGTATGATTTTCGGACTACTCACTGCTTACCGTCCGTCATGTTGGTAGACTTTTAGATAAAAAAACTCCCATGGTATTCGCATGACTAAATAATAATTAGATTCAAATAAAACAAGCTCACAATTCCTCGCTGCTTACCATCATTAAGTAGGGTCATTTTGCTAGATAATAAAAACTGCCATAAAGTCGTAAATAAGTAAAATCAGATTCTAATACGTCATTGAATCTGACAAAGGTCTTCATTACATTGAACTCTATATATTTCACATTAAGATATGAAAGGCTTCTACATACTTTTGTATGTATATATTTAAGATAAACGACAGCTGTGTAAATGAGTAATACATACATATTTGATTTACTATCAATTTCTTGGAAATATGATATATTGACCTTTGTTGCCTATTGAAGTCATGCTGCACTTTGTTTAAGCTATGGTTATAGTATATATCTGAAGTAGAACTGATTCATCTTCATTTCTGATTTGTAGAAGTTATAAAATACGTATAAGTAAATAAGTTACTATAGCTAATATATTTTTCTTAGCACAACATAAGCCTGAAGGAAAACAACTCTCTTCACACTTGGATTTCAATATTAAACATATTTATATATTTAATTTCTTTGCACAAAAAATGCACTTAGGTGGACTTAAATTTTATAGGCATTCTACCAATTACGCACATTATAATAACAAAGAGAAAATTTCTGCAAATTATCCTACAGCCAAGTCACGCTTTGGCTTTTTGTTGACAAGTAATAGCGCGAAACTAAAGCCACTTATTTCCCTATACCTACATAACTTCACGCCTATCTCCCATTATCAGGGTCAGCAAAAACAAAAAAAACTTGCTCACAAAATTCTTCTTCAAAAAAATGCGGATTTGTCCGACCATCCCTTTTACCCATAGTCACCCTACTTGTCAACATTGCAGCTGTACCACATCCGGGTTTATTGTACACGATCGTTTGTACAAAGGGATTTTATCCCGAGCACACAAAAATTATGTTCACTCTATTCAATATTTTTTTCAGAACATTTTTTTTATTTTGTTATGTCATTACGAGAACATGGCTAAAACGCGGCCAATACATTTCGAGTCTTAACATACACTTTGGTTGCACAATGAACTTTGATAGCAATCCCCCCTCCCCCCCTTCTCTTCTGATGAAAAGTGGTAGCCGCAATCTACGGACTTGGTTACGTTCTTTGCAGAATCATAATCAAATCTAGGAAAACACAAGCCGTTCGCGATCGTATAAGGAAGGATCATATAAGGGGATACGGAAGGAAAAGGGAAAAGAAAGAGGTCGGACCTCTTCCTTTTAAAAATTTTTAAATTAAAATTTGAGTGCTTTCAAACTCAAAGCATTTATTTCGTTCTGATCATAAAGTATGATGCTTATGAGAAGTCAAAATTACATGAAGTCAGCAAATTAACCTACAGCCAGTTCGCTGACGAGGTAGAGCTGTGAGAAGAACTGGCAACAAACTCACGCCACTCTTTTCAATCGCCAGATAATTACAGTTATTTGAATGAGTTACAATTTCAGAATGTAACAATATATCTAGTAAATAAAACTCTGAAGTACTTTTAGCATGTCATCTTTTTATTATATAAAAGATTTTCATCAAGTTAAGTAGGGAATAGGTTAATAGATTTTTGAATTACCGCACCTTTGTGTTACAAAATAAGAGCTTAGAGCGATTATTGTTAGATGGGCATTTCTGGTTGCCAAAATAGGTATACGTATTATAGAAAATTACAACTAAGTTGATTGTATAATTGACAAAAATGTCCTTCAATCATCAAACATATTTTTTTATATTAGCTTACCAAAGTGACTCCACTCTGCCTGATGGTAAGCAGTCAGTGGAATCCAGAAGTGGTGGACACTATTCCAAAAGCCAAACTACTAGTATGGCGGCCTCCACTATGGCGGCTTAGTAAGATGCTTTTTCACGCTCCGCTTAAAAGACCCAGAATCAAAGTTAGATATGGGAACACATGTTTTTACGGTACCTCTATAAACGTAAATACGGTTATTACCCATTTATGTATCCAACAAACTTTTTGTTGAGTTACTTGGGCTACAATTCGCTACAGGTAAGACGGTCATTCGATCAACTTTTGGAGCTATTGATGCACCTGGTTTACATGCCGAGCTGTGTCAATTTTTTGTGCCCGATAATTACAACAAAGCCAGGCAGCATCCTTTGTTTGCGGTACCACGCTGTCGCACGGTTGCGCGTTCCATGTCTCCAGTACCGCGTATGTTAAAGGGGCTCAACGCTCTGTTGGCGTCAAGTCATGGGCTGGATCTGTTTGCTGATGAATGGAAGTTGATCTTGTCTGAATGTATGAAGTATTGTGAGACGTCAGAGTAAAAGTTGTTATTTTATATATTTTAAGTTTTTACTGTGTAATCAGTGTAATTGACTGTATTTTTGTCGTTCTGATTATAAAAATAAATAAATAAATAAATAAATGCTTACATCGATTATTTTAAAAATGTTTGTTTTTAATTGTTCTATCGTTCGTCAGTAATATCCAAATAAACGAATCGAAACTTAGAAATTACAGTATAATGATATGAATATACAATATAATATAATATTCTACTACATTCACACAGCGCCATCTAGCCCCAAATTAAGCAATTATATTTGCTTGTGTTATGGGTAGTAAACAACTGATATACTTACTACTTAAATACATTTTTTTTTGTAAATACGTACATATTATAGATAAATTACACCCAGACACAGAACAAACAATCATACTCATCACACAAAGATTTGTCCTGGGTGGGACCGAACCCACGACCTCCGGCCAGACCAACAGGCCAGTCAATGTATAAAAGCCACATTGACACTCGTGTATCTACACGAAGCAACTTTTACGCTACTGGCGACAGGAGCAAAGCAGTAACCAAAGACGCGGGTGAAAAGCTAGTACTTTATAATATCTAATAAAAGTTTACCTTTTATAAATTGTAACTTGTACCACACTTAACCTTTCAGATCAATAACCGCCTATAGATAGCTCATACTAATTTTCTATAGAGCACAATAAAAATAGCTTGGAGTATAAGTTATTGACCGGAATGTTGATATAATACATACATTACTAGTACTTTTATAACACAAACATTTTACGATATAAGATTGTTGCTGGTTTTAGCATAAATAAGTTGATCGCCCCTTAGAGTTATGATCACAGAAATATATGCGTCTATTCTTTACTAATATATAAAGCGAAAGAGTTTGGTTGTTTGTTTGAACGCGCTAATCTCTGGAACTACCTACTTGGATTTAAATAATTCTTTTTGCGTTTTACAGCCCAGTTCTTTAGGAAGATTATAGACTATCTAACATCACGCTATTGGTGACGAAAGCAGAGCAGTAACCAATGATGTAAGTTAACGTGGATGTAACTAGTATATTAGGCCTGATTTTTGTAGTTGTCATACATGAGATCGTAGGTTCGAAACTTCGAACTGAGAGACCAATGTGAATTTTTAAATTTATGAATATTTTCTAATATTACCTTGTACATTACTAAGATTACCTTCGCTCAAGGTAAAGGTAAACATTGCGAGGGAAAAATAAAATGAAATCTGAAATTGATATTAAGCAAGCGTATCGATAAATGCCCATACCTTCTCTGTATGTGAAGGCCTCTGAAATAATAACGAACTTAATTTATTAATTTATTTGAAGGATAACGTAATATTGCTGCCATATGTGATACAGATGTCAAATGACGTCTTATTTGGTTGTAATTAGGAAGCTTTACGTATTAGGTTTATTATAAAAGGAAGTCGCCGAAAAGCGTCTGTCTGTTCGAAGTCTATCTCAAGAACCGCTCAATTTATTTTGATACAGTCTTCACTGTTATATAGTGCATTTTTCGGGCAGGGTTTTGGTATATAAAACATTAACTTATCACCTAAAAGAGCCGAGCAGCAATGATAATAGTGAACCAGGAAAACTTCAACTTTGACAGCGATGCGAAGTGAGGTCGCTAAGACAGTGATAAATTATTAATAGTAAAACCAGTGATTACGTCATGCCGCCATATTGTTATTACATTAATTGTTTAAAAGATGTAAGTATAATACCAGCCTGTTTACTGTCCCACTGCAGGGCAAAGGCCTCTTCTCTTAAAGAGATGGTATGAGCACTAATCACCACGCTTGCTCAAGGCGGATTGGCAATTTCAGACTTTCAAGTCCTGGTTTCCTCACGATGTTTTCCTTCACCGTCAGTCAGAAATGTCCAAGATAAACTTATAAAGTACATATGTTTTGAAAAATCACATTGGTACTTGCCCGGATTCGAACCCACTACCTCGTGTTTACGAAGTGGGTGCCTTATTCACTGGACCATTTGGACTTTATAAAGTGAGTAAGTACCGATAAATGTCCAAGATTTTAGATCTGAGAAAATCATCACCTTTATCATTTAAGCCTAGCAGTGGAAGTCGTTCGTCTGATATGATGATGATGATTGATCATCATGCTTAGTTAAGGTAGGGTTGGCTGTTTCAGATTTTTCTATAATTTTACTGGTCCCCTCGAATGGATACCACGCAAGTTCATGTCAAAAAACATTTTTTTTTTAAATTGCATGATCATCATTTTGCTTGCATTTGGTGGTCATAAAAAAACTGGCCAAGTGCGAGTCGGACTCGCGCATGAAAGGTTCCGTGACATTATCTATAATAAATATTTATTTAATTCTGTTTTTTAAATTGTTGTTGTTATAGCGGCAACAGAAATACATCGTCTGTGAAAATTTGAACTGTCTAACTATCACAGTTTTTGAAATACAATACAGCCTGGTGAAAGACAGACGGACAGCGTCGTCTTAGTTATAGGATCGCGCTTTAGTCTTTGGGTACATTTGGGTAAATTTATGGATTGCACAAATTTGTGTACTGCAGTCACACAGATCTTTACCAAACAGTTATAATTATTTATATGAAATTGATTCAAATTTTGCTACAATTTGTTATTTATATAATTTGAGTGTATTTAAATACTTGGTCTAAATTTCAATACACATAAGATAAGAGAATACGTTAAACGACTGATAAGACGTGGCCTTCGCTCATTGATAACGACCCTGATAGCTGTAATCATAGCACAATGTTACTACTAACATTAGATGTCAAAACTATGTCAAAATATCGATATACCTACCATGAGGCCACCTCGTATAGCAGTAGGTATAATTTTAATGTTACTTTGTGTTTTTTCTTTTTCTTTTGTACCATTAAAACAAGGATAGAGACAAAGTAAGCTTATAATAAGATTGCTATAAGAGATTGTAGTGAACCCCTGAGCGAATAAACCCGCAGGCGTAACAAAACGGAGGCCTCCATTAGCAGTTTCAGACGATGGCTTTTGGAATAGTGACCACAATTTCTGGATTTCACTAACTGCTTACCATCAGGCAGAGTAAAGACTCTTTGTAGGATAACATAAAAAAAAACCGAATAAGTGCGAGTCGCTTACGCGCCATATCTATAAAATAAAACAGCAAAAAAATTATGTCTGTTGTATGGGAGCATTATGTATGTTGTAAAGGCAACAGATATACTTCATCTGTGAAAATTTCAACTGTCTAAAGTCAAAGTCAAAGCATTTATTTCATTTAGATCATAAAGTATGATGCTTATGAAAAGTGAACATTACATTTTGTCAGCCAATTGACCTACAGCCAGTTCGCTGACGAGGTAGAGCTGTGAGAAGAACTGGCAAGAAACTCACGCCACTCTTTTCAATCGCCAGATAATTACAGTTATTTGAATGAGTTACAATTTAGACACTCAACGCAACCAAAGAACCATACAAAGTAATTATTACAAATTAACTAATTAATATAATACTAAGATTAAAGAAAGAAAACGAGGATTTCAATTATTTAGTTTCAACTAGTATGGTAATTTGACTACGTATTTTAATTAAACTGGTAAATGCACCCCCTGGTCACATCTAATTATCACGATTCATGAGATACAGCATCACAGACGGACAGACAGATAGCGAAGTCTTAATAATAGGGTCCCGTTTTACCCTGCGAGTACGGAACCCTAAAAAACGGATGTAGCTCGCAGAGTTGCTTTATTAAGTAACAGGGGCTAGTCTATTGTCATTTAGGTACAGTTTCATACTCCGGGCTAATATTGATAACTTGTTTTTCACGGCATGGTTTCATTCGCGTCTTTGCTTACTGCTCTGCTCCAGTCGCCAGTAGCGTGATGTTACAATCGTAACCTTCCTTAGAAACTGGGCTTTCATACGCAAAAAGAATTATTCAAATCTGACTGGCAGTTCAAGAGATTAGCGCGAACAAACTAATACAACGCTTTATGTAATAGTATAGATAGATTTATATCCAAACAGCTGAGCAGAGATTCTCTGCATCGCAGTATTAACACAGCAGAAGAACAGGCAGTCCTTCTTTAATTATCAATTATCATATAAACCAAATAACGTCCACAGCTGGACATTGGCCTCCCCCAATTTCCGCCACCTTAGCCGGTTACTTGCCGTCCTCATCCATCGGTTGCCCGCCACCCTTATAAGGTCAGTCCACCTTGTGAACGTTCTGTGCCTTTCAGTTCGTGGTAGTCCTCCTTTAAAAATTCCAAATGTCAAATTTGAAATTTGATGGCAACACATTTAACTTTTGTTTTATTGGAACAATACATAATCAACTCTGTTCCATGCTTTTAGAGTTAAGTTTTTTATGGCAATGTAAATATATGAAGTTCATACTTTTGATCGCTAATCATACTATATAAATAAAGCTCGCAAAAACAGAGTAAGCAAAATAAAAGCTTAGACATAATAACTTACTGATAACATTATTGTTTATAATATATCAAGTAACAGGGACTTTTTAACAATGTATGCATAGCAGGCAAATTATTAACGACTAGCCTTCCGTAGCGCGGTTTCACTCGCGTTATGTTACATGTTTGGTTGCTGCTGTGCTCCCGTCGCTCCTAGCCTGTTGTTATGTAATTGGGCTATCAAACGCAAAAATAACTAATTAAATCCTTCAAACAAAGGTTTGTATAAAAGCTAGAGGTAATTAATGCCTGGCATTTCGTCAATTTACCTATAGGTACTTAAGTATAGTTGCCTCGCTAATAAGTTAAGACTTCGTTGTCAGTGGCAACAAATGTAGAAAATTAAAAATATATTTGAATTTAATGGTCAAATTTCAATAAAAGAATCTTAAATTGACAACTCCTCAGTGTTGCAAACAAAAAAAAATCCTATAGAACGACACTATTGACATTGTAAATCTGTTTACCAGCCTAACCTCCTTGGAGCCACAAAGGCTGTCTTTGAAGAGTACGTTCCTTTTCACTGAAAACACCTCAAGAGACACACCTCTTATTCGGCTTAGACGAAAAACGACAATCGATTTTGTGAAAGAGCCTTTTGAGACTTCTTGTAATCGACCTAATTTTATGTTTGCACCTATCTTGATAATATTACCGCAATATTTAAAATATATATAATCGTTAGGTATTAATAATATTGTAAGAAAATTTTATATTAGTATAGATTACTTATTACACGAGATACGGCTGTTTTATTCAAAAAATTACCCCTGGCAACACATTTCCTTAAACGCAACTAAATAATAATACATAATAATAATATTCGCACGCGTACCCCTGCATGCCGTTAGACTGTATTGTTCTGAGTACAATATAACGTGCAGCTGTACTCTCTTTTGTTATAAACTTATACTTTAGGGGCAGTATTGAAATTGATTTTAGTACGCGAATTGTGTTTTAGTTAAGTTAAAGTTTGTCTTCTGTGATATTATAAAATAACTGTTTTCTTTTGTAGTGATTTATTTATTTACTCTTTGCGTCCCACGGCTTCGTCTGTGCCTATAATATATTTTGTATTCCTCGGAAACCAGACCGATTTTCAGGATAAAAAGTAGCCTATGTCCGTCTCCAGATCCGAATCTATCTTTGATGGTACCAATTTTCATCGTAATCGCTGAGGATTTAAAACTTTCTGCTTACTTTATGCCTAAGGCATTTTCTACCAGTCAACTTTAGGTTGATGCAGAGATAAAAATGCGAGGTGACAAAATTAACGAGTAAAGTTAAACAATTGATTCAAATATTATAAAATATAAATAGCAGTCATTTTGTTCCCGTTACAGATTATATTAAGGAAAATATTAATGCATTACAATACTTACATCGTTTACTAAAATAACATTTAATAGGTCAATGGCGCTTAGTAACAGTAGGTATTGTTAGAATTTTTTTTTGAAAATGTATTTATCTTGTTGTCTGTTTTAGAGAAATAGCAAATACATTATTTGCGGCCTATTTCAAGCCAGGTAAGTATATTATTATCCTAAAATTCTTTTTTCTATTGATCTATTAAAGGACTCTCTGCCGTATAAGTACCTAGTCTCAAGGTGTGGTGTGACATCACCTCAGTCATCGTGTAAACCTAACTGACCCATGGTTGGCTACATTAAGCATGCCTTCTCAGGTCTCTGCCTTTGTCAGCCATTTCGAATTGGCTCATTGGCTGACAACTCTTTGCTTATGAAATGAACAAATGACTTTGATTTTAACTATGACAGCTAATTCAAATCAATAAAATCAGAACACTCAACCTCTTTCAACTTGACATTAAAAAAAACACAACTAATAGCAATGATTCCCTCCGAAACGCGTTCCATTTCCAAATTATTTCAAAGATGGCCGCCCGTAACGAGCCGAATGGGCAAACAACAATTGACCTCAATACTGCGAGCTTAATGGCGCTAACGGAACGTATGACATTGATATTTCGTGGCATTTCGGGATAGAGGCTTTTAGTTTCATTTTTATTGCTATAGATATGTCGCAGGCTTTTGTATAGCTGTGACATTTTTGGTATTAACCTAGCAATGTGACCTCACTCTGCCTGATGGTAATCAGTCAAGGGAAAACAGAAATAGTCACCATACCAAAGCAAACTGATAACAATATAGCATATACTCTCATTTAAATCACATGACATTTATGAACGTCTAAAATATGTCATAGTAGCCACATAAACGCATTACGTCTTTTTTCAGAGGTGTATAACACCCACGGTTTGCCAACTATGATGAGTTACAGGGGCAACCCCACTCCCAATTTACTAGGCTCTGTGACTCCGAACTAATACTGAAATCTGAAATTATTTCAACAGAAAATCTCGATACCTCTATTGGTGATCGAATTTGAACTCTTCGTGGCAGTCTTTCTCCAAACTAGGCTTAACGTTTGAAAAAAGCATTCATACGCTAAACAACACATTTGCTGAGCTTTTGGTATTGCAGAAGTCCATGAGTAATATTACAACTTATCATTAGGAGACCTGTTAAATCGTCTTCCACGTGAGGGAGGCCATAAAGAAAAAAATCCTTTTCTTTCTTTATTTAAGCGATATATTACCTACCTATCTATTTCTGCAAATACTTAAATTATGTAGATAATATTTGTTTAAAACTTAGTCTTTTATCAGGCTCGAAGCTTTGAGCTTAACTCTATTTTAGTTGGCAACACACTATAAAATGCAAACTGTCACTTTTGACACGTACGGTTACGGTGTGCACAAAACTACTCTTAAACTATTTAATGCACTGGTTTATTTTAAACCTAAGTAGTTTAAAACGAGTAATAATAAACTATTGTTTGTGTTAAGTATAATATATATGAGGTAAAAGCATCTTAGAAAGCAGTCAATGATCACTCCCGAATCTCACTGATTGATAAAGTTACATCAAGCAGACTAAGCAGAATGCAATCAATTTGGTAGGCTGGTAAAAAAAAAAAAAAAACATTTTATACTTCTTAGAGGGCATATATTTTTATGATTCTTTTTCTTGATTGATCCCTCACTGCTGAGCATCGTGACTCTTATTGTGAACTTTTTCGACCAGCTGTCGCCATCAGTTCCGTTCCGTCGCTTGGTGATGCAGCGCTGACAGTAATTTTTAGTTGGTCAGTTATTTAGTCTGACCATCGCATGGGACTTCGGCCTCGAGGTCTTTTACCCTCTTTTTGCCCGGTCACTATCAGTCTTTCTGAAATCTTAAAAATAAAACTATTTCTCTTAAAATTTTCTGATTAACGGTTATTGACATACTTTTAATATGTCATTATTACCCTGGTCAAAGCAATGGCCTGTGTTGCTGCTGATTCTTATATCAACACGTTTTTAACTGTAGAACTACTACCAATTCTACCAATTACATATGTAATCTAACTATTATAAAAGTTACAATAAATAATCTGTCAAATAAAAAACCGCGCCAAAACACCAACGTTTTTGACATCTTTCACATTGACAGTTCACTATCTAATCCAAGATGGTCGCCATTCGTTAGAACCCGCCAAAAGCAACTAAAAGATTTATCCGACCATAACGTAAGAGTTTTATCAAGATTCTGGCTACGACAACCTACAAATATCGGTCTAATCTCGCCATTGGATATCTTTTTTACAATTGGTTTTTGGCAAAGGAAGTTTGCGGTCTGATAAATTCTTTTATAGTTACCTACTGTGTAGATGTTGAAATATTGTTAATGCTGATTTAGTAAACAATTTTTTGCTTCTATTGTTAGAGAAGAAATTATTTTAATTTAATATTAAAAGAAAACAATTTTTATCTGTTTGTTTCTCTCTATCCTAATTCTATTTGCTAATTTAATAAGTATAATAACTATGTATTTAAGAACTTAGGTAACTATTATCGTTCTGGCTTTCTTTATTTCTGTGTCTTTTTCTCTTTTGGCGCTTACTGTTCTATTTAAGTATTACATCACATTTTTATTCTGAGGGCCTAGACAAGTGGCATAAACGCTAAAAGAATAGAATAGATTAGGTACTCAATAGGGACTGACTTGCTAACGCCAACATTGACGTTAGCTTATGTCAAACCCATACATTTTTAATCTGTTCTATTCTAATAACACTGGCCTTCTGATGAGACTATTCATCAGCAGAACATTTGAGTTGTGTTATTTGTTTTTACTAGTCCAATTTTCTAAGTCTTTATTTATTTTTCTTCATATAAAGTTTCAAGACTTGATTAAAGGCAAGAACAGTATTCCTAAGTCAAATTTAACTAATTAAATCGGCATCAATTACGGTTTTTAAATTTTATAAAACAGGCAACAAAAAATACGGTCACACATGTTAACGCAAAAATTAAACATTATTGAAGCCAAATTCCAAGAATTTAAATGTAAATACAGTTTTTTGTGCAACGGGAAGTGAAACCGATAAAGAATAGGAAGGGCCGACCTTTAAATTGATAAGCGATTTGACACGTCATCTTGCAATATGGTCGCGACATATAAAAAAGATTAATTAAATAGTATAATAAAATAATATACAGTCTATATTGTTTTTAGAATCTATATTAGGGCCGGCCATACTTATCTTTAGATTGCAGTGGTGCCATATCTGTTGAAAGTAAATTTTTAATAATATAACTTATGTTTCTTTTCTGCATAAATAAAACAATTCATATAACAACAATACAATTAGCTATTCTGACAAACGAAACATTAAAGTATCTCTTGAATATTCCTTTAAAATTTGAATCACAAAAATAGCCTAGACAACGGTTCATTACTACTTGACCTACCCTCTCGTCACAATGTCCCAACTCAAAACAAATATTCCAAGCTTAAACTCTCATAATTACTAAGCCCTTTGCTTTGTAAAAAAACCGTAAAAAGTAAATAAAAACCGTCGACAAAGCGCGATCATATCGTGGAACGACCTTTTTAATTAAAAAAAATACTCTAATTTTCAAAATGGTTGCCGCATTCGAGAATTTGAATGTGTATTATGACTATTGTTACTGTATAGTAAGTAATAGCTTGGTTTACAAATAATTTCTTAGGTTTTGGATGAATAAATTTGTGATTGTACGCAATTTTGACTGTGATCCTGAGGTCGCGGGTTCGATTCTCGCTCAGAGCAAATATTTGTATGCATGACATGATTATTTACATTGATCTGGGTGTTTCTGTGTATAATATAATTATGTATTTACAAAAAAAAAATATTTATGTATGTATATCTGCATTCTAGAACTTAACACAAGCTTTAATATATGCTATATATTTCAGTAACTTTATGCGTATTTTTAGAACAAGCCACAAGAAACAATATTAATTATGCTACTTTGGGCCTAGATAGCGTTCTGTAGTTCTAGTGTTATTTAGAGTCCAAAATGTTATTAAGTAGGTATGTACATTACTTTTGACTATCGAGTTTCAAGTTATAATAACAATTTTATTATTATTATTATGTTTGTGTAAAATCAATTTCAATAAATACAAGTAAAAAAAATATATACCTACTATGTACCTACATTATAATTAATTACAAAATTTTAAATAAAAATCATCATTGAAAAACTGATAACCAGAAAAACCGTAAATCAACAAGACTTCTCTAAACCATAGATTACAAAAATCGAACTGTAATTTTTTAAATACGCTACAGCGGACGTCCGTAAGTTCAATTTGCTAGCGGATGCAGCCAATCGCGCGTGTTCCCGCCACATTGCCATGACGCAGCGGGGAGCGATAGTGTCGTATAATATATTTGACTTGTGAAGTTGTGAACGGAAAAATATTAACCATTTTATCCTTTTTATGGTAGGTACCTATGTTTATGACTCTTATTACAAGGCTTTATAAAGAATGAGGTGGCAATATCTCCGCTACCTGATAGGGTGAAGGTTTGAGAGTTCTTCTTACGATATCTAAAGGGTCTTACACCAAACGGTTTATCACATCACTCAACTATAACCTGGATCTGCTAATTTGTATGAAACGAAGCGTGGAAAAGCGACTTAAAGCCACTACAGTGGGAACAGGAGCCATGAGACCATGCTTGCAGTTTGCCTAAAATGAATTTGGAATGGTGTCCGCTAATTTATTGACTCTATGGACTGTTAACCATCAGGCATTAAACAAAATGCAGTATTTTTTGTAAATATAAAAAAAAAGTTCAGTTATGAACTTATGAGTGATATATGATATTTTCTTTGTTAAGTATCTTTTTGTGTACAATAAATAAATAATAATAATAATAATAATAGACAGTCTAAGTATGGTTTTGCCTAGCACTGAACCCTCTTAGCTCAATACTGGGGAGTCAGGGCTAGGTTATAGATTGCGTAGAAGTGGTCAGATAATATCCCACCTGCTATAAATGGATGATCTTAAATTAATTGCGCCAACTGAACCCCAGCTGAAAGAGTTACTGAAATTAACTGAAGACTTTAGTAATTCTATCAACATGGCTTGTGCAGTCATGCATGTAAAGTGAGGCAGGGTAGAAGAATAATAAGAAAAATATAAATAAAGACAATAATAATAAATAAAAATATAAAAAATATTACAAAATGACTTCACTCTGTCTGATGATAAGTGTACAGAAACGTTCATAATTAATGTGATGGTATAACTAAAATTAAAATTTTTCATTTGTCTATACTATTTCTCACGTTGGAAGTGTAAATGAAGCAGCAAAAGGAAACAATCAAGAAACGCAATCTACTTTCTTCCTATCCGAGCCCCTTCGATCAGAAAAACAGACTTAATATCTTATACATGCATTACAATAGATTTAGTGCCCCAGAATAAATTACTCTAAAGGAAATTTGTTAAATGTTAAGAGATTTTATCAATTCATGAATAACCTTCTACGTGTTCCCAAACACAAATCGTAATCTTTAAAAATAAACAGTCATTTTGAATGTCAATGTAAAATTCAAAAAAATAAAATTTTAAAATTCAATAGAATATAAGGACACAAACAAAAGTTTTGAAATTCAAAATTAGAATTAAAAAAGACGGTTTAAAAGAAACTTTACGTTTTGAATTTTAAGAATCGAATTGGAATACTCGTTCGGGATTTGAAATTTAAATTCGAATATGGAACGATGTTGATAAGTAGCCGTTGACTCAATGGCGGCATTGTGTCACCCTGATTTCTTATTAGGTAGCGACACCATGTTTAGTTGACATTTTATTTTTATTTCCTGTTCACATAATGGATCACTGTTAAGCTTACTGCTACGTAAACTATGAAAATATTGTATTAGTGTTTTTTATACCTACCTATTTATTAGCTTACTAATTCGACTCTTTCCTGCCTGCTGGTAAGCAATTAGCGATGGACACTATTCCAATTGAATTCGTAGCAAATTGTTGATGAAATCCTAACCTAAAACAAAAATTCAAAAGAAAACATAGACGCTAGTAATGATTCAATGATTATATTATGCTTTTAATAGAGTGATAAAAATATAAAGTTCTGAACAGTTTGGTTCGGGATCCTTTAGACTCTAGAATAATTAAATAATATGCGATTTCTCAATTCAAATAAAAACAAAATAATGGAACAATAAAGATCAATTCATATTAAATTATAAAAAAGGAAACAAGGCGAGTGGGCGAACGTGTTGATCAATGCCCATACTATAGATAAGAACGAACCTTTACCCTGCTGTGGGATAATAATGACCTGTTTCTAATAATAGATAAATAACTAACTCAGTTTTATTCTATATGTATATAAGCTTTTCTTTATACTGACAAACAAGCTGGCCCACTTGATGGTAAGTGCCAGTATGTGGATGAACATGGCTACTTTTAAGCATTGCAAAAATAATGCTTAGAAAACACAAAAAAGCCGTTGCTGACCACGTAAGGAGAAGGGATTGAGGAAGGAAAAGAACCGAGGATAATTAGGCTACCGATGCTCTCAAAATAAAACATTACCAGCGCACATGTTCCCATCTAATTATGACTCTGCGTCTATTAAACGGGGCGTGAAAAAGCATCTCACTAAGCCGCCATAGTGCAGGCTACCATACTAGTAGTTTGGCTTTAGAATGGTGATCACCACTTCTGGATGCCACTGACTGCTTACCATCAGGCAGAGTAGCGTCACTTTGGTAGGCTAATATAAAAATTAATTTATTTCTAATACAATATTAGTGACTTATATTTATATTTCGATTCGTCTCAAGCATTTTACTAGCTTACACACGGCATATTGCCCTGCTCTGCTTACTACTATAGAAACTAACTATTCTATTGTTATGAAAAAACATCTGTCAAATTGTCATATTCAAAGTTTTTTACGAATATATTCAAACTTTACTACATTTTATGTTTTATTTATTACAGTATATGAAGGGGTTCTTCAAGGGTGTATTCTTGGGCTTTATTTTAAATGAATATTGTTGTTTTCTAATAATGAGATTTGCAATACGCATAGTAATAAGAAAGAATATTAGTTTGGTAGTTTCTATCTTATTCTTTTAGCATAAAGTTGAAAATTGCGTAGCATGATGCCTCTAATAAATACTGTACTTCATTGAGGGCATGAATAAGTAGCTATTAATTAATTATTTCATTCCATAATTATGTAGGATATCGAAAGATATTTATTGAGCGAAAATGCCCAGGAAAGTTGGTAGGTAGGGGTCGCCATAGACGGACATACACGGACCAAATCGTAAGCGAAGTGTATGTAAGAAAAGATTAATGAATGTAGCAAAGGAGGTATAATAATATAATAATAATAATATGTTTTTATTTAGTTTATATAGTAGCAAATAGCGTTCTAAAGTCTCTGCTTACCCTATTAATAGGAGACAGGCGGGATGGTGAAATTATGTATGTATGTATTATGGATATATTGACCTCTTTGTTTAGGTCTTGGGCCTCAGCCCCATACGAGGATTTTTGCCAAGAAAAGTATTTTTCAGTATTAGCCCGGCTTCTGAGACAGTCGCAGTCAAATATCACTCTTAGGACCTAACGAAATGTGTATGACATACATTTCTGCCTACCCCTTTTTCAAGAAAATCAAAAACTCCTTATGCAAACAGAAATGAACAAAGTTATTTAAATATATGTATATTATTATTTGTGTTACGTTGATGTCAAAGGTCGTTCGTTTGTCACAAAGAATAGTTTGCTTAGTTGATAACAGAACTTACTAGAATCCATACTAATATTATAAATGCGAAAGTAACTCTGTCTGTCTGTCTGTTACGCTTTCACGCCTAAACCACTGAACCGATTTTGATGCAATTTGGTATAGATATAGATTAGACCTCGGGAAACAACATAGGCTATCATTTATCGTGCAAAAATGGCTTATAGGGGTTGAATTTTGGAATGAAAGTTTGTATGAAAAATCGTCAATGTAAAGACAGGTACGACCGACATTCACGCGGGCGGATCTGCGGGCAACAGCTATATGTATATACTTACTTTTATATAGTTATTTAACTGGGGATTCTCTATAATAGACGTCTATCTCTTCTACGTCTTTATCGGGTATATCTTATTAAACAAGGACGTGAAATAAGTTTTTTTATACCCTACAGTGACAGACGAGCCAACAGCCCACCAAGTAAGTGGCAACTGTCGCTTATAGACTTCTTCAATGCCAGGGGCTCTGCGAAGCCGCCGCCTACCGTGATAATGCTCTCTTTAAACCTCGCTTGGGGTGTCATTATATCAAACGTTCCACAAGATTTTGTTTGCAAAAGCATTTAAGTTCTTTGACGAAATTAAAAAAAAAATTGTTTTGTTTACAGATATACCACCTTGAGAATTTCAAACTAGAATATTCTGGATTCTTCTAGAACTGCAAGAAATAATACATATTAATGTAAGTATTTACATTTTACAATATATTTACTTCACTTTATGTTATAGTGTTCGATTCTCAGCACAAAAAACTAGTAACAGAATAAAAAAAAACAATCTAAAATTGACAATCTTACTTGAACGCACCGGTGATTAATGCTCTTCCTTTCTTTGTATGAGATGAGAACATATCCAATGTTTTTTATAAGACTACATTCCGTCCATTAAACTTACAAGGAATACTAATTTAGCACTTTCTCGGTATGAATACACAACCTTTTGTAAAGCAGGCGGCAAACTTGACCATTAATACATTACTAAATTGGAATTACAATAATTACCTTATAAAAGCACAAGGGGTGGTCACACCAATCTATTTATTGGACAACAAAATGGACATTTCCTGTCCATTTACTGTTACACAATTTCGTCTTTTTCCTTTTTCGTCACCTCCATGGGGGAGAGCCTTAAATATGCTTGTTTCCACCAAAGTTGTGTAAAAAAATTATCACAGTGAAAGATATACCTAAGTAAATAAAAGTTTCTTCCATATTCTATACATCGATGTTCACCACACCCTTAAGTGTGGTACTACGCAATCAAGGTCAAATTCCAACCAAGTGACCAAAGTATTCTATTGTATTACTTTCAAACAAACGATTTATTTGCAATAAATTATCTGAACAAATATTAGGTTCATTAGACGTTTGAACCTCAGGTACGATCTCTGGGTTGGTACTGTTAAATATTCCGGTAATGACCACAGGCTCGAATTTTTCGACAGATTAAATTCAACATGGTAGACCGAACACAGTACCAGTAGGTAACACCAAAAACACTAAAAGTAATTTCATCATCTGTGCACTGCTGTTTAATATACTTACTTAGGCCTCCCCCAATTTTGGTTACGTTGGCTAGTCGTGGGGTTCATCCATACTCAGCATAACTAATTTAGTTACATTATAACTAAAAACTAAACAAACTAAACTAAATAATAATCAAAACTTGCCGTCATAATTCTCATAAATATAAGAGTTAGTATCCTGGAGGGGACGTTAATGAATTAATTAAAGATTTCCACCCGGGTAGCGCGGCTGATGGGAAATTAGAGACATCTACCGTCGAGTAGTGAGCAACTTTTTGTGGGGTATAATTTGTAGTTTTATTTTGTTAGTCAAACATTATTTTATTAGTGAATAAATAAAATCAATAATTTATAATGCTCTTTATTTAATTTATAATCTAGTGATTAGCAGTCGTTATCATTGTTATATTCATTAATTAATATTTACGGTACTAGATGGCAGTAGTAGTAGACAATAAAATAATTTTAATAATTGTAGTTTATGTTTTTGATGGTAGATGGCGCTTTCATAAATACATATTTTTATTAAAATTGAGGATTATACACAATCAGTTTATAAATTATTACACAATAACCTTACTATAATATTCTTTTATACAAACGTGCTTCCATTTTGATGTTTCAAGTATAACAACGTAATGTTTGCCCCTATGATGTTTACTATTGCTCTCAAGAGAGACTACCATATTATGGAACCCCATTAAACAATAATGTACTTGTTTTGTCCACCTTAGTTATTAATAACGTTGTATCCCAGATGACTTGGAGGTCAGACATTGTTACATGTAACATGAACAATGAAAATAACAAAATCATGACGTTATTTTATAAGAAAACTAGCTGTCCGCAGCGCGGTTCCACCCGCGTTAAGTCACATCTGTCGTAACTTCGCCGCTCCCGTGACTTGTAACCTTACTTAAGAATTGGGCTATCAAATCTAAAAATATTTATTCAAATCTTAACGGTAGTTTTATAGATAAGCGCGTTCAAACAATAAACCTTCCGCTTTATATATTAGTAAGTGTAGATGTAATTTGACCAGCGAATATGTTTCGTGAATTTTGATCCTGGATTTTTAAGCAGGGCGTGAAAACCATCTCATAAAGCCGCTAGAGAGGCCACCATGCCAACAGTTTGACGCAATGTCAGCCGCGTCATTAAGTTCGCCTAGTTTTAATAAATAAATAAAGGCATCTTGTCGTACAGAGAAGGCATGAATATTGATCAGTACGCTTTCTCAAGTCAGAATATATTTTTTTATATATTAACCTACCAAAGTGACTTCACCCCGACTGATACTAAGCGCAGTCAGTGGAATCCAGAAGTGGTGGCCACCATACCAAAAGTCATTCTTTTAAACTGCTGATATGGTGGCCTCCATTATGGCGGCTAGGAATGGTGTGGAGGAAGAGAATGAGAAAAGTGAGGAAACAGGAAAGAGGGAAATTGGGTCTCCAAGGCTCTTAAACATTCAGCAATCTCTAAATATCATATATCAAAGGGTTTAATTTCAGTCTATATCCCCGCTAACTTCTAAACCATGCAATGGATTATGATACGGTTTTCACTATAATTTTGAGCATTTCTTCTGGAAGATATATATAATGTAGATAGATTAACAGCCGGTTTCTGAATTGAGAAATCAAACTTTAATCAACAGAGTTACGCTTAAAAATTTAAGATATACTTAAGTTTTCTTTGTTTCACAACAGAAAATTCAGTTTTCTTAAACCTCTTTCAACTAAGTATAACTCAAAGAATACTTATGTGATCATTGAGCATGATTTTGACGTTCCAATACCAAGAACAAAAACCGATAGTTACCAGCATTTCTTGATTTTTGCAATCTTATTTAAACTTATGTTAAAATGTATGTCAAAAGTTTTTAATTAATAATTTTAAATCAGAAAAGTAATGAAAACAAAATGTATAAGTGTTTCAATGCATAGTGTCTGATTTTACTTATTTTTATTAAACAGATCAGCTATGTGATCGTAAAGAATGGAACGTTATTTACGTCAAACAGAAGTAGGTGCGAAAATAAACAAATTCAAAAGTTTGTGAAACATCCTTGAATTTCGTTTAGTTAAATAAGTACGTTTATTAAGAATGGAAAAAGTGGTGAAAAAGAGATCGCCCAATTACACTTTCGAGGAAAAAGAAAACCTTCTTACACTTGTTGCAAAGTAAGTAAATAAGTTTCTATAAACATTATGCAACTAGCTTTTGTCGGTCCACTGCTAAACAGACCAGCTGAGGAATAATAAAGCCTTATTATTATTTATCAGCCTAATAATTTATCCTTATTAAAGTAGTAGGTACAGTAAGTATTTACCTTATCATTTTTCTTCAGATACAAAGGTGTAATTGAATGCAAAAGGACTGGAGCATACTATATTCAAAAGAAAAAAGAAGCATGGGCTGCCATTACTCGGGAGTACAATAGTGTCTGCACAACAGGACCAAGACATGAAGCAATGTTAAAACATTTTATTTTTATAATAACATTAAGCATAGAGCTCGAAAAGTCTCTGCTAGTGAAAATGTAAGTTGTTGCCAATATCAACATCTTTTGGATTTCTTTACTTATTTACTCAATCACTTTACATTGCTTTTAGAAACAAAGATATTTGACAGAGCAAGTTGAATATGCTAATTGTGATGAAACAGCATCCACATCTCAATATAATCAAAATGTAAGTTTCAATCTTTATTTTCTATACTATACAGTAAGGCTACCTACTCTGAAGTTCCTATGCAATAAGTAGTTACTACTTATGGCATGCCAAAGCAATTACTTCTCAAACATTTTTTACATTAACTTGGGTCCTTTTGTACATATTGTTATTTAGAGTAAACTCATTGATATTATTTTCAGAAAGAAGAATGTCCTGCTGAGATGCTCGTGGAGTCTTCAAACAATGCAGAATTAAAATCAGTCTACACAATTATTGATGACAATGTAAGTTTAAGCCTTCCAACCCTATTCTATTTGTCTAGAAGTTTAGTAATTCTGTGAAAGTAATTTAAATTTGTGTATGAAACCCCATCTATATTTTGTTGATTTGAGCTACAGTACCTAATATAGTAAACTCTAGATCAATTTTATTTTATTATTGATTTTCAGGTACCAATCACTGATGACAATAATATTCAGGATTTAAAGAAGAAGTGGATAGATGAAAAGGTTATAAAATAGATAAGCTATAGCATATTTGGCTGACCTAGATTCTGTTATATAAATATACAGGTAATATTTGGTTTTCAGAAAAATATAAAAAAAACTGGTGGTGGGTCATTTAATCCAACATTAACTGATGCTGATCATCAGGTTTTAGCAATTTTGGATGATCAAATACGTCCAGATTCAAATCCGTATGATGAAGCAGCCGAATATTTTGGTATGAAAATATATCTGTTTATTTAACATTATCACAATAATGTATGTAGTTCGGTTCACATCTGTAAGCATTTAACTGAATTTTGTATATGTGTATGTATATGTAGTGTGTGCATTCATATATTACCTTAACATAATAATTATTATAAACTATTGTAGGTATTTGATGTTTGTATTTTTAACTTTCATTTCACAGGAGAGACTATTGAAGAAATAATAGATAAGCCAGATCCGGTGCAAAGAAAATTGAAAAATGAACCTATTCCATTTATAAGAAAGTTAACCAGAAAACGTCAAAAACAAGAATACCCAATTAATAAATCAGCAGAACTATTAAAGAAAATTTATTTTAAGAAAAAAATAGAATTAGTATATTATCAAAAAAAGAATGAAATGCAGAAATTTCGCTGTGAGAAAAAAAAATATGAATTACAATTTAAAAAACAAGAATTAGAAATAAAATTGTTAAAAATGCAATTAGAAAAAGTGGAGAAAGAATAAAAATATAAAAATACCAGCCTGTTTACTATCCCACTGCAGAGCAAAGGCCTCTTCTCATATATATGTATAGAAGGCATGAGCAATAAAAATATAATATATTCATCTCTCTCTGCTTTTCATTATATTTCAGCTAATAATATATATTAGGTACATAAGATAATAATTAAAACAATTACTATTTAAACAAAAACATTTTATTTACTGCCTAATTTGAAAAATAATTTTCAACCAGTGAAGTTCTGACAGCAAAATTTTGAGGATGTTGTGCTTGTGGTAAAGGCTCAACATCATTGTTTATTTCAGGAAGATCATCTTCTATAATATGATCATCCAGTATCAATGCCATGTTGTGCAATACTACACAGGCCACAATTACCTTTAGTACTTTAGGTAATTTCAACTGCATACCAGAATGGAGGCATGGAAATCTTCTTTTTAGGACTCCAAAGCATCTTTCAACAGTATTTCTAGTAGAAATTTGAGATCTATTGTATGCTTCTTGTGCTGGAGTGAGTGGGTTGACAAAAGGTGTTAAAAGATATCGCAGACATGGGTATCCACTGTCACCTAAAATAATATAAGTACCATATCTCCCAGCTTCAAATTGGGCAGCAAGTGGAGAATCATTCCAAATTGTGGTGTCATGAGCCGAACCTGGCCAGCGAGCAATGACACTCAAAATCCTTAAATTTGCATCGCAAATGACCTGAGTGTTCACTGAAAAATAGCCCTTTCTATTTCTATATAATTCAGCTCTGTTGCCTCCAGGTGAACAAATTTTAACATGAGTACAGTCCACAGCCCCTATAACTCTTGGAAATCCCGCAATGTCGAAAAATTTTGCTGCTAGAGATGGTCGCTCCTGAGGTGTGGGCATTTTAACATATTCTCTTCTTAGCAAAGCTATAGCACTGGAGACTCCGTAATACGACAAACTGTTGCTTTACTTACGCCTGCTGTATCGCCCACTACAGCTTGGAAGCTTCCCGTAGCATAAAAGCGCAGGGCAATTAATAATTGCAACATTGGTGCAATACAGTCCCGTCGTTGGATTCGGCATGGTAACTTTGATTTAATTTTTCTAAAAATAAATCTCACCGACTCTTTTGTAAAGCGAAATCTTGCTTTAAATAATTGTTCTTCGGTGAGCGAGGTAAAAAAGTTTGGTCGGCTTTTTATTATTCTTCGCCTACGTGGTGGTCTTTGCTGAGGCATCTCCAACGATGATAATGATGTATCGTCACTAGACATTTAAAATCTTGAATGAAACTGGTAATCTGGTACCTTTATTAAATTGCAAGCACAGTTTAAGCAGCCGAATTTGGTTACTTAAATGACAGACGCTTAACTTTGATATGAGCGTGGTTTGAGAACTGTCAAACGAGTTCAGAAACGCAATTTTTGCGATAAGTATAAATTAAGATGATAAAATCTCAAATTTGAGAAAACTTATGAACATATACTCAAACTCTGCTTAAACTTAATTTAGAAACAAAAAATTATTTAAGTAATACTTAAGTACTATTTGAGAGTTTCTTAACTTCAAATTCTCAATTCTGAAACCGGCTGTATATGCAAAGAGAAAAGCCAAATTTTTTAAATACTTGTAACCATATTTTAATAACCACGATTAAAGCTGCGGATAGCTATAATAAACCTATTTTTTCCTAGTCCTCCGAGACTGTAGACACAATTTAACCCATCATAAACCTAGCTATAGCAGCAATCAATTATCAAAAAAGGGGGGAAAGTGAAGATACTCACTTAATTATAACACCGTCGCCCTAAAATTTCAAACCCCTAAATGCCCGAGGCGTTTTGAAATCAACACGGAACTTAATGTTACTGCGACAATTCGTACCATCAATATAAAAAAGAGGTATAAAAGATGGTCAGTGAATTGGATTTTAAGCTCGTTACGATAAGGTTTACATTTGCTTAAATATTTTTCGTGTCACGTCTTTTTTTTGTGGGTGCGAATCGTTGAAAGACTTAACATATTTTTTGGGATGCCCCTTAATTTTTTGTAAGTGCCTTTGTGGTCCTGCGAAATGATGTTACGGCTGCTTAATACTTTAAATTAATGATCATTTAATCATTTTACATACTCAAGAGTACACAATTAAATAAAAATGCCTAATTTATGTACAGGTGTTACATTTTACATAATAATAAGCCTGAAGATGCCTGCAGCACCTAGACCTATATGTGGCAGAAACAATTAATATAACCACAAAAAGTTATTTGTGCTATACCAACACTGTTGTCTGTTACCTGGCTCTTTTAAAAACACATTTGAAGACTTGGTGGCTTCATATTCCAGCCAAAAATCTCATCCAGCAATAAACCACCAGCTGTAACAGTCCCGACCTTGCTGATAAGCTTTGTTCCAGCAATGTTCGTTCCAACAATGTTCAGTACATTAAATTTTATGTTATTTGCTTAGGACCCGCTGATTGTGTAAAAGGGCACGTACAAACAGTTTTCAGGACGGCTCAGGTAAAATCGTGTCATTTTCAATTATGTTTCAAATGACCCTCAGTTTGAGGTTAAAAGTTGGAAAATTTTGGTCTTGCGGTATTAAAGTTTTAAGGGAGTTAGTATACAGCTGTCCTTTTTAGCTGTTTTGGAGTAGGATTATCGGTTTTTACTAATTAGTAATGTACTGCTTAGGCCTTGTGAATTAGAACCGATATTAGGACATTTAAATGCGCCAGTATTTTGTCATGGCAACTACCTAACTGGGATCGTTTCCAGCAATGATTTTGGTAGATTCTAAAAGAGGTTTAAAGATAATTCCAGACAGCGCTTGTCTAAGACTCTGCCATTCTAGAAATCTATGTCTTGCTTGCTATCAAGAGGGCTGTTTAATCGTGTACTATTGTCTAATGTCAAAAAACACTTATCTATCGGGCTATTAGTCTGAAAAGGCCCACTGCAGGGCATAAGCTTTAATCAAAGATGTGTGAGTATGTAATTTGCTATGAGCACTACTCAAAAAATTCATACAATTAAGTAAACACCTAAATAACAAACAAATATCTTTCCAAAATTCTGTCTAACCGTCTAACCCTATATTCTATTTAAATCATTTTATTGTTCGCCATAAGCTCGTGTACACTCAAGTAATCCCGTAAGTCTCGTGTAATCAGGTCACCGCAGCTGCTCACATTATTGCGGTGACTACGGCCTGTTCGCTAATTGCGAGAAACACATGAAACACATGAAAAACACCGCAACACATGAAAAACACCGCAGAACAGTACACAGTAGACACAGTACACAGGTCCTGTAACTTGTTATGTATCTCTTAGACAACTTTATTTGTGGACTATTTAGTTCAAAAGGCGATTACGTGTTTTTTAATGATGCGTTAGATGACTAAAGATGAATGGATTGCTTGAATTGCATAACTAAAACTTACAAATTAATAATTATCTTGTTTTTAAAATTTCTGAATAATAAGTATTAAACATAAATAAAATTAAAATGATTACATATTCACAGCACTATTTACCTGAATTCTGCCGTGTGCAGGCAAAAATAAACAATTAATAGCAAAAGGTATAAATACACCAGTATTTTGTTGCTAGTAATAATAATAATTTTATAGTTGATTAATTTGCTGTAAAATTCCTACCCCATTTTATTTAAATACTAGATTTTCCAACCCTGATCTAAAAATCTATTTGCTACAGCACGCGAACTGAAAAAACAAAGAAACAGATAACAAGGAGAATCTTTTGTTTTTAAAAACCGTGCCGACGTTAAAATTCGTGAATAAAATTCTTCTTGCTACAATCAGCATTGGAAGCGAGATACCTTTCATGTTTAACAGTATCGAGTGTTTTTTGCACTGATTTTTAGCGAATGAAAATGCTTTCAACCTACCATCCGTTTTAGGTCTTTTCATTCGCGCAATATTTCGGTATTCAGTAATGAGATTACAGTGCCACGCTGCGGGGAGTAGCGGAACAAAGTTTTTATTATTGACAGTAATGTAATTGGATGGCTGTATGAACGTTAATGATGTTGACTGAATATTATTATCATACAAGCGTGATTGATTATGTCTGCATCATTCCTGATATTATACTACATAAATATTATAAATTGTTAGTACAGCATTCATTACAAAATGACTGTAATACAAGCCAAGTTTGTTATCACGTATTCAGTTCACAAATTACTAAGTAATCTTCTTTAACAACCGTAATTTATTCGCAAAGACCAATAATAATAAATATAAAATATAACGCACTAACTCTATCTAACGTCAAGTAGCATCACTTGAGCTTCGTGTTGTTAGTAAGAGATGGCGCTGTTACCAATTGACGGGACGTCAATACGGTTGTCATGCATAGTTTATAGGCATGAGATGTATCATATCTTGCTCCCTTGGCGGGATATATCATCAAATTGCTAACGCCTCGACTCGGAATGACTAGTAAAATATTCAAACAACCGGTAACTGGTTTTGTTCGTTACTTAATGAAGTATCCAGGACAGCGTACGCTTAGCTTTCGCGCGCTTTTATTTTATTTGTTGGTGTTTTGTTGTTGGCAGTTTGCATAGTCTATCATTTTTAGGCAAAATTATGTAGCATTACACCTTGTTTTATTTGTAGAAGTAGGCAGAAGTTTGTAACACAGATAACGCGAGGTCAGCCTCTTGCTATTTTTAAAAATAGACTTTAGTAATAGTCCTTTTAGATATTATTATTGTGTATTCTTGTTTTTATACAATTTTGGTGGAAAACTAGCATACGTCCTACTTGATTGTAAGTTTATTCCTATGTATGACATGCTCAAAACTTATTTTAAAACAGTATTCTTCTTCCGAGAGGTTAATGGTCAACCTAGTGTCAGAATTTATTTAGGTAAAACTTAAGTGTATTGAGTTCTCATCATCCAAATTAAATAACTTCCAATAAAATTGCCAAAAAGAAACAAACTGTCAAGGCTGCAGCAGTATATGATTTTATTTACAAAATATTTATAACCGATGTACAAACTGATTTTTCACGAGTCCCGGATCATTATGAAGGTTTGAGTATAAATTATATCGCTATCGGTGGTTTTGCATTTTATGACGACATTAATGATAAATCATTATTTATGTCATGCAGTTGTATAAATGTAGTCATTACAGAATCCACAGAGCTCATTGCCGAAGTTTTATTATGAGACATTTTGATTTTTAAGTGCATGTCTTATGTTTTATCGACGTAAAATATTAGTTGCAATACTAATGTGTTTCGTTGGATGAGTGAAAACACCGGCAACCCAATTACCCCCTCGGTCCTCTTCCTTTTTATTTTTCCTTCCTCTTTCCCTTCTCCCTACGTGGTCGACAACCCCTTGATTGTGTTTTCTAAGCATTATCTTCTGCAATGTTTAAAAAACCCAGACATGTCCTTAGATTACAGTTACCACTGTATATGCTTGTTTGCCATCAGTTGTAGAAAAAAGTTAAGTAAAGTAAAAAGATGTACACAGACCAAAAAGAATAAAAGAATGATTAACAACAGTATTACACTACACCATAAATAATTTATATTATTGTGTGGTTAGCTTAAAGATTTTGAGTTAATGGTAGCACAATTTTACATCACTAGACTTCTAATAGAACAATGAAGGAAGGAAACTAAAGAAATGAATAGATGGGCAATTGCCCCTATTTTATTATTACTATATCAGCCGATAGACGTCCACTGCTGGACATAGGCCTTCCCCAATTTTCGTCATCTTAGCCGGTTGTGAACCGCTCCCATCCAACGGTTGCTCGCCGCCCTTATTGCGCCTATTTGATGATGAAACTTTTCGACCCTACATCGTTTAATATAACGATTATCGTACAATGAAAGGCCAGCCATTATTATACCTGTTATTAAACAGCCAAACGACACCAAATGATTGTCCATCCGCAGTTACATACTAACTAACCACATTTATAAAACACATCTCAAAATCACAGCGATTATACTGTCCGTCCTCCTCAAAAGCACACATTACTAAACAAGCTAATATCCACCTAAAACCTATCAAAATAAAACCTAAATTTACATAAACGTTTCCATGTAATTTGACACAAACAAATTAACACTCTATTTTAAGGCAATAAGGTTGAAATTTGTGTGTGTGTTATACAATAGGGTAGGCACATCAATTGGTTTCTGCCTTCTGCAATACCAAATGCGACAGACATGTTTGTTTATTGCCTGTATGGTCAGCAGAACATGAAGGCGTGTAGCTTAGTACAGACAGCAGATGGTGTAATAGACTGGCGATTGTTTTAGACACAAATGTCTGGCGATTGTTTAGTCTGGTGATATTCATTATGGCAATGATATATGACAAGTAATATAGTTATTAACAACCAGCTTTTCGCGGCGCATAAAAGATTTTTCGTATTCAGTTCAGTAGACCCAGAGATCACCCTCTACAAACTCACAAACTTCAGATACCCTTTTGTTTAGAACGTGGAACAACTCCATGTCTGCTTTGTTGTGTTTAATAATCCATTTGCCAAGCATGGTGATCACAGCCCTCACTTTGGGCAATACCTATATACTGCAGTGGAAGGATGGGATACACCTTAATGAACCAATATAAATTCCACTTGTGATTAAAAATACTTAAAATTTTGATACTTTATATTCTATATTTGTGTATTTCTAAATATGAGTAATCTTACACCTAATACAAAAACCTGCATGATTTTTACTTATCCACAAAACCTAAATATTACAATGTAGACGATAGAGTATTTTGCGAACGGTACTAACAGATAATGTTTATTGAGTACCTACAGCACCATCTGCCGGTGAGTGGACAATCTAATGTTGTGTACTACTTGACAATAGATGGTAGTTATGGCGGTACGATATAATAGAATTTAATGTACACTGGTCAGACAATTTAATGATCTCGTATTCCTAGATTTCTATGTAGTTATAATTTTGTATAAAAATACTAGATAATTCATTATTTCATTCAAAATAATTATGTTGACTGTTAGACTTAAGCCTCTCCCAAGCATCTCCAGTTGATTTATTTTATTATTTAATTCAACTTCTTACAAAACGTGTAGTAAGCATTTCAATACATTTCATGGTCATACTTTGGTCTCAGATTGCTCTCAATCATTGGTTGCTTATCACCTTTCAGGTCATTAAACGTGCTGATGGTTACCGCTACCGTTCTTACGACATTCAAGAAAAGAGAAGGTATATTCCCTCTCATATAATATATACTTAAAGTATTAGATTACATACAAATACGTTTTGTTCCAGGAGAGAGCGCTGGAAACCAAATTAACTCAATCTTCCTTTTACTATCTCATTCTCCCTACACGGTTTGCAAGCTTGGTTGTGTTACTAGCATGTTGCACTTACAGCTTCAAAGTTTTGAACACATCCATGGTTACTACTTAGGCGATTCATACACTGCCCCGCATCACGCAGCGTAGCGCGGGCGTGCGTGTTCTTGCGTAGTTTGTATCTCTCTTTGTATATAAATTACGCGTGGTGCAACGCACTGAAAACTCATTCACGCGCGGTGTAGATGTTCCTTCACCACACTCTCCGCAGCTTAGTGTGGTGCATTGTGTGGATCGTCTTACTATCAAGTAACTACACTTGTTTGTTTTTTTTTTCACATCGAAACTGTTAAAAGATTTCTCTAAAACTATTTTAAATTAAACAATACAATGCAGGCTTTAATAAACTTGCACTACCATTTTATTACATACCAATTTGTTGAAACGAAATAGTTCGAATGTTATGTGGCGGACACACACAATTTATAAAATAAAACCAGTCAACTGTGATTTGCGCGATTTTTCTTGTTCCATTCGATTAGTGAGGTTTGCTTGGCTTTAGTCGAGTTTTAGACTAGTTTACGACTAATTTGTTAAATAGCTGTCGTTTATGAACGACTTAAGACTGTTGAGTCGAAGGGATAGAAAGAGTTGATGTATTACTGTTTTCGTTAATTATGTGGGTTCATGGGAATCAATCTGTTGTGAGAATAGAATGAAGAAGTAAAAGGGAAAAATAAGGGGATTGAGAAAGTAATCAGACGTCGGCTTTCGCTTTTATTTAAATATCATATGCCTCAACTTTTATATGCGAATTATTACATGCAAAACAAAAATTCAAAATGTAATTTTGGTTTCCACATCTGTTCCTAAACTTGCATCTTAAAAAATCAACCCTCGCGCAACGGAAAAAAATCAATCCCGAGTACCCGGTCGATTAGACCTAAGATTAACGCTCGGCTGGAGTGGTCGCCGGCGACCGGTCGTAAATCTAAACGTGGACCATTTGACCCCGCCAGTCTTTGCCAATTTTCAGTTAGTTTTTGAGGGTTATTATACAAGTTTATTGCAATTTTTCGCTCGTTTTAACTTGATTTTGTAATAGAATATATTTTTGAGTAAATAAAGATTCAGTTGTTATAGCATCAAGATGGATAAGATGTAGCAAGAATTTTCTTAACAGATATTCGTTCAACTTCACCTAGTATTTTTGTATTTTTTGAACTATTATGTATAGAAAACGAATTTTTTATACAATATTTATATACTCTCTATCATCTATTTGAAAATCTCGTAAAAGTTAGATGAAGTTTGAAATTTCTATTCAATAAAGATTGATTTACATTGAAGAAGGACAGTGTTTTTATGCCTATATACTTATACAATACAAGCCACTGTAGATAGTCTTATTTCTAATCATGAATAGTAGTACCTACCCAATACTTTTTTGATCGCTGTGTATAGGCATCAAAAAAACTGATGTCGAGCAATTATCTAAAAAATTAAAAGTTTCCACAATATTTTAACAAACCTTATTTTCAACCACAGCAATTTAGTTTCAAAGAGTTACTAAATTAATGTAAACGTAGGGTAGAATTAAAAGTTGATTTAGGGAGCCCCAATAATTTCCAGAACGGACATTTAGGGTCATTTCGGCGCTTATTAACGACCTCTTATGAGATTTCTGTCACCTCTAACTACCTACTATAATGAATTGTTCAGTAATATGTTTTCTTTTTAGAAAAAATGACCTTAAGTTTTGGGAGTAATTGTTTTTTGGATATTTGGACGCTATTGACTCTGTAGCGGGGAGTAGTGGAACTAACAATCTATTAGTATTTAATTTGATGCTAAAACACGATTCATGGAACGGTCTTCAAGATGGACGGTTAATTTTTTGAAGATAGGTCATTTGAAAGATGAAGGTTGACTTCATATGACCAATATGATACCTACAAGTACGTAGCACTTTCAAAGTCAAAGTCAAAGTCAAAGCATTTATTTCATTTAGATCATAAAGTATGATGCTTATGAAAAGTCAACATTACATTTTGTCAGCAAATTGACCTACAGCCAGTTCGCTGACGAGGTAGAGCTGTGAGAAGAACTGGCAAGAAACTTACGCCACTCTTTTAAAGTCAAGACTTAATAATGAATGCAAAGGAGACTCATGTGTCCATATTAAATTTACTACACTACTGTTTAAAACGTCTTTTATGCTACTTTTATGGTTTCTGTATGAATCATTCTCCCATGCAAACAAAATGAACGAAAATACGTATTTTAACTAAAATTATGGTCATTCAATTAAACAATATACCTACTTAAGTAAAACAATTACAAATTAATATTTCCGTCACTTAAAAAACTTCAGACAGAAATTTAAATAAAGTGTGTTTTTGAAGTCTCATTGAATTGAAGAGCTGACGACAAGACATGCATTTTTAATTAACTTGTACTTATATTTTTGTTTTCTATCTTACTCGCTTCGCGTTAATACAATTTTTTTTAACGATTAACAATCATTGAAATTCTTCATTCTCCAAAATCGCATCAAATTATAGTAAATAGCGTATATCCGTTGCGTGCTTTAAAATTTAGCGTATATTTAGAGATGAACCCACCAAAAACATTGCGTACAGAGCAGAAAATACATTTTACACTAAATTCATTAATCTTTAAGCGTTCATAACTAAACTATAAGTAATAATGGCGCGTTGACTGATGGCTGGGGGCGCGGAAGGTTCAGAATTCAATTCGAAGCGAAGCACTGACAAGGGTACTGTTATCTATCAACTTTCGCTAATGGCGCCCAAACGGGGGCAGTTAAATGACGATAAGTAAACTGTCTACGTTTGTTAGTTATTATATAACTGATTTTTGGGTGTAAACATTGTTCTAAACAGGCAATTTATTTTTGAACACTTAAATAGCTATAATAACTAGAATACCACCTGATATGATACAAATACCGTAAGCTATAGAGGCCACGAGCTAAAATTAAAGTATGAAGATAAAATTTTAGGATTTGGCATCATATCAGTCAGTCAAAAAAACGTCCACTGTTGGACCTCCCCCAATTTTTCCCACGTTGGACGGTCGTGAGCCGTCCTCATCCATCGGTTGCCCGCCTCCTTTATTATTAGATTTACATTACTATACTATACATAAAAAATACAATGCTCTATAACAAAACACCAAAATCTTGTTAAAAAGCGTCTTGATTTGACAAATTTAATTAAACATCTCACTACAATGGCTGTGTGACGCCATTTTGGCGGACATTTTCTTGTATTATAAAATAATCGTTTGATTTCTTTTGTTACAGGTACTTGGCGCTAATTTAGATAATTAAGATAGTATTTTGTTGTTTAATTGTTAATTATATTATAAGTTTAAATTATTTTATTGAATAATAATATTATTTTACTTCTTATAATATTTGTAAAATTGAATAATGTATATTTTTCATATTTGTACATTAAGACCAAGTTTTGCTAGTTATGCTTAGCTCTCATCGGGTATGACATTGTTATTTACTGGGTAGAATTTTCTGTATTAACAAATGCTGAGTTTCTTCACAGAAAAACCTAATAAAGTAAATGCACCAGTAATAGACACGAAACCAGTGATGGACATCTTGTAAAACAAGAGTAGGAATAAGTTTTTATATGTTATCAATATTTTACCATAAACAAAACTCATTGATCTATCAATGTTTGGCGTTTTATATTAAATTCAGTAGGTATTTAAATTAAATTTATCGGGAGGAACAAGGTGCACTTAGATCTTTTGTTTTCACGGAAGATGGTTGTCATTTAATTTCATCCACATTTTTCTATTTTATCATTGCATTATACCATTAATATCATCAACAAGAATATTATTCTAAACTTGACGCTGGCAGAAATAGCTGGCACAATCGTCGGCTCTGTTGCCAAAAAAAAAGGAGAAGAAGAAGGTGCACGTAGTATTTAAAACGTTGTATTGGTATATTCGCGGCTGTTGTTATAAAAATTATTTAGTGAGGTAGGTAGAAGTTTGCCTTTCAATTTATTATATTATATTTATTTAAACCAGAATGATTTTATGTGCTTGGGTTTAGCATGAAATTAGGTGAAGGTTTAAATCTTATCTGCCCATCACTGGTGCAAATAATTATAATAGTATTGAAACAATAACTATTGTCAATGAAATTGCAAAAATACTACACATTTGCGCTTTAAGTGTAGAACATTACTGGTGCCTTTCTTATTTAATAGGTATAAGCTCTACTTTTCAGCTTTACCCATCATTTCAAGACTACATAATTATCTGCATTTGACATTGTGGCAAAAACAATGTAACACATTGTAGATGCAGATATGTTACGGCATCTAGCGTTGACATTATGAACTATTAGTTTCATGCTACTCGACGGCAGATGGCGTTAGTAATCGTTATTATAATTTGAGAAGAAACATTTGCTTTGTTTTTTAAGAAGAAAGAAAGGAAGTAAGAAGACATCTTTATGTATTGTCTCGTACCCTTGTCATTCTTCTTGCCTGTGTGTTTATACGACTGGACGGAGAACTGATAAGGGCATGCGCTTTACAAAAACATCGATTGAAGAAAGAAAAACGTATCGAAAATGTGTATTGTATTAATTTTAAACGTGTCGTTAAATATTTTTTGTATTGTATTAATTTTTAGCGTAGATATTTATTTAGGTATTACTTATCTCTTATAGGTATAACTATAAAGGTCTGAAATAGATTTTAGCGATAAAACCGCCGATTGTCACTATTTTTGTTTTATTTTAGATGTCTAATGTAAGTAACATTTGGTGTACCTACAATAATAAAATTATAGCACATTATATCTATCTATCTATTTAAAAAATCTATTTATATAGAATTATTTTTTTAATCAAAAGAAAGTGGCATTAATGTGAAGAGGATAAATAAAATTCCAAGGTCTTCTTCCTTTTTCCATTTCCTCTCATCACCACTCTCCTTACAGGGTAAGCAAAGGGCTTGACAGTGTTTACTGTTAATACATTATATAAGTACCTACTGTATTTTTTGTGTCACTTTCTATTTTATTTTAAATCGTTTATTAATAATGTTTTGTATACCCATAAATAATAAGTATTATTAAGTTGTATTGTATTAATATTGTAAAAACATATTTTTTCAATAAAGATATAATTTTGTAATATCTGTCGTTATTTGTCTTCATAAATCCCAAAGTATAGTCCAGATGTTAATTAATATGATCGCCTCTTATATCTTATATAAGTTATGGGTTCAATTCCCATACAAATAAGTTTGTGATACACTAATAAGGCAACACAAGGCTGAACAACGACCTGGATAAGGGTAGCAAGCAACCGATGGATGAGGGCGACTCCCAACCGGTCAGGATGGTGAACCTCAAGTGAGGTGTGAGGTGTTTGTCCAGCAGTGGACCTTTTTCGCCTGATATAATGATGACGTTATTATTATTATTATCTATACTACCTAACATTATAAATGCGAAAGAATTTGATAAAATTTGGTATAGAGATAGATTAGACCTCGAGAAATAACATAGGCTATCTTTTATCGCGGAAAAATAGCTTGAACAGGTTGAAATAGAGGATGAAAGTGAGTAAAAAATGCGATATGTAACCGACATTCACGCGAGCGCCGGAGCTGCAGACAACAGCTAGTTATATACCAAATCAAAACAAATGATGTTTATTTATTTAGGTTATTTGAACACTACTTATGAACGTTATAAATTACAAAATGTCAGCCAATTAACCTAGGTACAGCCAGTTCGCTGACGTAGGGTAGGGCTATGAGAAAAACTGGCAACAAACTCAGGCCACTCATTTTATAAATCAAAGACTAATTAATTCTACTCGTACACCTCTCACCACCGTGACTCGTATTCATCATATCAGTCTATTATTAGTAAGTTAGTGTAACTGACTGCGACGCCGGGTGTCGTGGGTTCGATTCCCGCGGAAGGCAAATATTTGTGTGATGAACATTTGTATTTGTCTTCAGTTTGGGTGTTTTCTATGTATTCTAAGTATGTATTTACAAAAAAAAAGTACGTATATGTATTATATTTCAATTATCTAGTACCCATAACACAAGCTCTGCTTAGCTTGGGACTAGATGACGGTGTGTGATAGTGTCCACATATTATTTATTTATTTATTTATTATTATCCAGCTGCAGGGAAAGGCCTCTTCTCATACAGAGAAGACATGAGCATTAATCGCCACGTGCGCTCAAGGCGGATTGGCGATTTCAGACTTCAAAAGTCCAGGTTTCTACCTACATTATGATATGATTTAAAAATCATATTGGTACTTGCCCAGAACCCCCGACGTCATCACCACTGGGCCATCACGATTTTAGGAATCAGGATTAACAATAGATAAATTATTGCATTACAAACACTTGACTAGTGGAGAGCATTAGCTTTTTTGGATAAAGTAATGGTAGTAGACCCACGCTGGTTTCAGCATGAATGGGCCGGATCGACCGGGGCAGTACTACCCTCTCATAAAAGATCGACGTAAGAGTAGTAGTATCCGTACTACTGCATTTCGTTCGGTGAGTGAGAGCGCCGGAGGCCCAATTTCTCCCCTTTCCTCTTTCCTCACCTCCCTCATTCCCTTCCCCTACCTCATTCCCAGCCACCATAGTGGAGGCTACCATACCAGCAGTTTAAGACGATGGCTTTTGGAATGGTGGCCACCACTTCTGAATTCCACTGACTGCTTACCATCAGGCAGGGTGGAGTCACTTTGGTAGGCTAATTATATATAAAAAAGTAAGCAATATTAATTTATTACACAATATTTGAAAGCACCATAAGTATAAGATGAACTTTGAAAATGGTTTTCAAAGACACTAAATTGAAGAAGCCTTGCTTTATTGCCTTGAGGACATGAGACAGCTTCTGCTAGTCTACTTGAACTTTTAAGATATAATAGACAGAAAACATCACCTATTAAGTATTTCCCTTTGTACAAAGCGGGACGTTAATTTAATCTGCTGATTAAAGAGACATTCATTATCTACGGACAAAAATGTGAGCTACGTTTAAAACTATTACCACAGAATAAAATTATAGTACTAAGTATAAAGTGCTATTACCCAATACCCATGAAACAGCCAAGCCTACCAACATAGCTATAATAGGTACTTAATTTATTGTCATCATATAGCACTAATGTTTAGGGTAAAGAAGCCGTAAACCTTGCCCATGTAGAGTGTAGGACTGAACTGCGACAATCATTAACTGCTACAGGACTACAAGAGTTCGGTCTTTTGCTATAATGTCTGTCGTAGTCCAATCGTACACTCCTTAAGTAAGGCGTTACTTTCATTATGGGTATCACATGAAACATACAAAAGTTTAAATTAGTAGGTACTTGGTATTGTCCTTATTTTCTATGATGGATTCGAAAGGAAATTGTCTATCTGCGAGGTTGTATAAGGTATTACAGCCTATGAGTTTTAAGGAATATTTATACAAAGAAGTAAGTAATAATTAAAAAGGTGTCTCATCTCATGTAAGTAACTGAAGGTGGCTACAACTTGCCATTTACCTTGCAACACTGAGAATACCTCGACAGAAAAACTTACATTCTCAGGCTTGAACCCGAGTCTTATGCATATCTGTACACTAAACCACTATCTGTATTTCCATACTAATATTATAAATGCGAAAGTAACTCTGTATGTCTGTCTGTTACGCTTTCACGCCTAAACTACTTAACCGATTTTGATAAAATTTGGTATAAAGATAGAATAGACCTTGGGGAACATTAGAGACTATATTTCAACGCGAAAAAATACCTTGAAGGGATTGAAATAGAGGATGAAAATTTGCCAATGTATAAACAGAGATATGTTCATGATTAGTTTAGTTACTATATATAATGCGAAAACTGACATTCACGTGGGCAGGGCTGCGTGCAACAGCTAGTAATAGTATAAAACTCTTAATTTATTTTTACCATTTGTGGTTAGAGGTACACTGTCCATTGCCGGAGGGTGACCAAACACATTTAATTCACGTTAAATGATTGAACACTTAAATGCTTGATGTTACACCCCATACACCTCAGGCAATTGAATATATTGATAATTAATTAAGTAGGTACTGACTGCTGAAAATCAGCCGTAAATGGCGACCATCTTTTTTATACAGCAACTTGACAAACAAGCATACAAATCACCTGATGGTAAGTGGTAAACGTAATCTCTAAAAATATTAAAATATTAACTATTAAAATAATATCACAACAACTACACACAACGCCATCTAGCCCCAAATTAAGCATATATTATAACTTGTGTTCTAGAATGCGGATATAAATACATAAATCCTTTTTTTTAGTTACAGACATATTATACATACTAAACACCCAGACTAGACATGTTCACGCACACAAATATTTGCACTGAGCGGGTATTGAACTCCCGAGCTCTGCGTGGCAGTCCGTACACAGTAACCACCGAACCACAGAGGCAGTCTATTATGTTCTAGGCATAGAAATAATGCTTAGAAAGATAAAATGGGTTTCTTTCTTTTTAGTTTGTTTTAGACAGACCGATACTATTATATGAAGCGGATAAGTTTGTTTGTTTTAATGCACTAATCTCTGGAACTACCCGTCGCCAGTAGCGTGATGTTACAGCCTATAACTTTCCTCACGATACACAAAAAGTATTATTCGAATCTGTCTGGCAGTTCTTGGAAATTAGCGCGTTCAAATAAACAAACTCATCCGCTATACAATAATAATAATAATAATATTTTCCACATTCACACAGCGCCATCTAGCCCCAAATTAATAATAATATTAATATAAATATTAATACAGATAGGTATACTTAGCAGAGAAAGCCGAGAACTTAATAAATTTGTAATGATGTGAAGACGGGTTGCTTCGCTAGTGTATTATACAAGTAAAACCCATGTAGTGTTTCCGTTTATCTGCATTTATATTTATATGTTTGTATATTTATATTTTTTAATATTTTTGAAGCAATACACATTACGTTTTCCAAGTATCATGGAATAAAGCATGGTGAGGAAACGGCGACTAAATAAATTTAGATGAAGTTTACTGACAGAATATCACGCTTTGTCCCTGATAAGGTAAGCAGATACGTTTTGCTAGCTTTATTGCATCTTATGTAACAAAAGTAGGGTTGACCAACATTTCTTCGGTGAAATATAGTATATTTCAAAATAAGCAAAAAAAAAATATACACTGACGGACTCATAAACTGCATCAAAGTAATAGACGACTTTGAAATAAATATTTTAACCAAGTATGCAAACTTTCTATACAGATTAAAATTGAAACCTCTAGATTGGTTTAAAACAGCAGTAACTTTAAAACAGCGTAGGGTCATATCCTTAAGTTTAAGTTTGTGTACTGGAAAGGACTTTTTTGAAGAAAAACAGAAATTTAAGGAACATTGGTTTAATAAAAAAAATGGTTTGAACAATAGACACAAACTTTATGCAAGGGTTTATTTATGTTTTAATAAGGTGTATTACCTCCACGTGCCCTTGTTCAACTTCTAATCGGTTTCGCATAGATTTTATTAGGGTTATTAAAAGATCTTGCGGAATATTGTCCCATTCTTCTGAAAGTGCTGTTCTTAGTGCTGCCACTGTCGTGGGCACAGGATTTCTCGCATATACAGTTCTTTTAAATTGTCCCAAACATGCTCAATGGGATATTAAGATCCGGGCTGCGTGCTGGCCAATTCATTGTACGTATCCCAACGTCTTCGCAATATTGTCGAACTTGTGCAGCAGCGTGCGGCCGGGCATTATCCTGCATTAAAGTAAAATTTTCGCCTATGAATCCCATGTAAGGCACCACGTGATCTTCTAAGATCTCTGTAATGTAGCGATGTGCAGTCAAACCCCTCTATTACCGTTTTGACGGACCATGTCTATGAACACAAGTTCTGTTCGCCCGTTCATCGATATACCACCCCAGACCATACACGAACCGCCTCCAAAAGGAACACGCTCCTCAATGCAACTTTGAGCATATCGCTCCCCACGTCATCAATAGACTCTTGTGCGACCATCTGCACCATATAAACATGTCCTACACTCGTCCGTGAACAATACGGAGGCCCATTGCTCTTCTGTCCAATTTAGGTGATCACGCGCAAATCTCAAGCGAGCTTGTCTGTGAGCTACAGACAACTTTGCACCATTTGCTGGTCTAAAAGGGGTGATATCCGCTTCCTTTAACCTTCTTCTTATTGTTCGTGCACTCACATTTACTCCACGCACTTCATTAAGCTCTGTTTTGATGTTAACTGACGTGAGGAAACGATTTCGCAGGGAAGTTGTAGCAATAAATCGGTCATCACGACCGGTGGTTGCTCGAGTCCTACCTGTACCACGTCTCCTTCTGTAAGAACCTGTCTCCACAAACCTTCTGTATAATCTAGAAACCGTAGACTGGTTTAAATTTAAATTTCTACCAATCGTTCGTTGATCCAAGCCCTCCCGCACCAGTGCTACAATTTGAGCCGCTTGTTCGGACGAAGTATCCATATTATGGTTCAAAAACTCTCGATGAGTTAAAAACTAACCCAACAATTCTGCTGGTAACAATAATTCAATTGACAAAAGAATAAAAAATCAATGCGAATCAATTTAAAACTTTGCTTTAAATAACACGCAAATCTGATAGTACGAGTAAATTTTGTTTTACTGCAGTACTATTTTTAAATTTTGCTTTTTTTAAGATTAAGAGCCAGTCTCTCCATATTTATATAATTTAATCTAAAAAGTTTGCATACTTATTAAAAAAAATCATTTCAAAGTAATCCTGAACGTTGATGCAGTTTATGAGTCCGTCAGTTTAGTACACTTCTAAAAAATATTTAACGGAAAAATTAAAAAATAGACAATGATATATTTGTTACTTATTTATTTTTATAAAAACTATATTCTTTGCACTTCTTGCATTTTTAAACAGTAAGGATTTCTTAGCTGGATTTCGTTGTTAAAAATATAGTATTTTTGCGTAGGTACTATATATTACTTCAACAGAACGCAGATCCGAAATATAGAACGATACTATATATTATAGTACAGTTAGAAACCCTAAACAAAAGGCATGTCTTTTGTTATTTACTTACTGATAACTTAACTACAACTAACTTTTAACAGGTAGTAGATCCACGCTAGTTTCAGCATGAATGAGCTGGATCGACCGGGGCAGTACTACCCTCTCATAGAAGATCGACGTAAGAATATTAGTTTTCATGTTAATGTGTTTCGCTCGGTGAGTGAGAGCGCCGGCAGCACAAATACCCCCTCGATCCTGATTCTATTGCTTCCTCATCCCCTTCTTCGTGGTCGGCAACGATTTGGTTGTATTTTCTAAGCATTATTACTTATGTAATACTTAGAAAACACAGCCATCTCTATAGGTTACGCTTGCCACTTCTAGATTCCTCTGACTGCTTACCATCAGGAGGGGTGGAGTCACTTTGGTGGCTATAATATAAAAAAAAAAGAGAGCCGTATGCTTGCTTGCCACCAAAGTCGTATAAAAGAAAATCGGAGTTCATATTAAGAATAAAAATTACATCAAACAAAATAATAGAACAGCAAGACAATAATGCATACACACATTACCTAAGGATACGTTTGAATGTGAAGGCTAAGATAAGTACATAGCTTTTGCCAGGTATAGCCAGGTATAACTTAGCCCACTCCCTTTACAGGCAGCGGCTTCGCGGAGTCCCTGACATTGCAGGAGTAATGTGCAATGCCAGACTCTGAGTCGTTCATGAGCGACACTTGCCACTTACCACATGGAATTTTTGCTCGCTGTCGGCAATAAGAGAAATATTGAACGCCTTGTACAATGGTGCGGGCATCATTTCTGTAATTCTTTGAGATAATAGACAACACAGTCAATATTTACCAGTTATCACTTACCATAATGTAGGCTGCAAGCTACTACCCCATTTAAAGAGGCACGTTGTACTGTCTCAGGATAAAAAAGGGGCTACTCTTACAAACTCATTTTAAAGTATTTTCCTATAAATAAAAGAATAAAGAATATTTATTTTGCTCAAAACATGGTTGACATTGAACACAGGATGTTTACAAGTTGTTTATAGTACATTAGGTATTTCTTACCGCAATATATATATTTTTTTAATATTATAGCCTACCAAAGTGACTCCACCCCGCCTGATGGTAAGCAGTCTGTGGAATCCAGAAGTGGCGGCCACTATACTAAAAGCCATCGTCTTAAACTGCTGCTGGTATGGTGGTCTCCACTATGGCGGTTGGGAATGGCATTAGGGGAAGGGAATGAGGGAGGTGAGGATAGAGGAAAGGGGGGAAATTAGGCCTCCGGCGCTCTCACTCACCGAATGAAACGCAGTAGTACGGATACTACTACTCTTAAGTCGATCTTCTATGAGAGGGTAGTATTTCCCCGGACGATCCGGCCCATTCATGCTGAAATCAGCGTGGATCTACTACCGTACAAACATTACGTACAAGTATTACGGTATACAAAAATATCTAAATTATAAAACGAGATCATTATGTGTTGATACCTATTTAAACCTACTAATTACATTAATTTACTTATGAACCTCAAAGACCTACTCAACACTACTACAGTATATCTGTAATTATAAACGCAGGTAATGATACTGCCCTTTTTCTTTAGTCACTATCTTTAAGCTATCTTTGTTATACTACAAAGACGAAAAAAATAATTCTACTAATATTATAAATGCGGCAGTTTGTGTGTGTGTGTGTGTGTTTCTTACCTACCACTCAAGCGCCATAACGGGTCAACCGATTTCAATGAAAATTGGTATGGAAATAGATTAGGATTAGATAGGACGAAGCCGTAGGGCGCAGCTAGTAATTCCATATTTTAGACCGTGAACTTTCAAAATACAGATACTTTTTAAAACCTAACAATACTAGTTAAAACTTTTAAGTTAACAAAAAAAAATAATCATTATAAGTTGTCGTCTCCATGCATTCGCTGTTCGCATAATCCACGTCCGTTTGACTCGAACGCCTAGGGCTGTACCAATTAGAGAGTTCCGCTGAAACCGCCTATTGTCGCAACCCTAAGAATATAACTATATTTATATTACTAGCTTACACCCGCGTCTTTGCTTATTGCTGTGCTCCCGTCGCCAGTAGCGTGATGTTACACTAGGCTATAACCTTCCTCGAGAACTGGGCTATCATACACAAAAATAATTTATTCAATTCCGACTGGTAGTCCCAGAGATTAGCGCGTTCAAACAAACAAAATCTTTCGCTTTTTAAAAGTATAGATTATTAATTATGCAAGTATTTAATACTTCCCGGTGAAATGTTCTAAACGATAGGGAAAATAGTATGAAAATTCGTTGCGTGGTTTTAGACATGGTATTCCTAAAGTTGCTTAGCTTAATCAGTTTAGATTTAAGTATGACCCATTATTAATATTGTGAAACATAAATGGTAAAAGTAAGTATATTTATTTATATCCTCGCTTCGCTTCGGTATCAAAAGTTCCATTCGATCTCAGAACAAACGCTTATGGAAAATATCATAGCAATAGTGAATTGCATCATCAGATTTAAAAAGGCGCTTAAATATTAAAATTTTTAAAATGACTAAAAATAAAATATGGCCTATTTATTACACGTCCTGTTTGTAGCTTTCTAAAGGTGAAAGAATTTTTTTAATCGCTTACGTAGATCGTTGCAAATAAAGAAACTAAGAAAAATAAAAAAAAAGCAATTTGCTCTATAAATCAGTTTAGATAAGTCCTTTTACCTTAGAGTAAAGGTCTTATTTCTGTACCTATTTAAAAAAGTAAGTACGCTCAAAAAGTAAGTAGTAAGTCGAAATGGCCCTGTGGATAAGGCACCCGATTCGTAAAAACGAGGTAGTGGGTTCGAATCCGGGCAAGTACCAATGTGATTTTTCAAATCATAAATATGTACTTTTTAAGTTTATCTTGGACATTTCTGACTGACGGTGAAGGAAAACATCGTGAGGAAACCTGGACTTAAAAAGTCTGAAATTGCCAATCCGCCTTGAGCAAGCGTGGTGATTAATGCTCATTCCTTCTCTATATGACTTCTCATCAGGCCTTTGCTTGCAGTGGGACAGTAAACAGGCTGGTAATCTTCTTAATAATAAGTACGCTCAAAACAGTTCTATAACAACAAAGCATCACGCCTGTTTTCACGAAGGAGTAGACAGAGGTATAGGTATACCTACACAAGTTTCACCAGCCGTCAATCAGGAGCTAAGCCAGTCATTTTATCGGCTGATCACAGACTAATACTGAGAAAACGCAATATATTCAACCGGCAGATTTAACTCCAAAGATGGCGGTTCATCGGCTCCATACACAGTAGGTACAACTGAAAAGCAGTCTTTCATAATACTTCTTTCTTTTTTATCGAGTGGTTAGTGATCAACCTAGTGTCAGGATTTGTTCAGGTCACCCATAATTAACAGTAGAGGCATCCAACTTGTCCATGATACTTAAAAAGCATGGAGTGTAATAAAAAAAGTATATATTTTTTAAATTTAAAAATGCATACAAGTGTTTGTGTAGAGGCCCAGTGAAAAATATAAAAAGAAAATTACTTAAGTACTAACTTTTATTTTTAAAATAGTGAATGGAAATATTTCGCGAACGCGTTCCGTAGTCGAGAGGTCGAGGGCTAGTGATGGGATTGTATCGATTCTTTTACAAATATTTATCGTGCTTTTTTTATTTTTTTTATTTATTAATATGAGGAGCAGTATCTATTCGAATATTAATTTACAGTGTTACCTACGTACTAGGTACACATATAGATATTATTATCGCTATTTCGCTTATTCCACTGAAAGGCAAAGTTCTGTCTCTTTTTTTTCATTTCACTAGCTGTTTGCAACATTTTTTCATTTCTAATCCTAGCTTATATTATGCCATTCTGTGTGTGGTAGGGTTTTCCCGAATATACTACTAGGCGTTTAATTTTTTTCATTTTGGATGTTTTGACAAAGCACTTCAGCGTCGAACGATACAACCTACTGATATTATAAAATGTGAAAGATTATGTGTGTTTGGTACCACTCAGCGCCTACACAGCTGAACCGATTTCGATGAAAATTGGTAGGTTACATAGATTTGGTGCCGGAGACGGACATAGGATATTTTTTATCCAGAAAATCGGTCTGGTACTCGAGTTACATTAATTAAACACATATCACTATCCACGTGCGAAGCCGCAGGGCGAAGCTAGTAAATCATAAAAACATCGATATCGATATTCATGTCCCATCCCTACACTCTAATATGGAGTGAATGCCGAAAGTTTGCATATTTGTATATTTTCCGGCAAAAAGCTTTTCATACTATTAGTTTTGACTGTGAAATACTTCATCTACTTTAATATACTAGTTATGTACTCCCAGCGCCGCTCGAGTTATACTCATAAATATTATTTGATTACATCGAGGACATCTTCATCAGATATTGGCAAATTCTCGTTGAGCGTGGGTTGTGTCAATGTTCATTCTAAAAAAAAGAAACGTTGATTTGGTATATTTATACAATTACATAAAGCGGAAGAGTTTATTTGTTTAGACGCGCTAATCTATGGAACTACTAGTCGGATTTGAAATATTCTTTTGGCGTGTCATAGCCCAGTTTCCGAGGAAGGTTTTAGGCTATGTAAGATCACGCTACTAGCGACGGGAGCAAAGCAATAAGCAAAGACACGGGTAAAACGGCGGCGCGAAAAGCTAGTATGTTTTCACTGAATAAATAGCCTGTGGAATACCGTGGTCGGGTAAAAAAAGCTTTATCTGCTGTAAGTAAATACTTAACGAGTTAGTATGATTATTAAAGGTAAGTCCAGGACACGCTTGCACATTACCGTGAGGTCAAAACATGAGCTTGCACATTACCGTGAGGTCAAAACATGAGCTTGCACATTACCGTGAGGTCAAAACATGAGCTTGCACATTACCGTGAGGTCAAAACATGAGAGTGTTTTTGACTGACACGGAATTGTGTACTGTGTGTACGACTATTAAGTACGCGGTCGTGGGTTCCATTCCTAAACTTTGAGTGATCAAATAATAATTTATTGAGAGTATATAACGTCTCCCAAAATTTTACGATAAACATGAAAAAACAGATTCCTATAAATTTTAAGCACACGTGGCAATCAATACTCATACCTTTTTTTTTTTGTATAAGAAGATGCCTCTCTTTGCAGTGGCATAATAACGTGCTGATATGATATTTTTAAGTACCTACCATGTTTACAATTTTAAGATTATTTCAATTTTTAGTTCAATGATATTCTATTTAACAGATATGTTATGAACGCTTAATCGTGAAGACCCGAAAACGTCCTAATTGGGACGTATTGCCTATAGTCTGCGTTACACACATTCTTCATTAATACATGAATGAAGAATGTGTACAACGTATGTTATATGTATGCTGCGCGGAACACTTTTTTCGGTTGTTTTGTGAGTGTATAACTTCTGTTAAATAGAATATCATTGGTATCGGCAAATTCAGCAGCAAGCAAGCAAAAGCATACAGCCTAATGGTAAGCAGAGGCCAGACAAAGTGACATAAGCTAACGCCAACATTGTCGTTAGTTATGTCGATCTCATACATTTTTAGTCTATTTTATGAATAGAATATAAATCTATGGCCGCAATGACCATCATAGAAATATGATCATAGACGTGTGAGTCATTTTTATATGAAGAACATATGACGGTATAATAACTACACGTGATTCATATTCTCTATGATCATAGTTAGAGGATCCTTTTTGACAGCTAGCGTACAAGTAGGATCATATTCACAGTCTGTATGTAAATAGACGGTTCTAGTGTGTTGATTTGAAGGAAAGGGAAAGGATCCCATATCAACGGGAAACACGGCTTGATGCTAAATGACATTTCTATGATCAATAAGTGTATTATGTCAAAATAAAGAACGTCATCCTCTATGATCATAGAATTTGACAGATATGAAATCATATGTAGATTTAAGAGATTAAAAAGATTGGTCTGAGTTTCTGGCTGTAGGTTAATTAGTTGACATTTTGTAATTTTTAATCGATGTTAATCCAAATAACCTAAATGATTTAATAAACCTACCTCTTTTGATTCGATTTGTTTTATGGACATGGCTATGTTTTTTAACAATGCAGAATTAATGGACAACTTAGCTGCTGCTGTTTGTGTGCTTAGTGAGAAGGAAGGAAAAGGAAAAAGGATTAAAGAGATATTTGTGCTGCTGACTTTCATAACCCTGTTAAAACCCTCGTTCTACTTTCTCGTCCTAATTCTGGTTTGCTTAGCAGTAAGTAGTTATATTTGATATATAAGCACACTTATATACAAAGATAAAAGCTGCGTTTAGTAGAGAAGCGGCGAGTCACTCAAACTGTATTAGGAGACACCTGAGCCGTGGAGGGTTGTACCGTGGTAACGACCGGTTAGTCTCCCAGTTACATATACATAATTTCACGCCTATCTCACATTTATGGGGTAAGCAGATACTATACAACGCCATTTGCTGCGATCCAAATATATCTCCTTCAACATTAATTAATCTTTTCATACACACACGTCGGTTACGGGTGCTTGTATTCCCAATTATATTTCGGTAAAGGTCTCTTCTCAAAGAGAAGGCATGAACAGTGATCACGCTTGCTCAAGGCGGGTAGCCAATTAAAAAATAATACTGATAAGTTTAGATAACACAATTAAGTCCTTAGGCTATAAAAACCACTTACTATTAGAATAAGAAGTACGGTAGTAGATCCACGCTGATTTCAGCATGAATGAGCCGGATCGTCCGGGGAAGTACTACCCTCTCATTGAAGACCGACGTAAGAGTAGTAGTATCCATCAGGAGTAAATAATACGCTACTGTCATCATAGGACGTATTTGAAATCGGTGCAAAATAAATATTCATTTATTTTTTGTTAAATCATTTAATTAGTGAAATAGACATTTATAATACTAAATTAGCCTACGATAATTAACAGTTGGTGTTCGCAAAGTGCTGTGCTGGCTACAAAACACAAAATTTAAGTTATAAACTGTGCTACAACTAGACTCGGAAATTGTGTTCATACGGTGTATTGTGTAATAATATCTGTTTGTTTAGTGTGCTCACAGGTATTTTGACTTTGTGACATTGATATAATAGTGCATTGCAATCAGTGATACTCCAAACTTATTTGTGCTATTAAAATAACATTGAATCATTTACCAAATTAGTGGGTGTGCAAAAACTACTTAAATATACAAAATACCCTTGATCAGCTGTAAAACAGCTGATTCATTGTAAACAACACAACTAGTGGCGACATCTTTCACACGATCATTGCACTCGGTTGCTCACATCCGCACTAGTTATTGATTCTTGACAGCGACATCTAGCGCGCCTATCTTGAACTGGTTTGCTAACCCTCTAGTTCTGCTGTTGTATATATCACGAAAAAATGGTTAACTGTATGGCTTGTGGTCGATTTATGAACAAAACAGAGGGCGCTACTTGTTCGAAGTGCCCGTCGTCTTTTCATCCCGCCTGTTTAGGCAAGGCCAAAGCGGCTGCAAAGTTACCCAACTGGATATGCCCTGAATGCACTAGAACTAAACCAACGTACAACACGGATAATACACCGATAAAAGGAAACCGGGGAGATGACGCTGACATTGCCAATATGAATAGTATCCACGTTGATAACAGCAACACTGTGATAGGCTTATCGGCGGACATGGGACCTGGTGATTTAGCTCGGGAACTCAAGACTTTTTAGAGAGGAAATATCGAGCATGCACAGTACGATCGATTTGCTGCGCCAAGACTTCATTGTATTAAGAAATACGCTAGCAGGACATACTTCTCGCATTGAGAAAATTGAAGCGAGGGTCGAGAAGCTCGAGTTAGAGTCTAGAGAGAATTCGTCAGGACGTCTAGACACCATTATAGACACTTTAAAACTGGAGCTTAATGAAAAAGATCAAGCCCTCCTAGCGAACGACATTGAGATCACTAACGTACCGGAACAAAGTCACGAAAATACGTATCACCTGGTCTCGCTTATCGGCACTAAGCTGGGTGTATCTCTCAGCGAGCACGATATCGTCTCAGCCGAAAGAATAGGACCGAGACAACCGCGCGGCAGCCCGACCAATATAGTTGCCGGCTCGCGCGCCAGTCAGCGCCCCCGCCCGCGTCCCCTCGTAGTCCGCCTGTCGCGCCGTACGCTCCGAAATGACATACTGCAAAGTATGCGCGTGCGCCGTAGTGCCGATACCGCTGACTTCGGTTTGTCCAGTGAGTCTCACAAGTTTTATGTGAACGAAAGACTTACTAAATACAACCGTTTTCTGATGTTTAAGGCGCGCGAAGCTCGCGCGGCACACCAATGGAAGTATGTCTGGACTAAACAAGGACGTATCTTTGTAAAGAAGGCGGAAGGCGACAAATCTATTTTAATTAGAAGCGAAAGTGATCTAAAACGTGTTTTTGGCAATGATCCTGTTTAGACACAAGTGGTATATAGGGCAATGGCATTTGAGGAATCAGATGTTTGTTACACTTTGCTTCTTATTTTTTATTATAATTATTTATTATTGTTTTGCGATATATTATTTTCATCTAATGTTGATACCGTATATTATGAATGATGTAAATACGTTATTTATTATAATTACGTTTTCAGTAATCAATATAATCATTTTAATGCATGTCTACTCAATTTCACATTGTATATTAATATTTAACCTTTATTTGTCGTACAATTATGGCGGACCTTGCTATATTATGGCAAAAATCGTCTCACTGGTTAGTGTGGGGTTGCAGGCACAGTACATAGATATTCAATTGTTGCGCGTTTGTCTTGGAATGACTGTTTTTGGACTGTTGAAATATTGTACGTTATCAGGGCTTTGTATTACACTTGACTGTTTTTATTTAGCCAGCTGCCACAAACACGTTTATGTAATGGTTGGAGTAGTGTTTGTTTACCATGCAATTATAATGTTCAATGAATATGCTTAGCGACAAATTAATTAAAGTTGGTCTTTTCAACGCTGGGTCATTAGGTACTAATCATGATGATTTTGTGGCAGCCATGCTACGCCACCAAGTAGACATATTGGCCGTTAACGAGACGTGGCTTCGGCATGGGGAGGAGGGACGAGCCCCCACCGTTCCTGAGTATCGCCTCAGGCACGTACCCCGGCCGGACAGGATCCGAGGCGGCCGTGGTGGTGGTGTAGGTTTTTATATAAGACGAGGTTTAAATGCACGAACCTGTGTACACCCTGAACATAACTTAGTTGAACAAATGTGGGTTAAATTAAAAATTAATGCAAGTACAGTTATCATGGGCACAGCTTATCGGCCTCCCTGGTTGGACGCGCAAATCTTTATGGACGCTTTAATGGATACGTTTAGCTCGTTCTCCAATTACGATTATGTTATAATTCTAGGTGATTTTAACATAAACATTCTTAATCCCGGTGATTCAAAATATCGAATTCTTAGCACTTTTTTAGCGTGTTATAGTTTGGAACAAGTGGTCACCTGTCCGACGCATTTCACCAATTCAGGCTCGTCTCTGATTGATATAATATGTACTAACGCGCCCACTCGTAATATAACGATAGATCATGTTGGTCTATCACTTGGACATAGTATGGTTATCTGCCAATTAGCAATTAAGAGACCTAAATTTAAACCGGTAATGATACAATCTAGAGCTTTAGTTGACATAGATCAAAATAGGTTTAAGAGGGACCTGGACCTTATCAATTGGAACAGCCTCACAAACACTTATGACATTGACGAGCTGGTTATGTCCTTCACAAATGCGCTTATATCACTGTACGACCTACACGCGCCAGTACAGACTAAGACCATCAGAGAATTACCTGCCCCTTGGCTGACCAGCAACGTTAGGTTCATGATGCGGCTCCGTGATCGCGCACTCAATGACTACAGGTGTAATAGGTCTGATGTGAAAAAGCAATATTACAAAGACCTTAAAAGGCAGGTAAATATTGCATTATATAATGAAAAAAAATGTTTTTATGAACAAAATATTAACAATAATCAAAAAAATCCCAAAATATTATGGAAAGTTATCAAGTCGAAATTAATACAAAGTAACGCCCGTGAGTTACCCGCGCACCTCAACGACCCTGAGGCTATAAATAGACATTTCTTTAACGTGCCTGGAGACTCTAGTATTAACATTTCCCAACTGACTTACTATGAGTTTCATAGGTTCGGGCCCGCCACTTTTAGCCTGATGCCCGTGGAACAGCATACAGTAGTCAATGTCATTAAGGACTTGCATTCGAATGCGGCAGGTATCGATGGGCTTTCGCTAGATATGATCACAATGACAGCCTCTCATACTATAGCATTAATAACAAACCTTGTGAATATGTCAATAAACACTTCGAGGTTCCCGTCAGGATGGAAAACTGCTGTAGTCAGACCTATCCCTAAAGTCGGAAATGCAACAGATATTAGTCAGTTACGGCCCATTAGCATTCTTCCTTGTCTCTCAAAGATTTTGGAGAAGGTAGTTGGTGCCCAGCTGATTCGATACCTTGAGACCAATAATATACTACCGGACCTACAATCAGGGTTCAGAAAGAATCGAAGTACTACTACAGCTATTCTCGACGTAATGGATAACGTGTTGACAGCACAGGATGATGGCCAAGGAACAATCCTCGTTCTACTAGACTTCTCGAAGGCTTTTGACTGTCTAAATGTCCATTTGCTTCTATCCAAACTTTCGTACCTCGGCTTTGACAGCAATACAGTCACTTGGTTCGACTCATACCTCAGAAATCGCTCCCAGTTGGTTGAGCTTCGTAAATCTGATGGTACTGTCGTACGCTCTGCAACTGCAGCTGTCGGCAGAGGGGTGCCGCAGGGCTCCGTGATTGGACCTCTGTTATTTATCTTATATACGGCTGATATCGTAAAAGAGATCAAACACTGCAAGTTCCATATTTATGCTGACGATGTCCAAATCTATTATCATTTTAGGCCAACAGATACTGGGGTCGCAGTGGACAAAATTAACGAAGATTTAAGACATATATTTAATTGGGCTCAGCGCAACTCGTTGGTCTTAAACGAGACCAAAACTAAATACTTGCTTCTTGGATCCAAAAATCAACGGCTGAACATCGCTAATCAGAATCCACTTATTTCAATTAATAATGTGAGTGTCGCTCGTGTCGACATGGTTCGTAATCTGGGTCTGTTGATGGACGAAGACCTTCGCTTTGAACAACATATAGCAAACTTAGTTAGAAACTGTTTTTACCGCTTAAAAATTCTATACAAGTTGCGTAGACACTTATCGATACCACTCCGCGAACAACTAGTAGAATCTTTGGTGCTATCGAAATTAAATTACTTAGATGCAGCCTATGGGCCGAGACTCCTGGCCAAAACTGCTGGTCTCATCCAACGAGTGCAGAATGCGTGTGCTCGCTATTGTTACGACATACCACCCCGTAGCCACGTGACGCCTTTTCTTAATAATCACAAAATACTGAAAATGAATCTACGCCGAGATATGCATTTAGCTACGCTTCTGTTTGGACTTATAAAAAACAAAGCTCCTACGTACTTATATACGAAGCTAGTTTGGATGAGTGATAATAGTAAATATCCTAAAAGATCAGTATCGTGCCCACTTCGTGTCCCTCCGCATAAATCCACGGCCTTCCGTGGTAGTTTCAAATATAGTGCAACTAAGTGCTGGAATAACCTGCCACCCCCACTGCGAAATCTTACTAATGTAAATAATTTCAAGATCAAATTAAAGTTTTCACAACTTCTTTCACAGATCTCCAGCACAGGAAACAGAGTAAATGAATAGACACTTAACTAATTGATATTGGATGCTTATTAATTTAATTGATTGCGACACTTATACATATTTAATTTTATTATTCCATTATGGCTAATTATTATTATATTACAATTATATTACAATTATACAATATATCAAAATCGCTTGACATTATTATACAATAAATCTATTACATATTATTTGTCTAATTTGTTTTAATATATCTAAGTTGTTTAATTAAGCAATATACAACATTTAACCTAGTTAAATTATTTTATGCTAATTTAAATTTTATTTCTGCATGACATCCTATAAATTATTTATTTTACATTGAATTATTATGCCATCACATCTACAAATTGTTTTATTGTCCTCTAGCCGCTCGAGGCTTCGGCTGAAAATCAGCGCTGCAATTGTACTTGTACTTTTGCAGCACCATGCTGAGCTGAGGCCCATTAGCAGTACAATATAAAGTTTCTATGTACCTACCGTGCTTGCAATATTACACTACCTTTGCTAGCTTATAAGTTAATTGTACCTACTTATAAAATTTTGTATTTGTTGCTATTTGTATTTTGTCATTGTACGCTAATAAATTATTTTTCTTTCTTTTCTTTCTTTCTTTCTTTCTTTCTATCCGTACTACTGCGTTTCGTTCGGAGAGTGAGAGCGCCGGAGGCCCGATTTCACCCCTTTCCTCTTTCCTCGCCTCCCTCATTCCCTTCCCCTAACCCCATTCCCAGCCACCATAGTGGAGGCCACCATACCAGCAGTTTAAGACGATGGCTTTTGGTATAGTGGTCGCCACTTCTGGATTCCACTGACTGCTTAGCATCAGGTGGGTGGAGTCACTTTGGTAGGCTATAATATAAAAAAATAATAATGTAAGAAATTAGAAATCGAAATTATATATCAAAACGATAGTTAACCAAAGATTAACTCTCTTACAAGCAGCATGGTGCTATCGCCCCCTGGAAATGTCACTTCGCCAACAAAATGGAAAAACTTCCCCTCAAGTTTTTGCGACAATATTTATTTAGACCATTAATTAAAACATAAAGACTAGTATTTACTTAACGGTACAGTGGTTAAAGGACACAACTGGATTATGAGGTTACAGGTTTTCTAACTGGGTAAGATAATTTTAAAAGATTTTTAATGAAAGTTGTAGTATCTTACTTCTTACTAATATTATAAATGCGAAAGTTTATGTGTGTGTGTGTGCGTGTTTGTTACCACTCAGCGCCTAAACGGCTCAACCGATTTTGATGAAAATTGGTATGTACATAGATTTGGTACCGGAGAAGGACACAGTATTTTGAAAATAGGTCTGGTTCCCGAGTTACAATAGTTAAACTATTTTACTTGCGAGCGAAGCCGCAGGGCGCAGCTAGTGAAGTTATAAATATTATACATCAAAATAGGGTTTTATGTGTATAAAATAGCTGCAACGTGTGCAGACTCCTCACAAGTTTAATTCAAACTATGTAACATCACGCTACGAGTGATGGGAGCAGTGCAGTAACCAAAGAAAACGCGGGTAAAACTGCGCTGCGTCAAGCTAGTTTGATTTAAAAGTCAAAAGATACATTCTTTGTCACCTGTATGGAGGTTTTGAGCTCATTTAGCACGTTTGTATGCGATGTCACGCTACCTTAGTGTATGTTAGTGGTGTCTTTCACGTTAAAACGTATCAACGTGACTTTACCAATCACAAAACAAGGTATTTTATAGAAAAAGTGTCTTTATTTTATACTAGCTGCGCGCTACGACTTCGACTGCGCCTAAAATGTGTTTTGTATCCCTTGGAAACCAGACCGATTTTTGGTATAAAAAATCTATGTCCGTCTCCGACACCTAATCTATCTACATACCAATTTTCATCGAAGTGGTTCAGCAGTTTAGGCATACATACACACAAGCTTTCGCTTTTATAATATTAATAGGATTAGTAGGGTAATTTAGGTGTTTTTTACAATAAATCACCTATGAACATGTTACCGGGGTGCAGGGGGAAGAGATTAAGAGAGACAAAGGAAGAGGCCCGAGGGATAATTGTACTTTCTCACTCACCAAGCGAAACGCATAAGTATGACAACTAATACCTACTTCTACTTCTAAATAAAGCTTTTCGAAAAAAAAAAATTTACTTACTAGCGGGGAAGGGGAGGGAGGCACAGTGATGAAGTTAGCAAGCGGGAGGAGGGACGGCAGGGCTCTATTAAAAAAAAAACTGTTTTTTTATTTAAAAAAAATACTTTTTTTTCTCCTATAATTAAACTACAATAATAATTGGTTATTGGTGTCGCTTGCTTAAAAACATGGTTACGATAACCACTCTAAAAAGCTTTACCCAACATCAATATAACCCTTTTTCAATATCTTATCCCCTTTTGTTCATTCAGTAAATACTAGACTAAGTATAGGTACCCTAGACTATTGTATGAATCAAAAGACTAACGTTGCAATCAAATTGTAAAACCGTGCATTCTCAATAATGGCCGGATCATGAGCTGTAATACTGTGTGTTGCGGTTCAAGTGAGTGTGTGGATGTTCGGAGAAATGTCAGGAAAGTAAACTTAAAAATAAGTTAATAGTGATAGTTTAGCTTAAGCTACATAAATATTATGTTACCTTTATAGTAAAAGGAGGTTTTGGTTTTAAAACTCGGTAAACTAATGTGACCTATTTTGTTGGTGCAGCTAATTATGTAAGTATGCGTTTTTTTAAGTTGATATTGAATATTCATGACTTACATCGAAATCTTTAGTAAACAAGCAAAATATATTATTGAAAAACAAAAATCCCGCCTGCTTAAAACCAACTGCAAAGAAAGAAACTCATTTCCTGTTGCTGACGCTACATTTAGGGTTGCCAACCATACTTTATAATAATAACGTATCCTACTTTATTTTTGGTAATTATACTTTATACTTTTACATACAAATAAAGTATGCAAAAATACTTTATTTTCAACCTTTACTGTGATGCGTAAAACAAAATACGGCGAGAAGAGAGAAATAGAGCATCAATAAATTTAATTAAAAACGAATTATTTAATTATTTAAATTTAAATGTTGGTTGTCAAACAAGCTTTGTAACATTTAAAGGTAACAAAAAATTGTTAGCATGTGCTAAAAGCACACAAAAATACGTTTTTAAAGCAATAAAAACATAAAATTTGAAAAATACTTTTTTTTGTTCCTAATACTATATATTTTTTTCCTATCCAAACCAGTTTATACGTTTTTTTTGTCAAAAAAAGTTGGCAACCCTAGCTACATTGTAATATTATATACCATATGTCACTCCCATTAATACGAATACACCTCATGTTAAGATCCATCAAACCATTTAGACTGTAGAACGTGCCAAAGAAATAAACATACATACATTAGGTCCATAGTCATACATACATACGCTCGACAAACATTACCCTACTTGACTTTGGCAGTCGGGCATAAATGTATGTCTGAAATCGTCAATTCGCCTAGCAAGTGTGGTGATTAATTCTTATGTCTTCTCTGTAATTTGCTTTTATCGCATTAAGGATATTAACAGCTGGGCTAATGAGATAATGTCGAAATGGCCCAGTGGATAAGGCACTCGCTTTGTAAAACACGAGGTAGTGGGTTCAAATCCGGGCAAGTTCCAATGTGATTTTTCAAATCATATGTACTTTCTAAGTTTATCTTGGACATTTCTCACTGACGGTGAAGGAAAACATCGTGAGGAAACCTGGACTTAAAAAGTCTGAAATTGTGAATCCGCCTTGAGCGCACGTGGTGATTAACGCTCATGCCTACTCTATTTGAGAAGAGGCATTTGCCCTGCAGTGGGACAGTAAACAGGCTGGTATTATTATTATTATTAATGAGATTTCATTTTTCTTTTCTTAAATCAGTTTTTCCTCTTCTTCTTTTAATCTATGCTGTACTGTTTGTGTTGTAATTTTCACACTTGGCACTGGGTGTTTCTATGTATAATTATGTAAATATTTACAAAAGAAATGTATTTAAATATGCATCCGCATTCTAGAACCCATAACACAAGCAAATATTCTTACTTTGGGTCTAGATGGCGTTGTGTGTAGTTGTTGTAATATTATTGTTATTATACCTTCCTTCATCCTGCCATTTTTCTTTTTTATTATACTAAACTAGCGGTTTCACCCGCGTTAAGTTACATATTTGGTTACTGCTCGGCTCCAATCGCCAATAGCGTGATGTTACTCTTATAACCTTCCTTAAAAACTTTGATATCAAACGCAAAAATAATTTCAAACAAACAAACAAATCTTCCGCCTTATATAGTTACATAATAGTATATTAAATTAGACGTTTTAAACTTTTCCTTAAAGTTAAGTTTGTCTGCAACAGGTACATACAAATCCAGTGTTATTGCGAACTGAGTGGCAAGTAGTATCATTGAATGTAGAAGGGAAAGCGGCGAGAGATGTTAATACCGCCTTTTGAAAAATCGAGAAAATATTTAAAAAGTTATGGCTTTTTGATGAACATCGCGATCATCGAATTAGGCAATCCTATATTAATAACAATAATAATAATATTCTACTACATTCATACAGCGCCATCTAGCCCCAAATTAAGCAATTATATTTGCTTGTGTTATGGATACTAAACAACTGATATACTACTTATATACATTTTTTTATTATAGATAAATTACACCCAGACACAGAACAAACAATCATGCTCATTACACAAGCTTAGCAGTCAGTGTCACTAACCACTAGGCTAACAGGCCAGTCCTGTGGAGGAAGACGGTCGTCTTTAATAGTCTAGACACAATTTCTAGTGTAGGTGTGAGATTTTGCCTCTTCAGGAGGGGCTTGCAGGTGAGAGCATGGTGTTTCGATGGTTAACGGATGCATACGTTTAACGATTTCTTAGTTCCTCCAGAAGCGCGTCACCTCTAGAAGACTGCCACTGTATTTGAGAAGAATTTGCTGCTTCAAAAACGAGTTTCAAACTATTTTGTTCATGTTAAAAACGCCAAATTCAAATTTAAATTCAAAAACTTTATTGCTGAACACAGTACATTATATACATCGCTAGGTGTTGGGTGAATTACCATTAAGGCATGCAAAATTAACAACTAAGATTATAAATCACAATAATTATACAAAATAGAACCATACGATGTTACATTATTAATAAAAACAAGTCATTAAAATTCATAATAATCAATAATTACATTTCTTATTAATTATTTACATTATCCATATTATATATACGTGTCAATTAGGTAGTCATTTATCGCATAGTATGTTCTGTTTATTAGTAGTTCTTGAATAACTAGTTTTTGCAGAGCATACCGGGACGTAGGACTTGTTTTCTTTATAATCTATATGTTTACTACTATATCGGATTTAAATAATTATTTTTGTGTAAAGCCCACTTCTTGAGGAAGACTAAGGGTTTATAACATCACGCTACTGGCGACAGGAGCAGAGCAGTAACTATAGACGCGGGTGAAACAGCGCTGTGGTAATATATTTTAATAAGAACGGTATTAACAGCTCCATATAAATTTAAGCGCGCAATAATTTAGGATTAAAATATGCATTTCTAGATATTATTTTTCTTTCAGACTCAGTATTTAGAGATGGAGATTTGTAATACCATGCTTCACTGGGGGGTGGGCAGAGATCTAAGATTGTGCTAGGTATACTTGATATTTAGAACCAATTTCACGTGTCTATAACATGTCTATACTATTATAAAGCGAAAGAGTTTGTTTGCTTGTTTGAACGCGCTAATCTCTAGAACTACCATTCGGTTTAGAAAAATTGTTTTTGCGTATGCGAGCCCAGTTTTCGAGGAAGGTTATAGGCTATGTAACATCACGGTACTGGCGACGGGAGCAGAGCAGTAAACAAAGATGCGGGTGAAATCACGACGCGGCAAGCTAGTAATGTTTACTTTGGGTTTAGGTAGCGTTGTGTAGTATTATTTATTAATATTAGGTACAGACTAGCGACCCTAGACCCTGCTTCGTTTTATGTCTTTTACTATGATTACAAATTGTTATAATTATCGTCTTTTCTCTCAGCGTGCATGTATTATACCTACATATTTTTGAAGATACAAAGCTTATGGAAGAAATGAAGAAGAGCTCGGCAGATTGACTAGATAAGAGTACTTACCTACCCTCATATGGAATATCGATAAAGACAACAAGCGAACCCTAGACTCAGAACAAATATTTATGAAACACACAAAGTTTTGTTCCGTGTGAGGATCGAACTCACAACCTCGTGCACAGCAGTCGCTTGCGCTCCTACTGCGCCACGGAGGCAGTAAAACTTGCTGGCCACCTATATATATCTAACTTTAAAGTTATGGATTCGTAAGTGTGGAAGAAATTTAACAGAATTTCGGAGTAAGAAAGCAGGTATAACCTAATCTCTGACCTAACTGCGTTAGCATATCTTTCCGGTGAAAGATATGCTAACTGGCACTTTTTATTGCTAATAAGTAAAAAAATTCTTCTGCATGCAAGTCAGTTGTCACAATAATAGGTCCACGCTAGTTTCAGCATGCATGTGCCGGATTGACCGGGGCAGTATAACTACCCTGTCATAGAAGATCGACGAAAGAATGTTTCGCTCGGTGAGAGGAAACGCCGGCAGCCCAAATACTTCCTCGGTCGACTTTTGTTTCCCTTTTCCTTCCTTATCCCCTTCTCCGTGAACGGCAACGGTTTGATTGTGTTTTCTAAGCATTATTACTTCTGCGATGCTTGGAAAACACAGCCAACTCTAAAGATTACAATTGCCACTTACCTTCAGGTGGACCGTGTTTTTGTTTGCCACCAAAGTTGTATAAAAAAAAATGAAGGTCTTCAGATTTACGAGCTATACGTGCCTTGGGCATCGTCATTTATTTTTTTAATATGTATTTTTATTGTAGGTATTTTGTTGCACACAGAAAGTTACTTAAACAAATTATACCAGTAGCAGATCTAAGGTTTGGGTTTGGGGGTATCCTAGGTAGGCATTCTACCTAATAGGTAATACCTACTCAATTTTCTCATGCTATCTCTACGACTTTAATAGTGATTTTAGCAACAAGAAACTTAAAATTATCTCGTATTTGGAAAGCTTTGATCACTGCCATCTATGAGTACATGGTCGGACTACTAAGGCACACTGTCGCTGAGATGTTCTAAATTAAAATATCACAAACTATGCAATTGTTATGCAATCCCCTGATCTAGTATAATAATTAGGATACAAAATATTTAAATTCAATTTATTATAACAAATTTATAGAGGTTTGACTAGCGCCATCTATCACCGATTAGTCAAACTATGTAACATGAAGAAAGTTGTATTACTCCTGATATAGATGGCGCTATTGTTATTCAAATTTTTTATAATAGCCTACCAAAGCATAATACTGTGTCCAAAGTGACTCCACTCTGCCTGATGGTAAGCAGGCAGTGAGATCCAGAAGTGGTGGACACCATTCCAACTATCACATTAAAAGTAAGAAACAATACATAGGGTTGCCACCCGTACTACATTAATATAATTATAGTACTGTACAATATTTTATATTAAAAATAATATTATAGTTACTTACGCAAAATACTACATATTTTTTAAATTGTTTTCAACTAGGTAGGATAAACCATCTTTAGATAAATAACTAGATGGCGTTGTGTGTAGTTGTTGAAATATTATTATATTATATTAAATAATACTTTTGTAAGCGTATTCACATAATTATACGATAACAAGTTATAAAAGTATATAAGTAGTATATCAGTTGTTTAGTACCCATAACACAAGCAAATATAATTGCTTAATTTGGGGCTAAATGGCGCTGTGTGCATGTGGTAGAATATTATTATTATTATTATTATTATTATTAAACACAAAAAGCCCGCTTGCTTAAAACTAATTTTATTGAAAAGAAAGAAACCCATTTTTTTTCGTGCTGACTTTTTTTTTGCAATATTACTACACTTACAATGAATACGAATTACAACCTCATATCGTCGATAAGCTGCAAAAACCAATTATTAAGTAGTTATCTCAAAATTTGGTCAAAAAAAGTTAAATATATGAATCGTTTAATTTTTTCACGTTCTGCAATCTGGTAAATCCTATTACCTGCAGATGTTTATAGTTGCAGCTAATGTGGAAATCAAGTAAATAATAATATTCATAAAATCTCCGTAGAGTAAAAAAATAATTGACGTAAATTATGTTTTCATTACACAGCCGCGGGCGTTCATTTAACAGATTCTTTCGGCCCGAAAGGTCTCATCTTGATAGTTATTAAGGCGAGGTATTCCTGGAGATAGGCACTCGAAGGTAGTATAGACGCTAGTCCAGCCTTCGCCAATACAGAACGACGTATTTATCTACGATCATCTGATGACAGCGGCGGGCCCGGCACGACGGCGACGTCACGCGTTGACAGTTTGCGCATCGCAAGCTCCGTATTTGTAAAGCTCGTGCCGCGCCACAATGCAGACACATACAGTAAAGTTGCAGATAATTTTGATATTATTACTTTATTTGTCTTAGAAAACCGTTTGTTAAAATGTCATATACTTTGTTACGAAGTATTGCTTGATATATTTTTATTTACACCAATAAAATGCTTCAGGCAAAACAAATTAATATAATATGTAGACAGAAGGAGACAATTAGACTTTATGGTTTCCCACGCAAAATCAATTAATTGAAGCCCTCTCAACAATAAAAAAAAATTCACCAAGATATGCAGATTATTTTAAATAGGTAAACTTAACCCTGGAATAATATGAACCACGCTAGATATGTTTATTTATTTATTTATTTATTTATAAGGTACATTAACAATATACATATACAAATATCATCTCATAACTTAGGCTACATCTATTTCTTATACGTATATCAATTAAGGTTAGGTTAGGTTCAAATAATCAATAACTTATACAGTCACTAACTTACTAAATAGAGTAATTCGTTAGGTGAAAAACGAGAAAAATTGGTTTTTGCAGCATAACGACGATATGTTAAAATTTATTTAGCTATAAAAGCTGTAGAGGTGCCCGAGGAATAGACATACATAACCATGTTCGAAAAAAATTACTCTTCCCTTCAAGTTTCGGTCAAAAACCATAATAATTTACAGGCACTCTCGTGAAGGTACTGCGGCCAAAATGCGTCCACAAAAAAATATTACTTACTTTAAATTACACATACTTTCTGTGTAGTAGTGGTCACTATAAAGAGCATTGCCCCCTATGAGTATAAGCAGTGTTTGTCCAACACTATGTCCACACGCGTGCCCACTTGTGGGACCGTTGACTCGGAGACCGGTATAGGAATGTGATTTTCGAGTATTAGGCAATATTGACTTGTGTGTTTTTAACTAGATTGCCCCTGTGGCACAGTAGTTAGTAGGTGCTTCAAAGTTGGGCAATATTTTTTTTAAAGAATGTAAAACAATTTTATACTGAGCATGTGCATAATAAATAAAATAGTATACTTAAAGATTGTAAGAGTATTTCACGCCAAATAATAATAATAATAATTATCAGCAATGATAAGAAACTAAAAAAATAATAGCATTTTTAAACCTTGTACTTAATTAAGGTAGAATAAATATATATGACAATCTATACTATTATATAAAGCGGAATAGTTTGTTTGTTTGTTTGAACGCGCTAATCTCTGGAACTACCAGTAGTATTCAAAAAAATTTTTTTTGCGTATGATAGCCCATTTCTCGAGGAAGGTATGTAACATCACGCTACTGGCAATAAGAGCAGAGTAGTAAGCAAAGACTATAAGAATATAATTATGGTGTCTGCGTAGAGCGCTCTCAACATTTAATTCGCCTCTGCAAAGTACTAGTGGTCCGCCACTGCTTCGCTTGGGTGTAGAATGTATATTGTATCGTTCTAAAAAAAAAATCTGTAATCGACGTTGACTGTGAAAACCATGACAAAACCCGTTGCGTGGTTAAAAGAAGGCTTAACTCAGAATAATTGACATAAGCACATACTTAGGTACAGTTTCTTAGGGCTGAAGTACGAATTGGGTTGCTAAAAGCATGAATAATTAGTTTAATTTGTTCTAATTAGTTAAGTATTAATTAGTTATCCATATTTAGACATGAGATTTATATAAAAAAATAATAAGTAGGTACTATTTAGAGCAATTAGTACATTTTACACTTTTTTAGTTTAAGTAATCTATTCATATACATAAACATCAAACCCATAGTACAAGATAGAACCGTGAGAAAACTGACAAGAAACTTAAACTCTTACCTCTATAATTACAATTTTTAGGGTTGCAACGGAACTCTTAAAGGATCACTTTGTTGTTCGTTTCTCTGTCTGTCTGTCTGTCAATTAAAACAATTTTCTCAGGAACGTATTTAGGTCGGTATCACTTTTGTCCGTAGCCTCTTGAAGCTGCGAAAATTTCAAAATTCTTTATCCACTAAATTAAATGATAATAAAGAAGTTAAACTATTAAACAAAAGCAGAAGAGTTTTTTTGTTTGTTTGAGCTCATTAATCTCTGAAACTACCAGTGGAATTTGAATAATTCTTTTGATAAAGGTAAGACCACGCTACTGGCGACTGAAACAGAGCAGTAACCAAAGACGTGAGTAAAACTGCGCTGTGGGTAACTAGTCTTATTTATATGGACAAGTTGTACGGAATCCTCGTCAACCTGACACGCACTTGACCGATATTTGGTATGTTACAATTTATAACACGCAACGCAACCAAAAGCACCTTACAAAATAATATTAACAATCAAGTAAAATTACCTACTATTACGTAATTTTAAATGTAATCTAATATTAAAAAGAGAAAATATTGACATTTAATTTAAATAATTATATAATAAATATTTGTTCACTAAAGATAGTAGAACATAAGGTCTTAAATAACACCAAATTTTTTGTATACTATGTTCTGAGAAATAAATTATTCTTTCTTTCTTTCTTTAAAGATTAGATTTTTTCTGTTTGTTTCACGGATAAACTCAAAATCTACGTAACCAATTTAAAAAATTCTTTCACATAAAGCAAGTTACAATATCAACGAGTAAAATAGGCTATATTTTTTGTGGTATGCCTACCCACGCGGGTGAAGCCGCTGACAACAGATAGATATAAAATTAAAGTTATTTTAGGTGTCCTAGTTTCTCATAATAATTAAATTTGTATTCCTTCTTTTGTTTAGAGCGATACTCAAATCGGTTTAGTAGTTTTCGAACTTAGACAGTGGCAGACGAGCCAACAACCCAGCTGATGATAGGTAAGTGGTAATTGTTCATGGACTTCTGCAATGCCAGGGACTCAAAGCCGCTGCCTATCGTGATATTAATACTCTCTTTGCCTTGCCTCGAAATCATTTGGTAGTTACTTTAATACTTTTTAACATGCTTCATGCAAACCGCGCCGTAGGAAGTTAGGTAGATACGTAATATAAATCTTCAAACGAATTGCTCTAAATGATAAAACCGTGTCAAAATCCAGTGCGTGATTTGGAAGTAAGTAAGTAAGTTTTTTTTCATGTAAGAATTTCCTGTCTTTTTCTCCGTAGCGAGATGTTCAATAGTCCATAACCTTCCTCGAGAACTGTGCAAATAAACGCAAAAAGAAAAAACTGGGCTATCATTAGCAAAAAGAATTATTCAAATCCTACTGGTAGTTACAGAGATTAGCGCGTTCAAGCAAACAAACATTTTATATTATTATTTAGAGACAACAAACATACAAATAAATCTTTTCTATTCATAATATTTGTAAAGATTTGCAACTTTGTGTGTCATACATAACAGTGCAAGCAGTTTTAAAGAAAATGGTGTGAAAACAAACAAACATTTGTAGCCTTAGTGCTAATATGCATTATTATTTTATAGATATCGTGATAATATAACTGTAGAAATGAAATAAAACGCATCTCATAAAGTCGCCATAGCGGAGGTCACTATACCAACAGTTTCAGACGATGGCTTTTGGTTGGCTACTTCTGGATTCTACTGACTTCTTACCATCAGGCAGAGTGGGGTCATTTTGGTAGGCAAATTAGGGAGTAATCTGTGCCTTAGTACATACACGAACCATGTGCGATGTGTTGACAAAGAGCACAAATACAAGCACCCGTAACCGACGTGTGTATGAAAAGATCCTTTACGATAAATACTACTTTAAATATTTTTTTTGGATTCAGCTACAAAAGTTTTTTTTAGTTTTTTGTAACCAGTTACTTATCAAGAGTAATTATTTCAGGTTCGTATCTATTTTTCATGACTAGTGAAGAACGAATGAAGGTTTCTATTTATTTTTCTGTAACTGATTACTACCACAGGCACCAGCCTCTCACAAAGTGAGTTTTGATCTTAATACTTAAACTAGTGTAAGAAACCTTTGTGATCACTACATTGTATAAAACAAAGTCGCTTCGCGCTCTGTCCCTATGTATGCTTAGATCTTTAAAACTACGAAACGGATTTTGATGCAGTTTTTTTAATAGATAGAGTGATTCAAGAGGATAGTTTGTATGTATACTTAAGCAATATATTGTGGTTTGTGTGTACAGGCCACCTCAGAGTGATTTCATTCTTTTTTAAAACAGTTATGGAAGATGTAATGAAACGTTTAAGCTCTCTCAATAAGCATGTAATAGTGTGTGGTGACTTTAATGTCGACTTACTTGTTCAATCACAGACTAGTATTAGATTAATTAGTTTATTGAATTCATTTAATTTAAAACCTTTATTTTCGGAACCAACTAGAATTACATCACATTCTGCTACATGCTTAGACAACATTTTCTGCAATTGCAAATATATAGATAAGGCTATTCTGAATGACCTAACATCAGATCATTGTGGGCAAAAAGCTGTTTTTCCTTTAAGCACAACTACTAAAGGGAGTAAGATCACGTGTAGGCCAATGACCTCTATTCACCTAAACCGTTTCACTGAGAGTGTTGCTGCAGTAGTCACTCACATAGATCCAAGCCACGATGATCCAAATGTGCTTTACGAGTCCTTGTTTAGCACAATACAATCAGCGTACAATGCATCATTTCCAACTAGAACTTTTACCAAAAACATCAAAATAAAGTTCTGTGATTGGGCAACATTCGGAATATACAAAAGTAGAGCTAAGTTGTATGAACTTTATGGTATGAAACAATATAATTTTGAACCAGTCTTTATTCAATATGTTAGGGATTATTCAAAAATCTTTAAAAAGTCATATGTTGCCGCTAAGTCCTTGTATTTAAGTAATAAAATTAAACAGTCCGAGAACAAAATAAAAACAACTTGGAATGTTATTAATAGTGAGACTGGTCGTATGAAATTGAAAGATAACAATTATGAGTTAAACATTAAGGACAATATTAATTCAAATAATACAGATGTAGCCCACATTTTTAACGACTACTTTGTTAGCATACCAGTAAAGACAACCAGCTCCTTAAAATCTTGCCCAATCAAAGCTGAGCATTTACTTAGGGGGAATGTGAAAGAGTGTGACGTCCCTTTTAATTTTAATTATGTTAACCCAAACGACATAATAAAAGTGTTCAAGTCACTACATTCAAAAAACACTGCTGACTTGTGGGGTTTTTCAGTTAAATTAGTTGAGAGTATAATTATTATTATAGCACCATATCTAGCTGCTATCTTTAATAAAAGTGTTGATGTAGGAGTATTTCCTGATTTAATGAAACATAGTAAAGTAGTACCTTTGTTTAAAAACGGCTCTAAGAGTGACCCTAGTAATTTTAGACCAATATCTATACTGCTAGCTATTAGTAAAATTTTTGAGAAAATTATATTGCAGCAATTAGAGAGCCATTTTAACTTTCATAAATTACTACATAATGAGCAGTATGGTTTTACGAAAGGTCGCTCAACTACAGATGCAGGCGTTACACTAATAAAACATATTTTTAACGCATGGGAAAATAAAATGGATGCTATTGGTGTTTTTTGTGATCTCTCTAAAGCATTTGACTGCGTCGAGCACAATACGCTCTTGAGAAAACTCAGTCACTATGGGATCAGGGATGTTGCACTTAATCTATTTTCTACCTATCTAAGTGATAGAGTGCAATACGTTGATGTAAATGGAAATAGGTCCTTAGGGTTACCTGTTGCTATGGGCGTCCCACAGGGCTCCATTATTGGTCCTTTTCTATTTTTGGTGTATGTAAATGATTTGCCGTACTTTGTACAGGATTTCTGCGATATAGTGCTATTTGCAGACGATACGTCTCTTATTTTTAAAGTTAACCGTAAAGACCCTAATTTCGACGTTGTAAATAGTTCGCTCGCGCAAGTCCTGAACTGGTTCACGGTAAACAATCTTCTACTTAATTCCAAGAAAACAAAATGTATAAAATTTTCTATGCCAAATGTCAAAAGTGCAGGTATAAACCTGGTTTTAAATAATGAGTCAGTTTCAATCGTAGAGTCCACAGTTTTTTTGGGCTTAACTTTAGATTGCAAACTTCAGTGGGAAGCCCATATTTCGTGTCTCGCAGGTAAACTCAGCTCAGCGGCTTTTGCTATCAGGAAAGTTAGGCAACTTACTGATGTGGAAACCGCCAGACTAGTCTACTTTAGTTATTTTCACAGCGTTATGTCTTACGGCATATTGTTGTGGGGTAGGGCTGCTGACATTGAAACCGTTTTTATTATTCAAAAACGAGCTATACGTTCTATCTACAACCTAGGTTCACGAGACTCCCTGAGAGAGCGATTCAAAGAGATAGGTATATTGACAGTTGCATCTCCATTTCCTCTTCCCCCGGACCTCGGTATCGAACAGACGTGTGAAAATTCTACTCAGTAAATAATTGATATAAAATATATTTAAAATAAAGCAAAAATCAAAGTAAAATAATAGGAGTGCATAAGTATCGAAGAGTTTCATAAACGGCTGCGCGCTTCAAACATTAAATCAAACCCCACCCGCTACGCCTCAGTGAAGTCCCGCCCACGGGTGAGAGAGACAAATCTATTTACTCTAATCAACTATATTACCTGCACCCAAGTACCAGGACAACATAATTAACAAATGGTCTAATAACATCGAGTGTGAAGCATAATTTTATTAATCTGAGTAATAGCTGCCGTGGAAAGGTGGTCAAGAGACGTGTCTACTAGATTGTGGACTTCGGGTTCGAAACTAAGCCATTGATAATACTTTTTGTGGTTCTATTATACGATTTTATCCATATACCAAAAATTGAGTTAAGTATTTCATGTAAATTTGATAAAACTATTACAGATAATTTTTACTGCGATTTTATTAACTTCAAAAACATGTCTTTACCGCAATTAAATAAATCTCTGTCTGACTCTAATGTCCATGAAATGGCAACTACACCTCCTAACTATGTTTCGATGCGAAACAAAAGAATGAGAGAAGAAGATTTACCCTCAGAGTTTTGCGAGTTTAAGGAATATATTAAGGAAATGTTTTCAACATTTATGACTGCCCAACAGAAAGAACTAAAACAAATTACTACCAATCTGAAAGAGCTCCAGCTTTCTAACAACAATATAGAAGCGTCTATTGTTCACCTAAGCTCTCAGTATGAACAATTCCAAAAAAAGATCGAATCTCTTGAGTTACAAGCAAAAAAAGATAAAGAATATATTGCCATACTTGAAGATAATATAGAAGATTTGCAGAGATGTTCACGGAAAACCTGTATAGAGATAAAAAATGTACCAAAAAAGGCTAATGAAAGTCGAGATGACTTAATTGATATGGTTTTATGTCTCTCAAAGCATATAAATCTTGAGCTGGTTCCGAAAGACATAACTGACATTCACCGAATCCAGGGAAGAAAGGTGGGGATTAATAATACCCCTGTTGTTGTAGAACTTGGCTCGTCAATATTGAAATCAGATTTACTACAGAAAACTAAGACATTTAACATAAAAAATTAAATAAAGCTACAGGCCAAACACCTCGGTTTCACTAACAATGAGGAAACCTCCGTGTTCATATCAGAACAACTGACTGCTAAAGGGGCTCGCCTATTCTTTATGGCCAGGGACCTAGCCAAAACGAAACAATACAAATACTGTTGGACCAAACTTGGACGTGTTTTTGTAAAAAAGGATGAAAACTCTCGGGTTATTTTAATCAAGAGTGAAGCCCAAGTTCAACACCTGTTGCAAGAATTGTGACTAGACCCGAGCACCTTATCTGTTACCTTTTTATTTTACAACTTTTATGCATGTAAAAATATTTTAATAAGACTATTTAAGAAAAATACACAAAATCAACACACTGTTATAATACACATCTACAATTACACATACTTACTCACAAAAATTACACTACAAGTTCACACTCAGCGACTACAACTAAACTACACTACAATTATCAAATTACTCATAAAACATAATAATATGTCCCTATTTTATACGGCTCACAGAACTCTAAAACAGTACACCTTATTTACATATCTTTGTTTATACAAAACTAAGTTTCACCACGAAATGTTTCTGGTACCCCCTATAGTATTTACGTTTCTAAATGAATAATAATCTAATTACTATAAAAGAATTGGACAACTTTGAAACCGCAAACTCTGCTATTATTGACATTGAACAATTATCCAATTATGTACGAGACCCTAACTTTATGATCTTGACTCAAAATATTAGGAGTATCTATAGTAATTTTGATGACCTACAACTTAACTTAAATCAGCTGAAACATGAGCCTGATGTGTTGATCTTGACAGAGTGTAGACTTAACTATAACCGGCAACTACCACTGCTTAATAATTACAACTCCTATTATACAACTCACAAGTATAATCAAAATGACGGAGTGGTTGTTTATATTAAAAATAAGTGTTCTTCCCATGTAAAAGAAATCCAACTAATACATGCTTCAGCCATTCAGGTATAATAATAATAATAATAATATAATATAATATTCTACCACATTCACACAGCGCCATTCGTATGCATCGCTGACTACACCATTATAGGCATATACCGTTCCCCATCAAATACCTGTGCTGATAACTTTATAAATTCCTTAAACCTACACCTTGAGGCAATTACAACACATAAAAACATTATGATACTGGGAGACATAAATATTAATTTAATTTATAAGGAATCTGAAACGGCCCAGCAGCGCACCAATAGGTTGAATTATCTAAATATGCTGGCAGGCCACGGCATTCTTACTGGGCATTGTCTACCAACCAGAGAACAAAACTGTCTCGATCACGCACTTATGAAGATCGATATGAGTAGCAACTTAGCCTTTGTGGCGGTTTTAAATACGACTATTACGGATCACGCCATGGTAATACTAAATATAACACATAAAACTAAAGCTAACATCGTAAATAATACTTGTAGAAAGCTTAAACCGGTCATAGACTATGAAAATGCCTTTAAACACCTCATAAACACAGATATGCCGTTTCTGAACACCAATAACGACCCTGACATCCTAGCTCAAAAGCTGATAGAAATAATTAAGACGTCATTACTCTCCAACACTAAATTTAAGCTAGTCTCTGGAACTAAGAAAATTTTGAAGCCATGGATGTCTTTGGGGGCTCTGCGTTGTATTAAACTTCGAAATAGAATGCAACTCCAACTAAGACAAGACCCTTGCAATATAATATTAAAAATTAGCTATAGACGCTACCGTAATTTCTGCTCGAATTTGCTTAAGAAGTTAAAAAGGCAATATCAAAGAACCCAAATAGCTGACGCGGTTAAAGACCCTAAACAACTTTGGCTAAAAATAAATGAAATTACTCGATTTAAAAATCCTAAATCCTCAAATACTAGTCTCTTGCATATAACTCCTAACCCTCTAGATTCGGTAAATCGTGTGAATCAGTTTTTTGTCAGTATTGGTAAAACTTTAGCAGAGGACATTATTTGTAGCTTGAATCGACCCATCAATACCGTTGTCATACAATCCCAAATCTCCTCATTCGTGTTACTTGGGACTGACTCGCAGGAGGTAGACGGAATACTCATGAGTCTCGACTCTGAGAGTTCACCTGGGTGGGATGGCATACCCACCAGGTTTCTGAAAATGGCTAGGGATTTTGTGGTTCCAATAATAAGCCAGTTAGCTAATTTATGTTTCGAAAAAGCAATATTTCCAGCTGTTCTTAAACGTTCTACAGTGACCCCTGTTCATAAGGGTGGAGACTTAAAGGATGTCAATAACTACAGGCCAATTTCCGTCTTGCCATGTATCTCAAGAATACTCGAAAAACTAATAAACAATAGGCTTATAAAGTATTTAAATAAATACAAATTACTGTCAAACTCCCAATATGGATTCCGGAAGGGTATCTCCACACAAGACGCTGTTGCAGCATTGACCACTGAGATAGTCACTAAAGTAGACAAGGGAGAAAAGTGTCTTACGGTATTTTTGGACCTCAAAAAAGCCTTTGACACCGTCTCTGTCCCCATCCTTTTGAATCGCCTAGAGCAGATTGGTGTTAGAAGTAATACACACTCTCTTTTTAAAAGTTATCTGCGGAGTAGGAAGCAGCAAGTAAAAATTGAGAACCTGATAAGCCGGGAGGCAAATGTGGTTTACGGAGTCCCACAAGGAAGCGTGCTCGGCCCGACACTGTTTTTAATATATATAAACGATCTTTGTAATATTAAGTGCAGTGGCGGACGTTTATTTTGCTACGCAGATGACACCGCAGTTGTTTTTTCAGGCAAATCATGGCCCGCTATACAGGCCGCCGCTGAACGGGGTTTGGCTGTAATAGCTGACTGGCTTAATGCAAATTTGCTGACTCTCAATATTTTGAAGACTAACTTCATTTGTTTTGCTCCCACTTTGAGGACACAGCCGGGTGGAGATTTTGGAGTCGTGATTCATGAGTGTGATGTTTCAGTTAATTCTACCTTCTGTGGTTGTAGAAGTATTAAACGTGTTAATACCACCAAATACTTGGGTATTACAGTAGATCAGAGATTATCGTGGCATCCTCATATTGAAATACTTATGACGAGAGTCCGTAAATTAATGTGGATTTTTAAAAGTTTACGTCATGTAACAACATCACAGCTGCTTAATAAAATATACATTGCTCTCGCACAATCGGTAATAACTTACTGTATTTCGGTATGGGGTGGCGCTGCGAAAACCAAGTTTTTAGAACTTGAAAGAGCTCAAAGGTTTATTGTCAAAGTTATGTACTTTAAGCCATTAAGGTACCCTACAATCTACCTATACAAGATTAGCGATCTACTGTCTGTAAGAAAATTGTATATTTTAAACATAACTTTACGTGTACATAAGACTTTGTATTACAATCCAGAGTATCAGGATAAACGACGAAATCATAATGTGGTCCATTCCTCAAGAGTTCGTACTGTCTTTGCGAGACGTCAATATAAAACACAATCTACGTATATTTACAATAAATTAAATTTGAAATTAAATATATATCCTATGTCACTTCATGAATGCAAACACACTATTACACAATGGTTGAAAACTCTTACATACGAAGAAACAGAAATTATCTTAACCAGACTTAGCTAAATCACACAGACATATATTCATAGGCACACGTGCGCACATACACACACACCACACAAACACACTCACACACACTCACTCACTCTCTCTGTCTTACTCTCTCACTCTCACACACACACACACACACACACACACACACACACACACACACACACACACTTTTATTTATTTATTTATTTTTAATTGTGTTTTTCATTAGTTTATTTATATGCTAATTTTTATTATTACAAATACCAATTGTTTTGCTCAGTTTTAATAATTGTAACCAGGGAAGAAGCAAGGTAGCCCCAACACAAGTATTTTTTTAACTTACTGGGGCTGCTTTATAATATTGTGAACTAAAACATGTGAGATCAAAAAAAAAAAAAAAAAAAAAAAAAAAAAAAAAAAAAAAAAAAATAAATCTCAATATATATATGCTAATGTTGTTTATGTTAAGAGTAACATTAGTCTATATACTAGGAATTGCGATGTGCATGAGATTAACACCAGGGGTAAGCATAAACTGGTTGGCTCACACTATCGCTTACATAAAGTCCATAATTCGTTTACGGGACTTGGTGTACGTTTATTTAATAAATTACCTATCGACATAATGGATAAACCCTTAGACAAATTTAAAAAAATTGTCATTTAATACTTAAGGGTTACTACACTGTTAATGAGTATCTGAACGATAAAAGTCATGGGATGCTCGCTTGACGAAGGAGTAAATTAATTTTACTCTTAATTTTAATGACATTATACATTTAAGGACATATTTTTGTTAATTATTGTATGAATGACATTTTTTATGTTATTATGAATGACATGCTTTACAAATAATTTTTTGACATTAATTTATTGATACATTTTGACATAATTTATAAAATGATTTTTTTTTGAATTAATTTCAAATGACATTATGCCCGAGCCATATTTGAACAGTTAGGTACACATTTTGTATTATTTTGTTAAAATTATATACTTAGTAATGTTAAATTTTTTTTTTACATTGTGATTTGTGAAATAGAGGTACATTGTGAACTCCTGTGGTAAATTAAGTTCATCTTACTTTATACTTATACCAAAAATTAACAGTTTATATAATATCTACATAGAAACATTTATCACAGTTCACATGTTGCCTTTACCTTTTGTAGCAATATGCAAATTGAGGCAGCCTGTAAAGCACACATTTTACTTTTTATTTTTTCTTTACAACATAGATAGCTGTAAGTAATTAAGTATCTATAGAGTAAGTGTATTGCCTGCGTCACTTTGCATACTACTTGAAACTGTACCTTACAAAAATTGTAATAACCTGGCGATTAAAAAGAGTGGCCTGAGTTTCTTGCCAGTTCTTCTCATGGCTCTACTTCGTCAGCGAACTGGCTGTAGGTTAATTTGCTGACATTTTGTAAACTTTGACGTTCATAAGTGTTAATTTAATTAACTTAAATGAATAAACATATATTTCATTTCATATTTCATTTTATATTTCATTTCGTTTCATATAATACGTGCAATATATAATAGAGAAACACTGGTAATTTTGGAGGTTTCTAATTAATACAGGGACATAGCGGTTGCGGCGGTGTATACCGGCTGGGAGCCACCGGCTTCTAAAGAAAACATGTTTGTATTGTCTAATGACAAAAAAGCTGTGAACGTTGTTTAAAAAGACATTCTGTAGTATATTTAGTATCAGCATAATACGTGTGCGAAGCCGGGGCGGGTCACCAGTGAGGAACAAAATAAAGTTATTATTATTACTATAAAAGAATAATTAATTAACCCAGGTTTAATTATTGAATATTGAAGAGACAAAAGAGGTATGTTTGGATCGTAGTCTATGACGCTCTGTAGTCTCTGCTTACCATTAATTGACAGGCGTGAAGTATGCATGTCTGTGTTCACATAGTAAATTATTTAGGTAGTGTTTTAGTTTAACATATTTTATTTTAAACAGTTTTCATTACTCTGATGCGATCTATAATTTAAAATAGTCGCCTACGAGCGTAATAAATAAGACGCGTATTTCCATTTCTAATTAATAAAAAGACACTTTAATTACCATAAGGTAGAAAGTTAAATAGGCTAAAATGGTAGACATTTTATATTTATAGCGTTTTGGTAGTTTTTACAAATTAAAACATACTTTAAAATGCATATTCTAAAAAAGAGACAGTTTCTTACCAGTTTTTTTTATAGCTCAAGCTTAGTCAGGAAATTAGCTGTTTTAGTAATCATATTTTTATAGGTACACATTTTTTTTAAATATAACTTAACATTATAATAGCTTCCTGTCTTTTTCTTCGAATTGTTGACAGTCGAATTAAAATGTGGTATGCCATCCTACGGTAGGATTTTATTTAAACGTCCTAAAGCAACAAGGGCGATTTCTCTTACACTTTGTTAGAAAAGTCAACCTTAACAATAAGGTAATTTCATGTGCCAGAAATTTTGTCGAAACAGAGAGCCTTACTTTGTGTTTTGTCTTTTTCTATTGTACCAATAAAAACAAGGATAGAGACCATGTAAGGTTATAATGAGATTACTTTATGAGAGTATGGCAGGTGCCTGGTAGACCATCTATGACTGGTCATACCTGTACTGTGTACCTACGTACTAAGTACCGCACAGAGGTCAAGAGTTCGATCGCATAATGGGGTTTTTTTTTTATATTGTAGCCTACCAAAGTGACTCCACCCCTCCTGATGGTAAACAGTCAGTGAAACCCAGAAGTGGCGGCCACTATACCAAAAGCTATCGTCTTAAACTGCTGGTATGGTGGCCGCCACTATGGCGACTGGGAATGGGGCTAGGGGAAGGGAATGAGGGAGGTGAGGAAAGAGGAAAGGGGGCAAATAAGGCCTCCGGCGCTCTCACTCACCGAACGAAACGCAGTAGAACGGATAATACTACTCTTAAGCCGATCTTCTATGAGAGGGTAGTACTTCCCCGGATGATCCGGCCCATTCATGCTGAAATCATCGTGGATCTACTACCGTACAAAAAGGGGTGAAGCAATATTGAGCTTTTTGTCTTAATATTCTCCGGTACCCAGGTATAAGTTTGGACTTTGAAGTCTCTTATATATGGAACGTAACGTTGCTGGCGCATCGTGTGTAAACACCACTGTCTACCCCCTCAAGTAAAAGGTGTAACGCTTTATTACTACAACGCTGTAATAATATTTCTATGTTAACAAACAGTAAAATTCAATAGTGTTAATTTGTTGTACACTATTCCGTTTGTTTTTTTGTTTTGTTTGTGCTTTTATTCATTCATTGTGTGAAGTTTAAAGCAAGATTAATCACTTATTTAAATTTAAATAGCTTTACTATGGTATTAGATTGGTTTGAGCATTAATAGTATCCCGCGTCAAGATATATATTTAGTTACTGCTCTGCTCCCGTTGCTAGTAGCGTGATATTACATAGCCTATAACCTACCTCAACAACTAGGCTATCAAACGCAAAAAGAATTATTTTAATCCGATTGGTAGTACCAGAGATTAGCGCGTTTAAACAAACAAACAAAATTTTTCTCTATATACATAACTAGCTTCGCGCAGTGCGGATTCATCCACGTTTTTACTTACTGCTCTGCTCCTGTCACTAGTAGCGTGATGTTACATAGCCTATAACCGTCCTTAACAACTGGGCTATCAATCGCAATAAAAATTATTAAAATCCGATTGATTGAAACAAACTCTTTCTCTTTGTACTTAATTATACTTAGGTAAGTATAAACTTCTAGCTTTTAACTACTAAGTATTAAGTAAAGCATTCGTAACATCCAAAACAAAGAAAGCAATAAAAACTTAAACTTAAATAATATCTTCTTGGATAATTTGTAGTTTGTTTTGCTATGGGCGGTATTACAAGGCGTGTGGGTGGGATTCCTATTTCATGGTAGAATTTACCATATTTTCTTTAAACATACACTGGTAGTGGTACGTGTTTTCAAAGATCGACGTGATTATTAATGCAGCAGTTTGTATGTGTGTGTTTGTTACCACTCAGCGTCTAAACGGCTAAACCGATTTCAATGAATATTAGTACCTATGTAAATAGGTTCGGTGCAGGAGATGGACATAGGATAATTTTATCCCGAAAATCGGTCTGGTTCCCGAATTACATTGATTAATCAAATACCATTTACTGCGCGGACAAAGCCGCATAGCGCAGTTAGTCATTCAATATGCAACAGAACGTAATAGACAAGGTTTTTTTTTTTATTAGCCTACCAAAGTGAATCCACCCCACCTGATGGTAAGCAGTCAGTGGAATCCAGAAGTGGCGGCCACCATAACAAAAGCCATCATCTTAAACTGCTGGTATGGTGGCCTCCACTATGGCGGCTGGGAATGGGGTAGGGGAAGGGAATGAGGGAGGTGGGGAAAGAGTAAAGAGGGGAAATTGGGCCTCCGGCGCTCTCACTCACCGAACGAAACGTAGTAGTACGGATACTACTACTCTTAAGTCGATCTTCTATGAGAGGGTAGTACTTCCCCGGACGATCCGACCCATTCATGCTGAAACCAGCGTGGATCTACTAATCTATATATACTATATACTATCTGGTTTTTATTACATTAACCTTATAATAAAGCCCAATTTTCCGTTTCACTTTTCCTCTCCTTCTTCATTTCATTCTCCTACCCTACTCCCTTCACGGCAGCTGCTTCGCAGAGTCCCTAGTCTTGAAGAAGTCCATGAGCGAATCCCAACGAGCACACTAGTGGCAATGGCAGCTTATTTTGTAACTTTCAGCTGTAAAATAGCGGTTTAAGGGTTAAAAAAGCAGTTCAAAGTTGCGTAAGTGCGTCCGGTAACGTCTAAAGTTATAGAAGTTACTAAAAGTGCTAGAACCTGAACCAAATGCAACTTTGGCATTTACAGTAGTTCACAGTAGAATTCATTTGCTGCTTACACCTTTATGTGAGAATTAAGAAGATCATTCTGCTACCTACAGCTGCACAGTGGTTTCTATTGTAACTTTTATATGCTACTTGATTACAGAATGGGGTTAATTGTAGACTGTTTGCAGCAACTGTATATGAGTTACAGTAGCAACTATTACACTACTACAAGTTTGATTAAAGAAGTAATAGATGCTCTTACGCACATTATAGTTAGAAAAAAACATCAGTGTAACTGAAGACTATATTAAATCCCTAGATAAGCAAGATGAGCTGCCTTTAGTATTACAATAGACATAACATGTTCCTCAACGATGCTTTTTATTTGAGTCCATTCAGGTTGGACAGAATCGTCCATTTTGCAAAGTTTTTCTTTTTTGGCCATCAAATGCCCCTCTTTTCTCACCCTGAAGGGCAGATTGACAGCTCTGCCTTGTTGCCATTTAATGTTTTTACTATTATAAAAGGCATTCTGTAATAAAATAGTAATAGACAATAAATATTTAAAATGTTTAGAGGTCACTATAAAATTACTGTATCTTATTTCTAATGGCATGTATTATATTATATTATGTATTAAAAACAACCTTTATTATCATGTTTATATAGAAATATCAGTAAATTCAAGTATCGCAGTTAAAAGCGTTAGGTAATGTGGGATATCGTTTTAAAACTTAAGACGCGTAGCATTTCTGTGTTGAGTAAAGGTTTTTCAATAAGGAGCACGGACCTCCAGAACGATAACCATACGAATAAGTGACAGATATTATACTTAGCCGTGTAAAAGAAAGAATAGTAACTCTTTTGTGACTGTGAATTGCATTAGAGGATCAAAAATCGCTTCAAGCTTTACAAAGGAGAAAATTAGCACTCTAATTATCACAAGTGAATTATTAGAGCCTAAACTGCAGGTTATGACTACATAACAATGACGCCATGATTTTTAAGAAAACGTGAAAAATCGAAATAGTTGAGATGATTGTGATGACGTTAAATTGTTTAATTTACACTAAATTTACCATCAAACAAACGGCTACTTCTAAATAGTAAGTTGCCGACACACAATAATACGGCAGTAAATTCTACTCCGTTTACCAATAAAAATTATCACACCTATCTTTTGATTTTTTAATAAAACCCTGAAAGCGCGTCAAAGATACTCGAAAATTATCTTATATATCCACAGTAAACTGGACAGCGTTTTAAGCCACTTTATATAACTTACTAATACATAATACAAACTGTAACATACTTTTGTTTTATTTTAATGATGGCGACGAAAACCTATATTATCATAAATTGACAAATTAATACAATAAAACTTCGTAATCAAATCATTCGTTCAAAGCAGTTCAAATTAAATCATTCAGAAGAAGCGCCACTAGAGGTATAATATGGTGTTTTTAGCTCTTGAAGCACCTTTAAGCAGCCGTTGTACAGGTTAAAAAGAACTTATGGCTGCATAATATTGCGGCTGCATTATGTCTGTAGTAGACGCTCTACAGCTTACGTCTAACACCATAGGTAATAATCGGATACGCTCCAAAGCCCTAATGCAGCATATTTGTGCTAGTTGGGATACCCCTTACCACTAGGTAGGCTGTTAACTCGTCTGGCCACTGTCGGCAATAAAAAAAAGCCTACCAAAATTACTCTACTAGTTTACATGATAGTTTAAGTAATTTTAGGGGAGCACTTCCGTCCGGTAAAATACGGGAGACAAATTTAAAAAGATTACGACCTATTATAGAGAAAGTAATAGGGACAAAATGACAAAATAATATATAAAACGATATACTTAGTAACATCGCTTGACCAGCTGCCTTCTCCAACATTCTAAATTTCGCAGCATACCGATGGCGATTCTGAAGCATATTTGAATATCCGAATGGTACGTAAACATTAAATGCAGTTAGTTTCTTTATGATATAGAACTGTCAAAAGTTTTAAATTTTGGGTCCGATACGGTACGGTTTTTAAATAAGGTACAAATTGGTCCTTACATACAGTGAGCGCAGTATCTACTGCGTGACTGCGTGCTGCCCACACAAAGTAACACGACGTCAGAGAAGACCAAAAAATGGATTGCGGGATAAGTTGGACACTTAACTAGAAGTATTGGTCAGAAGCTTTGAGTAGAAGGGAGTAGAAGGAGGGTAGAAAGGCCTGTGCCCTGCAGTGGGAAATGTTTGAATTAAAAAAAAAATAGAAATAAACTTTTTGCTCTCAAAGCAAACATTGAGTTCATTGTTCTTACAATCCTTATAAAACATTCCATGTCAACAATTTACGGTAATATTTTAATCAAACCGTATGCTGGGAATAAACCGCTTTTAACACCTAAGTTAAACTAAACACCATCAACAACATAACTTATCTATCTATAGGTACTATTTATAAAGCGGAAGAGATTTTTCTTTGTTTGTTTGTTTGAACGTGTTAATCTCTGGCACTTCCAGTCGGATATAAATAAATATTTTTGCGTGTGATAGCTCATTCTCGAGGAAGGTTTTAAGCTATCTAACATCACGCTACTGGCGACGGGAGCAGAGCAGTAAGCAAAGACGCGTGTGAAACCGCGGCGCGGAAAGCTCGTAAATTAATAAACATAACTTTTTGTATGTACGTTCATATCTTAGAAATTGATGAACTTTTTTATGTGTTTGACGAGGTCGTAGCCCCTAACATGTAAAATAATAGATATTTACATATTTTTTATAATTGTCTAAATAAAAAGCTTTTACGTGGTTTATTAGCGAGGATATCCTTTTTATTGGCAATGGAGACAGGGTAATAACCTACCAGATATTAAATAGACATGTATGTACAACATAAGGTCTTTTAAGAAAAAATCTTTACTTTTGAACCTTCGCGTTGCATGATATAGTAGTGACATCGCCACATCAGTTCTGCTTGTGACCACGGCCGGTGTAACCTGGTCGAAACGTAAAGCAAAATAAGGTATGTAAGTACCTAAATACCTAATGCATGATCGCGTGAATTCCCGTATATTTAGTTCTACTAATTCTTTACTTGACCGGATTCGAATCCCAACCTCGTGCATACGAAACGAAAGCCTTATTCACTTGGCCATCACGACTAACTCCTAGTTTCTGAAAGACTGATCCACGAAAAATTAACTAATCCCCTGTTAAATCTCATGTAAAGTACCAATTGGGTTGCTAAAAGCATGAATAATTAGTTTAAAGATCAAATTTTACTAATTATCCATGCTTTTATCATGATTTTAGTTACTTCACATGAGTATTAACAGGTATTAGTTAATTTTTCGTTGATCAGCCTTTCAAAAACTGGGTGTTAGTGTCCTTATTAATAAGTTTTAAAGTTCCTTGTGACACAAGCTTGGTCCTCGAGTGTTGTCTATAAAAAACGAATGATGATCGTAAACGAGTAAATCGATGTAACTGTCAATACACATTAATTGACCTTATCTATGTAATTAATCTTACGACAGTCTTATAGCTCAATAACTGTATAGCTGTGTACCTACTAGTGCTGTCTAAAATAAGATGCTCAGTTAACTATTATATAAAGCGGCAAGAATTAGTTTTTTTGAACGCTTTAATCTCTAGAACTATCAGTCAGATTTGATGATAATTCTTTTTGCGTATGATAGCTCAGTTCTTGAGGAAGGTTATAGGCTATGTAGCATCACGCTACTAGCGACGGGAGCAGAGCAGTAACCAAAGACGCGGGTGAAACCGCGCAGCTGAAAGATAGTACCTAGTGTCATGTAAAAGGGAGCGAGTTTGTTTCCATTTCATTTACTAAAGGCAGCTATTAAAAAAAACTTCTTTACTTGACCCAAGAATCGAAAACCACTACATGGCAGTCCGTATTTAATACCATTGAACCACCAAGGCAGTTTTTTGTACACCAGTAGGTAATGACACCGTCGATCTAACAGAAAGAGTGTTAACTCGTTTTTTTAGCTTTAATAGAGTAATTTATTTACAAAAACTGGAATGTACGTAGAAAAACAAAATCTAAGATGACACCATGGGCTATGGTCTCAGGTAATGTTGCCAGTTTAAGATATTTTGGGATTAAAAGAATATTTAAGCTGGAATATAATAATACTAAATTTTAACTAAATCCAATAAATGTAAATGGCCATCTTAACCAGCAAAAAATTGTATTTGCACTATTTATTGACTTCTCTCGCGCTTTTGACACTCTAGACCACAAGCTATTGATCAACAAATTGGAACTTAGTGGTATTCGCGGCCCCCTGCTTAACTGGTGCAGAAACTACCTTCAAAACAGAAAATATGCTGTCAAAATAGATAATTCACTTAGTGAACAAATTCTAGCAACCGAAGGCACAGCGCAAGGCTCAGTTCTTGGGCCCCTTCATTTTCTGTCTTACGTAAACGATATGACCAGTAGTATTAACCAGTGTACATGCTACCAGTTCGCAGACGATACCTGTCTAGTAATTGCTGATAGAAATCCTCAAAAGGCCTGCGACCTTTTGCAATCAGACCTGAATTTGTTATTAAAATGGTGCCATGATACTGGTCTGGTCCTGAATTCAAATAAAACCAAACTACTAATAATAAACTCCCCATACTTAAAATATTCTCCACCTACACACATAGTTGCACACAACCATAGCTGCTTGCATAAAATGAACACTGGAACATGTGAGTGCCCACAAATAGAAGTGGTGTCCTCACAAAGGTACCTCGGCTTGGAGATTAACAGTAAATTCAACTGGAGTAACCAAGTCGAACATGTTTGTAACAAGCTCAGACAGTTCCTGGCTAATATTATAATCCTTAAGAATCGTATACCCTTCAAAGTAAAACTTATGCTATATAACTCTTTAGCTGAATCATATATCCAGTATGGTCTTAGTAGCTACGGTCGTACCTATAAAACATATCTCGACCAAATATACAAACTCCAATTAAGAATCCTTAAAAATCTAGTATCAAACAAAATTAAAACACAATTTCATAACAACGATTTTCAGCTATTTAAACATTGCAAGGTATTACCTATACATACACAATTTAAATATGCCCTCTTAAAGGAACAATTTTTTAACACCAATATGCACAAAGAAATTAACCATCCTGTATACACTCGTGCCGTCGCTCAAAAACGACTTTGCACGGTAAGCGCAAAAAATTCCTACGGTGAGCGTACATCGTTCTACTTGGTTCCTCGACTTATTAACCAACTACCCACTAAATTGCGTAATGAAATAACTTTGTCTAATATTAAAATTAAACTAAAGTCTCACTTTTTAGAAAATATGGAAGGAAATTCTAAAGACGTGTAGTTGCCAAATTTCTAAACCCATATACCTATGTTCTAAGTATTTTAAGAATGTTCTATTGTCGACGTTGATTTATTTTAGCACTCATCACAAACCTCTGTGGTTTTAGAATGCTATGTAACTAAATAATTGTCTAAAGTGTAAACTGATAAATAAAAAAAAAAAAAAAAAAAAAAAAAAAAACTGTGTTCTGACACTAAGCGGTCTGGCATATTACTGAACTGGGATTATTTGGCGCAGCCTAGCCGTGATTACTCTGATTACGCACCATAATTTGTGATGAAAACATAATTTTTTTGTATATCTACTATTGTGTTATTATTATATTTTATTGTGCTTGTGTTGACTTTGTCTGTGTGTTTTTTTGTTTCTTTCATTCTTTCTTTGTTTATGGCTGTAGGTAAAAACAAAAGGCAAATGTCTTTACTAAGTAACTTTAGTCTGTAAGCTTTCTGTAAAATAAATAAATTATTACTAATTACTTCTTCTATGGACTCAACATAGCTGCCGCAACATAGCTGTAATACTCTTCTGCTTATCCTTTGGGGTAAAAAGCCGTGATGTTATTTCAACATGATACTGACTGACTTCGTATGGTCGGCTTATCATTACTTGTTACATTCAGGGTAGTTAGTTTGCCTTAGATTTTAGACAAATATTTGAATGAACCACATTCGTTTCGAAAAACTGGATGTACTTTGTGGCCACTTACCGATCACGATTCTTAAATTATTGATACTAAGAATTTCTGAAAAAAAATCTTTTGGTCTTACCTTACGACCTTAGCGTGAGTCAACAACTTACTAATAGAAATCTCATATTCCAAAGGTGGGGTAAAAATTGAGATATTTCCCATTTTTCTGGAGAACTGGCAATACTACCTCGTTTCGTAATGATGCGAGAGCGTAGGTAGTCGACTAGCGGTCACGAACCTCTATATAACCCAGGAAGTTGCATAACTTGGCCATTGAATATCGGTCCACGGTCAGGGGCACACATGTACGTACACATTTTTATTTATTTCAATGCCTAATTACTCAAAATACTAGTTTTAAGACTTATTTTTCGATCTCGAGTAAAACTAATATTGAAAAAAATAATAGTATTTTTTCTATGTTTGTTTATAAATTACTAAACCGATTTTAAAATTACTTTAATTAATAAATACATTGATTTTAGACAATAGGTACCTAATTTTTATCACGATATCTGCACGGGTTAACTAACTTGACCAATTAAAAGCAAGTGATGTTTTAGTGTTTAGAGCAAAACGGCCTGCTATGAATAATATACTAAGTATTTAATAAATTAAATTATTTGCGCTAAAGTTTTAACGTATCGAAAATATAAACCAACTTTTTAAAGAATTTAATGCCCATATTACAATTACAATTATTTGTTGTTTTTCTTCCTCTTTTAATGTTATATTGATAAATATTGAAAATAATAATAGTGGACAGACGGTGTCACATACCGTCATCTAGTCCCAAGCTAAGCAGAGCTTGTGTTATGGGTACTGGATAACTGAAATATACATGACATTCATACTTTTTTTAAATGTGAATGAAATTAAATAAAAATCTTACGTAAGCAAAAGCAAAAATGCCTAATAAACTTTCAAAGAGACTATCCTTTAAAACATCCCCTTTTTTTAGTAAGTTTACACATTGATTTCCTAAACATAATATGCTACGTTTTCAGTAAGTTTACAAAGCTCGCATGAGTAACATAGCTTAGTTTTTCGCTGTCTCAAAAGTCATAATAAAGCTTGAATTTTATTTTGCTCTTTGGTTCTAAATGATTTACTTTAATTTTGTTTTCATATCTAATTACCGCTTTTCTGAGTTTTATGTTATGTTATATGTGATAACATAACATAAATTGTTGTTCATTATGTAATTTTTAACGAGAATTTCCAAAAGTAAAACGTGATATATAGAAACTTTATCCTTTTGCTTTTCGATAATTGGGTAGATAGAGACTATAAATAATACGAGAAGTACCAATAAAGCTTTTTAAATACTCTTGCAAAAACTACAGTGTTTTTTCATTTTAAATTAAAAATTGGACTGCCTCAGGGAGGTTATGGAAGAGCTTGAGGCTGTGCATGTGTTCCATTTCCACACGGACAAAAATGTGTGAGCCTTAAAAATTTGTCCTTGTTTATTTTAATTGTAAATTGAAAGCTTTATTGTACACCACATGTAACTTACATTAGATAGAAAAGTGACAATGGGCGGTCTTATCGCTTTATTGACACGACTTAAACGCATCGGCTTATTTAGCAGTTAGTGTAGTTAGGTACCAAAATAATAAAAAAATTAAATACATATATTTAAAAATGTAATATATTTGCGAAATGTTTTAAATATAAACAAACAATTTAATAATATTATAATGTTTGTAGCCCTTAACTACAAGCTTAGGCGTGAGTTATAAAAAGTAACGTATTGTTGGATAATTAGGTATAAAATTTAATTAATATAATAATAGCACCAGCCAGTCACTGTCCCACTATAGGGCAAAGGCCTTTTCCCGTACAGAGAAGAGAGAAGGCAGGTATGATCATTAATTGATCGCCACACGCTTACTCAAGGCGGATTGGGAAATTACAGCCTATTTTGTGTTTTGTTAAGTCCAGTTTTCTTTACAATATTTGCCTTCACCAAGTCAGTAATATCCAAGATAAACTTAACACATAAAATCCTCATTGGTACTTTCCAATTTTCGAATCTAAGACCTCGTGTTTACGACTGTCAAAACAAAACAGTGTTAACCCTACCCTATTATCTATTGTCCTGCTGAAGACACGGAGAATGCATTGCCCATACAGCATTTATTTCATACAATACCCAGTCAATAGTACTGTTACTTTTATGTAGACATATTTCAAATGACTACAGGTTTATTGCTGTCTTTCATGTTCTATTGTAAAGCGTTTTATTCTAGAAACAGTTAACTTTCCTTGTTTTAAGAGTATGTGTAAGTCACTTTTGTGACCTCATGGTCGTTCATCGACGACGACGACGACCTCTGTGCGGTAGTTATAGAACGATCGACTGCTAAATCAAGGGTTACCGGTAAGATTATATATAAGTGAAAATATTTCTGTGCATGGACATGAATACTTGCCTTGGTCTAGGTGTGTTTATGTATGTGTTTACAAAAAAGTTATCTTTAGGTTTATCCGTATTCTAAAACCCATATCACAAGCTATAAACTTATTTTGTGTCTACATAGCGCTGTGTACTTCTTGTAGGATTTCTATACATGTTTATACCAATAGTGATTTTTGTTTCGTGTATACCTATAATAACTGCCCGCAGCGCGGTTTCATCCGCGTCTTTAGTTACTGCTCTGCTCCCGTCGCCAGTAGCGTAATGTTACATAGCCTTCCTCAAGAACTGGGTTATAATACGCAAAGAGAATTATTTAAATCTGAATGGAAAGAGATCAGCGCGGTCAAACAAACTCTTCTGCTATATAAAAGTACTAGCGACCCGCCCCGGCTTCGCACAGGTATTATGCTGATACTAAATATACTACAGAATGTCTTTTTAAACATTGTTCACAGCTTTTTTGTCATTAGACAATACAAACATGTTTTCTTAAGAGGCCGACGGCTCCCAGCCGGCATATACCGCCGCAACCGCTACGTCCCTGCATTACATTAGAAACCTCTAAAATTACCAGTGTTTCTCTACTATATTTTGCATGTATTATACATAGAATCCTTCCTCTTGAATCACTCTATATATTAAAAAAAACCGCATCAAAATCCGTTGCCTAGTTTTGAAAATCTAAGCATACATAGGGACAGACAGCGAGAAGCGACTTTGTTTTATACTATGTAGTGAAGATCCCTATAAAACTTTATGGAAGAGTTTTGTAGGTCTGATCCAGAAGATACATATTTGTGTTTATGTTTATTTTGTGTCAGTTTATTGTACCTATTGTATCAACTTAGATATGTTTACTGCAAGCTTGTCATAAGCCTCAATGAGAGGACATTTAGACAACATAAGTCTGAAACTATCAATCCGCTTTGAGGAAGAAACAACGAAATAATATCACAACAAATACACACAACGCTTTCTATACCCAATTATATTATAGCTTGTGTTATGGGTTCTAGAATGCGGATATACATACTTAAATACTTATTATACATAGAAAACTTGCCTTCCCCATATAAATACTTTGCCCTGCAGTAACCTAATAACGTTGATATTTTCATTGATAAACATTAAGTTACCGTTTCCATCCATCCACGGTAGTTTCCGAAACTTAACAAAATACCACTATAAAAATACAGTAAAATTCTTCTACCGGTTTGTACCTTCCGTAGACATTATTTATTATATAATTTATTTAAATTTCCTATCTGTAATACATAATACAGTCCTGTTATATGACATAGTTATGTATAGCTATTTATATTTTACTAGCTGTTTCCTGCAGCTCTACCCGCGTGAATAATATATTTTTACCAAACATGAACATGTCTCTGTTTATACAATGACGATTTTTCAAACAAACTTTAAACCCTTCAAGCCATTTTTTTGCGATACAAGATAGCCTATGTTGTTCCCTAAGGTCTATTCTATCTCTGTACCAAATTTTATCAAAATCGGTTTAGTAGTTTAGGCGTAAAAGCGTCACAGACACAGGTAGATAGAGTTACTTTCGCATTTATAATATTAGTATGGACTATGGATATATGCAAATTTATCAAATACCGGTATTTACGTGGGAATGTGTTATAATGATTAATCTTTAAAATGTATTCTCGTTTATTTATTCGCTTATTTCTACACCACGCTCGATTTTGATACGGTTTAATTTAGTAGATTTTTTTTGGAAGGAAGGAACGAAGTTCAACATAAATATGTTTAGGAAACCTTGACCTTTTTTATTGCCGACAGTGGTAGACGAGAAAACAGCTTACATGATGGTAAGTGGTAACTGTCGCTCAGAGTCCCTAGCGTTGCTCCTGCAATGCTGCGCCCCACGGCTTCGCCCGCGCCTAAAATGTGTTTTGTTTCCCTCGGGAACCAAACCGATTTTTGGGATAAAAATTATCCTATGTCCGACTTCGGCACAGAATCTATACATACCAATTTTCATCGAAATCGGTTCAGCCGTTTAGGTGCTGAGTGGTAACAAACACACACAGTTACAAATTTTCGCATTTACAATTTTAGTCGGATGTGTGATGTGATAAGAAGTTTCCTTCTAAGAATATTCAACTTATATTTCGAGTTCATTTTATTAAGCTAACGGCTTTCATTGGCAAGTAAGATTAACCGTAAATTAATACGTATAACCGATACTTATACAGGTACCGTTAAAACCGGTTACCGGTTTTATAGAGAAACTTCAATAGCAAAAAGCGTTAATTAATTTTCCTTTGGCTGTCAATATTTCATACGGTAACCCATAGACTTGATAGGTATTGACCGGGCATACTATATTTTGAGGAGATTTTTGTGTCGATGATTTATATTTTCTACGCCAATAGTGTCCAACAATTTTATTTTTGTATATCTTATTCCTTGGCGTTCTGAAAACAGAAATGTTTAAGTTCGGTTCTATAATCTGTGGTATTTTAAATTACTTAAAATTACATTACTTAACACTTTCTGGTACAGTAACCGGGTATGGCCGTGATGATAATAAAACATCTATTGTGTTTACAGCAGTTTTCATGAAAGGGTTACCCTAATCGATGTACCTATGCAATACTAAAAAGCAGTTCCATCACTAATAAATTTGTTTACAAAACATACAAAACTAATAGTTTATAAATCGAGTTTAAATTACCTATAACTAGACAAAGAATACTAAATTAGTCTGATCTAGTTTATATTGTAATTAATATATCTAATAATTTATTGCGATTTTACGACATAATTCATGAAAAGGGATACAAATCTATTATTGTTTATTACGGTCGATTTTTGTTCTTGTAAGAACTGAACAGCACAATACAACACCTGGACATGTTGAACTACGAGAACCTCACACTCCAACGTAGATATTTTGGCAATAAATCTTCGATTATTTTGGAATTAACGGTAGTAGATCCACGCTGGTTTCAGCAAGAATGGGCCGGATCGACCGGGTACTACTTATAGAAGATCTTCTATAAGTAGTACCCGGACGTAAGAGTAGTAGTATCCGTACCTACTATTGCGTTTCGGTTGGTGAGTGAGAAGGACGGCAGCCTAAATACCCCCTCGGTCTTCCTTTTTTCCTTTTCCTTCCTCATTACCTTCCCATGGTTAACAACGTCTTGGTTGTGTTCTCTAAGCATTATAACTTCTGCAATGCTTGAAGAACAGCCATCTCTGTAGGTTACGGTTACTTACCATCAGGTGGGCCGTATGTTTGTTTGCCATCAAAGGTGTATAAAAAAAACACTGAATACACCCAAACTCGTCAGTCGTCACGTGCTTGTTACAATAAATGCAAATAGCAAAATCAGCCGGTAGCAGCTGGCCACGCTTAGGTGACGTCACAGACTATTTATTGTTTTAATTAGCACATCAAAAATTTTGTTATCTGTTCACAATATTGCATAGGTAAGTTAGAAAGAGAAAAACGAAAAATGAATGTTTGACATTGCTACGAATTGACGACGCTTTATGACGATTCCTTTTTCGTCGAGTCTTTGTGTCGATTATCTAAAATATAAAAATGAATCGCTGAGTGTGTTGCTAGGCGAGAGCAGCTGAACCGATTTCGCTAATTCTTTTTTTATAATATTCCTTGAAGTACGAGGATGGTTCTTACGGAGAGGCAAATTTAAAAATTACCTAAAAAAAAACCGTTTCTATATTCCCATACAAAATTATTTTTATTTATCCCAAAATGTTTAAGTCCAACCGTGCGTAGCCGGGACGGGCCGCTAGTGTTATATACAAAAGAGTCTATGATTCTAGAACAATATAATTTAAGACTCGGCGTACAGGGACTCAATTTAAAGGGATTATATCATTTTGTGGACTTTCTCAGGGCTGGATCTACCATATTATGCTTTTTTATGGCCCCGTAGATTGCCCAGCTAAGTCAAAATTAGACGATAATGCGAAAATATCCATAATTTTATTAGTAATTAGATAGGAGTAATTAGGTGGGCCCCTAAGTAGTATTAGCCTAGGGCCCACGGTCCGGCCCTGGACTTCCTGAGTGTTATTTGCATTAGCCAGGCGTATACAGTATAGCTCTAATTACCTATTACATTTAACTGACTCTTGTGTTACGTAGACATTTTAATGCTACTTGCTTGCGTCACTTTGCATGTTGCTTAAAATTGTAACTTACAATAACATTGTAACAACCTGGCGATTACAAAGAGTGGCCTGAGTTTCTTGCCAGTTCTCTATTTTTTTATTATATAATTTTTTTATTTATTATATAATAAAGAGTACATAATAAACAGAGATAATACAAAGTTCCACAAAAGTGTTTAAACAGTTTGACTATAAGATCAAATATGTTATTATTTATTTTTTATTTTATTTATTTTATAGAAAATAAAAAAATAAAAAAATAAATAAAATAAAATTATTATGTAAGTATACTTAAATCATTTTAACATGTTTATAAAATTAAGTGCTGCTTATATTAGTAACGAATAAAATGATAAAGGTTTTTATGGTAGCGTGCTGGTATTTCTTTAATTTAGTTTTTAATTTACTTTTAACATTTTAGTCTGTGATGACCAGTGATCGGAGTAGGTAGATTGATTTTTGGTACTTGTATCATAAATGCACACAGAAAGAATAACATGGATAAGCCATTTTCCCGGAAAGTAATTCCGGTATTTCCGGATTCAATTAAATATTGTTAATGTTGGTAGTGATATTATTCCTACTCAATTCAAAATTTAAAGGAAGGTATCAAAACTAAATTAATTCATTATTTATCTGTTGAATAATAAAAACAATCGAATTCTGATCGAAGCTTTAATTTTTATTTTTTTATTTTTAGCCTTTTATGGCTAGAACTTTTATAGATAGACATAAATTGTTGCACTTAAATTTAAATATTTTCATAGGGGTCATGGTAATTTGCATTAAGGGTAGAATAAATGACGGGGCCCCATAGAAGGCCAATGCCTGCTGGGGTCGTAAGACTGTTCTAAGGATGCACCACGACTCTGAAACGTAAAGGGCATACGAAGGAACAGGTTGATTTTAGTCAGATTTTAGGACCAAAAAAAAGGGGTAGAATAAAGAAAAAAGATAAAAATAAACATTGTTTATTGTTAAATATGTACATTTTACATTTATTCACATTTTTAATCTTCATCGATTACAATGTCAGAATCCTGGTAATCCTGATCTTTACAATTAAAATATATAACTATGAGTTTCTCTATATTTTCTATTTTCAACCTATTTCTTTTAACATCTAAAGTCCATTTATAAATGGAAAAAGACCGTTCTACATCTGACGATGTCAAAGGAGCAAATTTTAAAAAAGGTATTAAATTATGTGCTTCATTTTTTTCAATGGCCTCACTATATTCTCTAAGTGTGTCTAAATCTGGGTTTCGTTCCATAACACGTTCTATTTTATTTTTTATATTTTCTGAATTGCACTGATTTAAAGCATCTCTGACGTTGTCAAATGCTAAAAGTGAATCTGTCAACGATAAATTATGCTTTTGCAATTCTTTTAAAAACAAATGAATTATAAAATAATTGTCTTTAATGTAATTTAATCTTCTTTTAAATTTTCTTTTTCTATAATATTTTTTGCCTCTCGAATAGATACCGCATCAGAGCTGCTTAAACAAGATAATACTTCTTTTATTTTTTCAAAGTTTTGAGCGTAATAAAATGCTGCCTCTAACCAAGTGCCCCATCTTGTAACAACTGGTTGGGGAGGTAGCGGCAAATCTGGATATTTTTCTTTTAAAATTTTGACTCTACTTGGGGCTTTCAAAAATACCTTTTTAACATTTGCTATTAAAATGTTAACATCGTGATATTCTAACCTAATTTGCTCAGATACGCGATGAAGAAAGTGCGCCAAACATGTTACGTGCATCATTTCAGGTAAGTATTGTTTTAAATTTCGTCCTGCAGACAGCATATATGCAACGCTATCAGTGCAGAGGACAAGAATGTTACCTACCTTCGATTCAAAAGAATCTTCCCAAAAGATTTCCAAACATTCTAACACAAATTGCGTGATTGTTTGTCCATTAACTACAGTTAGCATTTTACATGCTACCAAATAGGGTCTAGTCAAATTGCTAGGATGTAATGGTTTTATTAAAAAATGGACTATATAGCGACCTAAAAAGTCTGTCGTTTCATCTAATGATATCCATAGTTTCTCATTTTTATAATTTTGCCGAATCGAATTGATTTTATTCTTAAAAAACTTGTCCAAGTAAACTTTCCGTAACTGTGATTCATCTGGCAGAGTACGATTAGTACACGTACAACAACAGGTACTACACATATATTTTCTAAAGAAATCTTGAAAAGTAGTATTTTTCATCTGAGACCACGGAATATTGCACAAAATGAGAAATTTTATAAGATCGAAATAAAATTCCTCTTCGGGCCGCTTAAACTTTCCCTGGTGTACTGCTCCTTCGATATGTCTTTTAACGTTTCCTTTATTTATGGTTTTCAAATGGCTTTCACATTTTGAACAGTATATTGTACCACTAGCGTGATCGTAAAGTAGTTCGGGATGACCGGATATCCATTTTTCTACAGTTTCAGCCTTGACGTTTGCCATATCTGAACTTTGTTTTAGAGATGGAACCTCGTATATATCACCTAAAACAAAGACATGAAAAAATTACATTGTATTTAGTTTATTTAGCTTACTCCGTTTGTTTTATTTTTCGTGGATCAAATTTAGTCATTGAAATTTCACCCTCTTCCTGTCAACCGATTGATCTAAAATTTGGTATTCGCCTTTGATTCTGGTGACAATACAATTATGTATATTCAATATTATTGTCAATCCAAAATGGCTGCCGCTACAAGATGGCGGACAACTTATTTTTTTTTAAATTCCATCAATATGGGTATCAAATGAAAGGGCTTGTTACGTAGAATATTTTGTAGAGAAGTAGATAAGGCCTATAGTAATTTATTTTACCAATACATTGCAAGAGGACACAGGGCATTCAAATTATATACGGATTCCAGTAAAATGTCGGTTAATAGTGGAGTTAGCTGAATTGCGACTACATTACTAGAATATCATAATTTTGTTTCGCACTAAGCTCACTGGTTCATACTCTATTAAAGATTTAACAATATTAAGACTCATGGTATGTTTAGCAGGTTAAGCGAACAAACACAATACTAAAAATATTCTTATAGTACATCCAAACATGCTTTATACTCCTTGTAACTAGTAAAATATTACTTACCAAAGCTTGGTTTAAATATGTAGATCCAATTCAATAGTGAAAAATCTGAGTCCGTATATTCGAGCCAAATCGTGGTTTAGAGCAGATTCCAGAAGTCAGTATGTACACAAGCCAGGGTCAAGTAACGTTTTCACAACACAGTAACAAACAAAGATGCGCACTCTACGAACCGAAGTAAACGAGTGAGCTACCTGGCATGTCGTCGGCGGGCGTACGCATTGTTCTGATAACCGGTTATTGTACCACCCATGATCCTTTGTTCTGATTGGTCGTTGGGTTTTGTCAAATCGTGACTGTGTGCCGTTAAAAAAAATATGAAGAATAGTAAAGAATAATATTGCTCATTTTATTACAATTCCTACCTTTTTTTGAGGATGGCAAATCATCAAATGACTCCTTCCACTCTGGCAGAATAAAATTCCTACATAAGTTCCGGTTTTTTTTTAATAATCCACCAATTCCGGAGGAATGTCCATATTAATATATACGTTTCGGATCAATGACCCCATTTCAATCTACCTACTCCGATCACTGGTGATGACCGTTGGTAAATTGTTGTTTATAAAATATAGGTACGTTTTGCTAGTGTCCTATCTCCGTAGACAGTAGTCACTCTAGGTATACCAAATTTACCCGAGGTCATGGCCCTCTCCGTCAGCTAACTGGCTGCCATTTTGTTTTTGTAATTTTTGGCGTTTAAAAGTGTTAATTTATTTATCCAAAATATATATATTTTTTTTATTCTTTTATTTATTAAAAGGAACTTCAACAAGAAGTTATGTCAGTTCCATCGTAACCTAAACTTAACTTAAACTTAACTTAATACATCAAACACTAACTAGGGAGTAAACCATTATCGCCTCGGGCGTTAATGGTTTAGACAGTATAGAATTGAAAATGCCTACATCTAACTTACTTATAAATAAAGTATCCATTAATGCTCTTCGCTCTGGCTCATTCCTGACACATTCCGCTAAGCGATGATAAACATCTTCTAATTTTGCACAAGTTAAGCAATTTGGCGAATCTACCTTTTTCATCAAAAATGCAAAGGCTCTTAGCGGCATGTGACCTGAACGGATTCTAAAAGCAGACACCAAAATAAATAAATGATTATGAATTTTGAGATAATAATCAAAAAGTTACAGCCTACCTAACTATCCTGAAAATATCGAAGCCTCAATAAATTTTATGTGATCCTTAAGTGCCTATATAAGTCCAGTTAAAACCAGCGTAAAATACTACGGTTCTAGCATTTTTGGTGAACTAACCCTGTTTGTCGCAGTCGTAAGGCAGAAAAGCATCACCATTATTTTTTTATTTATCGTAATCAGAACGACAATTATACCCAAATTACACTATTAGTCAATAAAATAACATTAAATAGGTAACTACATAAAATAACAACTTTCACTCTATCGTCTCGCAACTCATACAATCAACTTCTATTCATCAGCAAACAGATCCAGTCCATGAGGTGACGCCAGTAGAGCGTTGAGTACTGTAGACATGGAATTCGCAAACGTGCGACAGAAAGAAAAGAAAGAAAGAAAAATGATTTATTACATAAACACGTGACATATAAAAAAAAGAATAGTTATATAAACAAAAATTAAATAAAAAGAACAGAGCACACTGAAAACAAACTAGGGAATAACATACATATACATAAGCGTCATGCTCAAAAACGGACATAGTTCAGCATGTATCAGGCAGAATGCTTGACGGTATAAATTTCAACTAACAGCGTGGTACCGTAAACAAAGGATTGTGGCTGGTTCGGTTATAATTATCGAGCACAAATAAATACACAGCTTGGCCAAAAGACGCCCACTGCTGGCTTTCTGGTCCATAACCTTTCCCAAGCATCTATAGTCTCTACTTTAAACGTTAACCGTTCTTTTCTATCTGTTGTCCGCTGTCTTTTTATACTAGATCAATTCAAAGTCAAAGACATTTTATTCATTTGGGTTGCTTGAATTAACACATAAGATCGTTTAAATTGCAAAATGTCAGCCAATTAACCTACAGCCAGTTCGCTGACAAGGTAGGGCCATGATAAGAACTGGCAAGAAACTCAGGTCACTCTATCATCGCCAGGTTATTAAAATTTTTTATAAGTTACAATTTCAAGTAGTATGCAAACTAACGCAGACGTACAACTCTAAAGGTACCTAATTAAATTTCTGTGTTGTAAAGAAAAAAAATAAAAAGTAAAATGTGTGCTTTACAAACTGCCTCAATTTGCATATTCTTACAATAATGTAAAGGCAACATGTGAACCGTGGTAATGTTACTATTATATAAACTGTTAATTCACCTTGTAAGGTCTGCCTATGCCGCGTCTTTTGGTGGTCTCCATTTCGGAACTAAGACTTGTCAGCTTCAATGGTCATCAGTTCTATGAGCGGGTCACGGGTCAGTCCTTACATTGTAACCTGTGATGACCGTGCGCACGCACCTTTATTAGCTTTTTTAAGTATCTAACATTCGCCGTCACCGAAACCGGCAGGAAATTTACATTTGGGAATTTGTCGTGGGAATCTAAGCATGTAAATAAGTTTAAATTCAATAATATTGGGCAACAGCTTTTTTATTACGACTAACTCGATTGCAAAAGGGCCTATAAACAGTACAGTTAACTTAAATATCTAACATAAGTTCGTTCAACTCAGGACCGGTTCTAAAGCAATCATGTCAATATTTAATGTAAAAGTACTGTTAAGTGTTAGAATTTGATTAACGTTTAACGTGTAGCTTTTTACTTAGAAGGGATAAGCAGATATGTTTACTTTTACGCGTATTTTATGCAATTTTTGTTGCAGACGAGCGCGTTGTTAGTGGTTGTGTTGCAAAGCAAAATAATGCTTAATAACCCAACTGTATATGTTTCCGTCTAGGGATGAGGGAATAATATCATAATAATATAATTCAATAATATCACAACAACTAGACAAAACGCCATCTAGACCCAAAGTAAGCACATATATCTTGTGTTATGAGTTCTAGAATATGGATACATACTTATATACTTTTTTTTGTAAATACATACATATTATACATAAAAACACTCAGACGAATGCAAATAGACATGTTCACCCACATGTTGAACCACAGAGACAGGGAATAATGGAGGTGTTGGAAGCCTTTTGTCATAATCTTCACGCCTGACACTGGACAGGGTTGGCAGTCTAATCACAAGATGCTGCTTCCCGTCTTGTGTTGGATCAATTGGCTGCTAGGTCCTCGGTGATCGTATGCGTTCTTCACAACTAAGTACATAATTTTGACTTACAGGAGTTAGTGATGAGTATGTGGATGGGATTGTTTACGTCTTCTTAAGTAATGGTTTAAACGCTATGCGGTAAAACCGGTCAATTTATATTGATTTAATTTCTTTCAATCAAATTTCGTTGTTTTTTAAACAATTGAATTGCTTAAAAATGTAAAAATAGCTACGGTATTTATAAAATTCCGGTTTTTGAAACCTAAGAAACCGGTATTTAAAAAAAATTAACAGTGTACCTACCTAAGCGTTAGTCGTAAATAGAGGTCTCAGAACTGATGTAAATATTACCACAATAGTACATATCAGGTGTGAAAAATATTTTGAGATTATTGATCCGATGGAGTAATGACATAGAGACATATTCTGCATCTACTAATATTAGGTGTTTATTTATTTTTATTCTATAACTAACTTTCCACAGTGCAGTTTCACACGCGTCTTCCGTTACTGCTCTGATCCCGTCGCTCGTAGCGTGATGTTACATAGCTGATAAACTTCCTCTTTAAAATGTATTTACGGTAGTAGATCCACGCTGGTTTCAGCATGAATGGGCCGGATCGTCCGGGGAAGTACTACCCTCTCATAGAAGATCGACGTAAGAGTAGTAGTATCCGTACTTCTGCGTTTCGTTCGGTGAGTGAGAGCGCCGGAGGCCCAATTTCCCACCTTTCCTTATTCCTCACTTCCCTCATTCCCTTTCCTTAACCCCATTCACAGCCGCCACAGTGGAGGTCACCATACCAGCAGTTTAAGATGATTATGGTGGCCACCACTTCTGAATTCCACTGACTGCTTACCATCAGGCGGGGTAGAGTCACTTTGTTAAGCTAATATAAAAAAAATCGTCTAATTAATGATTATTATATTGTTGCAGTAAATCAAGATGGCAGTTCAGAAACTTCTTCAGATATTCCTGCTTTGTATTGCGGTTCACTATAGCACAGCGTCTGTGTATGATAGAAGTAAATACTTTATTATAATACCTACCTAATACCTATGGTGTGAGCAGAGGGCTTAGACAATTGACATAAATGGTAATAGAATAGAATGATTATAAAATGGATGGGATTTGACATAAGCTAACGACAATGTTGTCTTTAGCATGTCATCCCATATTTTTTCATTTCTTAGTTTATTCTATTTTATTCGCATTTATGCCACTTGTCTTGGCCCTCAGGCGTCATAAAAGATGGCACCTGGAGAAAGTGGCAAACCGATGGAAGAGGGTGGAGAGCAGTCAAAATCAAATTTAATATCGAGTCATTAATGGTCAAACTCGTGTCAGGATTTGTTCAGGTCGCCCATAGAGGCATCTGACTTGACCTAACGACTGTTATCAACTTAATAACTGCCGGGACCGACTTTTAAACTTGCCCTTCGATGGACGGAGACACTTAGATCAAATACCACTATGCGGTCACCCATCCATAGGCCAGCCGCACTCTATATCGCTTAACATGCTAATCGTTTACCGCTCAATGAGCGCAACGAGCTATGAGCGCCAACTGCACAACGGAAATGATATTTCCACAACATACAGTATATTCTCTTTAAAAATAAAAATGTTTGAAAATTTTAGTCTGGTCACAATTTTTTGAAAATTGTTTGTATACCAGAGTTAGGCCACATTGCGTTCAGAATTCAACAGTAAACTCCACATCAAACACTTACTAAATCCATATCTTTTACAGCCGGCCGTCAGTCACCAGCCAGTATCTTCACGGTAGGCAACGGCGAGCAGTGTCTGGGCACAGACAGGTCCACTGGAGGTGTCTGTTTAGCGAGAAACCAGTGCAACACACAGGGAGGGAAGGCTATTGGCTTCTGTGGAGTTTTTGCTACGTGTTGTTCATGTGAGTTCACCAAATTTTTCTATATCAGTAAGCTTGCAGATTTACTAAGGACTTGTTGCAACATAACAGTCTTTTATACCATATTTTTTATCACCTTAGTTTGTGAGACAAATGTATGTTGCTGTTCTTGAACGACGATCTCCATCAAGTTGCACAACTGAGCTTGCTTGAAACTTTTGCGAGGTATACGATATTATTTCAGCGTCCCACTGAAGTTTACCATCTATAGTTAAACCCAAAAAAACTATTCAACAAATTTATTTTGAGTTTCATTCTATACGTAGTTATTTAGAGAATTTAATACATTTTTTAAGCAGTATGGAGGTCGAATAGAAAGACCAATGGACGTTTAACTTCGATTTGAATGAATTCATTCAAATTATCTATAGGCCCTCGCTTTCAAGTGTCAAGTTTCTTTTTAAGTATGCCTAATTGACATCTCAACAAATATACACAACGCCATCTAGACTCAAAGTAAACAAATTAATAGCTTGTGATATAGGTTCTTGAATGCGGATATACATACTTGAAAACTATTTTTTTTTGTAAATACATACATATTATACATAGTAACACCCAGACCAATGCAAGTAGACATGTTCATGCATACAAACATTTAAAAAAATTTAACCTTTAATTTAAAACCTCATCTAAATTATTTCTCCTAATTTATAGCTCCTTCTTTCAGTAAACGCATGCGACATCCGAACAAACACAAAAGTAGCAGTATTTATCAATCCACCGTTAAACCAGGAGTCATCAGGCCTGGAGTGTTCGTACAACGTGGAGATTAACAACAACAACGTTTGTCAGATGAGAATAGACTTCGAAACCTTTAATCTTGCGCCGCCGTCTACTGTAAGTTACTAACATTTTATTATTTTCTTATCTTAGTTTTGCCAGAAACTTCACAAATTCTCCGCCAAACGTAGCGGATTCCGTTCCATTGGAGCACGGAGGGTAAAGACGATCTGTGGTTGCGCGTCCGCTTATGCACTAATAATAATCCTGCGCAGATGATAGAGACTAAATAAAAATTCTCCGCCAGACGTAGCGGTTTACACTCTATTGGATCATGGAGGGTAAGGACGAGAGAGGGAGTGGTTGCGCGTCCACTTGTGCACTAAAAATACTACACAGATAACTGCTTTTGATTGTGGATTCTTTAGCAACGGTGTGCTCACAATATGCCCGAAATGTGCGAGGATCTTCGTAAAGAAGATTGGCTACGTTAGTCACATACGAGCACATGAACGTCAATAATACCGGAGTTGATGTGGTTGTGGCCAAAATCGGTTGGATCATCATCATCTTAGTTTTATGTAAAGATCTTTGCAAACACAGGTTAGATTTTAGTGAATTTTTCTAGGCTTTTTGATGCAGGGTTTATCTATCAGAGTATCATAACCGAAATACTGAAAAATAACCTAAAGTAAAGTAGTTCTTTATACTATTTTTGTTGTTTATTAAGAAAAACGACAAGAATAGATACTAATACAAGTCTAACGCATTACAAGTGATTGCACGTTTATAACTTTGTCGCTCTTTTGTTAATCTATACTTACGGCAATGATGGTTTTATAAAATGGCACCTACGAGGTGTCAGCACTGAGGCGTCAGGTCCATACACCTGTCAAAGCGCTTTCACCTAAGTGGCGCCAACTAGTGGTGAAAATTTTCCTAAAAACCCTCATTACAATGATCTTTACATTTTTATAGTTCTTTTAAGTTAGAATATTCTTCTGAATAGGTGGAACCGGTAGAGAATGTGACTCAGCGTCCAGGCTACACCTGCCGTAATGATATCTTCCAAATTACCAACCTGCAGGCCAACTCTGACCTGATACCCCCTCTCTGCGGTGACAATAATGGACAACATTGTAAGTACCTAACATCAAAGTGTTTTAAACGAATTAGACAGCAGTGGATGTAAGGGAAGATACAAGAAGCTCAATACAAACGCATGCTTAAAAAAAATATTTTAAGCTTGTAGTGTCACAAAGTAGATAAGGCAGTAGTGTTTACCTTGATAATACCTACTCTAGCGGGATGAAGCTTTCTCTGGAACCAGGTACGTATAATTCACTGAAGTGCCACCTGTTTACAGTGGAATGTAAAACAGCTTTCCTAGCGCCATATACAAACTCGACTTCCAATTTTGGTTTCAAGTTTTGAATCATATGGACATGTTGGCTTTGGGAATAACGTCCACCACATCCGAACCCTACTGATGCTTTTTTTTAATTCTTTTATGGAGCAAGCATGAGCGTTGCTGATATTCTAGAATTGATTTTCAAGTTAATAATTATATAAAATATGTATATCACATCAACAACACAACAACGCCATCTAGACTTAAAGTAAGCATATATTATAGCTTGTGTTATGGGTTCTAAAATGGGGATATACATACTTATAATTTTTTTGTAAATACTGAACTATAGACATAGAAACACCCAAACTAATGCAAATAGACATGTTCATGCACACAAGTATTGAATATCCAATAATTAATGAGAGACTTCTTCTTCTGTAAAACTTTTTACCCAACACACTATAACACCAGGTTAAAACTCCTTATTTTTTCAGTATATGTCCGTGTGAACGCCTCAATCAACAGCCGTTCCATTCGCATCAACTTCAAAATAGCTGATCGCAACTCTCAGCCTAGCTTGCCCCAAGCTACTTGGAAGATCAAAGTTACGCAGTTAGAGTGCTTTAACACTCTTGGGTGAGTCTTACCTATATTATTTTTCTTATTATTTAGGAAAACATTTTCTTCCAATTCTGTTTACTTTGTGTTTTAAGCGGAGGTGTGAAATTCATCTTCTAGTTATGCCATAGTTCGTCATGATCCTCGCAATTGGGATTCACCTTTCCTGGACTTAATTGACAGCTTACCATTGAAGCAGAATGAAAAGAGATTTTAAATGGCAAACATAACTAATCCACATTTTATATCTTTGTCGCTGTATATAACAGGAAAATTTGACCAACAAGAAGATTAGTTTAGATTTTAAGCTGCAAAAACGCGTAAAAGACTCGAGACCAATATTAAAAGGAAATTATGAGATAGTGGCACATCAGCCTCATAATTTTGTATGTTTTCTTTTGATTTAATTTATTTTATTAAAATTAAATTTTCTAAAGGTTTTTTTTTTTATTGTCGACTGTGACAGATGAGCAAACAGCCCACGTGTTGGTAAGTGGTAACTGTCGCTCATGGACGACTTAGTCCCTAGCAATGCTCCTGCAATGCCAGGGACTCTGCGAAGCCACTGTCTACCGTGAACTTTTAAACTTAGAGTGTAATATCAGTAATATGCTCTTTGGGTTCTTTCTACAATGATTGTCAATATAATAATTCAGACTGAGAAAACACGAAGGTCTTTTGATCTGACTAAATATGACAGTTCTGTCGGTTCCAGCAGATTCTTAATCTCATAATACTAACGTATCTTCATTTGTTCAGAAAATATCGGGATGGTATCTTTGAAGCCATCACTTCTTCTCTACCCTCCACGCCACTGAGTTCCTCGGCTGACAGGGACGAATACTTGATCGGTAAGTAATTCTTAATACCATGAAATCGAGAAATCGGTAGAAGTATTTTTTTATATAAGCAGTCATCAGTCAGATGTAGCACTTATCTAAAATTTAAAAGACAAAACCCAAGCACCAAACTAAATAACACTTCCTTATTGAACTAAAAAACTACTAAGTATAGTTTTATTATAGGGCAAAATAGCAGATTGGCCAAAAGCACATCTAACACCACAGTCAATAAAACATAGTAGGTATCATGCCTTATAACTGACTTCAAAAAGGAGGAGGTTCTCGATTCGGATCGTATATTTTTTTATGTGTGTTACGCGATTTCTTCGCCAATTATTATGAATGGATTTTAATTATTCTTTTTTTGCAAGGTAGGTCATGTTTCAAACATGGGCCTATATAATTTAGATGGCAAATTGGTTCAGCGTTTTCTGAAAAATGTAACAAAAGTAAAATATCTATAAGTATATAGATGATGTTTTGGTTTGTTCAAGTTATGTTCAGGAATTCTCTACTTTTAGTTTTTGTTTAAGTTTGTATATAAGTTTTGTTTTGAAATCGGTTTTTGTATTTTTTTAAATTAATTTCACACCGAGAGTAGTAGAGAGCCTGCTACGATTTACAGAGCACAATTCTAGTCCCTGGGTTATTTTATTACTGAGAATTTCTCAACAGAAAACTCAATTTCAGTTCACCTAATCCTGGAACCTACGACTATTGTGATAGTCTACACACAGTACTACTTAACCTAATTACCGAATTAACCTTTTTTTTAAATATTCTCTTACAATGACTTTTTTCCACCAGCACCTCCTGGCTGCCTCCAGTACTACCCTGACCGTTCCGGGGCCTTTGAATCTTTTAACTACAACCGGGGAGCTGGGCCCTATATCGCTAACCTGGCTTACGCTACTTGCTTCAAACGAACCTCTGATGTCTGCGGTATCAAGTAAGTACCTATACATCAGACGAACATCAATCTAATATTTACGGTACCAAATACTTGAATATACTGAACTACAACAAACAACTGGCGAGCTCCGTCGTTGTCGCAAACGTTTCTACATTGAAATGCAACAGCACAACGTGTAGCCAAGTCACTAAAATAACTTTGATTTCCTTTCAGATTAACAGCAGCTTCCTTCAACATGGCCCACCGATCAGACGAGAACCTATTCTTAGACACGGACTGTCAGCTGAACCCTGTGACCCAAGGCCAGGCTATGTCTGAGGACTATTTGTTCATCCCCGAAGCCGAGACAGCCGATGGGCTGCGAGGGTCGAAGTTTTGTGGGGCTAGTGCTGAGAACCAAATTGTTGCTTGTAAGTATTTCTTTTTAAATGCACAACTTCATCTAAAAAAGTTTCTAAGCACATTAAGATGCTTTCTTTTAAAAAGATACATCCACAGCAATGTAAACTGTCCCGTTCATGCATACAATTTTTTTGCACGAAGCGGGAATTGATCTCGCGTCCCTTTGACTTCGAGATCCATTAAGCTAGAAGCTAATACAGAACACAATAGTACATAGAACTTACTGCTTATTATCAGGCAGAGTAAAATTATTTTGGCAGGCCACCAGTAAAAAAATTATCTAATTACATATTAACCCATTTTTTAGACTTTAGATTTTCGAATTTTGTGTAGGTATTTAAACGTAAAACTTCTCCTTGTTTCAGCTACTCCCCCAGGACCATTATACGTCCACTTCCACAGCGATAATTTAGTAACAGACGACGTCCCCGAAGCCGGCTACAGGTTCAACTATAACGTGCTAAATAACTGCTATCTTAAGAGATCATCGTTATAGGCATGCTATTTTTAGCAGCTGTCAAAAGCTCTTTTTGGTGTTGCCATAACTACTAAGTATTGCCATTTTAGAAAATACGATTATTTCGTTATGTAAACTTTTTGTTTATAATTTTGAGTTAGGATTAAATGCGATATGTTTTTTGTAATATTGCTGCTATTAAAGTTTGCTGTTAGATGAAACATTTTTGTAGCATGGAACGGAGAAACAGTAGATTATTTACTCCGTTTTTAAATTGCAATATTTACGTTAGAATACTAAAAGACAATTTTAATCAAATTTGATTATTTCAGTATTTAACAAAATTTGCTGCGTTAAGAAAAGTTTTAGGAAAATGACTCTTAACTTGTACATGTTAAAGGCTTTATCTCATCGTGCTCTTGAAGTTGTTTCTCAGGGCAGACGAGTACCTATACCCAATATTTCTTTGGCCTTTCTGTTCCATGGTAGTAGCTATCATTTACATTATAATTAATTTATCGTAAATTTAAAACATTTCAACACCATAAACACAAAAACTCACATAATCGCCACCTAGCGGGATCTATGTGAACTAGTTGTAACTTACTAGCGACATCTCGTAATCATAGAAATTTATAAACTAAATTACTCTATAACAGTGCTATCATCTAGTGAGTTTATTGCAACAACTACTAAACTTGTTGGCCAATTTGTTTGTTTATAAATCGGCCGAATCGCCTTAGAATATGATTTTAAGCAGAAGTATGAGCTTTATCATGTTAAGCAGTGTGCATTTTTGTTTTACGAAAACGGTGAAAAAAAATTAAGTGAAACAATGCATTTATTAATTTATTATGAGGGCATTTATAGATGTAGATTTAAATAAATTTATAATTTATTATGTTGTGTTTTTATTTGATTGAAATTTACCTTAATTAAATTTACAAGGTGGACTTAATAAAGGTCTGCACAAACGAAAGACTGCCCCGAGTACTTTTTTCCCATCATTATAGATGTTTTATAAATTTAATTGTAAATATCGAATAACGTACACAAAGAACTAAAAGTCTCCCAAATTACGGTGGACACCGAGAGACCTGACTGAGCAAAAGTACGGAGAAGTCCCCGAAAAAAATAGAACAAACGTATCTAGGCGCAACAACGCACACGACGAACTTTAATCTACATTGAGCTCTCGATAGTGACGTACGACGTCTGCACGTCGATACGATGACGCAATTTCCGGGCAACAAATGACCGCACACAGTATGCTTTAAGTCTGTTACAAGTACTCGGTGGACATTTTTACACGATTTAGGAATTTTTGCCCCACGGGGACAAAAGTCCCTCGTTTGTGCTGGCCAAGCTGGCGAAATTTATGGAAGGCCTATATTTATTTAGCTGAAATTATGATGTTGATGAGTACGGTACCAGAGACCATTAACAAGTCGTTCAAATAAAACAAAATATAATTTTCATCATTTATCTTGTTAAATTACATAAACATATAAATCAGTACACATATAATAATTATACACAACACAAATATTTGGACTCAACTATTACATCCACTTTACCCAGACAACGACTTTGCCCGGTCATTAAAATGCAGTATCAAAAATATTATAAACATGACTATTTATTTAAATTTATACTTATGTTAATTCGATTAAAATGCGACTTATACTTACTACAATTACGTACCTCTTCTATAAATAAAAATTAATATATCATACTAATATGTAGTGATTAATGCTCATGCCTTCTCTGTATGAGAAGAGATTCTTACCTCCCAAAGAGAGCGAAGTCACTTAAGCGGACATTTTTCTCCGCTTTCCCGCTCTGTTTGTCCACTCCGGTTCAACGTAGATAACGGCAAGGAGCAGAGCTGTGTCAATATTACTAATAGAATTGAATAAATCCTGCCACCTAGTCTAGTGGACAGATCTAAACTCCTTGATTTTTGAATTACTCTACGTAGAAGCCTCTACGTAGAAGTGAAGCGAGACTGCGGAGCGGATAAATGGAAAAATATTAATTGTGCTTGTCCACTGGAGCGAAGCGGAGATTTTATGCAATCCTACATAACTTCTCTCCTTTTACCCCAAAGGGGTAGGCAAGGGTGTTTAACCACCCACGTTTCGCCATTTTATTTTGAGTCCCATGTAACAGAGGGCGAGCCGAGTGCCATATATCGGGAACAATTCTAGACTCCGCGCTAATACTGAGAATTTCTCGACAGAAAAAGCCAATATCACTTTAATCACTTTACTCGACCCGGGGATCGAACCCGAGACCTCTGCGTGGTAATCCGTAGACAGTACCACCGAACCACAGAGGCAGTAAAAAGGAGCAAATTTAAATAAAATTCTATTGGTTATTGCCACCTCTCCTTTCTACTCTCGTCGACCTACTTATTTTAAAAAAAGAGTCTATAAGAGTATGATATATTAAATTATACCTTATTACATACAACTTAAAGTATATTTTTACAATTAAATAGCTATTTCTCAATACATCAGATTTTTAATATTTTTTTTTATTTACAGCAATGTATCGATGGTTTCGAAACCTTTATACCTATATTGATTATAAGAGGCGCGACAGGTTAACTTAAGTTTACAGTGTGGTAGAGAAACGCTCACAATTATAAAAACTGGTGATTAAGTTCACCTACAAACTTCAATGTGATATAAATTTTAGAGATATTTTTGCTTGTAGTAAATTTTTTTTTTGGTGACACTACGTTGCATCAGACATCACCATCTCCAAATTTTGTTATCGATAGCGTTTACCACACAAAAATAATAATTATAATATTAAAACAAAATTTATTTACAAGTATTGAAGAATTATCTCCATTTATAGTAAGGGTAGTGGGCAACCGTTGGATGAGGGTCACGACCGGTCAATGTGGATACTTGGGGAAGGCTTATGATGATGAAAGAGGTAAAATAATCGTGAATTCGTTCGAAAATCGATTGAAATCGTACTGAAATTACAATTTAGTTAAAAATTGTAATAGTAGATACTTAAGAGTTGAATCGAGTAATATTAGCATTATTATTAACTGTAAGCGGTTAAAGGCTTGCCTATCTACAGGCTGCGAAGCGGAGAAATATTAACTAATAGTCCACTGGAACGGGGCGTCAATTTTATGCAATGCTATTGGTTAATACTTCTTTGTTTCTTCGATCTGTAGTTTTGCTTCGCTTCTGTGGACAGACAGTCTAAGATGGGGCTCCGTGTTAGCAAGAAACTGTTTCTATGGGGCCTCAAAGTAACATAAGAATACGGTGAGTACCGTGAGTTGATTATACTATTTTAAACCTTCTTTTAGCGGGGCCCCAATATGTTACTCACTTGGGGACTTCAGTGAGGCCTCAAAATATTACTCTCTTGGGGCCCCTGTGTTAACGACATAGTCCGTATGCCACTTATCTAAATGATCAAGAATAGTGATATAAGCACGCATGTGTATAGTCTGTAAAGCCTACTGGCATACACTCGTTACCTAGTGAGGCAGTCGCTTTTTTGTTTGGTATGAATAAGCAGTGCTCCTGCAATCTTAAAACTAACTTTTGTCGTTAAAAAAGTTCAAAGCTTTATCTGATACTTTCACGGGGCTTTTGAATAGAATAGTTTAGCCTATTTGCGTAACTACCCCATCCTAAATTTTCTACATTATGACAAACTGTACCTAAATTATTTTTAAAACTTAAATATTTGGAAAAAGAGTTGCCTGAGTTACTTGGCAGTTATTTTGCCTATACTTTTCTAAGCGAATTATCTGTAGGTAAATTAGCTGATACTTATAGTGTCTTACAGATGCGTTTTTTATATAGCCTGCCAAAGTGACTCCACTCTGCCTGATGGTAGGTAAGCAGTCAATGGCGCCCAGGAGTATTGTCTGACTTTAGCATTAAAAACTATAGTTACCTTAGTAGTAGAATTAAATAGAGATAATACTTCAAAATAAAAATGTAATATGAAATATTAATTGATTTAAAAATCACGTATAATATAATGGTATTTACGTTCTATAATAAAAGCAGTCTTATATACAATTGACAATTATATAAATATGTATAAATTTACCTTATTTAATATTTTTTACATAAAAAATCTTATATCATTTATCTGTTTCCATAGTCCCGTTAGAAGGACATTATGTTAATTCATTTTAAAAATATTAATAAATGCAAATTTTCTAATTAACAATTTATTGATTACCTACAAACGTTATTATATATAAAAATATAGATTTTAATTATTCAGTTACAAAATTTTTGATTTCATAATTTAAATATATTTTAAAGCTAAATAGTTAAATTTGCACCTTAATATAATTTTACACTAGGCATGTAGTGTAACACAGGTATTGACTACACCTTTATTATAAATTCCGTATTTTCAAAATCTGAGCCCTTGCTTATTTAAGCAGCAAAAAAATGCCTAAAATAGACCCCTTTATATAAGGAGCCTAATTACTTTTTTACGCCACGAGTTTATTTCTTCTTTGATCATAAATGGGGCATATTTGGGGTCCCATTAAGTCACTTACAGGTGTATATTTAATTTTGTCTCAAATGGGGCCCTTTACGAATCAGGGGCCCCATTAATATAATAAGACCACTGATACTTATATTTATGTCCTGTAGTAAGGCTGGCCCCTACTCACTGTGTATGTAGATAATGGGATGCCCTTTGTCCCGTATATGTTCTCCGGAGCGTTTTCGTATTCAACATCGTAGTATATACCGGTTTGATTCTAGAAGAACAAAAAAATTATTAATACCTCGACTGAAGTAGTATAACACTACTTTGGTAGTGTAGTGTTTTTAATAGTGATTATAATGATCATTGCTGGTTTTATCATACTTACGTGCATACTCCGAGCCCTGGACTTAGGCCTTGGCACTAGCAGATCAGCTCTCTCCTGGACGTGGCTGGAAGCTTCTGAGCTGGTGGATTCTGGTGCCATCTGGTTGGTGTAACCTGGTGATGGAAGTTGGTTAATATGGATTTTGTAACAAAATTACAAAAAATTTAAGGCTTTATAGTAATGATGCCAGCAGTAAACAATCATTTCGTCCTCTCTGGTTCGGTGGTACTGTGTATGGACTACCACGCCGAGGTAGCGCGTTCGATTCCTGCTCAGTGCAAATATTTTTGTGCATGAACATGACTATTTGCAATGGTCTAGGTGTTTCAATGTATAATATTTATTTATTTATTTATTTATTTATTTATTCACAATCTTACATTATTATTACAGGTTTCCCCAATGCAACAATGTAGATAATTAACATTACAAATTATTGATAGCTTAAGATACACACAGCAATTTTTGTGAACTCAGCCAATGAGCAACAGAACAGGTCAATTATGTTAGCAATCGCGTTGAGTGTTCGCAGGGCTTTCGTAAACGGCGCTTGTTGCATAACATTAGTTCGCGCACGCGGTATTAGGAACAGAGGAGGCCTACGTCGTCGGTTCATATATTGGTCCGGCACGCATAATGCCATCGCTTGCAGTAGGTACTGCCCAGTTGAATACACGACCCCGGAACAACTTGAACAAATATGTAGCGAGACTAAGACTGCGCCTCACTTCCAGTGTATTGTACCCTACCATGCCGAGAACAAACAGTGTGGGGTACATTAATGGGTAGAACGGATATACGCCATATAATTTGAGATACAGAAATCTGATGTATTTGTTCTGTAACCGCTCTAACATTAATTTATATTTGGTCTCATGAGGCGCCCAAATACACGCATTACACTCCAGATGACTTCTAACGAGTGCTTCATACAGAACTCGCACTGCATTCAAATTTGTGAACCCACTGGACTGTCGTATCATAAACCCTAAGTTTCGATATGCCTTCTTGCAAACCGGAAACTGAGATCGGGAGTGAAGTAAACGCCAAGGTCTTTCATATTCTTCACTCGGAGTATAATATGTATGTATTTACAAAAAAAAGTATGTATATCCTCATAATATATGATTACTTTGGGTCTAGATGGCGTTGTGTTGTTATTATTATATTATATAAAATATTATTATAATACGTTTATATCTCACCAAAAACCGAAACAACTTGACTAAGGTATAAGTACAAAATTCCGATTGTGGGTCGCTTTTTTTTAAATTATTTATTTATCTGCGCTAAGCCGAAGGTAGGTAGTATGTGTACTTACCATATAAATTATGGTGTGACGCCGCCGTGTTCGCTCTGGACGCGACCGTGTTCATAGTGCCGGTGTGATGCAGTCCCAACCTGTATGACATATCGTAACTGATATCAATGTTACATACTGCTTGTACAGGAACTGCTGCACTGGGGTCAATATAACTCCCTAATAGATTCCGAACTGGAGTCATAGGGTCCTCTAAAAGATTCTGCACTGGGGTCGTAATAACCCCTAATAGATTCTATACTAGGTACATAATGATCCATTATTATATTTTGCAATGTGGTTATAATAACCCCTAATAGATTCTGCACTGTGGCCATAGTGACCCCTAATATATTCTGCAGTGGGATCATAATAACCTTCTTATAGATTCTGCCTTGGGGTTATAATAACCCCTAATAGATTCTGCACTGGGGCCATAATGTGACCCTTAATAAATTCACTTACAGGGATACAGACACACATACTGGTATTCGCTAGCATACCAACTCACTACCAATAAATGCGAAAGTAACTGTCTGTTGGTCAGTCTGTACGCTTTTTCGTCTAAACCACTAAATTGATTTTGATGAAATTTGGTACAGAGATAAAAAATATCATGGGCAACAACATAGGCTATCTTTTATCGCACAAAAATGGCTTGAAGGGGTTGAAGTTTGCAAAAAAAATTTGGTTGGATCAGTGGGCAAAAACAAAATAAATCTTCATCATGTAAAAAAAATACCTACACTAAAGCTCGGCTCAGTGGGGGGAGGGCGGGGGAGGAACCCCTAATGTCCAATGTAATTTTGGAACTAGGCAGTAAGAGAAAACATATTTTTTTAATAAAGAGTATTATTAATGTTACCTGGGTAACGGCACCGGTGGTAACGTTGGGTAACCTCCGAACATAGCGGATGAGGGGCGGGTAGCCATTGCTTGAACGGCGTCTGCTTGTACCTAAAATATCATATTTATTATAATTGTTTATTAATTTTCTTAAGCCAATTTCAATAAAACATTAAGCGATTCGGCGATCGAATCTGAGACCTCTGTGTGGCAGCCATTACATTATAGAAATATTAATAAAACAAATAAAAATATTAGGTTAGCCCGTAACTGTAAAATGTATAAATTCCATAGATCTATTATGTCAAAGTCAAAGTCAAAGCATTTATTTCATTTTGATCATAAAGTATGATGCTTATGAAAAGTCAACATTACATTTTGTCAGCTAATTAACCTACAGCCAGTTCGCTGACGAGGTAGAGCTGTGAGAAGAACTGGCAACAAACTCACGCCACTCTTTTCAATCGCCAGATAATTACAGTTATTTGTATGAGTTACAATTTAAACACTCAACGCAACCAAAGAACCATACAAAGTAATTATTACAAATTAATCAATTAATATAATACTAAGATTAAAGAAAGAAAAGAGAGGATTTCAATTATTTAGTTTCATCTTGTATGGTAATTTGACTACGTGTTTTAATTAAACTGGTAAATGCACCTCCTGGTCACATTGCACGACAAGGTAATACTGGATTGAATATTAAATAATATTAATAACAATTTCCCCCTTTCCTTTTTCCTCACCTCCCTCAATCCCTTCACCTACCCCACTCCCTTCGCGGTAGGCAGCGACTTCTCAGAGTCCCTGACATTATAATAATAATAATAATATGTGGACACTATCACACACCGTCATCTAGTCCCAAGCTAAGCAGAGCTTGTGTTATGGGTACTAGATAACTGAAATATAATACATATATAAACATATACATTTGCCTTCCGCGGGAATCGAACCCACGACACCCAGCGTCGCAGTCAGTTACACTAACCACTAGACCAACGGTGCAGTCACATTGCAGGAGCAATGCTAGGGACTCTGAGTCGTTTATGAGCGACAGTTACCACTTACCATCACGTAGGCTGTTTACTTGTCTGCCACTGGCGGCAATTAAAAAATCATGTTTTATAAATAACCTTTGTTTTTGGTGACCTTTTACGTGATAACGTATTGCGTCACAAGCTGAACGTTTAGGCAGATCGTGCCTCTCTATCGCTGTTCCGCGGTCTCGCTTGAACAAGGAACGTGACAGCATGCAGTTAATCAATTTATAACACGCACGTCAATAAATAATTTAAAAACTTGATTTCCTTAGTTCATTGATTATTTAGGGACTGCTATGAAAAAGTCTCTGATTCGATTCCCGCATCTGGTAAACTGTTACGTTATGAGTATTGAGTAGGTCTTACATGAGAGCCAACATAGCTGGTGATATCTCAATAGTTTACACATCTGCCTACCCTTTTGAGGAGAAAGGCGTGATGCTGTTATATATTTTGATTTCATGAAGCTATAAATACACATGACTCACCCCGTAATGTGAAGCTTGTGCCATCGCCTCCGCTATCTGAGCCCATCTCATTCTTTCTTCTAAAGTCACCTGCAATGTGAAAAAGGCCATGAAACACGAAGCTATTGTAGCGATTGCTTAATAATATTCCAGTGAAATGCATTGGTTATTGGACTAAGTAGACAAGTTATGGCACATTTAAACACATTTAAAGTGTTAGTATTCGACTGGCTAATAGCGCTAAATTATGAGGAAACAGAGAGTCTATTAGGAGTATAAGTTATAATAAGTAAAAAAAAAAATAATATTTACCCCCTAAATACATACGCACAGGCGAAAACACACGCATGCGCACACACACGCACACACAAACACACACACACATGCCACACACACATATACACTCGCACACACACTCACACACACACACACACACACACACACACACACACACACACACACACACACACACACACACACATTTTATATACACAAACATTTTTGTTTTCTTTTTGTTTCTTTCATGAAGTTTATTGAATTAATTTAATTTTTTTGTTTTTTTGTTATATACCTATTTTTTTTTTTATTCTGTTGATAAACGCTCGTCTGTGGAGCCTGCTTCCCACGACACAGGGAAACCTAATGTGGGAAACAGTGTGACAACTTTGTTACACCAATTAGACAGGAATAAATATATTTTTCATTTTTATTTTCATTTTCACATTATACGTAATGTATTTATTTATTAATAAGGTCTATCAACAATTTATTATAATATTTTTTTGTAACAATTTCTATGAACTGTTTTTTACATATTAAGTACTAGCGTTTCGCAGCGCGATTTTACTTGTGTTAAGTTACATCTTTGGTTACTGCTCTGCTCCTGTCGCCAGAAGCGTGATGTTACATAGCCTATAACCTTCCTCAAGAACTGGGTTATCAAAAGCAGAAGAGTTTGTTTGTTTGTTTGTTAATTCTTTTTGTGTATGATAGCCCAGTTCCTAAGGATGGTTATAGGCTATGTAACATCACGCTATTGGCGATGGAACAGAGCAGTAAAAAAACGCGGGTGAAACCGCGCCGCGCGAAGCTAGAGTAATTTAATAATTAACCGACTTCAAAAAAAATTGAGGTCATATTCAGCCTGTATGTAATATTAAAATTGCATGCATTCACACATAAGAGTGGAAACGTCGCAATTAAGGTCATATTTTCGTGGTTTTCATTTTTTATTATTTATTCAAAGTTATATTTTAAAAATGTTTTCAGAACACTTTTTAGAATTACATTAAAGCTGTATAAAAAGTAAACAACCATAATGCTTACAGTTCTATTTATATGCAAATAATACATTGGAAACTTCCATGGCGTTATTTTCATAGTAAAATAACTGTAAGCATTATGGTTACTTACTTTTTATACAGCTTTCACGTAATTCTAAAAAGTGTTCTGAATTTTTTTATAATATAGCTCCGATTAAATAATAAAAATTGAAAACCACGAAAATACTAAACTTCGACGTTGCCACTCTTTTGTGTGAACGCTCATAACAATAAAATTAACAAGTTCCATATAATAATACTACATATATAATATTACAATAACTACAAAATACAAAAATACAAAAATCTTTATTTGACTTTTATCTAGGTTACAATGCCGGTTTTGGAGACTCCTTTTAGGCAAAATTAATTTCCTGTGTTAGGAGCCACTGCTCTTCATAGCAAGGGTAGATTATAATAAAATTAAGCCAAATACAAGCATGAGGAAGCACATGTGTGTGCGTGCGTGTATGCGTGTATGTGTGTGTCCATGTGTGCGTGCGCGTGCGTGTGTATGTGTGCGTGTGTGTGTATGTGTGTGTGTGCGTATGTGTCTGTATTGTGTGTACTATAGATACTATATCGCTTTTTGTAAAATTGATTCAATGTCTTCATATGTTCAACTGTATCATAAATTTTGAATAGATTTAAATAAAAACCGTCATCATACCTGATAAGGTGGTTGTCCCACAGGTGGAGTTTTGATAGTGTTGGCTGCCATGTAGTTGAATATCGGCGAGCCCATACCCACTGCTTTTTGTTCGCGGGACCATTTGCGACTAAAAACATGTAATAGTATATTAATACCAGCCTGTTTACTGTCCCACTGCAGGGCAAAGGTCTCTTCTCATATAGTGAAGGCATGAGCATTAATCACCACGTGCGCTCAATGCGGTTTTTTTTTATATTATAGCCTACCAAAGTGACTCCACCCCGCCTGATGGTAAGCAGTCAGTGGAATCCAGAAGTGGCGGCCACCATACCAAAAGCCATAGCCTTAAACTGCTGGTATGGTGGCCTCCACTATAGCGGCTGAGAATGGGGTTAGAGGAAGGAAATGAGGGAGGTGAGGAAAGAAGAAAGGGGGGAAATTGGGCCTCCGATGTTCTAACTCACTGAACGAAACGCAGTAGTACGGATACTACTACTCTTACGTCAATCTTCTATGAGAGGGTAGTACTTCCCCGGACGATCCGACCCATTCATGCTGAAACCAGCGTGGATCTACTACCGTAAAGGATTGGCAATTTCAGACTTTTAAGTCCAGGTTTTCTCACGATGTTTTCCTTCTTCAGTCAGAAATGTCCAAGATAGACACAAAAAGTGCATATGATTAAAAAAATCACATTGGTACTTGCCCGGATTCGAACTCATTACCTCGTGTTTACGAAGCGGGTGCATTATCCACTGGCTATAACGACTTTGAATATATTAATATTTGAAAATAATTATGATAGCCTAGTGGTTAAGACAGCCCAATGAGGGTGTTGGTGTGAAATTTCGGAACCAGTTGGTAAATGCCTACAAATATTTTTCAGTGTTCATTTCGACAATTTTAATGTTTTATTTACAAAATGTATAATTCACATGCAGGACAAAAGATAATTGCTGAGAGGGTTTTCTAAAATGGCGCCCACGAGGTGGCAGCACCGTTGCGTCAGGTCTAGCTGTCAAGCGCTTTTTGAAAGTTAACCCCTGATTGGCTCAAAGCTAATGCACGCGCTAATCTCTGGATTAACCAGTCAGATTTGAAAATTATTTTAGCGTATGATAGCCCAGTTCTCGAGGAAGGTTATAGGCTATGTAACATCACGCTACTGGCGACGCGACGGGAGCAGAGCAGTGAGCAAAGACGCGAGCGAAACCGCGATGCGGAAAGCTTTTTTTTTTTTGTATATTATAGCCTACCAAAGTGACTCCACCCCGCCTGATGGTAAGCAGTCAGTGGAATCCAGAAGTGGCGGCTACTATACCAAAAGCCATTGTCTTAAACTGCTGGTATGGTGGCCTCCACTATGGCGGCTGGGAATGGGGTTAGGGGAAGGGAATGAGGGAGGTGAGGAAAGAGGAAAGGGGGGAAATTGGGCCTCCGGCACTCTCACTCACCGAACGAAACGCAGTAGTACGGATACTACTACTCTTAAGTCGATCTTCTATGAGAGGGTAGTACTTCCCCGGACGATCCGGCCCATTCATGCTGAAATCAGCGTGGATCTACAACCGTACAAAGCTAGTATATTATAATTACCTCCAAGACAATAACGCTGCTAATGTAAGTGCTATAACGAGAGCAGCGGCTAGGGACGCTCCCACAGCGACACCTACCACTTCACCGTCCACCTCACACGTAGACCCGTAGTAGCCAGACGAACAGCTGGAATAGACATGTTATTAGCAGTGTGTTACTTTTGTACGTTACTTTACTCCATGTTACACGACTCAAAATGTTACTTTTCCGTTACTTTTTTGAGTTGAAAATACACCAAATATTTTTCAGTAAACAAAAAATTATCGTGAAACGTAACTAACACGGCAAAGGCAGTTTTCAAAATGTTTTAACCTATAATAATGTTAATGTATGGTGTGAGTCATAATAAATGAAATTAATATTTTTCTTTATTTCTTTCTCTCTCATTATAAATAATGTTACTTTTGAGCTCATGTAACTTATGTAACTTTTGACAATCGGTTACTGGCAATACTGTATTACCACCCTGTATTGGAAACAAAGGCTCTATCTACCACAACCTCTTATAGCAATCTTATATAACCTTACATTGTCTCTATCCTTGTTTTTAATGGTACAAAAGAAAAAAACAAAACACAAAGTAACATTAAAGTAATACTGCTATATGAGGTGGTGGTAGGCTCCCAGGTTTCCCACAGGTTTACGTCCAACAGTGGACGTCTTTCTTATCATGCCTGACGAGCCAACAGCTCACCTGATGATATTCAAAACCATAGCATTTATTCGTTTAAGTTAATAGAATTAACACATAAGAACGTTAAAAAATACAAAATGTCAGTCAATTAACCTACAACCAGTTCGCTGACGTAAGGAAGGGCCTAAGAAGAAGGTAAGTGGTAACTGTCGCTTATGGACTTCTTCAACGTCAAGGACTCTACGAAGCCTACCTTAAGTGTATTGCCTGTGCCACTACTTGAAATTGTATCTTACAAAAATTGTAATAACCTGGCGATTAAAAAGAGCGGCCTGGTTTTCTTGCCATTTCATCTGTCATCATCAACTGGCTGTAGGTTAATTGGCTGACATTTTGTAATTTTTAACGTTCAAAGTGTTAATTTAATTAAGCTAAATAAATAAATATATTTTCATTTTTATTTTACCGCGAATGGGGTAGATGTGAAATAGGTTAAGGGGTGAAATTGGGAATCTGGCGCTGTCATATGAAATGTGTTTCTGCGCCTCTGCGTATCCTTTAAAACCAAAATGTCGTGATGTTATATATTACCTGCAATAAGGCTGTCCATTAGTATACTTGCACACCCCTCTCTCGTTGCAATGTGACGCGGCGCACGACTTACATTCTCTGCCTTGCCTGTTTGGTACCGACGAAGTGTCTAGTGTAGTGTCCGGGCAAGTACACCTAGGAAAAAACGAAATATCAAGTTAGAAAACAAAGTATGAAGTTGAAAACAACAATAGATATGTATGATAATATGTAGTATAATGTTACTCGTTTATGTTATTTTTACAACATAGAAAGCTGTAATTATTACCTATAGAGTTAAGTGTATTGCCTGTGTCACTTTGCATGCTACTTGAAATTGTAACAAACAAAAATTGTAATAACCTGGCGATTAAAAAGAGTGGCCTGAGTTTCTTGCCAGTTCTTCTCATGGCTCTACTTTGTCAGCGAACTGGCTGTAGGTTAATTTGCTGATATTTTGTAAACTTTGACGTTCATGAGGGTTAATTTAATTAGCCTTTATGAATAAACAAATTTTCATTTTCATTTTCATTTTCATGAGTGACACTTACATCTAACTTATACTATTATATAAAGTGAAAGAGTTTGTTTGTTTGTTTGAACGCTTCAATCTCTGGAAATACCAGTCCGATTTAAATAATTCTTTTTGCATATGATAACCCAGTTCTCGAGGAAGGTAAAAGATTATGTAACATCACGCTACTGGCGACATGAGCAGTGCAATAACCAAAGACGCGGGTGCATCCGCGGCGCGGAAGGTTAGTCTATACATATAATAAAATTGAAGTGTCTGTTTCTAATATAGAAATAACCGTTTTTATGAATATATATGGTACATATACCAAAATAACATTTTTTACAATTTTTGACTGTCTGTCTGTTTGTCTGTTTGTTTCGGCTAATCTCTGAAATGGCTGGACCGATTTTGACGGGACTTTTATTGGCAGGTAGCTGATGTAATAAGGAGTAACTTAGGCTACGTTTATTTTAGAAAAAATCTTTTATTTTAGAAAAATAAAGTAATGTTGATCGACTGTTAGGCGGAACGAAGTTCGCCGGGTCAGTAGTAGTTAATAATAATAATAATAATATTTCAACAACTACACACAACGCCATCTAGACCCAAAGTAAGCATATATTATATAGCTTGTGTTATGGGTTCTAGAATGTGTATATACATACTTAAATACTTTTTTTTGTAAATAATATAATATAATAATAATATTCTACCACATTCACACAGCGCCATCTAGCCCCAAATTAAGCAATTATATTTGCTTGTGTTATGGGTACTAAACAACTGATATACTACTTACATACATTTTTTATGTAAATACATACATATTATAGATAATTTACACCCAGACACAGAACAAACAATCATGCTCATCACACAAAGGTTTGTCCTGGGTGGGAATCGAACCCACGACCTCCGGCTTAGCAGTCAGGGTCACTAACCACTAGACCAACAGGCCAGTAAAATACATACATATTATACATAGAAACCCAGACCAATGCAAATAAACATGTTCATGTTAAAACTAAAATAAAGAGCGTTCACACATAAGAGTGGAAACGTCGTAATTAAGGTCATATTTTCGTGGTTTTCATTTTTTATTATTTATTCAAAGCTATATTTTAAAAATGTTTTCAGAACACTTTTTAGAATTACGTGAAAGCTGTATAAAAAGTAAGTAACCATAATGCTTACAGTTCTATTTATATGCAAATAATACATTGGAAACTTCGTTATTTTCATAGTAAAAACTCAAACAAATGTTATACTAACCTGAATCCGCCCCACATGTTAGTGCAAGTAGCGAGTTGGTGACAGTCATTTAAATCTGACGATAAACATTCGTCCACATCTGAAAAGAACCATTGTATTAATAATTATCTATCCACAATCTATACATATAATAAAATTGGAGTGTCTGTTTGTAATATTGAAATAACCGTTTTTTACTACATGTAGGTATATGAATATATATTCGGTACATACACCAAAATAACATTTTTTACAATTTTTGTCTGTCTGTCTGTCTGTTTGTTCCGGCTAATCTCTGAAATGGCTGGACCGATTTTGACGGGACTTTTATTGGCAGGTAGCTGGAGTAATAAAGAGTAACTTAGGCTACGTTTATTTTAGAAAAATAAAGTAATGTTGATCGACTGTTAGGCGGAACGAAGTTCGCCGGGTCTACACTAATATTATAAAGAGGAAAAATTTGTATATTTGTATGCAACGAATAAACTTAAAAACTACTGGACCGATTGAAAAAGTTCTTTTACCATTAGAAAGCTACATTATCACTGAGTAACATAGGGTATATTTTATCTTCGTACTGCCACTGGAGCGTAACCCACGTGGGTGAAACCGCGTGATGTCCGGTAGTATTATTTTTTTTTTTTCTTTTTTTTTCCACGAACGGCTAAAGTCGTTGGCCAGCAATGAACGTTTACAGGCTTTGATGAAATGTCTTTCTTTCTTTCTATCCTTCTACTCACCATGTAAAGGCAGGACACTGCCAGCAGGAGAGTTGACCCACAGCGTCGAGGATCCAATGTTGTTGGAGCGCCTCCTGATCACTCCGAGGAGGTGCTTCTGTATATCTACTGCTACTTGAGGTCTGGTTGTTTCTGGCGTTTCTTGCATCTGGAGAAATTATATACAAATTATATTAACTGACTAGCTTCGTAGAGTTACTGCTCTGCTCCCGTCGCCTATAGCGTTACGTTACTGTACTGGGCTGTACTTTTCTCAAGAAATTGGCTACCATACCCAAAAAGAATTTTAATATAACTGGTTCCAAAGGTTAGCGCATTCAAACAAACAAATAAACAAACTCATCCATTTTATATAATAGTATAAATTATTATTATTATTTTTGAATTATTACTGAACATCTAGGAATATACTTTGTGTGTATGAAAAGATTAATAAATGTTAAAGGCAAAACAGGTATGATTTGATCGCAGCAAATGGCGTTCCAGAGTCTCTGATATACCCCATTAATGAGAGACAGGTGTAAAGTTATGTATGTATATAATATATGACGAAAATTGCTTATACTTTGAATGTTTTATTGCCAAAAAAAATAGGTATTTTCAAAAATTGAAAAGAAGCATGCTTTATATAATTTCAAATGGTGTTTCTGTACGCGCACCCTGTATGTCGTTAACAAGTTTTTTAAATTTATTTTTAAATTATACACTACCCATAATGACGACCTCTGTGGTTCAGTGGTACTGTGTATGGACTGAGGTCGCGGGTTCGATTCCCGCTTAATGCAAATATTTGTGTGCATGAACATATCTATTTGCATTGGTCTAGGTGTTTCTATGTATGTATTTACAAAAAAAAGTATTTAAGTATGTATATCCGCATTCTAGAACCCATAACACAAGCTATATAATATATGCTTACTTTGGGTCTAGATGGCGTTGTGTGTAGTTGTTGTATTATTATTATAATTTTCCTCTTCCCCTTCCTTCCTTAACATAAAAAAAAGACTCACCAGCACAGTCATGTTGACGTAGACCCCAGGGTTGTTCTCGTCCCCATTGTACACAGAATTAACTGACCCACTCATGAAGTCATCTGAGAAGGGGGTCATTGAGAATGCTGAATCAACCTGCGGAGAAATAAAAATGAAAATATGTTTATTCATATAGGTTAATTATATTAAACCTTATGAACGTCAAAGTTTACAAAATGTCAGCAAATTAACCTACAGCCAGTTCGCTGATGAAGTAGAGCCATGAGAAGAACTGGCAAGAAACTCAGGCCACTCTTTTTAATCGCTAGGTTATTACAATTTTTGTTTGTTACAATTTCAAGTAGCATGCAAAGTGACACAGGCAATACACTTAACTCTATCGCAGTCGCTTAAAAGAGTTTTATTTGCGTAGTATGCCTAAGGATATTCAAACTTCCTGAAAGACCGGAACAGATTGAATTTTTTTATACAGACCATACGACGGTTTGATATTAAATGAAAAGGCAGCTGTTACTAGTCCGTATAATGATTTCAAATTAATCACAAACATGATTTGTCCTTAAAAAATTTAAAATTTTACAAAGTAATACACCATTTAATATGACAAGTTCACTGATCTGTAACGAACGTTTATCCTTCGACGTGGATTATGACTTAAGTCAGTGACCGTTTGACGTACTTACAGAGTGTTTAAAATTATAGAAATTAAAAAAGTAGTCCTGTGTCTAAACTATTGAAGATATTTAGTTGATTTTTTTTTGTTTCGCTTTATAATGTCACATACTATACGTAATTGAATTTAATATCATACCGTCGTATACACTCTGTTTAATAGCCTACCATAGTGAATCCACTCTGCCTGATGGTAAGCAGTCAGGAGGTCACTATACCAAAACCCATCATATCAAACTACTGGAATGATAGCATCCACTATGATGACCTTTTAAGAAGTTTCACACCAGGCCCAATTTATCCCCTTTCCTTTTTCCCCACTTCTATCAATCTTTTTACCTATCCCACTCCTTTCACGATAGGCAGCGGCTTCGCAGAGTCCCTTACATTGCAGGAGCAATGCTAGGGACTCTGAGTCGTCCATGAGCGACAGTTACCACTTACCATCAAGAAAAAAAAATATTTAAAATATCTAGTGATACTTACAGCTCTAACAGCTTCATAGCTCAGTTGTTGATATGGATCTGATTCTTTATCAGCCAGTTTAGGATCCCAGGCCACCTGTAACACAAACAAACAAACAAAATAATAATAATACCAGCTGAGAAGGCATGAGAAGTAAGTACTTATAATGTTATTTAGTAAATTTGTTTAAAAATAGTTTTTATTGCCCGGCTGTTGAAATCTAGGAGGGTAATGTTTTTCGTGTGAATGTATGTCTATTTCTTTGGCACGCTCTACAGCCTAAATGGCTTAATGGATTGTAACGTTTGAGATGTCATTAGATTCGTATTGATTGTGGGAGTGACATAGGGTATAAAAAACTTAAAACGACTCTCGTGGAGTCAGCACGAGAAAAAAAATGAGTTTCTTTCTTTTCACTTTTTTTTAGGCAAATAAATATAAATATAAATTCGAAAGTTTGTGTGTGTGTGTGTTTGGTTACCACTTAGCGCATAAATGGCAGAACCAATTACGATAAAAATTGATAAATATGAAGATTCCGTTCCGGAGACGGACATAGGCTATATTTTACGTGCAGGCGAAGCTGTGGGGCGCAGCTAGTAGACTATATTATATTGCTCGCTGCGTCTGTCGGATCTGGGTCGCCATTTTCTATTTATAATAAAATATTATTTACCTTTCTGTCATGGAACTTGTCGACCCTCACATTGAGGAGTAGTGCCACAACTCTTCGACAGGGGTCTCTGTGTATACGACGAGCGTAGCCTGGTCGACACTGACAGCTTGATATACCTAGGAAATTAACCCAGAACATTATAATTAAATCTATCACCCAGTTTCTGAAAGGCTGACCAACAAAAAATTTACTAAATCTCACGTGAAGTACTAATTGGGTTGCTAAAAACATGAATTATTATTATAGATCAAAATAAACTAATTATCCATGCTTTTAGCATGCTTCTAGATACTTCAAATGAGATTTATTATATAATAATATAATAAAATATAATATTCTACCACATGCACACAGCGCCATCTAGCCCTAAATTAAGCAATTATATTTGCTTGTGTTATGGGTACTAAACAACTGATATACTACTTATATACATTTTTTTTTGTAAATACATACATATTATAGATAAATTACACCCAGACACAGAACAAACAAACATGCTCATCACACAAAGATTTGTCCTGGGTGGGAATCGAACCCATGACCTGCGGCTTAGCAGTCAGGATCACTAACCACAAGACCAACAGGCCAGTCAATAATAGGTGATTAGTTAATTTTTTGCTGATCAGCCTATCAGAAACTGAGGGTATGTGTTATAATAATTGTTCGAATAGTGCGGGAGGGTTCGATTCTCACACGAGACAAAAAAAAATTTGTTTTATGATTTAATAAAATAATTATTTTAGTTAATTAAATCTACTTTATTGCCAGCCTAGGTCCAGCGCCTTTACTGTCCCACTAGGCAACAAGTCCTGAGTTGTAGGGGATTTTAAATGATCCCATGAAAGCGAAGACTTGGGAGCCTAGTTTTAAATTCTTGAATATATTAGTCCAAAGGCGGAAAAATTTACTGTGGATCCCATGGGAGGGTGTTTGTTACCACTCAGCGCCTAAACAGCTGAATCGATTTCGATGAAAATTGGTATGTAGATAGATTCGGTGCCAGAGGCATAGGCTAATTTTTTATCCCGGAAATCGGTCTGGCTCCTGAGGGATACGGAAGTCGGGTGGCGCAGCTTATTATAACTTACCAGCCTCAGTCCTGCACTTCTCATTCTGCGCTTGGTCACAAGTGGAGTCATCTCCTACTATGCATGTGTCAATCCTGAAACACCGATTAAATATTTTACTATAGTAGTAAGAATTTACACTTAACTCTATAAGTAATCACACAATATGTTGTATTGTTTGTTAACAATATGTTAAGAAGAAAAGTAAAATAAAAACCGGCCAAGTGCGAGTCGGACTCGCGCACGAAGAGTTCCGTACCATTATCTATAAAACGGAAAAAAAATCATATATTTTAAGCGTCTACCTGTTGCGGTTCTCAATATCAAGCAAAAATTAGCATAAAAATCACGTTGTTGTATAAGAGCATCTTCTTTATTTTATTCTGTTTTTTTAGTATTTCTTGCAGAAATACATCATCTCTGACAATTTCAACTGTCTAACTGTCACAGTTCATGAGATACAGCCTGATGACAGACAGACAGCGAAGTCTTAGTAATAGGATCCCGTTTTACCTGTTGAAGTCGAAATGGTTCAGTGGATAAGGCACCCGCTTCGTAAACACGAGGTAGTGGGTTCGAATCCGGGCAAGGCCCAATGTGATTTTTCAACTCATATGTACTTTCTAAGTTTATCTTGGACATTTCTGACTGACGGTGAAGGAAAACATCGTGAGGAAACCTGGACTTAAAAGTCTGAAATTGACAATGCGCCTTGAGCAAGCGTGGTGATTAATGCTCATTCCTTCTCTATATGAGAAGAGGCCTTTGCCCTGCAGTGGGACAGTAAACAGGCTGGTATTATTATTATTATTATTATTACCTGTTTAACCCTTTAAAAGTAGATCATATCATATCAAGTAAGAATTGAATTATTATTACTTTTTTTTTTTGTTTTTTACACACTGTCATCTAAACCCAAGCTAAGTTATGTATGAGTACTAGATAACTGAAATATAAAAATACTTTTTTTTGTAAATACATAGAATACATAGGAAACAACCAGACTGACGACAAATACAAATGTTCATCACATAAATATTTGCCTTCCGCGGGAATCGAACCCACCACACCCGGCGTCGCAGTCAGTTACACTAACCACTAGACCAACGGTGCAATCATTACTTTCTTTTTTTTTATTTATAAATCTGAGACATCAACTGCAAGACATGCTGCTCCTCCTAAAGAAGTATTTAATCACCACTTTTGATAAACATATTGGTGATCACAGTAAGAGTACTCTTTATTCCTTTCCCTTACCTGACAGTAGGCGCTGGTCTTCTATACCCTGGCTGAGTTCTATGCCTTATAGGACTTGGCGTGTGCTGAGTATGAGTGTGCTGAGTGTGCTGAGTATGCTGATGCTGTACAGGTCTTCTGATTGGAGGTGCTGGTATGTCATCAGCTGGGATGGCTACTCCTGTGCCGTAAGATTGTTCTACAGGTGGCGATTGTAGGGGTGGTACTGGAAGAAGACATATATAAGTTTTAGTATTTTTTTACTAATACGCATTTCGCACTGTTCAGCGTATTTTATTTCATACAAACGTTTTGCGATTTATAACTTACTAAGCTGTTGCCTGCAGCGCCGCCTACGTAAAACCCCATTCCCAGCCGCCATAGTGGAGGCCACCATACCAGCAGTTTAAGACGATGGCTTCTGGTATAGTGGCCGCCACTTCTGGATTCCACTGACTGCTTACCATCAGGCGGGCTGGAGTCACTTTAGTAGGCTATAATATAAAAAAAAAACTTATGTTGTTCCCCAATCTATCTCTATACTTTCTACTAAGAAGTTACTAATTTCATAATTATGTATTCAATTATATAAAATATTTGTATGCCATGTAAATGGTAAATGTGCTGGACTATACTATTTGTTATAACGCCGACATGTATCCACATTTAAACAAATAAATTCATTTCATTTCATTTCATTTCATCAAAATCGGTTATGTGGTTTAGGCGTAAAAGCGTAACAGACAGAAAGAGAAACAGTCAGAGTTACTATCGCATTTATAACATTATTATGGATGTATGGCTGCTATGTACTCACCAGATTGCGGCAAGCTCTGCACTCTAGTAGGACTAATACTTGTAGGAGTGGAAGTATCGAAGAGGTTTAAATACGTCCTCTTTCCGTCTATGGACACGAAGCCTTGCTCGCCTGACGCTGACACTATAATGTCATCGTGTTCATGATGCTCGCCTACTTTCACGTGTTCTATTATAACTAGAAATAGAATACCATTACTATAGAAAAATGTTGATTACAGAACACAAATTATACAGAGTGTATAGACGGTATGATATTAAATGCAATTACGTATAGTATGTGACATTATAAAGCGAGACAAAAAAAAATCAATTAAATATCTTCAATAGTTAGACACAGGACTAGTTTTTAAATTTCTTTAATTCTAAACACTCTGTAAGTACGTCAAACGGTCATAATCCACGGCGAAGGATAAACGTTGCCGCTCATTACAGTTCAGTGAACTTGTCATAATAAATGGTGTATTATTTTGTTCCTACTAAAATATTATTTATTTTGTAAAAAAAACTTTTGTCCAATCATTTTTGTGATTAATTTGAAATCATTATACGGACTAGTAACACCTGCCTTTTCATTTAATATCAAACCGTCCTATACATTCTGTATAGACAGCCTCAGTGGCGCAGTGAGAGCGCAAGCGACTGCTGTGCACGACGTTGTGTGTTTGATCCCCACACGGGACAAAACTTTGTGTGATCCATAAATATTTGTTCTGAGTCTGGGTGTACTTTAAATTGAGTCCGTTAATTTTTGTAAAGTCCCTCGCGTCACTGCGCTTAGTCTCTAGTGTGGTAGTAATAAAACGAAAAATATAGTTTGCAAAAAATACCAAGTCGGACCACGATCATATTAAGCAATGGATAAAGGGTTTTAAAATGTAATAGCGCGTACAGACTTATGAAATGCAAGATGCAATGTACTATAAAACGAGCATTTCTTATGTGTGAACACAGGGCGCACACGAACCGAGCTTGTACTGAAACAAGCATCAAGAGTAGCTTCTACCTAGCTGTGTTTTCTTCCATGGCCATGGTTCATTCCGCAGTACAGACACACACAACCGTCCACAAACGGCGGACAAATGGCGGATCGCGGCCAGCACGAGTTCTAATGCTCTGTTCGTGCGCGTAGTGTGCACGGTTCGTGCATGCAAGGCGTCAGAATTCCCATAGTGTTATGGGAATTCTTTCATCGCATGTTACATTTCATAAGTCTGTAGGCGGCATACCATGGTCACGACCTGCCGGCATAGAATAAGAATCACCATATTTCTTACTGCCTACTTTAAGATACTATCATCTTATAGCCGGATATCACTGATCGGTACACGATTAGCGGACTAAGCAACATAGAGTGCGGCTGGCCCATGGATGGGTGACCACATAGTGGTATCTAATATGAGCGTATCCGTGCTTCGGAAGGCACGTTAAGAACCATCTTAAGAGTAAGATTACTCTACACTTACCAGATCCACCCTTTTCTCCCCCAAGTCCTTGAATAGCAGACACAGTGACATCAAAGATCTCGCCATATCCAGGCGGCCTGGTATCCACAGCGGTGATCACTGACGGTTCAGGACGGTATCTAGTACCGTGCGGCTTGAAGTCAGTGTCGTCAAGCACAATACCAGGTCTGGGACGGTATGGATGGTATGGTATGCTTGGAGATTGGGATGCTGGAAGAAAAATGTGTCATATTATCACTTAAAATAATATCTCGATATCTACACACAACGCCATCTAAACCTAAAGTAAGCATAATTTTATAGCTTGTGTTATTGAGTTCTAGAATGCGGATATACATACTTAAATAGTTTTTTTTGTAAATACATAGGAAGGGAATTGAACACGCGACCTCTGCGTTGCAGTTCATACACAGTACCATCGAACCACAAATGTAGTAATTTGTTTTAACATCAAATACTGACAACCACATACGGGCTCTCTCGCCCTACTCTACTCTGGGCAGTAAGGAGTTATTTTGTTACAAAATAGATACAATTCCTAAGACTAACTGTCTCGAGAGTTCGGTGGTATATTTAGGGCCATTTTGTATCTCACTAAGTTTGTTACTTTTATTTTTTATTTATTATAATGTATTGTTGATATGTTCTGTAAACTAACTTGTTGAGAACAAATAAATGTTTTTTCTTTCTTTCTTTCTTTCTTTCTTTTTTCTTTCTTTTCTTTCTTTTTAAATAAATAAATAAATAAAATGTATAGTATACGGACTGTTATGCAGAGGTCTGTCCAAAAATGAGGCTTCTTAGAGTCAGGCTCTTAGTAACATGGGGCCCCGACTTTCGGAAAAATGAAGTAGAAAAATGTTTATTTATTTATTTAAATTAAAGGATCTCCAACATAGGCTGTACACAATTGGAATTTTAAGTAAATAGGTTACAATCATCGTTCGGTGTACTGAGACCACAGCATGCAAATATTAGTAAAAAGTGATATTAATGTTAAATCCCAAGGACCTAATAAAAACAGCCCAACATAAAAAATAACAAAAATACTTACTAGGTATAGGCTGTGAATTAATCGAGGTAGACTCTATTAAATCTGTTGAAGACACGTTGACAACAGGAGCGGAACTAATCAGACCCTCAGTAGGTGTTGGACTGGCCGTAGATATAGTAGCTGTTGGTTGAATCTCTGGGATCGACGCCTCTACGACTTGAATGACCTGATCCAAATGATCCTCAAGACCTTTCTCAGGCTTCTCATCAATCTTAAATTTATCTTTAGGTTTCTCTTTATCAAAAACACCTTCTTTCTTTTTATCATTTTTTGGTTTTTCAATCTTTTTCTCAGTTGTAGTTGTTGGTTTTTCTGTAGTAGTTGTTTTTTCTGTAGTGGTCGGTTTTTCAGTGGTCGTAGTTTTTTCTGTAGTGGTCGGTTTTTCTGTTGTGGTCGTTTTTTCTGTTGTAGTCGCATCAGTTGTAGTCGTAGTAGTCGTGGTGGTCGTAGATGTAGTAGTAGTAGTAGTTGTTGTTGTATCTGCGACTGTAGTTACTTCATCACTGTTATCTTCAAGAAAGTCTTTTGTGATATTGACTTCCGTGGATGTTAGAGGAACTTGATCCTCATTATGTATCGTATTCTCTGAGTGGGAAGCCTCATTTTCGCTGACAATACTTTCTGACAAATCATATTCATCAGGTATATCGTGTAAGCCTGGTATAGGTGGTAAATTAGGTTTGTAAACTGGTAAACTAGGACTTGGTCGCCTTGCTGGTGGTCTGGGTCTCGGTCGTTGCCAAGGAGGAACCGGCCTCATATAACCAGGTCTGAGAGGTGGAACAATTTGTTCGGGAAGATTAGCATGGATTGGAGGCCTATCAAATGGATATGGAGGCGGTGTTTTGGTTGGATGAAAGTGAAGAGGGGGCGGAGTTATAGGCCCATCGAACTCCGGGAGTGGTGGAACATCAGAAATTCTGGGCGGGCCCCGATTATTGATTCGTGACGCCATAGGACGTCCAGGTCTTCCATTTAGCAACTGGGTGTTGGCTTGGACGTTCACATTGCCTTTTAATAACTTGACTATACCAGTGATGATGTTCTGGATATCAGAGTTCTGTCTACCCTCTTCTCTATAGGTAGCTGTCGCAAATATCGGCTGCACTGCAGTAGGCCGTAGTCTGGGTCCCATCGGCGCCAGTGCTCGCGCCTTTGGAACCCTCTGCCCTTCCCCCGGAAACCTAAATTCCAGCCGATCTCCAAATCCTTCAGAAGACAAGATCATATCGTCTTCACTTCTCAAATGAGCAATAGGTTTCGTTGGATGTATATCATAGTATTTCCTCTTATTGTGTAACTCTAAATGATTGTCAATCTCATTGTTTGATGATGGTATTTCATCAATGCTGATTGCTCTTGATCCTCTGTAAGGATCTGCAGACCTGGCGACTATTATATGATCTTCAAGATTTTCATTTTCGATATGTTCTTCTTCTTCATAATTAACACTAGGTTCTATTCTTAAGGCTAAATTTTCTGTTTGACTTGTTTGTAGGAGACCGTCAAGGGGTGACGGATCGCCAATCACCGATTTTGGCGATAGTTGTGATATGGTAAATGTTTCTTCGTAACCTGAAACCGGAAAATATTAAATTAATTTATTTGAAATAAAAGAAGCGTAACAAATTAAGTAGTTATTTTCATGGTTCATAGAACTGATGGACATTAGAGCAAATTAGTTCTGGACTGGCGAACCGGTAGATTGACGATCTGTTAGTTGTATCTTCGAATCCACTGACTCAGTCATATGTCACCTATACTACTACTACTACTACTACTACTAACAAAGCATCTTTGTATAAGTGTATTAGTTTGACTTGGACAATATTGATTTACAATCCCAGTTTCTGAAAGGCAAATCAACGAAAAATTTACAAATCACCTGTTAAAACTCATGTGAAGTACCAATTGGGTTGCTAAAAGCATTATCCATGCTATTAGCATGCTTTCAGAAACTGGGGACAGCGTAGAAAATTCATTAAATTTAAAAATATTCCTGTAATTAACAATGCCTCGACCACGCGTGGTAATCAATGCTGACGCCATGCTGCCTTGTCTTCATGAGAAGTTTTTGTTTTGCAATGGAGTAATTAAATAATAATAAATATAATATTTTTAAGTCGAAATGGCCCAGTAGATACGGTACCCGGGTTAGAATCGGATCATATGTACTTTCTCAGTTTATCTTGGACATTTCTGACTGACGGTGAAGGAAAAATCGTGAGGAAACCTGGACTTAATGTTTGAAATTGTTAATCCGCCTTGAGCAAGCGCGGTGATTAATGGACATGCCTCTCTATATGAGAAGAGATCTTTTCCCTGCAGTGGGACAATACTCATGCCTTCTCTATATGAGATATCAGAGGCATTTGCCCTGCAGTAGGACAGTAAACAGACTAGTATTATTATTATTTAATGATACTAGGAAATGCTTTTTAACATGTGTGTAAGTGTAAAAAGATTAATGAATGTTGATAAGTTAAAGGAGGTATGTTTGGATCGCAGCAAATGGCGTTCTATCGTCTCTGCATACCCCATTAATGGAAGACAGGCGTGATATTGTGTATGTACTATATTTTAATTTCCACAAGCATCTCATTTACGTTAATATAACGATTATACGACTTCCTACGAGTCATCGACTCAAAAGAGTGACATAACAATAGCACGAAGAACAATAGACAGACAGATACTTTCACCCACAAACTAGCAACATAATATAATATCTAAAATACTATACTATGTGCGTAGCTTTAACTATATATTCACTGCAGGTAAAGGTCTCTTCTCATATAAGCGCCGGAGGCCCAATTTCCCACCTTTCCTCTTTCTTTACCTCCCTCATTCCCTTCCACTAACCCCATTCCCAGCCGCCATAGTGGAGCCCCCACTTCTTGATTCCATCAGGCGGAGTGAAGTCACTTTGGTAGGCTAATATGAAAAAAACCCTACTAAGTCGCGGCCATCTTGAAAAATTTGCTCGTCTGTCAACCCCTTCCCGTGACGTCATCTAACCCGTCATCATCGAAGGCATCGCTCATGCCTCCTAGAACATTTATCACCCGGATGACCCAATTTCAGACCCACTTATATTTCTCTATCTCAGAAAAGTTTGTTTGTTTGAACGCGCTATGGAACTACCAGTCGGATTTGAACATACTTTTTTACGGTAGTAGATCCACGCTGATTTCAGCATGAATGGGCCGGATCGTCTGGGGAAGTACTACCCTCTCATAGAAGATCGACTTAAGAGTAGTAGTATCCGTACTACTGCGTTTCGTTCGGTGAGTGAGAGCGCCGGAGGCCCAATTTCCCCCCTTTCCCAGAGCGCCGGAGGCCCAATTTTCCCCCTTTCCTCTTTCCTCACGTCCCTCATTTCCTTCCCCTAACCCCATTCCCAGCCGCCATAGTGGAGGCCACCATACCAGCAGTTTAAAACGATAGCTTTTGGTATAGTGGCCGCCACTTCTGGATTCCACTGACTGCTTACCATCAGGCGGGGTGGAGTCACTTTGGTAGGCTATACTATATAAAAAAAAAAAAAGATTTAACAGGTAATTAGTTAATTTTTCACTGATCAGCCTTTCAGAAACTAAGGGTAATTATTATTTTTGAGAAAGGCTAGAAGTGGCAAATTAGGAAGTAAACAACTTTGGAAGTGGTCATGTCAGGAAATCGACAAAGTCGTCCCGAAGTGCTAATAACATCACGCTAAGAGCCACAGGAGCGGAGCAGTAACCAAAAATGTAACCGATACCAAAGTATTACATAATGCAGTTATATAGTAGCAGTAATGAGTTACCAACTGCGTTTATAAAGGTTCTGTTACGTGAATTCGATGGTTGAGTGTGCATACGGTCCGGTGTACCGTTGTATGTTCATGGTTGACTACTAACCGTTTAAAACGTCGAAGATTTAAGTAAAATAAGCTAAGCAATAAACATTTAATTACTAACAATTAACTTGGAAATTACTGACTTATAGTGATGTAAAATATGAGCAGTGTGCATGCCTTTTCATCGGATAACAACTCGTTTGTCAATATGACAGATTTTTTCGCCAAAATTCCAAAATTAAGATGCCTCCCTATGTGTTGTACTGTACAATAAGCGGCCTACGACAACGTTATTTGTTTAAATCCTCAACCTCATGTAGGTACCTATAGGTATAGTAAGTACAGTAGATTTGTCTGAAAGCGAGGATTGGTCATTGATGATTGCAGTGCGAGTGTTATATTGTAGCTACTTCACACTCCCAAGGCTGTGATAACAGTGGTGTGTTGGTGGTTGTTAGAGTCTAAAGCTGGCGACAAACTATCGGACGCGGCTGACGGACGCGTGTGCACAGTCGTTTGGAACGCAGATTCCTAACCGCCGTCCGAACGCTTAAGGTTACGTCCGCGACTTTCGTCCGATAGTATGCACAAGGTATTTTACATTCATTACCCAGACGTCAGCCGCGTCCGATAGTTTGTCAGCAGCTTTACTCATAAAATATGAAAAATACAGCCTAGCTGCCGCGCTCCTATACTCGAGATTGTGAGCAATTTTAAAAGAAGATATGGTTTGAATTTTATCTTGTACATGCTGCTCTCTCTCTTTGTGTAGCCTTATTCCATTTCATTTAGGGTCGGTATAAAAGTAATATAAATCTAACTTGCCAAGCCACGTTGATATTCACGCCTTCTCTATTTAAGAAGAGGCAGCATTCTACATGGAGTATTTACGAGCGATGTAGTAAAAGATTCAACGGCTGTTACATTCAGTGAAGTCACAAGGTGTGGCGAGTATAGTATGTAGGCCTGACCGTTAGTACCGTCATCTTATAACGTCGTTAATAAATCTATAAGTTCTTCTAAAACAGGTGTATGTTTTAAGTAATATGCCCTTGTGCAATAATGGTGCCTGTGCACAAAATTGTGGATTGTATTGTCCTATTAATATTAATAAATTGAACCGATTAAAAAGAACAGATTTCGATGAAAATTGGTATGTAGTGTTGGTTACTTTTTATCTCGAAAATCGGTCTGGTTTCTGAGTTACATTTATTAAAGACATACTACTTTCTGCTCGGGTGAAGCCGAAGGGCGCAGCTGACAAATCTATATGTTTTTCTAAAATGAGTAACTATGACTGCCTTTGTGCAATCGTGTGTACGACTTCTGTGCACAAGGCTGTGGGTTCCTTTCCCACACGGGACAATAAATATTTGTTCAGAATATATGGGTGTACTTTATGACGATAATTGTGTGTTTGTAAAGTGGACACAGGACTGAAATATTGTGAGAGTTGTCTTTAAAAATATAATTTACTAGCTTCCCGCAGCTCGGTTTCATCCGCGCCTTTGATAACTGCTCCCGTCGCCAGTAGCACGTTGTTACATAGCCCCTAACCTTTCTCAAGAACTGAGCTATCATATGCAAAAAGAATTAATATAATAAGAGTATAGATTTAAAAAAAATAAGATAATCCGACTTCAAAGCTATGCCCTAAGTATATGTACAACCTTAAACAAAAACTAAAAGTAGAATTCCTCGATATAACTTGAACAAACTAAAAGTTTTGGTCTAAAACATCTTCTATGTATACACCTATGTATTTTGTTTTTGTTAAATTTTTCAAAAAGTTTTATACCAATTGCCATCAAACTTATTTGAGACCACGTCTGAAACACGAACTCTCACAAAAAAAAACATTCAAATCCATTCATAATTGGCGGAGAAACCGCGTAACACACATACAAAAAAACATACTACCCGAATTGAGAACCTTCTTATTTTAAAGTCGATTAAAAAGTAAATACATATCATTTAACGGTATATTTTACGGTAGTAGATCCACGCTGGTTTCAGCATGAATGGGCCGGATCGTCCGAGGAAGTAGGTACTACCCTCTCATAGAAGATCGACGTAAGAGTAGTAGTATCTGTACTACTGCGTTTCGTTCTGTGAGTGAGAGCGCAGGAGGCCCGATTTCCCCCCTTTCCTTTTTCCTCACCTCCCTCATTCCCTTCCCCTAACCCCAGTCCCAGCCGCCGTAGTGGAGGCCACCATACCAACAGTTTAAGACGATGGCTTTAGGTATGGTGGCCACCACTTCTGGATTCCACTGACTGCGTACCATCAGGCTGGGTGGAGTCACTTTGGTAGGCTAATATAAAAAAAAAATCATTTTTTGTCAACACCTTTCTTTTCATAAATATGTGGATATATTAACAGTATGTAGGTACTTATTTAAATTTAGTGGTAGTTATCTAATGATAAGATTATGATTTTAAATATTATGTAGATTAACACGTAACACATCTCTGTACAGTCTACGCAGGTCGTTTCGTCGACCGTACACCGGAATGTGTTCCGGTGTACCTTATATCCGCATTACATAAGATTTATTATAATATGGTCCACAGAGAAATGGGCAGTGATTATATAAAGGGTTCCGTTTTTCTTAAAGTCAAAAAGCAGATTAATTAAATTTATTCTCGACATTGGCATATATTGGGATAGATGAGGACGTTGTCACGTGGCGATATTAGGAGAAGGCCTAAATCCGAGAGTGAACATTTTTGTCCTAAACTAAATAGTACAAATAGCTGCAACTGTTACCTTATCTATAATACTACTAATAACAAAAATGCGTAAGTTTGTGTGTGTGTTTGTTACCACACAGCGCTTAAACGGTCGAACCGATTTCGATGAAAATTGGTATTACATAGATGCGGTGCTGGAGATGGACATGGGATATTTTTCAGTATGATTCCCGAGTGACATTAATTAAACAAATACCAATTTCCGCGCGGGCGAAGCCGCAGGGCGCAGCTAGTAAACAAGATAAAGAATATTATGCTCATTTGGCGCAGTGGCAAACAAAAGGATGCGTGTTTAATTACCTTAAACAAAAGCTTGTGTGAATTATATACTTAAATATTTAATGTATGTAATCCTGTTTTGTCTTACTCTAAAGTGCAAGTGTTATTTTTTTTAAAATCAACTTCATTTTGAAATAATGTCACTAAACACACAAGGCAAAGCCTTTCATGGTAGAAACAATAGTCATCATTTTTACATCATAATTTCGACCATATTCAGTAATCTAAATATGAACTAAAGGCAGTATTACTTAACAAGTAAGTATGAACTAACGACTAATGAGTCACGACCGAACTAAAAACCGCATTGTGAAATAATAATAGACTTTCTTTGGTTCCGGTAAATAAAAGTATTAGATGTGCGTTTATTGTTTTCCTTTTGTACGGTGAGAATGACGAAAAGCTAATTTTATCCAGTCGGCCACCTTACCTTACTTGACTCAAGGGTTATGCCTTGGTTATACTAAGTCCTAATGAAAATAAAGGAATGGAAATCTCTAGAAGAGACCTTCACCTTCGAAACAAGGGATTCTTGCTAATAAAAAAAAGTTAATATTTTTTATTTTAAGTTAAAATTTTTACTATAAAACTAGTATCTTCGTAAAGTAAGAAATATAAGGCTTTTTATTTTTATTTTATTTACCTATTGCAGTGTATAAATAGATGACTGTTTTATAAAAAAAAATATATACGGTCGAATTGAGAAACCTTCTCCTTTTTTTTGAAGTCGGTTAATAAACTAGACGTCGGTCTCACAAAGTCACAACAAACGTATGAATATTGAAATTTTGAAAATGACTTAAAATAATATGTTAAACATAATAAAATATAGCCCATGTTACCCGCTTCATTTATTGATTTCTAAAGATGAAAGAATTTTTGAAATCGGTGACGTATATTTTTAGTTAAACCGTTGCAAACAAACGAAGAAACATCCAAAAATTAAATCTTTTCTCTAAACATTAGTTTAGATAGACACAGGTAGGACACTGCCATACTCCTACGTAGAAACATCAAATTATTACTCCCCCGGCTTTGAGCCCTGTACTTTACAAACAAGAGGCGACTACTAAGAAATAAGCCATCATTACGCTAGTTAGTGTAAATTCCAACAATATAATTTTAAAATGTCTGTCTATTAAAATTATTCATTATACTTTCACTGTACGCTTTCATTTTTGTTGCGTCTGTGTCCATAATATATACCATCATCATTAACTTTAATACGTCTACTGTTAGACATAGGCTTCACACAAAGGCAATAGATCCTTGCTGGTTTTAGGGGTCCTCAGGGCAGCACAGTGCAGAGCATTTTTCACAGCTAAAGCAATATCGTCTATAGGTATGTGAAATAAGATCGAAAATTAAGTAACACAAAAGATTCCGAGGAGCATCAAAGCAGGAGAATGGTCGCGAGCATGCGTGCTATCCCGCACATTACCCCCAGTTTCTAAAAGGCTGATCAACAAAAAATTAACTAATCACCTGTTAAGTCTCATGTGAAGTACAAGCATGCTAAAATCATGGACAATTAGTTTGATTTGATCTAATTAGTGGTACTTCACATGAGATTTAACAGGTGATTAGTTAATTTTTCGTTGATCAGCCTTTCAGAAACCCAGTTTCTGTAAGACTATTTTGCTTTGGCAGTATGCTCTACGCTGCGCTTCACCTTGAGTACGCCGGCCTTAAGGCGTTTCAAGCTACGAGTGGTTTGTGGCGTCATCTATCTGGCCGAAAACGACGACTACGAGTTTACAGCATAGATATCAAAGATGGCGCCATCAACAAATTTAAACCAACCCCATACAAGATGTATAGGAGCCTGAATTGCGATATTAACATTCTCACACCAACTAACTATATATACAAGTTCCCGACTACCAACTGTCGGGCAGTAGCCCACCAGGCACGATCACCTTGCCTGGTCGGAGGATCCTCCCTTTGGCTGGAGGTATATGGTATGATACCCCCCACAGGTTCAAACCGCGATTTTTCGCGGCCAGATCGACCGAGGAAGACCTAGAATATCGAAGTATTAGGTATTAGTTTCCATACTAACTCTAAACAATTCTTCCTTTTCTTTCCATCATTGTCTTCTACCTAAGGTTTCGTAGCACGAAGCGATCTACAACGGCTTGGTTGCGTTTTCTTAACATCCTTTCTGCGGTAAAAAGAGGACTTAACCCTGTCTATATGGTAAGGTAGCCACTTTGCTACCGAAATTGTAACAGGTATAAATAGGTTGGCAATTATTAAGCAATTTAGGCATTGCCTAAATAGGTAGGTACTCGAAACATTAAAACAACGCTTAAGACATAAGGCTCACTTCGGAGCTAATCTTAAGTTAAAAAAATAATTATCTATACTATCTATATTTATTACTAGCTGTTGCCCGCGACTTCGTTCGCGTGAAAATTCAGATGTGTGCCTGTATAAGAATATTTATTACCTAATCTTACGACAATCGTACATTGTATTAGTAATAAATATCATTATAATCCGTCTCTAAGGCAAATCCGATTTAAATCTATTCACCCGCTACCCCTAAAACAGACGAAATTTTGCGATATTTAACGAAACTTGCCACTCCTATTTTCCCACTTACTTAGTAAGAATAGTTCCTAGTTTGGAAATCGTATTATCAAAACTCCCGTTTAAAAACTATAGAAGCTTTATACAAATTTTGTGCCCCTTTATACTCCAGGGAAATGAATTTCGCAAAATTCCGTCTTAGAGAGCACCTATTTCCAAAATTTGAAACTCCTAGCACTTGTAGTTTCTGAGATTTCGTGATGAGTGAGTGAGTTAGTGACCTTTCGTTTTTATATATGTATAGCTTCTGCACGCGGCCTCGCTCGCATGAATATCGTTTTTCCAATAGACATTTTTATATTGTTTAAATACTGTTTTGCATACTATTTCTAATCTCATCATCATCACCATTCGTACAAACCATCTTTCACCTACCTAAAGATATCACCCGTAAAACAATATACAATACACAAAGGCAAATTTACACTACAATAACTTTCCCCTTTCCCTCATTTCCTCTCCCCCTATTTCCCCTTCCCCTCCCTTCCCCTCCCGTCTCCCTCCCATCTCCCTCACTTTCCCCACACTTCCCACTCACTCACCCCTCACTTACCACTCACTGACTTCTCACTTCCCTCACTTTCCCTTACGTCCCCATCACTTCCCCCTCACTTACCTCTCACTTGCCCTTCACTTGCCTTCCCCTTGCCCCTCACTTGCCCTTCACTGCCTCCTCACATCCCCTAAGTTCCCTTTTTCTTTTTCTTTTTTTTACACAACGCTATCTAGACCCATAGTAAGCATATTATATGCTTGTATTATGGGTTCTAGAATACGGATAAACATACTTAAATACTTATATTTTTGTAAATACATACATATTATACATATGTAGAAACACCCAGACCAATGCAAATAGACATGTTCATGCTACAAATATTTACACTGAGCGGGAATCGAACCCGCAACCTCTGCGTGGCAGTCCATACACAGTACCACCGAAATACAGAGGCAGTCGATTTCCCCCTGACTTTACCCTCCCTTTGCCGTGACTTCCCCCTCACTACCCCGCACTTCTCCCTTCCTTTCCTTTTCCTCCCCCTCCCTTACCCCTCCCTCCAAATTTCAAGTCGCCAACTTCAAAAGCAAAGATCTTTCCATAAAATATTTCATCCTTTATTTCACCCCTATAAATCCATCCCAGTTAAAAAAAAATAATGAGCGTATTTTTTATTTAAATAAATTATTTCAAAACAAAATATCAAAGCTGTAACTTAAAAAATGAAGACGTTTCATACAATCGATTTCATTCCTTTTCATACACTTAAGGGTTGAATTTTTAATAACCCTTTCTTCGTACACTTCTAGACATTGAGACAAACACACCCTCCAAATTTCCAGTCGCTACGACCAGCGGTTTAGGCTTTACGTTGTCTGTCAGTCAGTCAGTCAGTCAGGACAAAGCCTTTTATAATATGTATGGATGTATGGATTAGACGTATAGCCATCAGGGATCAAAGCATACAGGCTGCTAGGAATGCTAACACGTGATAGAGCCACATAAAGCTGACCGTGCGAAAAACAGCTAATACTTAGATCCACACCCACAACTTTTAGTGTCTTACCTTGGGCTTTATTAATTAGTCATCGCAAAACATAGGCTCACTGGAAACTGGACTCGTTTAAAACTAAACAAAAGATTGTTTAGAATGGAGGAATCCGAAAAATAAAAACACTATCAGCTATTCCGCAACCTGTTAAAATATCTGCTTCTATAAGATTTCGTAGTAAAATAACGAATGTTCGATGTGATTCTTTAAATTGGCATAACTTTTTTATTTATGAACCGATTGACATGAAACAAACACTAAATGTTAAGTGAAGTTTACCACAATGTATTAGTGAAAACCATATTTAAATCTGATAAGCCGTTTCTGAGATTAGCGTGAATAAACGCACAGACAAACAGACAAAAATTGTAACAATCATTGTTTTGGGTTCTACTTGCGTTGATAAAGGCCCCAATATTTTTTTTTCTCATATATCTTCCATGTACAGACAGCGATCGGTTACATTTTTATTATATGTATAGATATAAAGCGATAGAGTTTGTTTGTTTGTTTGAACGCGCTAATCTCTGGAACTACCAGTCGGATTTGAAAAGTTCTTTTTGCGTATGACAGTAGCCCAGTTCATCACGCTACTGGTAGCGGGAACAGAGCAGTAAGTAAAGACGCGGACAGCTAGTACAAAGGTATAGATTGAATCTAAAAGAGAACGATAAGACCGGCCCATTGTCACTATTTATTGTTATATAATTTCCTATTTCATGTAAATTAATAGCCTAAAATTACTAGAACTGTCAGCAAACCTCTACATAATATTACAAAAAGCAGCCATTCTAAACACTTGTAGGATAGTTAGTTTATGCAAATTCAGGATAATGACACAACAGACCAAAACACAAGTTAACACTACACACCACACACTGCATTTACTTGGTTGCAAGCCCGTAAATGTAGTTATAACCAGCCCAGAAGCTGAGAAACACAAAGATCACCTATAATAATAATAATAATAATAATAATAATATTCTACCACATTCACACAGCGACATCTAACCCCAAATTAAGCAATTATATTTGCTTGTGTTATGGGTACTAAACAACTGATAAACTACTTACATACATTTTTTTTTTTGTAAATACATACGTATGATGTACAATAAACCGTATTATTCTATTCTATTGATTTTTCCTACTTTGCTCTTCTAAGACGTCTCACCAGCAGGGCAATTGACCCCTATATTATCTGAGTAATAATTAAAGGCCATATTCAAGTTATAAAAAGCAGTACCATAATTGGTGGAGAGGCAAAGCTTCGATAAACATGCTACGAAACTGGGGCAAACGACCTGGAGACCTTGAATTTTAAAGCCTTGGAATTTAGTTACGGACATGCGAACATTTTTTATTTCTCTCATTCATGATGTCTATGAAAGTACGGAATGAGTCTCGTCAATATAACATAACATAGTTACATACCTCTTGTCCCTAAAGGTGCAGGCAGAACTGTGTAATATTTACGATTTGCAATGTTTTTACTATGTTAGGTTTTTTTTTATGTTATCGTACCAAACTGACTCCACTCTGCGTGATGGTAAGCAGTCAATGGAATCCAGAAGTGGTGAACACGATTAAAAACCAAACTACTGATACGTTGGCCTCCACTATGGCGGCGGAAGATGATTTTTCACACACCGCAAGACCTAGGATCAAAGTTAGATGGGAACACATGCGCTGGCAACGAGATTTAGGCTTGAATGAGCGACAAAAGTATGAAGTGCGGAACCGTTTGGTTCGAGGCCCTTTAGATTCCACTGTGAAAGGATGGCACTTCAGTCTCACACGTTCGTTCTGGATAAAAACTAAGATAAATAGGTCTTATGTAACAGGGTTTTAACCTGTTTTGTCGAGCGCATTTCTGGTTTTTCAACAGAAAAACTCAATATCGCTTTATTTTATCTAGACATCGAACCCGAGTCTAGAATTAATTAGAGGTGGATTGTTAGTTGTAACTAGTTCCAAATATTAGCGCGTTTGTACAGAAAACAAACAAACAAATTTTTCGGTATTTATCTATCTATACCTACTATTATATAAAGCGAAAGAGTTTGTTTGTTTGAACGCGCTAATCTCTGCAACTAAGAGTCGGATTTGAAAATTCTTTTTGCGTATGATAGCCCAGTTCTCGAGGAAGGTTATAGGCTATGTAACATCACGCTACTGGCGACGGGAGCAGAGCAGTAAGCAAAGACGCGAATGAAACCGCGCCGCGGAAAGCTAGTAGTTTCGTAAATAATAATAAATAATCTATCCAATGCTTAAATAAACTAAACATAACAAACAAATTCTAAACAAACACAATACCTTACCACACCATATTACCAATATTTAATTATATTAAACAAAACTTCATTATTTATTATAATAATTGACAATTGACAATGGTTTATACATCTTTAGTAATTATATTTAAAAATAAACATGTTCATTGATTTATTATAACTTTATAAGTCGTGTGACTCTTTTAAATTATATGTACTTACTTTCTAAATTTGTCTTGGACATTATACTGACTTACAGAAAAGTAAAACACTGTGAGGAAATCTGGACTTACAAAAAGTCCGAAATTACCAATCCGCCGAGAGCACGTGACAATTGATGTAACAAAAAATTGTTTAAATTATGAGCGTTCACACGTCAAGAAATTTTAATTAAATAAAAAAATTCAATAGGAAAAAGTTCAATTGAAAACCACGAAATATGACACAAAATTGCGACGTCGCGGGCACTCATGACACGTAAACCCTCTTTAAACTTCTTAAATAGTAGTCCTTTTGACTATTATTTAAGAAGTGTGGCTTTAATTGGTGAAACAGGTAACTATCCCCATTTAGTTGGAAAATGCATAACATAAATTAAAACAACACTTACCATTAACAACTTGTATAAATATTGCTAACAACATAGCGCAGACGCTCGCCCACGTCCGCCATTTCGTGGTGGCGGCCATCTCGTGTACAACTGTCACTCACTTCACATTATTTGTTCACATCACTTTTGTTTATTCTAGTAAGTCTGTTGCATTTATTGGTGGGTAATCTGTAACAAAAATGATACATTAGAACTGGGATTTTATATTTGTAGACAATTTAAGCTTCCCAGCAGCGCAGTTTCACCCACGTATTTTGGTTACTGCTCTGCTCCCGTCGCCAGTAGTGTGTGTGCATGTTTAGCCTATAACATTCCTCAAGAACTGGGCTATAATACGCAAAAAGAATAATTCAAATCCTACTAGTAGTTGCAGAGATTAGCGCGTTCAAACATACAAACAAAGAAACAAACAACTTTTCCGCTTTATAATATGTCTAGATTGTAGATACGATTGATAGGCTATGTGGTCTCCGGTTTAGTTAGAATATTAATACTTGTATGAGGCGACTAAATGGAATACCTATATCAATTAAAAACGGATTGCAGGACTACGTTTTAAGTACTTATTTACCAAGTAACGGGCGTCAGCGTTACATACGAAATATATCCTTACTGCGGGCAAAATAGGTTCATTTTTTTAAATAGGTATTTGCTCAAGAAATCTGATAAGAATAATAAAAATATAGCAGATCTCAAGGAACAAAGTTCTACTACTAACTACTAAAAAGAACTGCCCCAACTTTAAGATTATTTTTATACCTATTATGGTATTAAAATTACGGCTGCTGATTTGATGGTGAGCAGACAGTGAAATCCAGAAATGATGGACACCATCCCGCCTTTGTAAAACTACCCTTCAAAGCCCAAGACTTTAAACTTAATATTCATTGGCCACATTGGTCCACATATTGTCTACAAATAACATTGGGTCCAACGTGCAAACACTTGATGAATCTATAATTGAAGTGCGGAATACCAGCTATCTAGGTCTTAGGTCAATACTGTGAAGTACACCTAGGTATCTAATACCGTTTCTAAGTTTTATGTGCTGTAAGTCTACTAGGGCTTCATTGAAATTCATTGTGAGAAAGTTAAATTAATGAAACTGAATAGCGCCCCTAGTGTTCAGACTGAGAACAATTTTTCAAAAATAACTGCCGCGCTAGAAAAATGTCAGTGACGCGAGGCACATTATAAGACTTGCATACAGGCTAGAACATTTTTTTATAGATAGTGAGTACCTAGTAGTACACAAATTAGTACAACATAAATACGACATAAGTGTGAGAACCGAATCGAAAAACTTATAATCGAAACCAACCAACCAATGAGTGTTATGGCGTAAATTGAGAGAGAGGTATGTGCAGCAGTGGACTACGATAGTCTGATTGATTGAGTATGCTGGTGTTTTCGCCTGTGCGCTTAGTGAACGTATAAAATCCAGACTTAAAGGTCACACATAGCTCGGAAAACTGATGGCCGTTTCGGGCAGAAAAGTTCTAGTGTGGTATCGACAAATCGAAAGACGCGTGGGTAGACTTCTCACAAATTGTACCTTGTAAGGGTGGCAGGCAACCAATGGGTGAGGGTGGTTCACGACTGGCCAGGGTGGCGAAAATTGAAGGCCTATGTCCAGCACTGTACGTCTTTCAACAGATATGATGACGATGAAAGGCCACAAGGCCAAATTGAGTAATGTTTCAGTATTTGGTACTACATTGTAAACAAACTGTTATATACTTATTATTCAATACACCAACGTCCTACATAACGGTGTATAATTAGGTAACAGGCCACTGTTATTTTGGGACTCGATAATGTCAACAACGTGATGAGAATGAGCCCTAGGTAATAAACAGCGATGACATCAATACTAGGTATTGGACGGCCGACCTGATTACTGGAAACAGCTGGTTTTTTTAATAATATCTAGTCCTTCACCTAGCCGCTGCCAGTTTATAAACCTTCGAATATAGTACATTTCAATTAATGCATCCATTTCGAAATATTCAAAAACGGACATCATGTTTTCACCTAAAGGAATGGTAATTTCCACCAACTCTACCTGTAATCAAACCCTGTGTGTGTGAGGGAAGTGTAAGGGTGTGCAACAGCTATGCTAGGGGTATTGGATTCGATACTCAGATATACACCAAATTTTTTAAAAATATCCCAAGTCTGGGTAACTTTGTCTGGGTTAAATCATACGTTCGTTCCCCGCGACACAGGACTTATTTACTAATACATAATATGTCAAAAAACTAACTTGATGCCTGCCTTGAGGCCTGATTTTAGATTGTTACAGTATAATTTCAGGACCGAACATCGCATTTCACTCTGTAGCCAAGCATAAGCACTATATCTAGTGAATTTAAGCATTTTTGTATCGCTAGAACACTTTAGATTTTTAAAAAAATTAACTAAGACATTCCTAAGGCAGTCTTCAAATTTATATACAAACTCTTAAAATTCACAATATATCAAAACTATGAACTTCAAAAGTGGAACACAATATGACTCAGTCGCACCAGGATATTGTACAATAGACTTGGTGGCTTAGCATGCACTTGCGCAATGAGCGAAGACGTGTGTCATGTTGCCAACTTGCGACACGCGAAATTGGGTAGTCAACTTTGGGTTTTTTTCTTAAGTAACTAGACTCCCCGGATTTGTATGATGTTATATTCTTTTACAGAAACAGTGCTAAGAGAACCGTTGGCGATATGAAGGAAGAAGGGGGTGAAGAGTAAAAGGAAGAGGACAGGGATTATGAGAGAAATTCTGGAGTAAATAACATCGATTCTCTTTTTTTAGTTTTACAAGCATTACAATTCATTGGAATTTTCAACTATTCTCTACTATAATACCTCATACACATAAACTTTCCAAAAAAATATAGGTACGATATTGAAAACCACAAATAAATCCACGAGAAAACTGTACCAAATCCAAATGGTTAAGAAATTAGCAGAGAATGAGAAGAAAACAGTGATTTTGGTTCATACTATTTAGAGATAGTATTTATATCGGTTAAGTCAGTAATTTGGTCATTGTAGAACCTAAATGTTATCACCCCATGTATTCCGGTGGATGTCGAAAGGGACGACTAAATGAATACCAAGAAATAAACAACTGCATTTCTTGCATACTGCTGCTTACCTTACCTATATGTCCGACAAGAGTGATTATAAGTTCTATTTCATTGATAAATATCTAGGCACAGGTCTATATCCATCAATAGAAGTGTTAATATAATTATCTAACCAATTAGATTATCTTGGATCCCACAGTCTAGACGCATCATTGAACAATAGGTCACTATTTTTCACACCACTCAAGAAAATAGGTTCTTGCTGGTTAGAACATGAATTTGTCTTATCTACCAGGGAAGTATCTACCCTTATAAAATACTAGCTGTTAACCGCAGCTTCGCCTGCCTGAATGTCAGTTCTCTGTTTACATTGACGAATTTGCATACAAACTTTCATCCTCTATTTAAACCCCTTTACGCCATTTTTTCGCGATAAAAGAGCCTATGTTGTTCCCCGAGGTCTAATCTATCTCTATACCAAATTTCACCAAAATCGGTTCATTGGTTTTTAAGTGAAAGCATAACAGACTGACAGACAGACAGGTAGATTAACTTTCGCATTTATAGTATTAGGAGTATGGATCACGTAGTAGTAGTATCCCTACTATTAGGTGTCGTATAGTGATTAAAAGCGATTTCTTTTTCTTCCTGCATTATTTCCTTCTCCCTCACGGTGGTGTTTTACAACTCAGTTGTGTTTCAAAAGAATTACCTATTTCTGCAATGTTGCAATAGAACCCAACTTTTATGCTCTGTCGTTTTAGTACAAATTTTAGCAACAGACATACTTTTAAATCTAAAGAATGTTGTATATGTTCTCAGTTAAACAATTGCTGTGCTTACAACACGATCCCTTAAGAAACGAGTTGAATGAAGCTACGGTATATGTGTGTATGTGGGTCAACACCTGACGATGACGGGCCGTTACTCGCGCATCGCGGATGTGTAGTGGGGACATTCTTTAACTTGCGTTATTAAATAACGTGGGTATTTTGGATTGAATGTTCAGATTAGTTAGATTTTGGAGTCCGGAAATTATCGTGTAACAGTGGAATAGGCTGTTTAATCGAATATTATAAGGTCTTTACAGTTGTTGGTCGGGAGTCGCCACCGCCCAATACAGTTTGGAAGACATAATGATGATGTTGGTGAGGTCGGTTAAGGCTCAGAAGACCTAATCTCAAAATGACAATAGTGTCGCAAAAGGACTCATTCTTAAAATGACCAATTCTTAAATAGCAAATTCCCAGAAGGTCCATTGTGTTTCAAGATATATCTTCAGTCAATTAAAGAGCACCAGTTCTTTCTTTTTTTGCCTGATAATAAGTCGTCCTCTATTATAGAGGCTTTGTGATATAACTCATTTTCACACGCCGCTTAAAAGATAAAAAAACGCATGCACTAGTTACATGTTCCAGATTTTAACTAACTGAGACAATGTATTTGTATGACTAATCGATTCGAGAGGCTTGAAAAGGTGCAGATTCAACAGTATTATTTAATCCTCTATCTTTCTGTAAAATTAATTCAAGATTTATGACAAGATTCAAGAGCTCTACCGGACACTCTTCCACAGAATGTTGCCATAGCGGTGAGGTTTGTTACAAGATCAAGGTGCTTGACAAATAACCTCTAGATGATACGTATAAACTGACTACATATTTTGTTATTTTTCAAGATAAGTATAGCATTCCTCGAAACGTTCCAGTCTGGGGCACTTTACTTTTGATGCGATTCATTTAGTGCGTTTTAAAGTTGATACGCTTCGAGGAATACCCCGAAATTATTATGGCAAGATATGGGTCTCTATATCGCTTAGTAGCTATGAGATAATTTACGTCTGTGTCAGCAGTGACACCATAAAAAACATCATTATATCATTGAACATTTGCAACTTCATTCAATACTTTCACAGTACTTTCAAATAGAAAAAGATGAAAGTGCAATATTGTCTAATAAATAATCATGTAAGTGTACAAAGTTACTCCATTTGTCTTAAGTTTGTGTAACTAGTTTAAAAGTGAATGCTCGGCTTCGGGTTCTCGTAACATCCTTTAGGTTTCCCCCAACTGAGCTACTGTCATTGTCTTAAGAGTGATTAAGCCTAGCCTGATGTTTCTTGAAATGATCTATCTAATATAAAAAGCGGATAAGTTTGCTTGTTCGTTTGAACGCTCTAATCTCTGGAACTACCATCAGTCCGATTTGAATAATTTCTTGTGCGTATGATAGACCAGTTCTTGAGGAAAGTTATCACATCACGCTACTGGCGACGAGAGTAGAGCAGTAAGCAAAAACGCGGATGAAGCCACGCGCGAAATGCTAGTACTATTATATAAAGCAGAAGAGTTTGTTTGTTTGTACGCGCTAATCTCTGGAACTACCAGTCGGATTTGAACATTCTTTTTGCGTATGATAGCCCAGTTCTCGAAGGAGGTTATAGGCTATGTAACATCACGCTACTGGCGACGGGAGCAAAGCAGTCAGCAAAGACGCGGGTGAAATGGCGCCGCGTAATCTTTGATATACTTAACAGTTTGCTATTTTAACTGGTGAATATGGAACCTGGAACCACCCCATAACTGATCTCCTTTAGCTTCAAAGGTCTAAAGTATTAAAATGTCTCGCTGGTTTTTTCTGTGAGTGCAGTAGGAAGTCGGAAGTACGGACTATACCAAATAACGGGTAGTAACGTTATTATTACCATAATGTTACCGACATACTGACTATTACTTTACTGCCATCTCTTATCTACCAATCGTGGAGTTTATGGGAAACCTTTCCTTTAACAAAGGTATTGAATGTCTTACTGATGGACAAATGTCAGACAAGAGCTACCGTGATACTATAAACGTAATGTCGTTAGACGTCAGCTCGACAAACACAATTACTACTTTTTTTGCTTGTCGCGTGTGATTCTGCTACCATATACATCACAGATACTGTACTTCCTTTTTGTTATGACAACGTAATAGTGTACAAGCCTCGAGCAGAATTTTTAGAAACCAATCTACGGATACAATGTAAAAGTTTTTATCGGTCCTCGCAGAATATCGATGTAAAGAATATAATATATACTACTGCTATGAGAACGGATAGGTACCTAATAACGTCCTCGGTTCAATATTATTGTCATCTCCAGCTTCACGTTCGGCAATTTAGTTATTTATAAGTCCTGTTACCATACTTAGGAAATAATAATATCACAACAACTACACACAACGCCATCTAGACCCAAACTATGCATGTTTAAATAACTTGTGTTATAGGTTCTAGAATGCGGATATATACCTACATACTTAAATATTTTTTTTTTAATACGTACTACTTAGAAAATACAATAAGTTGTGGTGATGTACGTGACGCTAAAACACAACAACTAATTGGTTGTCGACCGGTTGTGAAAGAAGGAAAGGGCAGCAAATCTACAGAGCGAATCGCAATAGTAGGTAGGTATAATAAGTATTTTAGAATATTTTACACCAATATTTAGGTAAAATTTTCGCCACCAGTTGGCGCTACTTAGGTGAAAGGTCTTCCATTCACAAAAATTCAAAATTAATTTAAAATTTGAAATCAATAGAATCGTTCACAGTTATCTATTAAATATTGAAAGCTTTGACAGGTGCCTGGACCTGACCCCTCAGTGCTGCCAGCTTGTGGGTGCCATTTTAGAAAACCCTGATTAGGACTAGCTAATAGTAGTATTTTCTTGTGGTAGCTTTGGAAACAAGTAACAAGGTCAAAGCCAACTGTGGTGCACACAATCAAGTGATATGCTAGACCGTTTGCGTTTATTTGCAATAAAAAAACGGAAAAAATCCAATTTGACTTGCTAGTTTATCTAACACCAGACTTTCGGCCTCGCTTCGCTTCGGTATCAAAAGTTTCATTCGGTCTCTCGTATTGCATCTTTCAGATTTACGAAGGCATTAAATATTGAAATTCTGAAAAAAAAAAATACATAGTATTAAATAGCCTATGTTACCTGCTCAATTTATTGATTTCTAAAGGTGAAAGAATTTTTAAAATATGTAAAGTAGATTTTAGTAAATCGTTGCAAACAAGCATACAAAAAATCAAAACTTTTCTCTTTATATTACTTTAGACAGGAATCGAGGCTTAGATGTTACCAAAAACTGGCAGAACGAGCACAAAGATTATAACGAAACGACAAACTTAACTTTGTAGTATATAAGTAAGCAATATTCTGCCATACATAATACTTCCCGCTGCGCAGTTTCACCCGCGTCTTTAGTTACTGCTCTGCTCCTGTCACCAGTAGCGTGATGTTACATAGCCTATAACCTTCCTCAAGAATTGAGCTATCATACGCAAAAATAATTATTCAAATGCTACTGGTAGTTTTAGAGATTATCGCGTTCTAACAAATAACCAAACTCGTTCGCTTTATATAATAGTAGAGATTATAATAATAATAATAATAATATTCTACCACATTCACACAGCGCCATTTAGCCCCAAATTAAGCAATTATATTTGCTTGTGTTATGGGTACTAAACAACTGATATACTACTTAAATATTTTTTTTTTTGTAAATACATACATATTATAGATAAATTACACCCAGACACAGAACAAACAATCATGCTCATCACACAAAGGTTTGTCCTGGGTGGGAATCGAACCCACGACCTCCGGCTTAGCAGTCAGCGTCACTAACCACTAGACCAACAGGCCAGTCGATTATAGACATACAAGGTCAATTGTTTTTATTATCTCAGCCGAAAGGCGTTCATTACTGGATATAAGTCTTTTCCAAGCTAGGTCCATACGATAAATGTACTTCGACTTACGCATTTGATATTAATTTCAGTTTGACGCTTTGTGGGGTGAAGAAAAACATCGTGAGAAAACCTGGACTTCTAAAGAAGTCTGAAATCGCCAATCCGCCTTGAGCAAGCGTGATAATTAATGCTCATGCCATCTCTATGAAAAGAGGCCTTTGCCTGCAGTGGGATAAAACGGGCCTAAACGGTTTTTGAGAAAAAGGCTTTTGATGTAAGTCAATCCTACAGGGTGCCGGTTTTCATTATCAGCTACTAAACTCTAATACACGGTCATAGAAAAACTATTTAAAGTTCATTCACACAAAACGGTATATTTTATCTATTTATGTGAAATATGAAGAGAATATGCAAATGTATTGTATCTGGGTTTCATTCGATAAAATTTAATTATACACGAATTATACGCGTTTGTATAACGGCTAAGATATTTTATGAAAGCTGAGATTTATAGAAATATTGGAGAAGCTTATATGTGAAAACAAACTGATTGATGCCTCACGTTTTTCTTCAAGAACTATTGTATAAGTAAAGCATACTCCATCTGAAGAAAGCCATTGAAAGACATAATTTATTCTAAGTCTTGCCCTAATCATCACAGTCACCAATCTGGTGGTGGTATTTATTATGCCTCTGTAGTTCGGTGTACGGACTGCCATGTAGAGGTCGCGGGTTCAATTCCCGCTCTGTGCAAATTTTTGTGTGAATATGTCTATTTGCATTTGTGTGGGTGTTTCTATCTGTAATATGTATGTTACCTATGTATATTTCCAAAAACAAAATTCAGTAGATATGTCATCATTCTAGAACCCATAACATAACACAAGCTATATTTATTGCTTATTTTGGGTCTAGAGAGCGGTGTGTGGTTGTGGTGATATTAATATAGACATGTAACGTTGCTGTTCGTTTCCAGGTATTGCTTTAGTCAGTTCAGCTTTAATCAGCAACACAAATCAGATGAGATGATGGCCCATGTCCTAAACCGTAGACCATAGCAATGCATGGTCATGTCATGGTGAGTTAAATAATGACCCGAGTGTCAACTTTACTTTGTCCTACTAGTTTCCCGCAGCGTGGTTTTGCCCGCGTTAGAGACATCTTTGCTTACTGCTCTGCTTTCGTCGCCAGTAGCGTGATGTTATAAATGAAATGAAATGAATTGAAAATATGTTTGTTCATATAGGTTAATTAAATTAACACTTATAAACGTCAAAGTTTACAAAATGTCAGCAAATTAACCTACAGCCAGTTCGCTGACGAAGTAGAGCCATGAGAAGAACTGGCAAGAAACTCAGGCCACTCTTTTTAATCGCCAGGTAATTACAATTTTTGTAAGTTACAGTTTCAAGTAGCATGCAAAGTGACACAGGCAATACACTTAACTCTATAGATAATTAATTACTTACAGCTTTCTTTTCTATATAGCTATAACCTTCCTCACTTCCTGCGTTTGATACCTATAGTTCCAGAGATTAGCGCGTTCAAACACAGAAACTCTACCGCTTATATAGTACAGATACTGTAGATAGATTTGTAAGTATAATTATGATCTAAAGATGAGTTTCACTATGGCCGTGACTTTGACACGCACTTATAAAACCAACTAGTAGCTTTTAGATCTTTTGGTCAATTGCCTTAACTTTCAACACGACTTTTGGACCATCTAGAGCTTTAGACCAATATTTTACTAAAAACGGAGAAAGCGAATCTGCATATTGTGATTTCTTATTATCTGCTAGAATTTTTAATTATTAATGCGCATAATATAAATGATGATAATGCCGATAGCCAATACGAGTGTGGTGTCTTTGAATAAACTATTTGGCTGTGGCGAGATAGTGTTCCGGTTATAAGCCGTTCGTCCCTCCATCGAAGAAACTCCTTTCTGGACATAAGCTGTTTTGGCCAACTTGGAAGTCTCTAAATAGACTTCGGACTCAGGTTGGCCGGAGTGAGGATAATCTTGCCAGGTGGGGATTCATCGGTTATATGAACCTAACCTATCTATGCGGTGTCGTTCCAAAAACGATGGAACACCTTACGTCGTGTCCTGCGTGCCCAAACACCTGCACTCTGCAGGAATTGTTCGACGCTACAGATAACACAATATCTGTAGTTGAGTTCTGGTCTGACAAAATCTAATTGCCATCGACACGCTAAGAAGAAGAAGAAGATAAACTATGTTACCTACTCCTATCTTTCCTGTGGTTACACCTAAACCTATAACAATGCCCCCAGGTAATAGTAGATATCAAGTCGCTGTTTTAATCTGCCTTTTTGAATAGAAACTCTCGCCATCCCTTGCATGACTATACGTCTCTATACAGCAAAGGCTAGGAGCCACATAGAACAAGCATTTGAGGGAAGGGACATCTGACCTTTCTACCTGACCCTTTTGTTACCCAAAGAGAATCTCCCGTCTGGACATAAATTACCGTGGCTGATCTGGAAGTCCTTAAACAAGACTTCGAACTCAAGTCACGCTACGATCCACGGAGAGGGGCAATAATCAAAGATGTAACATAAGTGAAACCGTACTACAGAGTATGTATTCTATAGAGGTTTTAGTCAAACGCAGATGCAATCTCTTCTTTTGTTTCTGAGCCCTTAGCAGCGTTACACATGACAGAGTTTTAAAGTATGGTGTAATTTTAGCCAGTTTCACTTTCGAGGCGAAGCGGCGGTGTTTCCATCATTACTATATCGTCGTTGCGCCTGCAAAAGTCGCTATGTGATTTTTTATGTATTTTGGTTTTTGATGCCATTTTGATCCCTATTCAAACGTTAATTAGGATCAAAATGGCATCAAAAACCAAAATACGTAAAAAATCACATAGCGACTTTTGCAGGCGCAACGACGATATGACAAATGCGGGCAAGATAATGAGCTTGTGTTAGCTGTTTCATACTGTTATTTATATGTGGTATAAATTAGCAAAATTGTAAATGACCCTACATATCAGTACAAGCACCCGTAACCTGTAACCGTGTGTATGAAAAGAATAATTAATGTTGAAGAGGCGACCGAGGTATGTATTGATCATCAAATACATATGTAGGTAGGTAGATGTTCTAGAGCAATAGCCAACTGACATTAAAATTCAGCACTATCAGTTTGTCTATTAAGTTTATAACTCATAGATTATTTACCAAGATTTTATGCAATAGTGGTAATACCACAACCTCGATGAGTCAGCCCACACGAAACCACAACCAAGATTCGAGTTAATGTCGTTTGAATACGGCGTGGCACTGTCTATACTTATTATGATTTAAAAATTGGCAAGTGTCAGTAATGTTTCGCCATTCTATCCGTAATAGGTACCTAGGCTAAGATTTATTTCTGCTCTGGTGACAGACGAGTAAGGAACAGAAGATAAAAATCTATTTATACTATTATATAAAGCGAAAAAGTTTGTTTGTTTGTTTAAACGCGCTAATCTCTGGAACTACCAGTCGAATTTCAATAATTATGTTTCCGTATGATAGCCTAGTTCTCGAGGCAGGTTATAGGCTGTATATAACATCACGCTACTGGCTTGTTGTATGTTTATTTGCTTGAACGCGCTATTAATCTCTGTAACTACCATTCGGATTTCAATAATTCTTTTTGCGTATGATAGCCCAGTTCTTGAAGAAGTTTAAAGTCTATGTAACATCACGCTACCGGCGAAGGGAGCAGAGCAGTAATCAAAGAGGCGGATGACCGCGACAAACTAGTGTATTATAGATCTACGTAACAAGGATGACAAAAATAGTACTGCCAGAGTGGTAGGTACTTATTAATAATTATTTTAACAAACTTTAAATGCACCTTGAAAACTACGCTCTATTGTACCTAACCCTAACACAAAAAACTATTTTATGCCAACACGGGAGTCAAACCTATGACCTCATCAACAGTTAAATTACCACAGCACTACAACATTTGACTACATACCTTGCTCAGACTCGAACGGAAACCGGTCCAAGTTATTTGGGTCACTAGTGCCCTTGCCTCTTTATCACTTGTTTTGGTTAGAGTGAACCATTCTACGGTTATTTATCTTAATAACATCACGACTTTGTTCTGAGAAGGTGTAAGCAGAGATGTTTAACTACGTTTTGTAAGCTATGTTAGGTATAATGTAACAGGGGTAAGAAATAATGGTATCATTTATCGGGCACAATTCTGATGTAATTTCTTGATATAAAAAACTTACGAGAATCAAACCCAAGACTACAAGTGGCAGTCCGTAGGTACACTATTACTAAACTACTCATGCTGAGTAAAATTTTAGTCTTGGTACCGGCTCTTAGGTCGGTACTATTCCGTCTTTTCCCCTCTCTAAAAAAACATATGCTTTATGACATTAATTTTTAAGTTTGAACGTTATTTTTATACAGCTTTGACGATAAACTAGCAACCAGGTTTTAGTCAACTTTTCTGCTTCCACGGTCATCTGGTTTGCGAGCTATGTGTCCTGGCTATTGCCCTACTCTATTAATATTAATAATAATATCACACCAACTACACACAACGCCATCTAGACCTTATTATAGCTTGTGTTATGGGTTCTAGAAATGCGGATATAGGTACATGCTTATACCTACTTCTTTTTTGTAAATACATGCATAGGTATTATACTTACATAGAAACACCCAGACCAAATTAAATTAATGAAAACCTTATTCACTACCGACTACTTCTCGATAAAAATCAAACACCATTTTCTCTAACCTAGCCATCGAACCCGGAACCTTAGTCTGCTAGTCATAACCACTACCATATCTCCGTCAAAGCGAAAATAAAGCTAACCGTTTTGAAATGGCTGAACTGAATTGTAAGACAGTTACATAACGTAACATAAGAACTCGTCATTTAATAAATTACTTGAGACTTTTAAAAACCTAATTAACTTCTTTTATAGTTTCCTACAACGACTTCATCTATGCCTGGTGGCATAGAATAAATAATAGTCTAGTAAAAAGCAGCCTCAAAAAGCCGCTGTATATTGGAGGTCACCATACCAGCAATTTGAAACAATGAGTTTTGAAATGGTAGTCACCGCTTCTGGATCCCACTGAATGCTAACAGGCAAAGAGCCACTTTCGTTGGCTAATACGAGTTTATGAAAAAGTCAGTAAAATCCAGCAGTGTTTTTTATTGCCTACAGTTGCAGATGAGGCAACAACCTACCAGAAGATAAGTTGGCAATCGAGGCCGCTGCTTACCGTGAAGGGAGGATAAGTGAAGGAATTAAGGGTTATGAGAAAATGGAGAAGGGGAGTATTGGGCTTCCAGCGCTCTCACTCACCGAATGAAACGCAATAGTATGGATACTACTACTCTTACGTCGATTTTCTATGAGAGGGTAGTACTGCCCCGATCGATCCGGCCCATTCATGCTGAAACCAGCGTGGATCTACTACCGTAGTATTTTGGTTAAGGTCCAGAATACCTCAATGGGTAATGATTATGTTAGATTCGGACCAACCAAGGCATCCTCTCACAGTATTAGTCGTAAAATTAAAGTTTCCATACTATTGCATTTTAGTAATAGTTTTAGCAGAAAGTTATCTTCTACTTTTAGTTTATCTACTCTCAATACTTTCTCCCTTCACAGTCAGTAAAGGCTTGGTTATTTCTTTAGCATTTCACAGCCATGTTCAACGGTTACGTTAATCATTTACCATCTCCTTCTTATAAACAAGGTAATTAAACCAATTAATATAAAAGTAGGTATATGTAATTAGACTTTTCTATTGCAAATAACTTTTCCGCTAACCATATTCACTGCTCACCCACTTAGGTAGAAGCGTGAATACTGCTACGTATGCTATGGTGATAATTCGACCGTTACTGGTATTCACTAGGATTTTATATTATTAATAGCTGCCCACAGCGCGGTTTCATCCGTGTCTTAAGAACTGATCTGCTCTTGTCGCCAGTAGCGCGATGTTACAATTACATAGCCTATAACTATCCTCAAGAATATAAGAGTGTTTAAACAAACAAACATACTCTTCAGCTTTAAATAATAGTATAGATTGCCAGAGGTCTAGTGGTCGATGAACTTTCTTAGTTTTCTTTACCGGTCAAGTAACAACACGACTTTAATTTGAACTCCATGTTTAACTTGTAGATTGCTGACCTCTAGAAGGAAACTATCCAACCTGGACTAATAAAATATTAGTCTGCAATTTTTTGACAATCCGCTTTGAGCTACCGCTCATGTCTTCTCTACTCTGTATGAAAAGAGGCCTTGCAGAAGAGGGCATGGTACACCACAAGGAGTTGAATTAGGTATTTTTAATAACGATTTGACTCGATATACAACAGATTGAAAATAAAATAAAGTAGAAATCTGTGTAAAGATGATACATTAATAATACGATTAATTGCATAGTAAATAATGCGTGTGTTAGTGCGATTTAGGTACGCCAATACCATTCATAGATTCAATTAGATTCGAACTTTCATTCATGTCTTTCGTATAATCGATCTCATTTCAGCTTCTTATTAGTTTAGAAATATAGGTGTGCATATATTTAAATATGTATAGTTCTTATTAATTCAACTTACCAATTTTTAATGATAAAAACAGCTGAAGAAACAAGAAATATGTAGGATAACACGTAAAAAAAGATCCACTATTTTCTTTCGAAGAAACTTTCACATTTTGCCACACACTGACACACGCGATATCCGTCTATACTTCATTTATTTATATACAAAATATTCTTAAATTAATTAATAACACTTGCATTTATTTATTAAATAATAATAAAAAAAATAGTTTTTAGAAAAGTTAGTGTTATGTTTTTTAATTACTCGAAAATACCGTCATCTTAATGTACATGCGCACGCAATACAGTCTGAAGTCAACTGGCGCGGCACGGCTCGAAATTCACTTCGATTCATATGATAAAAGGAGATAGAAGATACACCTACGTCAAGAAAAAAAGAGACGGTTATAGGGTGTATGTAGCGGTAATTTTTTTCTCCTTTCGCGCGTCAACGTCGTCGTCAACTTTCTAAAACGCCTTGAGGTGTTCGGTTTTCTTGTTTTGGTACCGAATACCAAATTTTGTTTTTATATCTCGAAGGATAACGAGTCGAGTGAAGTTGTGGATATGACAAACTTATATTTAACCATTTTTATTCTCTTCTTGATTTCTAGTATTTATTTACTTAGTCATGGTGGGTACCTACATGCTCCACATATTATTATATCCACTTGCTTAAAGTCGTAAACGTAAAATTTTTGATATTAAAAAATTACAAATAATAAATAAGACGTTAAAACTGTATGCGTTTTGTTGTGAAAAATTGTATAATTTAATAGAAAGTACAATCGATGAATCGAATATTTAATTTTATGATAAGTAACGGGTGGCGCAAAAGTAAAGACCCTATTTGGTTCAGCTATAACATTTTTTCTAAATTAGAAAACTAGATTTAGATTTTTTTAAATGTATATTTGTGCCATTAAATTTCGTACCATTAGGATTTAAAGATGATATCTTTTAAATGGTGACCTCCAGAGTTGATACACATTTGAGCCCTATTTATGACATTTTGCATAACTTGCCGTAACACTTCCTGCGATATGTTCGTTATTTCTTGACGAATGTTTTCTTTTAGAGCTGCGAGAGTCTGTGGCTTGTTCACATACACCCGAGATTTCAAAAAACCCCAAAGAAAGAAGTCTGGACTGGTCAGATCGGGTGATCTTGCAGGCCAAGGCAAATCGCCAAAACGAGAGATAACTCGGCCTGGAAAAGCGTCCCTCACTAAGTCCATAGTGTCGCGCGCTGTGTGTGCCGTAGCGCCGTCTTGTTGAAACCAGATGTGCTCCAGCCCCAATTCGTCCAAACTGGGTATCAAAAACTCACGTAACATGGTTCTGTAGCGTTCTCCAGTGACAGTAATCGCATTGCCTCCAGCGTCTTCGAAAAAATAGGGTCCGATCACTCTGTCAACACAGATGCCACACCATACAGTAACTTTTAGTGGGTGTAGAGGTGTTTCTTGAATAATGCGCGGATTATCAGTGCCCCAGAACCGAGTATTCTGCTTATTGACATGCCCTGAGAGATGGAAATGGAAACGCAGGAAGTGTTACGGCAAGTTATGCAAAATGTCATAAATAGGGCTCAAATGTGTATCAACTCTGGAGGTCACCATTTAAAAGACATCATCTTTAAATCCTAATGGTACGAAATTTAATGGCACAAATATACATTTAAAAAAATCTAAATCTAGTTTTCTAATTTAGAAAAAATGTTATAGCTGAACCAAATAGGGTCTTTACTTTTGCGCCACCCAGTATTTGATTAAGATCTAAACTGGGCTGACATCATGGCTGTATGGATATAAACAGTAAATTCGTCACTATCTAACACGGCTCGTTGGTCTAGGGGTATGATTCTCGCTTCGGGTGCGAGAGGTCCCGGGTTCAAATCCCGGACGAGCCCGCGAGACATTGTCTCGTTTTGCTTACTGAATGCAGTAAACTAATTATTTTTTACATTTTTATTTTAGTCGCATGAATAAAATCGTGTTTTTAGATAGTAGAACGTGAGATTGACGCAAATTACGAAACCTACATTTATGGAGTGTTTTATCGTTCGCGGGTATTAGGATGGTTCATCATTTATTATTTATTATTATATAACAAACAAATAAATAAACCCTTCATTAGCCAGAATAGGTTTAGGTACTCTTTATGTAGCTCTTTGCTCTGTTGGATAAACCCGACCGAAAAAAAAGTAGTCTGTGAGCCCGACTGCCAGTATTTGCATAGTTATTGCAAGGTTGCAAGGTATTTGCATAATTATTATAGAACTAGCGGCCTGCCCCGGCTTCGCACGAGTGGACATTTTGGGAGAAACAAAGATACTTTTGTATGGGAATATAGGAAAGTGTTTTTATTTTCTACATGCATTTTTTAAATTTTTCTTTCCGTAGGAACCATCCTCGTACTTTATGGAATATTATAAAAAAATAATTAGCGAATTCGGTTTAGCTGCTCTCGAAATTTGCGCTAAGCAACACATTCAGCGATACATTTTTATATTAGATTTACTCGCTTAAGAAACATAATTATATTAATTAATTAATTAAACATAGTTTAGGAATTAATTCAAAATACATTCATTTTTGTTTGTTTTCTAAAAAATCAATATTTTTAGTCTACATTATCGAAAATTCTTTTTGAAAATTAACTACGTCTAACGCCATCTATTAATGAGAATAACCCACAGTGAGCAACTAAATTGTAGTTAATAGTGTGCTAGTATTATAAGAGATGTCGCTATCCATAACAACAAATTTTAGAAAAAGGTGACTAAAAAAATAGACCTCATTGGTAAAAAGCTTTATTCAATTATTCACACTTTTAAAATTAGTCGCATAAACAGCAGGTGGTTGGTTTTAGTTCAATGACTTCCCTTCCCCCGTTCCCCCACTTCCCCTTTCAACCCTACAATACAAGTACAACTACATTTCGTAAAGTTTGACAACCAAACTTTTAAATTGCTGAAATTAAAATTGAAAACTTTTTAGCACGAGTTGTGTAGAAACGATGTGAAAATAAACTGTATACACAGAAACTATCGCGTAGTGTACCATTAGACTTACTTAATTGTGAAATTGTGACTATTATCATAAAGAAAATGATGTCCGGCGCTGGTTCGTCTCAAAGCCCACCTGTAGCTTCAATAAGCGATGTAAATGCTCTATTCCAGAATGCTAAGAAGTACGAAGAACTTAATGTTATAGGAACAGGTAATTTACAGTTATATATAGCGTAAAATAACCTATAATAACATGTGCCGGTTGAGTTTATTTTCGCGCAATTACAAGCAGGAAACGTTGTTTATTTATTTTTGTGTCAAGAGCCTTTATTTCTAAAGCAATATCGCTCTTTTTTGGTCCATTTCTTCTCTAACTTCTAATAAGCCGTTGCGGATTTTATTACGTTTTTTTTACTACCATTCAGAGATTTTTCAACACGAAAGTATTAAGATTGTACATTTGCGAAACTGTAGTAATTAAAAATATATTTTAGCTTGAAAACTTAGCTTATCTTGAATAATTATATCAAATTTGTGATTCATCCCGATTTATACATTTGTATTATTTATTTTCTTTAGACAGAGAGATAAATAGACTCATAAAAAATTACTGCATAAAATGAAAACCAGTCGGTCTTGGATGGTCTAAATTAAGAGTAGGGTTTGAAAGACCTCGAATTTGATTCTCCTCTAGGAAATAAATTGTTATGTAGTAAAAAAGCATAACAACAAAGTCTGTTTGTACCAAAAAGTTGTAATTCATTATTTATAGCTTTAATGTGTAACAACTTATCTAATGAAATGTAGGAGTGATAATAATTTATCCTCCTTCAATGATGGACTCTGTTTTTGGTCTTCGCCAGCTTTGTAATATCTATATTATAGTAAAACTATAAACCATCATTAACACTTAAAATTAATGAAGTACCTACCTAGTTTGAGTCTACTGACCATGGTCAAAAATGATAAAAATAATCTTACTAAACTACACTGTACTACACAAAAAGGCCCAGTTGATAAGGCACCCACTAGGTAAGGTAGTGGGTTCGAATCCGGGCAAGTACCAATGTGATTTTTCAAATCATATGTACTTTCTAAGTTTATCATGGACATTTCTGACTGAAGGTGACGAAAAACATTGTGAGGAAACCTGGACTTTAAAGTCTGAAATTGCCAAAGGGCCTTGAGCAAGCATGGTGATAACAGGAGGCAGATTTTCAATTTCAGGTCTTTTTCTTAGGGCCAGGTATCCTCACATTGTTTTCCTCCAACGTCAGTCAGTAATGCCTAAGATAAAGTTAGAAAAAACATATTATTTGAAACATTACATTGTTTCTCACCCGGATTTGAACCCACTTAACTCGTATTTACTAAGCAAGTGCCTTACCACTGACTTCTCATACAGAAAAGGCATGAACATTGTACACCAGTTAAATTGAAATCATACCTTATTTTCAGGGGCATATGGTACAGTATACAAAGCAAGAGATCTACATAATGGAGGTCAGATAGTTGCTATGAAGAAGGTTAAGGTCGCACTCACTGAAGATGGCATACCATTGTCTACTTTGAGAGAAATAGCATTATTGAGGCAGCTAGAGGCTTATAGACATCCTAATATAGTGAGGTGAGGATTTTCTTAAAGTATAAGTAAGTAAGTAAGTTCGACTGGCCTGTTGGTCTAGTGGTTAGTGACCCTGACTGCTAAGCCGGAGGTCGTGGGTTCGATTCCCACCCAGGACAAACCTTTGTGTGATGAGCATGATTGTTTGTTCTGTGTCTGGGTGTAATTTATCTATAATATGTATGTATTTACTAAAAAAAATGTATATAAGTAGTATATCAGTTGTTTAGTACCCATAACACAAGCAAATATAATTGCTTAATTTGGGACTAGATGGCGCTGTGTGAATGTGGTAGAATATTATTATATTATTATTATTATATTCTTCTATACAAATTATGTAACATACATAATATTGGTCTTTTGGACGGTAAGTGGTAATCTATATGATAATAATAATAATATCACAACAACTACACAACGCCATCTAGATCCTAAGTAACCATATATTATAGCTTGTTAAAGGTTCTAGAATGCGGATAAACATACTTATATACTTTTTTTGTAAATACATGCATATTATACATAGAAACACCGAGACCAATGCAAATATTCATGATCATGCACACAAATACTAAACTGAGCGGGAATTGAACCTGCGACCTCTGCGTGGCATTCCGTACACAGTACCACCGAACAACAGAGGCAGTCATACCTCCATCATTTATTTGACTGTTTTTGTCAATCAAAAATACGACAGAGTATACATAGAACATTTTTTTTTTATTTCATATGGACTTATAATCATAACAATTATGTCAGCCCCATTATAACTTAAACTTATAACTATCATCACTACATAGTATAAAACAAAGTCGCTTCTCTCTGTCTGTCTCTATGTATGCTTAGATCTTTAAAACTACACAACGGATTTTGATGCGGTTTTTTTAATAGATAGAGTGATTCAAGAGGAAGGTTTATATGTATAATACGTGCAAAATATAGTAGAGAAACACTGGTAATTTTAGAGGTTTCTAATGTAATGCAGGGACATATCGGGAGCCGGCGGCCTCTAAAAAAACATGTTTGTATTGTCTAATGACAAAAAAGCTGTTAACGTTGTTTAAAAAGACATTCTGTAGTATATTTAGTATCAGCATAATACCTGTGCGAAGCCGGGCGGGTCGCTAGTATTATATATTTAATAATAGGTAGATATAATTAGTTCTATATTACAGCCAAATTAAGAGACGTTGCTGATTATACAATTTAGTGCATTTTCTGACGCTGGTGTAGACAAAAAAGATTGTACTACCAACATCAAAGTTGTTCAATTTTAATTTGTCTTTCATCAGCGTATCTCTAATTACACTGTTCTTAAAGAAATTTATTTCTCATAAGAACATACAAAGTTCACTTAAAATGACATACATAATACTTAAAAGTAACTCAGATAATACTTTGTCTCTGGGGGATCATATTTTATTTTTTACAAATTCTCGCAGTTTATTTTTAAATTTACTGATAGTGTCGCACTCTGTCACTTCTTTTGGCAAACTGTTATACATCTGTGCTCCATCGAACAATATCGTTTCTTACCATAATTGGTACGTGGGGTAATAAACTCAAGTTTATCTTTTCTGTCTTGACAAAGTCAAAGTCAAAAATTTATTTCATTTTGATCATAAAGTATGATGCTTATGAAAAGTCAACATTACATTTTGTCAGCCAATTGACCTACAGCCAGTTCGCTGACGAGGTAGAGCTGTGAGAAGAACTGGCAAGAAACTCACGCTACTCTTTTCAATCGCCAGATAATTACAGTTATTTGAATGAGTTACAATTTAAACACTCAACGCAACCAAAGAACCATATAAAGTAATTATTACAAATTAACCAATTAATATAATACTAAGATGAAAGAAAAGAGAGGATTTCAATTATTTAGTTTCATCTAGTATGGTAATTTGACTACGTGTTTTAATTAAACTAATTTAAAGACACATTTAACCAATATATTTTGAACATCTTCTACTGACATAGAACAGGATAATGTTAATTTTTTTGTATATAATAAGCCTACCAAAGTGACTCCACCCCGCCTTATGGTAAGCAGTCAGTGGAATCCAGAAGTGGTGCACCATACCAAAATCCATCGTCTTAAACTGCTGGTATGATGGCCTCCACTATGTTTTGGGAATGGGGTTAGGGGAAGGGAATGAGGGAAGTGAGGAAAGAGGAAAGGGGGAAAATTGGGCCGGCGTTCTCACTCACCAAACGAAACGCAGTAGTACGGATACTACTACTCTTAAGTTGATCTTCTATGAGAGGGTAGTACTTCCCCGGATGATCCGGGCCATTCATGCTGAAACCAGCGTTTATCTATTACCAAATATATAATAATCTCCTTTGTTTTCTAGGTTGCTAGATGTATGTCATGGTGGACAGTCATTAGAAAGAGATCAACAGCTGGTTCTATTCCTCGTTTTCGAGCATGTAGACCAAGATTTGGAGTCATACCTCAAGAGAGCACCTGGACCTTTATCTGAAGCTAGAATTAGGGTAAGTTCTTTGGTAGAGTTTGTTCGTTTGAACGTGCTAATCTCTTAACCAGTCATATTTGAATAATTCTTTTTGCGTATGATAGCCCAGTTCCTAAAGAAGGTTATGAAACATCACGCTACGAGCAACAGGAGCGGAACAGTTAGCAAAGACGCGGCTGCAACCGCGCCTCGAAAAGCTAGTATATGAATAAAGTGGAAGAGTTTGTTTGTTTGAATCCGCTAATCTCTTAAACCGATCAGATTTGAATAATTCTTTTTGTGTTTGATAGCGTAATTCTTGAGGAAGGTTATAGGCTATGTACCATCACGCTACGAGCGACAGGAGCAGAGCAGTAACCAAAGATATAACTTGACTTTTAATGCACATTTCAGAGCATGTCATTCGACATTTTATCCGGAATAGACTTCTTGCACTCCCATCGTATAGTACACCGCGACCTGAAGCCCCACAATTTGTTGGTCACAAGTACTGGTCGAGTCAAACTGGCAGATTTTGGCCTAGCCAAGACTTATGATACGGAAATGAAGTTAACTAGTGTGGTAAGTAATTATATCCTTTATTTAAAATCATTTACGAAATTAAACTGCGACGCCGGGTGTCGTGGGTTCGATTCCCGCGGAAGGCAAATATTTGTGTGATGAACATTTGTATTTGTCTTCAGTTTGGGTGTTTTCTTTGTATTCTAAGTATGTATTTACAAAAAAAAAGTATGTAAATGTATTATATTTCAGTTATCTAGTACCCATAACACAAGCTCTGCTTAGCTTGGGACTAGATGACGGTGTGTGATAGTGTCCACATATTATTATTATTATTATAAGTATATTAAAAACACATACATTTAAAAACTAGCTGACCCGGCGAACTTCGTTCGCCTAACAGTCGATTCTTTAATTTTTTTATTTTTTTTTAATATGATACCTACTTATAAATACTTCATTTTTCTAAAATAAACGTAGCCTAACTACCTACTCCTTATTACATCAGCTACCTGCCTATAAAAGTCCCGTCAAAATCGATCCAGCCATTTCGGAGATTAGCCGGAACAAACAGACAGACGGACAGACAGACAAAAATAGTAAAATATGTTATTTTTTACAATTTTTGTCTTATTTTACCGTATATATACAATAGTACAATATTACAAACAGACACTCCTATTATATGTATAGATTATGCAGTGTTTTTATTGAACTAGCATTGTCAGGGACTCTTGAGTCGTACATAAGCGACAGTTACCACTTACCATCGCGTGGGCATCACTTACCGATGGCTTAATACCTATAAAACTAATTATATCTTTTCATGTAATTTCAGGTAGTGACCCTATGGTACCGTCCTCCAGAAGTACTGTTAGGAGTGTCGTACAACACGGCAGTCGACGTGTGGTCAGCAGGATGCGTGCTAGCACAACTACATACTAGGAAACCACTGCTGCCTGGCTCGTCTGATTCTCACCAGCTCACTAGTATATTCAGGTATTATACAGAGTGTTTACGACGGTTTGACTTTAAATGAAAAGGCAGGTGTTAGTAGCCCATATAATGATTTCTAATTAATCACAAAAGTAATTTGACGAAAAACAAAAATTTGAAATTTTCTAACAAAATAAATAATATTTTAATAGTAACGAAGTAATACACCATTTTATTATGACAAGTTCACTGAACTGTAATGAACGGCAACGTTTATCCTTCGACGTGGACTATGACTTAAGTCAGTGACCGTTTGACGTACTTACATAGTGTTAATTTAGAATTAAAGAAATTAAAAAATTTGTCCTGTGTCTAAACTATTGAAGATATTTAGTAGATTTTTTTTGTCTCGCTTTATAATGTCACATACTATACGTAATTGCATTTAATGTCATACCGTCGTATACACTCTGTATACACCCGCGTTTTTGCTCACTGCTATGCTCCCGTCGTCAGTAGCGTGATATTACATAGCCTATAACGTTCTTCAAGAACTGGGCTGTCAAACGTAAAACTAATTATTCAAATCCAAGTGGTATTTTTAGAGATTAGTGCGTTCAAACAAATAAATTATTTCGCTCTATATAATTGCATAGATTATACGGTAGTAGTTCTTCGCTGGTTTCAGCATGAATGGCTCGAAGCTGGGGAAGACTGCCTTCCTGGCTTATATCGGTTGCAGGGACCAATATTCAAAAAACTGTATATTTGTTAGGTTAGTTATAACAAACTTTTGGGGCAAAAGAAATAAAAAAATATATATCCTAATAAAATTATGAATGAGAAAGTTTGTGTTTGTGTATGTTTGTTACCACTCAGCTCCTAAACTGTTAAACCGATTTCGATAAAATTGGTATGTAAACTTTTTATCACGAAAATCGGTCTCGTTCCCAAGTTACATTAATTAAACACATTTTCCGCGCTGACGAAGCCGCAGGGCGCAGCTAGTTATTTCATACTTATCATTATTAGCTTTTTTTTTATTATTACTTATTATAATTTTGTTTTATTTCGCAGGTTAATAGGTCGTCCATCCCCCGAAGAGTGGCCCGAGAACGCGTCCGTCATGCTGGACAGCTTCCCGGAGTACAAACCTCAGGATTTATCAGAAATTATACCCAGGATACACCCACATGCGCTTGAACTTATTAAGGTACTTTGTATGGACTGCAACGCAGAGGTCGCGGGTTCGATTCCCGCTCAGTGCAAATATTTATGTGCATGAACATGTCTATTTGCATTGGTCTGGGTGTTTCTATGTATAATATGTATATATTTACAAAAAAAAGTATATAAGTATGTATATCCGCATTCTAGAACCCATAACACAAGCATATTATATGCTTACTTATATCTATGCTAAACACACAAAATAAAATACACAAAAACATAAAACCAATAACACTTAATTTAACTTACCATATAAATGACATACTTACATCTTATCTGAAACACTCACTTATTGTCTATACATAATTATAAACTATTTAAAAAAAGTAACAAATTTTTATGCATTATGCTGGGTGCATCAAAAAATATATCTGCTTCTGGATTGGATTTATTAAAACTGTCTATTAATGTAACGGCTCTGGAAGTGGGACTCTTATCTGCGTGTGGGGAGCGCCAAGCAGGCGGGCAGGAAAGGAGTTTGTGCTGCCGTCTACCAGTGCCTCGTGTATAGTGGCCCGGTACAAATAAATGTATGGTCTCGCGAACTTCAGGGTTATCTACTTTGTCAGTTATCACAAAATAATAATGCATGATATGCGTAAGGTCCCGTCTGAACTTCAGGGTATTTAGACCGACCATGCCCGTTACAAATATTGACGGATATAGAAATGGGTAGTATCCATACTGGCGCTTGTATAAATATCTAGCGAACTTCCGTTGGATTTTTCCCACCATCATTGTATTATTAATAATAATAATATTCTACCACATGCACACAGCGCCATCTAGTCCCAAATTAGGCAATTAGATTTGCTTGTGTTATGGGTACTAAACAACTGATATACTATATATATAATTTTTTTTTGTAAATACATACATATAGATAAATTACACCCAGACACAGAACAAACAATCATGCTCATCACACAAAGATTTGTCCTTGGTGGGAATCGAACCCGCGACCTCCGGCTTAGCAGTTAGAGTCACTAACCACTAGACCAACATCCAGTCAATTATTAATTAAGAATTAAAGGTAATTAAGCATTAAGTTAGATTTGTATTATTTATTGCCTACTTGGCAGATGAGCTAACAGTCTACCTGATGGTAAGTGGCAGCTGTCGCTTATAGACTTCTTCAATGGCAGGATCCACAAAGCTGCTGCCGTGAGGAATGGGGTAGGTGAAGAAAAAGGAAAGGGAAATAAGGCCTATGTATGAATTTCAATTTATATTAAGAGTGTTCACACAAAAGAGTGACAACGTCGCAATTTAGTGACATATTTTCGTGGTTTTTAATTTTTATCATTTAATCGGAGCTATATTTTAAAAATGTTTTCAGAACACTTTTTAGAATTACGTGAAAGCTGTATAAAAAGTAAGTAACCATAATGCTTACAGTTCTATTTATAAGCAAATTAGCATTGAAAACTTCCATGGTGATATTTTCATAGTAAAATAACTGTATGCATTATGGTTATTTACTTTTTACACAGCTTTCACGTAATTCTAAAAAGTGCTCTAAAACCATAAAAATATGGCACTAAATTGCGTATAATAAACACTCTTTTGTGTGAACGCTCTTAACACATGCTAACAGTTTGACAGTGGCTTTTAGAATGGCTTCCACTATTCTAAGGCTATATATAGTGGAGGCCACCATACCAGTAGTTTGGCTTTTGGAATGGTGTCCACCACTTCTGGATTCCACTTGGAGTCACTTTGGTAGGCTAATAAAAAATACATTTTAATAGACTTTACTATGTATATTATTGTAATGAATTAAATATTGCTACCGCTAAAATAAAAACCCCCAGTTTCTGTAAGGCTGATCAACAAAATATTTAGTCAGGCATCGTTAATTTCAAGTTAAAACCTGTTGGACATGGGGTTTATTACTCAATAATAACTATATTTTATTTACTACATACTAATACAAGTAGTGGGTTCAAATCCGGGCAAGTACCAATGTGATTTTTCAAATCATATGTACTTTCTAAGTTTATCTTGGACATTTCTGACTGACGGTGAAGGAAAACATCGTGAGGGAACCTGGACTTAAATGTCTGAAATTGCCTATCCGCCTTGAGCAAGCGTGGTGATTAATGCTGATACCTTCTCTATATAAGAACAGGCTTTTTCCCTGCAGTGGGACAGTAAATAGACTGGTATTATTATATAATATAATATTTCAACAACTACACACAACGCCATCTAGATCCAAATTAAGCATATATTATAGCTTGTGTTATGGGTTCTAGAATGTGTATATACATACTTAAATACTTTTTTTTTGTAAATACATACATATTATACATAGAAACACCCAGACCAATGCAAATAGACATGTTCATGCACGCAAATATTTGCACTGAGCGGGTATCGAACCCACGACCGAATCACTGAGGCCGTCATATACATATAGGTATTATTTATAATATTATGTTTTATTTCAGGGTATGCTCGTGTTCGACCCATCAAAACGTTTAACCGCACTAGACTGCTTGGAACACCCTTACTTCACAGAGGAACCGCTAACGTAATCCCACCGCTGGGCAAGCTATCATCCCACCTATTAATATAAGTTATATATAGCTGTATTTTTAATTTAATGAAGTAAACTTAAGCTTTCTGTTTTTTTCTGTTTTTTTTTTATGTCAGTTTTATGTTTTTGTGTTTTTTGACTGTGGCTAAACATTTATTTTTAATTAATCTAGTGTGTGTCACCTTCATGTGAAAAATAAACTGTTTTTCTTTTCTTTCTTTCTTTCTTTTCTTTCAGTTTTTGTTATAAATATCTATACTTATTATATAAAACGGAAGAGTTTGTTTATTTGTTTGAACGCGCTAATCTCTAGAACTACCAGTCAGATTTTAAAAATTATTTTTGCGTATGATAGCCCTGTTCTTGAGGAAGGTTATAGGCTGTGTAACATCACGCTACTAGCGACGGGAGCTGAGCAGTAAGCAAAGACGCGTATGTAACCGCGCCGTGCGAAGCTAGTATCTATATAAAATACTAGTTTTCTGCTAGTTCCAGAGATAAGCGCGTTAAAACAAACTTTTTTGATTTATAATACTATAGATTAGTTTTTATACTAATGTGCTTCGCTCGATGAGGACCGGCAGCCCAATTACCCATTCAGTCCTCTTTCTTTTTCCTTCCTTTTTCTCCCTACAGGGTCGGCAACAGCTTGGTTGTGTTTTCTAAGTATTATTACTTCTGCGATGCTTGGAGAACAGCCATCTCTATAGGTTACGGTTACCACTTATCTTTAGGTGGGCCGTGTGCTTATTTGCCACTAAAGTTCAAATCAAATCAAAATATATTTATTCATATAGGTTAATTAAATTAACACTTAATATTAAAAATTACAAAATGTCAGCCAATTAACCTACAGCCAGTTCGCTGACGTAGGGTAGAGCCATGAGAAGAACTAGCAAGAAACTCAGGCCACTCTTACGCCAGGTTATTACAAGTTTTGTAAGTCTTTTATAAAAATATTGTTATAACGATTGCTTTTGGAATGGTATCCACCATTATCCACATATTCTGGATTCCACTGACTGTTTACCATCAGGCGGGGTGGAGTCACTTTGGTAGTAATATAAAAAAAATCGATAGTTCGATTTCATAAATTCAATATATAAGCTTTATTAAATGTTTTCATTATTTGTATTAAAAATATAGTTAACCGTTTTAAAAAATTGTTTCACCTTTACAAATCAATAAATGAAGCGGATAACATAGACTTTTATTATGTTTAAAATATAATTACAAGCAAATATAATTGCTTAATTTGGGACTAGATGGCGCTGTGTGAATGTGGTATAATATTACATTAATATATTTTTAACAAATGTCAGAATTTTAATATTTTAAGCGTCTTTGTAAATCTGAAAGATGCAATACGTCACTACTGCAATCACATTTTCTGTAGGCGTTTGTTATGAGACCGAATTAAACTTTTGATACCGAAGCAAAGAGAGGGCGAGCGTCTAGTATGGCAATATAAGTAACGTTTTAATTATGTCTACATTGTTGCTATTACGATAGCTATGATACATAATTATGCATAATTTCTCAAAGAAAAGTGGAATTACGAAAGCGTTCTGCGTTTCTAGTATATCTACGTTTATAATTGTTGAATACTGTCATGTACTCGATTGTTTAGTAGTTAATATCAGGTTTGATACCTTGCTCAGGTATTCTTGGTATTTATTTAATCATTATCATATAAAACGTCCACTGCTGGATATAGGCCTCCCCTAATTTACGCCATCTTGTCCGGTCTTAAGCCGTTCTCATCCATCCTATTTATTTAATACTAGCGACCCGCCCCGGCTTCGCACAGGTATTATGCTGATACTAAATATACTACAGAATGCCTTTTTAAACAATGTTTACAGCTTTTTTGTCATTAGACAATACAAACATGTTTTCTTTGGAGGACGGCGGCTCCCAGCCGGTATATACCACCGCAACCGCTATGTCCCTGAATTACATTAGAAACCTCTTAAATTACCAGTGTTTCTCTACTATATTATGCATGTATTATACACATAAACCTTCCTCTTGAATCACTCTATCTATTAAAAAAACCGCATCAAAATCCGTTGCGTAGTTTTAAAGATCTAAGCATACATAGGGACAGACAGCGAGAAGCGACTTTGTTTTATACTATGTAGTTACTAGACGTCCGCCCTCGCTTGCAAACAAACATACAAAAAATCAAATCTTTTCTCTTTATATGTAAATATTCTGACGTTTGAACAAACAAACATACAAAAAATCAAATCTTTTCTCTTTATATGTAAATATTCTGACGTTTGAACAAACAAACATACAAAAAATCAAATCTTTTCTCTTTATATGTAAATATTCTGACGTTTGAACAAACAAACATACAAAAAATCAAATCTTTTCTCTTTATATGTAAATATTCTGACGTTTGAACAAACAAACATACAAAAAATCAAATCTTTTCTCTTTATATGTAAATATTCTGACGTTTGAACAAACAAACATACAAAAAATCAAATCTTTTCTCTTTATATGTAAATATTCTGACGTTTGAACAAACAAACATACAAAAAATCAAATCTTTTCTCTTTATATGTAAATATTCTGACGTTTGAACAAACAAACATACAAAAAATCAAATCTTTTCTCTTTATATGTAAATATTCTGACGTTTGAACAAACAAACATACAAAAAATCAAATCTTTTCTCTTTATATGTAAATATTCTGACGTTTGAACAAACAAACATACAAAAAATCAAATCTTTTCTCTTTATATGTAAATATTCTGACGTTTGAACAAACAAACATACAAAAAATCAAATCTTTTCTCTTTATATGTTAATATTTTGACATTTGAATATAAAACATTTTAAGTGACATTTTAACTCATATAATTTCATTGTGGGGTCCAGAGGTCCTACCATCACCTCATATAGCAGTGTTATTTTTATTTTACTTTGTGTTTTGTCTTTTTCTTTTGTACCATTAATAACAAGGAAAGAGACAAAGTAAGTTTATAATAAGATTGCTTTGAAGCTGTGGTAGGGCTCCAAGACAGTAGGTTTAGCAGTTTCCAGCACTCCAGTGTTAAAGCTTGGTGTTCGTAGTTCTTAACTGGTAATCCTGGCTTACAGGAGTCAGTGATGGGCATGTGAGTGAAGTTGCCCATTACCACACCCTGGAAGAGATTAGGTGATTCCATGCACACCTAATTTATATTGTTACATGTCAGGATGGGGTTCGGTGCAAAATGCCAGTTACGCGATGATGAGTTTATTTAAGACTTACACAATACACTAACAGTAACAAAATAAAGCAATAAACACATATAACGCACTATAACGCTTCGTAAACTTCCGTATCACTTAGATGTTCGCTTTAGGTGGCTGTATACACAAGTGTACGAATTGGAGGTAGTCTAAGTGGTTACCATAGCCATATTTGCATACATCTAATTGTATTGCAGTAACTATATTTTTTCACTTCTACTATTGTAAGAAAACAAGCAACCAAGTCGTTACCGACAGCGTAGGGAAAAGGAAGGGGACTGGCTATTACATATTTTTCTCTTCAACAGTATCGAATTTGAGTAAAGAATGTCGATATGCCTACCCCTTAAAGTACAAATATGGTCTCTATAATAATAATTGTCCATTTTTACTCAGTACCAATAGTACATACCTACTTTAGTAAATAAATATAAAAAAAATTAACAGCGCTCCTAGTGTAATAAACACTAACTATAAGTTGTCAAATTTAGTTCTCACATAAAACACTAGAGGCGTTGTATTTTTCATACAAATTTAACTACCTGTCATTATTCAGACAGACATAATAAATGATGGTAGATAAATGGTGGCTACAAAATTAAATATGGAAACAAATTATATCAATTATAAAGAAACAATGATTTATATTTTTATAAGGTTTAATAATATTTTAGTACATTTTTACATTTGTCGTAAATAAATAATTGTTTTATTGATGATATGTGTTTTATTTACTTCTTATTGAATAATTTATGAGAGGAAGGGAGACATGAAAATTCTCTTTAGAAACCTTTCACCTTCAGTAATAGGTACATCCTGACATTTTGGTAAAACGCGAATGAGGGCGTTTAGGAATATTTTTGCCACCAGCTGGCGCCACTTTAGTAAAAGGTCTTCCATTTTGACAGCGCTATCAAAACAAATATTTTTAAGTTTCTAAAATAGCGTCCACGAGGTGGCAGCACCGATGCGCCAGGTCTAGCTGTCAAGTGCTTGAAAGTAAACCCCTGATTGGCCCAATGTAACAATGAAGTGGCGCCAACTGGTGGCGAATATTTCCTAAACACCCTCATTTGCAGACTGCGTTTTAGGTACTCAGACATTAAAGCTCTACTTTCCTATAAAAGAATATAAGCAGCTGTATTCTACTTTCCACAAACTTACATAATTTATAAATAATACATACCATTTTATTACTAGACTGAAGACTCTGAGGTAGCCTAAAAAGGGAGAGGTCTGCTATAGCCGCCGAGCTTAACAGACGAGATAGTTATTTATATTTAGGTGATAAAGTTAATGCTTTCTCTGTTATCTATTATTCCTTTAGTCGCATTACTATAGTTGAACATGCTTTGAAGACGAACCATAAAGTAAGTACATAGTACTTTCACGCATGTCTCCCGAGGTAAGCAGGGTCTATAGAAGGCGGGTCGCTAGTTTTAAATAAAACAAAGTAAATATAAAATAATAGTTTATTATACAAAGTATAAAATCAGTCTTATTCTAGTTATTAATTAAATTCGTTAATTAATACATATTTTAATTAATGATTGATACAGCTATATGGCTATAATACAATGAATAAACCTTTATCTATTTTTAAAGGGTACCATGCTTTAACTTGTATTTATTCCACCAAAAATAACAAGAAATAATGTAAAATATTAAAGTAACATAATTGTTGATAACAGTCGTTACGTCCATCGAGCGATCTAAACAACACTAGATAAGAAAAAAAGGTTTAGTCCATATTCTTAACTGTTTCTTAACTAACTATGAAACAAGATTTTTTTTCGCTTTTTGCTAACTGGTTAGGGAATAAGAATATTTTATCCATTTTCCTAACTGGTTAAGAAAAGCAGTTAGGAAAATGGATAAAATATTCTTATTCCTTAACCAGTTGGGAACGCAGACCAAAAAATCTTATTTCCTAACCAATTATGATAGAGTAAACACACAAAATCCATATTCACTGCTTTTCTTAACCAGTTAGGAAAACGGATAAAATATTCTTATTCCTTAACCAGTTAGCAAAAAGCGAGAAAAAATTCTTGTTTCATAGAAAGTTAAGAAACATAGTTAAGAATATGGACTAAAGGGAAAAAAAGGGGTAAGCAGACCTGTACGTGTACCCACGTGCCGCCAGTCCCACCGTCAAAATATTTGTATGAACTTTAGTTCTCAAAACTAACACTAGGGGCGCTGTTTATTTCATACAAATATATTTTTATGTCGTTGAGATAAGTACATGTTAACTTATGTTAGAATGATTTAAAGTTAAGTCAAAGTCAAGCTAATTGCCCACTAAATACAGAAACATCATAAAATTTTTTCACTATTGTAAAGTAAGTATGAAAAGTAGATACTTTTTTAAGCACTTGTCAATAACAATAATTTGTTAACGTATACAATAAAAAAATTTTTTTTTTTCACCCCTAAACATTAATCTTTTAGTCTTTTTTCATAGCTTTTATTATATTACTACCAAAGTGATTCCACTCTTCCTGATGTTACTGAGATATAAGAGGGATGGTCAGTAGAAAATTCATTAATGTATTTCAGCTAATTACAGAACAGATAGCTACCTTTTTTTTAACATTAATGAGAAGAATATCTTTATTTTGCCTCTGTGGTTCAGAGGTACTGTGTATGGACTGCCACGCAGAGGTCTCGGATTTTTTTATATTAGCCTACCAAAGTGATTTCACTCTGCCTGATGGTAAGCAGTCAGTGAAATCCAGAAGTGGTGGACACCATTCCAAAAGCCAAACTACTGGTACGGTGGCCTCCACTTTGGCGGCTTAGTGAGATGCTTTTTCACGCCCCGCTTAAAGGACCCAGTATCAGAATTAGATGGAAGCACTGAATTAGAATTCGGCTCAGTGCAAATATTTATGTGCATAAACATGTATAATATGAATATATTTACAAAAAAGAGAATTGAAGTATGTATATCCGTATTCTAAAATCCTTAACACAAGCTATAATAATATGCTTAATTTGGGTCTAGATGGCGTTGTGTATAGTTGTGGTGGTATTATTGACATAAAAATACTACAATGTTTTGGTATAACCCTGTATTTTGTCAAGACAGTGCCATAATGAAGAAATTACAATTAGGTAGTCATTATTAAACGCAATAAACCAATGCAAACAATTATAAATTACATAAATAATTTTAAACGGTTGACAAAATAAAATTAGTTTAAGACCACAACTAAACGGCGTGTCAAATAATTTTAGTTACGTAAAATTGTAAATTATTTATGGTTGCGTAAGTTATAAGTATCTTATTTATTTATGAGGTTCTAAAGGTTACGATAACCACTGTTCAAGAGAGCAAGAAGCCCAAAAAGGACATAATTATAATCATTTTCATTTTATTTCATTCGTTACATTCGTTTCATTCGTTTCATTCATTTCAGTCATTTCATTCATTTCCGTCAGTCCATTCATTCCATTCACACCATTCATTTCATTCATTCATTTACTGTCCCACTGCAAGGCAAATGTCTCTTCTCATATAAAGAAGGTATAAACATTAATCACCACGCTTGCTCAAGGCGGATTAGTAATTTCAGACTTTTAAGTTCAGTTTTCCTCACGATGTTTTATTTCACCGTCAATAAGAGTCCAAGATAAACTTAGAAAATACATATGATTTGAAAAATCATATTGGTACTTGCACGGATTCGAACCCACTAACTCGTGTTTACGAAGCGGGTACATTTATTTATTTAGGTTAAAACCAGCAAGGATGTTTTTAGAAAACTTTCCCGCACATATTACTCTGCCTACCCCTTTTTAAAATTACATGTTTATCGCGCTTCGATGAGTATGTGGATTGTTTCTAACGCAAATCTCATAATTGCTCTGTCTCGCGTGTTTGCCTAAGTATGACAGATATATGTATTTATTTAGTTTAGCACTTATGTGATAGTAATAGGACATATTTTACAATGATACACAATAGACTATGGGCTGGCATATTTGTGCACGAAATGTCAGCAGTCTATTTATTAGACATTATTTATATACTTTCATTTTCATTTTACTTTTGTCGTTTAATTTAAGCCTGGAATTTACACCAACGTATGTGTTCCCATTTAATTTTAATTTCGGGTTTTTATGAAGTGTGAAAATGCATCTAATAAAGCCGCCATAGTGGAGGCCATCATACCAGCAGTTTTATACTTGAATGGTTCTGGGTCCCACTGACTGCTTACCATCAGGCAGACTGTAACTCTGGTGGGCTAATATAATAAAAAAAACATATATACTAACTGCAAGTTAAAAAATTATGTACCACGTAGCATCGCGCCTTTTTGCCATGAAGGAGTAAGTAGAGGTGTATATTCCTACGTTTCGCTGATTGGGATCCATGTAACAGGGGGCGAGCGTTTAGTTTTAACTGAAATTAAAAATTATCTGCTTATTTTCATTGTTTGTCATCATTATTAATTAAGTATTTAGAAAAAAGATGTTTTATGCATGTCCTTTTTTTGGTTTTCTTTTATTTTTATGTTTTTTGCACAATTAAATGTTTTTCTTTCTTTCTTTTTTTATGAGTACAATGCCAGACTTTGAACTGCAAATTTCTCGTCAAAAAATCGGAAACCGAACTGGAGAGCTTAGTTTGGCTGTCCATACACAGTACCATTGATGAGACAAAAATTTGAATTTTGAGAGTCAATTCGTCAATTAATACTAAGAATTTCTTAATAGAAAAACACGAACAGGAGATCAAACACGAGAAAATTAAATGATCATGTTTTTTAGTACGAGAAAATTTTTATATTTAAAGCAGCGCCACTAGCGCTAAGTTACAAAACTAAATTACATTGAATTTGACGGCTCATTTGTTCCATGTTTAACTTTTAAAACAATGCTTAATTTTTATGGCATGTCCGTTGGCTATGAGACAATGGCATAGCTAATATGTTTGACTTGTAATGTTTATCGTCGAAACGGCTGAGCTATTTTATTTTGTATTCTTAGAAAATAATTGAAATTGCGAACGGAATTTTTAAAATAGGTCATGAACTAAGTGACCTTGAATTTCGTTTTATTAGAAATTCTTTTGGACTTGTGACATTCATAGATTTATATGATTTATATCCATTAAAGCATCATTTTGATTGTGATCCTGGGTCTTTTAAGCGGGGCGTATAAGATCATCTTAAATAGCCGCCATATTGGAGGTCACCATACCAGCAGTTTAACAAAAAAGTTTATATGTCGTAATTTTTGTAGCAATGTGTGAATAGCTGCCTGTACAATTTATTTATCATATTTTTCCTCTTTCCTACAGGTAGTAGAAAAAGGAAGTCGCTGGAAGGCGTATGTCTATTTGAACGTGCTAATCTCAAGAACCGGTCAATTTAACTTTATTTGTTAAACGGATATACTCGTGTTATAAAATGCCATACCTAATTACACGACGTTTCGGTCGAATTACACCTACCATCTCGAATGAATAGGTATAGCATCTTTTAATAATTTCTTAAAGTTATGTGTACAAATCGTGCTCGTTTCAAATAAGAATACCGGTCTATGGGTTTTGGAATAGTTTTCACTGTAATTTAGTACGTTTTTCGAGGGACGTTTTGATACTACATTAAGCTATCATCGATGCGAAGCAAGAGTGGGTCGCTAGTCTATCTATTTATACTAATATATTAAAAGTGGAAGAGTTTGTTTTGTTGTTTGTTTAAATGCGCTAATCTCTAAAACGAACATTCGGATTTGAAAATTCTTTTTGCGTAAGATAGCCCAGTTCTTGTGGAAGGATATATGGTATATAACATCACGCTACGACCGAGGGGAGCAGAGCGGTAAGCAAAGATGTAACTCAACGCTAGTGAATGAATGAAGGTAATTTTATTTAAAAATACCTAGACTGCGTCGCTTTGCTACTTGAAATTATAATTAATGAATTTTTTTAATAATTTAGCGATTAAAAAGAGTGGCTCTCGCTTGTTCTTCTTATTAGTCTACTTGGTCAGGGAATTGGCTGTAGGTTAATTGGCTGACATTTTTGCTTATAACTGAGTGATCTAAATGAATAAATTTATTTTTATAAAAACACAGCTTCCGCTTTAGGAAACAGGATCTGTGCCACGGTGGACTTTACAATACTTACTTACTTACTTACTTAGAGTAACGGATACAAAGTAAACTCACCCCCACAGTTTCTAAAGGCTGATCAACGAAATATTAACTAATCACCTGTTAAATCTCATGTAAAGTACCTAAAAGCATGCTAAAAGCTTCTAGCTCTAGTTAGTTACTAATTAGATCAAATTAAACTAATTTTTCATGCTTTTAGCAACCCAATTGGTACTTCACATGAGATTTAACAAGTAATTAGTTAATTTTTCATTGATCAGCTTTACAGTAACTGGGGGTCAGACTCGGCACAAATATTTATGGATCACACATAGTTTTTTTTCTTTCTTTCTCGTGTGGGGATCGAACCCACAACTTCGTGCACAGCAATCGCTTGCGCTTTCACTACGCCATGGAGGCAGTGATGACGGTAATGATGAGGTTCGATTCTTGAGTCGGGTAAATAATGGTAGTGTATCTGTTAACGTAGTGCTTAGCAAAAGGATATAATTCACTTGAGTTAATACGTAATTCAGTTAAACGTCGTAAACGCCAGTAGCAATTAATTACAGTTAAATTGATTCAATTCCGTTTGGCAGATAATAGTGCGGCTAAGTGCGGTAATATTTAATGCAGTTTAAGTAAAATTACGTATGAAATACAAAAGATTACTCAAGGTACTTTGTTGGACTACTTCTGAATGGATTTAATTGAAACTTTACAATAATATAGTTCATACGTCAGAATAGCACATCGTACCAGTGGCGAAGCGTCCATATAACACGATTTCTACCGGCTTCCCTTTTAAAATATGCCCTGACCTCATTATACCTATCACTGCTTGAGTGTCTACTCAAAGTCTAACTGGCCTTCCGAAACTCAAAGTATTTTAGTCCCACCGGCTTCCCTCCTCGGAAAAGTGACTCTTCGCTACTGCATCGTACTAATATTATAAATACGACAGTTTGTGTGTATGTTTGTTACCACTCAGCGCCTAAACAATTGAACCGATTTCGATGAAAATTTATATGTAGATAGATTCGATGCCGGAGACGGACATAGGCGCCTTTTAATCCCGAAAAACACATTTTAGTGGCTATAATTTATAAATATATTGTGTTTATAATATTATTGAGTTACATTATACGCTGGTAAAAGCTAAAACTAACATAAAAGTAACACAATTATACTTATACATGGTCGTAAATATTACGTAAATTAGTTCACAACAATAAAAAGCCATTTCGGCCATGAAACAAAAACGCATTAGTCAACAAGGTAATGAAATTTCACTTCACTTACTCATTGTCACTTTTTTTACTGGAGCCTTGTTTAAATTTAAATATTTTATCTAAATTCAACGTATTCTGGTTGTAAACTGTGTGGTCTGAATCTCCCCAACTTATGGGTGTCATCCTGTCTTTAATCTCATGATTAACAGGCTCTTGGGTCACATTATCCACCATCACACCCTCAGGTATTGCATTTAAGGTTTCTGAATGGACACTAGGACTGATTTCGGGGTTGGAAACCCCTTCCAAAGATGCGCACCGATTTAAAAAGTTCATCATCCTCTCCTTATAAAACTCTGAGCTTGTATCCGTATTAGGTTTGGCTTTCGGTTGGTTTTTAATATAAAATCCGTTGTCAGAATTCGCCAAAAATATTCTCTTAATCTTTTTGCTTGGATAATGTTCGATGAGATCAGGTTTTGGAGGAATGAGCTTGCCATTTCTCGGCAATTTTCTTGTATCATTACCTTTTATTTTAGTCACAACTGATATGCGATTTCCTCTTCGTTCTACGTGTTCTTTATAAGTATTTCTCATGCCTTTATAAGAGATTTTAACGCTTAGAATTGACCATAGTAGTTCCAGAAAAGCAGCAATCAATATATTGATAGATAACACTCTTTTTGTAAACAAACTTGGGGTCTCCTCACTATCAGCGACGGGGTTAAGAGCTATAATCATATGAGACTCGTTTTTAACAATAACATCGCTGTGTTTGACTACTAAAAATTCTTTAAAAGGCACTTTATCTTTGTAAAACTCTGAAATATCTCCTTCAGAGGTTGTTATGAACCACGCTGCGATCATAATAAAGGATGTTAGAGAAACAAGAGTGGATAAACAGGACATGATAAACAACCATGTTATATTATGGTCTATATACCATTTTACAGATGCTAATATACTGGCAACCCCAGCGGCTAAACCAAATATAGTAATTAAAGCAGGAGCTAATACTAGTATGTAATTATTGTGCGTTTGATTTCCGTTAAAAACCGCGTCACTTCGATTAAGACTCAAGTCATAATTCGTTTCTGTCGAATTTATTTGAGTTTCAAAATCTGTTCCATTCTGGAAAACTTCACTGTTTGAATCAGTTTGGTTTGTCACTGCACTAGGGTTAACTAAGGCCAGACATGCTAGTAGGAACGATGTTGCAGCCAACGCGATATGCACCCAGGCTAACCCAGAAACAGTTGAAGCTGAATAACGCCTTTCCGAAGGGTACAAATTGCTGGTATCAGGCTTTGTTTTAACTTTAATTGTATACACGTCTTCCATTTTGCTAACCAAGCATTGTTTACGAATAGTTTAAAACATTTTGTTCACACAATAGATTGAGATTATTCGTTTTTTTTTACCAAAACACGTATTTTACACTCACTTTTGTCAATCTATTAGTTATTTATTCACTGAAACACAGTTTGATAATATATTTAGTGATTTAAACGTTTTTTTATTAATATTATTTTAGTTAACACGCAAAGCGAGCGTTTTACCGCACGGTTTGTAACAAACTGAAGTTTGCAGCGAAACGACATGACGTTACCAACTTGGCAGGCGAGCTGCCATCTTGAAAACTCCATTGATATCGATATTAGACTTTATTGTTCACAAGTTACGGGTTATATTATAAAATATAGTGTAAGTAAACCGTAAATAAGTAGTTTTAAAGTTTGTATAAACTTGAATAGGAGGTATGAGCACGCGATATTTTTTGTTTAAATCTGCAGTTGAAAGTGTACGCTAGTAATCTTGAACGTTATAATTATTGTTTGAAACAGCGTGTTATGATGATAAATTTAATACAGGTAGCATTGTACGTTAACTGCTATAAATGTACTTAATAGTTATTGTACTTGTTTTTGATAGGATAGGTACCTACCTAGCATTAGAAGTAACATCTACTTTGGTAGTAAATACAGTATCTAATTCCAAAAGCCATCGTCAGAAACTGCTGGTATGGTGGCCTTCACTATGGCGGCTTAGCGAGATGCCTTTTCACGCCCCGCTTAAAGGATCAAAATTAGATAGGTACATTGCGCTAGTTCCTAGATTTTATTAATTCGACTTGAATTGTAATCCATGTCAATCATCAAAAATGTTACTTACCGAATATAATAATAAGAGGTACCTAATTGAAGTGTTGCCAAAAAGAATTATTGATTTATGAGAGCACTGGAGACCCGGTCGGTCCTTTTTCTTTTTCTTGATCATCCCCATCAGCCATCGACCATGTCCATGTTACGGTTGCCACTTACCATCAGTTGGACCATGTGCTTGTTTGCCACCAAAGTTGTATTCCTACTTATAAATGTAATAAAACTAGCTTTTCACCCGCACTAAGATACCTACGTATTTAGTTTGGTTCCTGCTCCGCTCTCATTGCTCGTAGCGTCATGTTCAAAAGCCTATATACCTCCCTCAAGAACTGGGCTATAAAAAAACAATTATTCAAATGCAACGGGTAGTTCCAGAGATTAACGCGTTTAAACAAACAATCTCACAAGCACTTCACATACACTACTCCATATAAAGCCAAACGTACACTCTCACATATCAGTAGCGAAGAGTCACTTTTCCGAGGAGGGATGCCGGTGGGACTAAAATATTGTAAGCTTCGGAAGGCTAGTTAGACTTTGATTAGACACGCAAGCAGTGATAGGTATAAGGAGGTCAGGGCATATTTTAAAAGGGAAGCCGGCAGGAATCGTGTTATATGGACGCTTTGCCACTGTCAAACTCTTCCGCTTTATTTAATAATATAGATAGGTATATTATGTAGATATACTATCAGTCTAACCATCAACATTAAAGAAGTTACCGAATACAATGTAAGAGGTCAATGAAGTGTGCTACAAAAGCGACAGTTTTTATATGACATCCTATCTTAAAGCGGTATTAAATTATCATATAAATATGATTTCTTATCTGTCGAATTCTATGTTCATAGATAATCACATGTAGTTATTATACCGTCATATGTTCTTCATTTAAAAATGATTCCTACACATCTTTGATCATATTTCTATGATAGTCTTTAATCATGACGGGTTACAAGCGTTATGTACTAATAGTAGTTACTTGTGCAAAAAACCGACAAACACTAGTCTAATTTCATGTAATGAGGCTTCCGCACAAACTTGTATTACTGTTTGTCTATGGGAATCGGGTCTAAAGATTTTATCTGTTAAATATTATACAAACACCAGCTTCCCGCGACGTGGTTTAAGTCGCTTCTTTGCTTACTGCTCTGCCCCCGTCGCCAGTAGCGTGATAAGGTGCCGAAAATTAGGAGAACCTTAGGGTCATTAGGCTGCCGGAGCTCTTTGCGCCTTTACCAATGATATTCTATTTAATATTTAACTAGCGACTCGCCCCGGCTTCACACAGTATTATGCTGATACTAAATATAGAACACTGCAGTGGCGAAGAGCCCATATAACCCGATTCCTACCGGCTTCCCTTTGAGATAAATCACAAAGACTATAATATCTATCATAGTGTAGAAAATAGACCATACGTCGTGCTTCAAGGTAAGCAAATTTTGCGCCGGCTTCCCTCTTACAAAACGTCACTCTTCGCCACTATAGAACAGAATGTCTTTTTAAACAACGTTCACAGCTTTTTTTTCATTAGATAATACAAACATGTTTTCTTTAGAGGCCGGCGGCTCCCAGACGGTATATACCACCGCAACCGATAAGTCCCTGAATTACATTAGAAGCCTCTTAAATTACCAGTGTTTCTCTACTATATTTTGCACGTATTATAAATACCTTCCTCTTGAATCACTCTATCTATTAAAAAAACCGCATCAAAATCCGTTGCGTAGTTTTAAAGATCTAAGCATACATAGGGACAGACCGCGAGAAGCGACTTCGTTTTATACTATGTAGTGATAGTGTCTCTCGTCGCCGTGCGTAACGCAGACTAAAGAAAATACGTTCCAATTAGGACGTTTTCGGGTCTCAACTTATCTATTGAATATCATTGGCCTTTACTGACTAAGTACCTATTCGAAACTGTCGTGTAATACGAGACTTTTCTAAAGAAAATCATTTTACCCGACCCGGGCATCAAACCGTAGTATTCTGCTTCCTAATACCATTAAATAGTTTTAAAAATATTTTTTCTTCTTTATCAATGTATGCGACTACTAACTATTTAGTGTAGGCAGCAATATGAATGCGTTTCACAAGTATTATAATTGCATCTTGGCTAAGGTCGTCTAGTATCCATCTTAGTATTATGGCCATCACACATACTAGGCACATTACTAGTTCTATGTAGGTATTCTACATAGCCTAGACTAAGTATCTAATAAGCATCCTACTAATATTACTTATAAATGTGTGTGTGTGTTTGTTACCACTCATCGCCTAAATGGCTGAACCGAATTCACTGAAAATTGGTACCTAGAAAAATAGATTAGGTGCTGGAGACGGCCATAGGCTCCTTTTTTGTGGTTCCCGAGGGAGAAAATACATTTTAGGCGGGCGAATCCGTGGGGAGCAGCTAGTAATAACATACAAATCGTAACAATAGTAATTAAAACTAATAATAATAAAATTATGAAATACTTAGGTGATGTTGAACAAGAGAAAGGACACGACAACAAGCGCTCATAACCGGGAGATATGTTTGGATTGCCTCAGCGTTCTCTATAAATCTCTGCTTACCCCATTAATGACAGACGAGCGTGAAGTTATGTATGTATGTATTCAGTATCTAATATTTAAAAATCTAGTATATGTACATAATATATTCAGTAAAAACGATACTATTATATACAGCGGTAGAGTTTGTTAATTTGTTTTTTTGTTTGAACGCGCTAATCTCTGTAACTACCAGCTGAATTTAAAAAAAATATTTTGCGTATGATAGCCCAGTTCTCGAGGAAGGTTATAGGGTATGTAACATCACGCTACTGGCGACGGGAACAGAGCAGTAAGCAAAGACGCGGGTGAAACCACGCTGTGGAAAGCAAGTGTAACAATAAATTCGTCACCGCTAAGTTTTATAAGGTTAGGACAATAACCATTTGTTTCCTTAAGAAGTTTTCTCTTAAGTATTACCTCACATTATTATGTTACTTAGTAAACAAAGAATTATTATTTTTATTCTGTAACGACTTCCATTTTTTATTTCAGTTCAAGAGAAATCTTATTTCTTCTGTTGTTTTAAATTGAGGTTATATATTTTTTTAAACATGATGTAAACGCAAACTTATAAACGCGGAAACAAGCTATTTTTATAGTAAACTAGCTATTGCCCGCAGTTCTGCCCGCGTGAATGTAGGTTACATCCCATTTTCCAAACAAACTTTTTTTTTTCACTTTCATCCTCTATTTCAAAGCCAATTTTTTCTCGATAAAATATATATAGCCTATGTTGTTTGCCAAGGTCTATTTTATCTCTATACCAAAATTCATCAAAATCGGTTCAGTGGTTTAGACGTGAAAGCGTAACAGACAGACAGAGTTACTTTTGCATTTATAATATTAGTAAGGATACCCACATTACGTTGCCTTTACCTAGCCGTGTGTAATGCAAAGTCTCTGCCTTCAACATAAAAGAAAACTAAAAGCTATCACTCAGGACTCAGGAGTAGAAATATAACAGTTGTAACGATCTTCAAAAATCATCGCCATTAAAATCGTGTCTTAATCAACCTAGACACAGTAATTAAACAATTGCCATGTTTGATTCGTGCCAAGATTGACTAACTGCAGTCATCAATCGAAATTGGTGGAACATATTGTAACGCGTATTGTCTGTCTTAATCTTATACCTACTATTATAATTATAAAGCTTAAGAGTTTGTTTGTTTGTTTGTTTGAACGCGCTAATCTCTGGAAATACCAGTCGGATTTGAAAAATAATTTTTGCGTATGATAGCCCATTTCTCGAGGAAGGCCAATTATCATACAGCCTGACGCTGACGAAGTAGGGTCATGAAAAGAACTGGCAGAACCTTAGGTCACTCTTTTTAAAGCGCCATTTTATTACAATTCCTTTTTATATGTAAGGTTAGCGTCCTACAGAGGATTTTCACCCGCGTCTTTGCTTACTGTTCTGCTCCCGTCGCCATAGCGTGATGTTACATAACTTCATAGCATAGGGTGTTTAGTAAAATTTAGGCGCCACTTTGGTAAAAGGTCTTTCATTTTGACATCGTTATCAAAACAAATATTTTTCAGTGTTCATTTCCAATTTCGATGTTGAATTTACGAAATGGATAATTCACGTGCATACGGACAAAAGAAAATTGTTGAGAGGGCGCCCACGAGGTGGCAGCACCGATGCGTCAGGCCTAGCTGTCAAGCGCTTTTTGAAAGTTAACACCTGATTGGCCCAATGTGAAAGTGGAAGTGGCGCTAACTGCTGGCTAAAATTGTCATAAACAACTTTTCATTGAAAAGTCGGTGGAGTTTGTGTAGTTTTAAGAGAGCGTCTAGGACTCAATTTCCCCTCTCGGTCTTCTATGGTTTCTTCTACCTTACTTGAAAGGTCAGCAAGTTCATGACTAAGGTAACGTTTTTTTTAAATATTAGCCTACCAAAGTGACTTCACCCCGCCTGATGGTAAGCAGTCAGTGGAATCCAGAAGTGGTGGCCACCATACTAAAAGCCATCGTCTTAAACTGCTGGTATGGTGACCTCCACTATGGCGACTGGGAATGCGGTTAGGAGAAGAGAATGAGGGAGGTGGAGAAAGAGGAAAGGGCGGCAATTGGGCCTCCGGCGCTCTCACTCACCGAACCAAACGCAGTAGTACGCATACTACTACTCTTACGTCGATCCTCTATGAGAGTACCACTCCGGACGACCCGACCCATTCATGCTGAAACCAGCGTTGATCTACTACCGTTAAATCACATGCCATCAGGTAGACCGTGTGCTTGGTTGCTATCGAAGTTGTTTATATGTAAATATTATAAAAGTCAATACTTAAATGTTAGATTTTTAGAGTTTCAACTTTTACAGTAACATTACGTAAGTAGGTAGATATAGGTACAATAAAATACTAACCTTTTGTATTTATAGTGAGTGACGAATTTTAAGTATAATTTTGCTTTGCAATAACAAAAGTAAATAAGTGTACATTTTATAGACTGTGGTAAATCTAGTCTGAATTAAGAATTTCTACCAATTTAACAATAATACATTTAAAAGTAATACCACAAAACTGTTATAATGCGATCCAATTTGGGATGTTATACCTCCTGAACTCCACTAACTGCTTACCCTCAGACAGAGTGACGTCACTTTGGTGGGTTAACATAAAATAAATACATTATCTTTCATCAACTGGCTAACAAGATTTATTTGACTGGTTGAATGGCACTCAAAACTAGTTTTGAATAATCTCTGCTTACCCTTGGAATTAATGAGCGTGAGTAATATTAATTGCAAATAAATCCAATGCCGTGAATATGTGATTTATAAAATCGTGACCATCGTCTTGCAATACTTCGTGTAGATGATGCTAGCACGCCTCCCTCGCTTCGCAAAGGTATCCGCTTCGCATCAGGTACCTAGTAGTACCTACTTAATGTTGTTGCCAGTTTCCCGCCTAATTTACTATTAAAGTTGCGGCTCGGCTCATACAGGTGATACGTTAATATAATAAAAACAATATCTTTAATTACAAACGCAAAATATAACAGTGAAAACCACATCTAAATTCATCGGGTGGTTCTCGAGATTAGCGCTTTCAAACAGGCAGACGCTTTTCAGCGTCCTGTCTCGCTCATCATCAGCCGAATGACGATCGCCCGCCACTATTTGACTGCCTCTATGATTCGGTGGTACTGTGTATGGACTGCCACGCAGAGATCGTGGGTCCGATTCCCGCTCAATGCTAATTTGTGTGCATGGACTTGTCTTTTTGCATTGGGCTGGGTGTTTCTATGTATGTATCAACAAAAAAAGTATTGAAGTATGTATATCCGCATTCTAGAACCCATAACACAAGCTATAATATATGCTTATATTGGGTCTAGATGGCGTTGTGTGTAGTTAGTATTAGGGTGTTTTGCGGTGAGTCACAGTGTTCAAAATCTTCACTTCGCATCAATGGAAGTGCTGTGATTGGCCAATTCAAAGTCCGCTCACAGTGGAAACAGCAGTTCCTGCCCTGGGTTGGAAAAATCATAGATCCAGAGGCCCTAGACAAGTGGCAAAGATTTCTATTCTATTCATAGGATAAATAAAAAATGTGTGGGATTGACATAAGCTTTCGACAATGTTAGCGTTAGCATATGTCGATTCCATACATTTTTTAATCTATTCTATGAATAGAAGGCTTGTCTAGGGCCTCAGGGCTGCGCTCTGAAGTTAGTTATCCAAAATCGCATAATATCAGTTCAATTCCTTTTCGTTTCCCTCATTATCCCCTTCTTTGTTTACAATCGGCTAACTTATTTATATTTTCTTACGAACATAGGTACATACATGTCTTCCATTAATGGGGTAAGCAGAGACTAAAGAACGCCATTAACTGCGGTCTAAACATACCTCCTTTACCTCTTCAAAATTCATTAATCTTTTACTTTTAATAAACACACGTCGGTAACGGGTGCTTATTTGTGCCTATTGTCAACATAACACCTATTTCACGGTAATACTATATTACTGTGAAATAGGTGATAGGTGATAAGTTGATAACCGTTAAATAATGTAACCTTAACATCTGTATTATGTACCTACCTATGATTCACAATAAAGAATACTATGACCGTGCCTATTTGGTCCGCGTATTACCGTCTAGTTCGACTCCTACCACCTATTCCAGTTATTTTCGCTCCATAAATCTCTTTCGTTATCCTACTCCATACAACTTAACATACTCCCTTCAATTTTAGTCACTATAACTTCAATCCATTCTTCTCTTAATACGCTATTCCTTACTCTGACAGATTAATTCCACACAAATGCTTCTCAGTACTCTCATAGCGCTCATAGCTTGTTGCACACACTGAACGGTAAACGATCAGCGGGTGCAACCAAGAGTGCGGCTGCCCTATGGATGGGTGACCGCATAGTGGTATTTGATCTGAGCGTGCATGCTTCGGGGGGCACGTTAAAAGTCGGTCACGGTTGTTACCAAGTTGATAACAGTCGTTAGGTCAAGTCGGATGCCTCTATGGGCGACCTGAACAAATCCTGACACTAGGTTGACCACTAACCACTCGAGAAAAGAAGAAGTACTCTCATCCTTCTTATTCTGTTTCTACAATACTCAGAGAACATAGCCATGCCCCTAAAAACCCTCAAGCCATACCTATATATGCTTGTTTTTCTAATACTAATATTATAAATGCGAAAGCTTGTGTGTGTGTGTGTGTGTGTGTTTGTTACTAATCAGCGCCTAAACGACTAAGCCGATTTCGATGAAAATTTGTATACATAGATTTGGTGCCGGAGACGGACATGGGATACTTTTTATTCCGAAAATCGGTCTTGTTTCCGAGTTACATTAATTAAATACATATCATTTTACTTGCGAGCGAAGCCGCATGGCGCAGCTAGTATGATCTAAATGAACAAAATAAATGGTAATAAGAACTGGCCATTACCTAGTTGTAACAATTATTAAAATCGTGAGAATCCGCCGACCTTGAGAGGTCCGCTGTATTATATAAATCGATGTAAAGATTACGTATACTCGTATTATATAAAAATATGGTATTATTTAATTGTGTATAAGACTAGTACGAGGTCGCGTGTTTGATTCCCAGGCACTGAGGTTAGGGGCGCTAATACATACACATTTGCTATGATCTAGGTGAGGCGCAGCTTCGCAGATGTAGTATCAAATTTCCAACGCTACCCATCCGGCGAGAGTATATGTGCACAGAGGGGCTTTAGTCTATAGATACTGTACTAGCTTCTGCCCGCGACTTTGTCCGCGTTAAATTACGATTTACTGCATATTTTGGCTAATTAACATAATCTATAGGTACTAATATTATAAATGCGAAAGTAAAAACGCAGCACAAAATGACACACAACGTAAACCTACGATAAGTGTGGGGACAATTTTTGTACCTACTTTACCTAAACTAGACACCGTATCTGGTACCTAGTTACTTGTATTACCTACTTAGTTTTTAGCTAGGTACGAGTAGCAACGAAACTCTGTAATGTTTGATGTATCAACAAATTTAAAACAACCTTGAATAAAATATAATTCTCGTTAGGACCAGATCACTAATTTATACATTGATTCATAACGACTTCTAACCGCTGTTATTTTTAAAACTGATAACAACAACAAAGTCCATTCATGATAATTATCATCATGAAAGAAGTCCACTGATGCACATAGGTAAACGGGAGCGGAGCAGTATTATATCGACGATGGAAAGAAAAAACTTCTTCTTTCTTTCTTTCTTACTTTCCAAATAGGAGTTAATAGTTTCTAGTAAGAATATTTCTATTTATTATTTTATTATTTTACATGACTACAATACAAGAGGTAAGAATTTTCGCAACTTTTCTTAAACGCCAAATCTTGTGATAAAGTTAGGTAAGTACTTACTTGCTTTTTATATTAAAGAAAATATGATTAAAAAAAAATTTAAGCTTATTGCCCACATTTTGCCATTTGGCGATATAGAAGTTTTAATTCCTTTCCACCGTCGTTATAGAAGAACGATTTGGTTTTATGTAAGTAGATAAGTAAGCATGTTTGTTATGGATAAACTGAAAACCTGCATATGTAACTGTTTTAAAATGTTCTTTTACTTTTAAAAAGCTACAATATAACGGGTAATATAGGCGATATTTTTGTGATACCTATAACGCAGTGTAGCGCGGGTGAAGGCGCTAGACTGGCAGCAGTTACTAGAAACTTCGTCTTCATATGGCTTGAATAATCCCCAATCTAGATCAGATACGTTAGGTATGACACATTTTTATGATCAAAGCATCCATTGTTTATAAACAAGTCCATATCAATTGTGTAACGTTTATTTTATAAACTTTTTGACCGTTATCACTATCATTCATAAAGATATCGGAATAACAATTTTAAAGAAGTGATAGTGGTTATACTCCCTGCATCCACTAAAATCCATTTTAAAGATCCATTAATGGGTCTTTATCCACTCTTGTGTCCACTTTATTCCCTGATCTTGGCTGACAAACGGTCCACCTGATGGTAAGTAATAACCGTCATCGATCGACACAAAGTCCCCTGCCTAAAACAAACCAAAAAGAAAGCAACCCTTTTTTTTGTGCTGAGGCTAAGTACATTGAAATATTATACCCTATACTCCCAAAATTAATACGAATCTAATGACACCTCACAGGTTAAAATTCATTAAGCCACTTAGGCTAGGCTTTAGAGCGTGTCAAAGAAATATAATTAATAATAATAATAATAATATTCTACCACATTCACACAGCGCCATCTAGCCCCAAATTAAGCAGTTATATTTGCTTGTGTTATGGGTACTAAACAATTATATAGATACCAACTACATCGCTTGAAAAACATGATCCTCCTTGAATTCGAGAGTCGGGTAAAAACAACGGATCTGTTGCTGACTATATAGAAGGAGATGAGCAAGAAGAAATAATGGCACCGAGACAGTAATTGGGCTGACGCCGGCGCGGCGCGCTTACTCGCCGAAAGAAACACAATCATGACAACTAATATTTTAACACTCTACAATGTTGTTATTACGATATCTATAGTCCCAACGGTAACGGTCACTAACGGTCGCGACCGAAATAATCAAAAGTACCTTATTATTCAACAGTTTCATAATCTGTTAACACAAATACATAATAATAATATTAGATAATTGAACTGTAATAATATAATTATGTAAGTAGGTGCCTATGTTTAAGATAATTTATATACTTACTTAAAGTTACTTACTTAGGTACTTAAGTACTACCCCCCCAACGGGGTTCTCGCCTTGTCGCGGCGGGGGGGCTTAGTAGCCGTGGTTACCAAGGACCACGGTGAACCAAGAGGAACCCCAAGGAGGCGCCGCTCCTCTGGGCTTTGCCGTTAAGCCCACGATGGAGCGGCTCTGGTGGGCTGCAGTGTTGCTTCGGCGACACTGCGGCTGAGGAGTGGCGGGGCCGCGGCGGGAGAGGAGTGCCGGTATAACGGTGCGCCGCTCTCCCTACCTTCCGCGGCCCCGGCGGGGCCGCAACCGCCAGATTGCGGACGCGGTGGGGCCGCAGGGGAAGAGGAGTGTCGGTATTGCGATGCGCCGTTCTCCCTATCCTCTGCGGCCGAGTTGGCCTGCGGGCGGCGATCGGGCAGTCGCCGCCCGAACAGCACGGGCCCGAGACGGCAGTGCGCGTGTTCCGCACGCGCCTCTCGAAGGAGGGGGGGCTAGGCCCCTAAATCGGACGGGGCCCGCTCGCGGTGAGCGGGCCATGGCCCGTCGGGGTCGCGGATGAATGCGCAAGCGACTCCCGTGACCCCGACACTCTGGCCGTCTGGAGGAACACCGTGGGTTTTAGTCGGTATGCTGGCCGCGCTTTGAGTGCGGTCGGAGAGTCCGACATAACCCCCGCCTTGCCCGGGCGGGTGCGTATGCGTAATGCATTTCCCACGTAAAAATAAAAAAAAAGGTACTTAAGTACTAAATATACAAGCTTACCGTGACGCGGTTTCACCCACATGAGTAGAAAAGCTCATGTGCTTTCACCCGTGTCTTTCCTTACTGCTCTGCTTCCGTCGCCAATAGCGTGATGTCATAGCCTTTGTGTTTGTGTTAACCACAGTAACACATTCTTACGCTGGTCTGCATGTATGTTAAGGAACTATGTATTTTTGTAAAACAGCATCCACAATACTTTAGTTTATATTCAAATAAGGTAGCAAGAAATGATAGAAACAAGTTTAAACTCCACCGTCCGAGATATCGTTTAGATATAGTGGAGAAAAACGCATATATTAAGGCTATAGAAGTGTATAATAAAATACCAAATAGGTTCAAGGAATTACCGCTATTGCTGTTCAAGAAAAGGTTGACAATGTGGCTTGCAGATAAATGTTTTTATACATTAAATGAATTTATGACATACAAAGAAAATGATAATACTTAATTAATATTAAAATTGACTATTTTATATTGTTCTACTTTTTAATCAGATACTTTTAAATAATATTATAACTTGACTATAAAAATTGACATCCTAACATAAAAAATATATTTTGACATTATTAAAAAAAAAAAAAACTATTGTATTATCTAAAGTTATTGTATTTAATATTAGTAATTAATAAGTTTAAGATTCACAAGCCATTGTTATGGCAGAATGTAATAAGTACCTATTATGTTAATTTCTACCACCACTTTTTGTCACTACATTCTTGTGAATAAATAATTGATTTGATTTGATTTGATTTGAACCTTTTAAGAATTTGTCTCTTCTTGTCTGTGTCAAATAAATATATATTCTTTCTCTCTTTCTTTCTTTCTATAGCCTTCCTCGTAAACTGGGCTATCAAATGCAAAAATATTTAATCAACTCCGACTGGTAGTCCTAGAAATTAGCGCGTTCAAACCAAACAAACTCCTTCGCTTAATATAATAAATAAATAAATAAATAAATAATATGTGGGCACTATCACACATCGTCATTTAGTCCCAAGCTAAGCAGAGCTTGTGTTATGGGTACTAGATAATTGAAATATAATACATATACCTACGTACGTTTTTTTTTTTGTAAATACATACTTAGAATACATAGAAAACACCCAAACTGAAGACAAATACAAATGTTCATCACATAAATATTTGCCTTCTGCGGGAATCGAACCCACGACACCCGGCGTCGCAATCAGTTACACTAACCACTAGACCAACGGTGCAGTCAAGTAATCATAATGCTTACAGTTCTATTTATATGCAAATAATACATTGAAAACTTCCATTGCGTTATTTTCATAGTAAAATAAGTGTAAGGATTATGGTTACTTACTTTATAAACAGCTTTTACGTAATTCTAAGAAGTGTTCTGAATACATTTTTAAAATATAGCTCCGATTAAATAATAAAAATAAAAAGCACGAAAATATGACAATAGATTGCGACGTTACCACTCTTTTGTGTGAACGCTCAGTTATTTTTGTATTTTTAGTTCTGTTTGCTTTTGTTAATCATATTTTTGTGTCTAATATTTTTATTATTTCAATGCTTAGATAACACAGCCATCTCTATAGGTTACGGTTACCACTTACCATCAGGTGGACCGTATGCTTGTTTGCCACCAAAGTTGTACTTATATAAAAAAGCAGTTGCTTCTTATGATACCTGCCTACCCACCGGAAAAGTTCGTTATGAAATGAAAAGTTCGTTATGAAATGAAATGAAATGAAATATATGTTTATTCATATAGGTTAATTAAATTAACACTTATGAACGTCAAAGTTTACAAAGTTCGCTGACGAAGTAGAGCCATGACAAGAACTGGCAAGAAACTCAGGCCACTCTTTTTAATCGCCAAGTTATTAAAATTTTTGTAAGTTACAGTTTCAAGTAGCATGCAAAGTGACGCAGGCAATGTACTTAACTCTATAGATACTTAATTACTACAGCTTTCTATGTTGTAAAGAAAAATTAAAAAGTAAAATGTGTGCTTTACAGGCTGCCTCAATTTGCATATTGCTACAAAAGGTAAAGGCAACATGTTGGTCTATGGTTCTATCGGAGACCATAGGCATGAGAATGATATAAAAACTCTTTAATTATTTATTATGTCAGAAAATAAATAAAAAGCCACAGAATATTAAATACTTTCGTGACTTTACTTTTGACTGTATTGATCAGAATGTGTTTAAGACATCAAAATTCTAAAAATCTTATATTTTACAGATTTTTATAAATTAGTGTGTAAGCATTAATGTGTTTTTGGAAAGACAACTTTTCTAATAATTTATAATGTAAGTATTCGTTTTATAATTCTCTTCTTTTTACTTAAACAAGTAGACCGCAAAACATAATAATATAATATTGTCCCACTAGCTTTTCGTAGTGCGGTTTCACCCGCGTCTTTGGTAACTGCTCTGCTCCCGTCGCCAGTAGCATAATGTTACATAACCTATGACCTTCCTCAAGACCTGGTCTACCATACGCAAAAATTATTGAAAATCGACTGGTAGTTACTGAGATTAGCGCGTTCAAACATGCAAACAAACTCTTCTGCTATAAAAATAATAGTATAGAATGTAGAATTATAATTAATTTTAATGTGCAAAGACCTCTTCTCATACTGAGAAGGGATGAGCATCAATCCCCACGCTTGCTCTAGGCGTATTGATTTGTTTCTTTTAAACGTTCAGGTTTTTACATAGGTATGCTTTCTTCCCTATCAGTAATGTATCTAACCTAATATCTTATCTGTGGTAATCTATATATATTTATATGAATCCCTATTTCCCTTGGTCATGGCATCACGCGGGAACGGTTAGATCAATTTCGTTAATTCCTTTTTTGTTGTGTTTGTTATTGTCAGGAGAAGGTTCTTATGAAAGAAAAACTAAGAAAATTGCGTGGTGATTTAGAAAGTCTAAGATTCTTAACCATCATATTAAATTTAAACCGCTAAACCAATTTTAGTGAATATTGGTATGTAGATAGGTTTAGTTTCGGGACATAGGCTACTTTTTATTCCGAAATTTGCTCTGTTTCCCGAGTTACATTAATTTTCACGCGGGCGAAGCCGCAGGGCGCAGCTAGTGTGTAATAAAACAATAAAGACACGGGTATCATGAGATTCTAACATGCCCGCTTTCCAATTTAAAACCTAAAGAAAACATCGCAAGGAAACCTAGACATGAAAATTTTAAAATTGTTTGCATTGAGCAAGCGTGACGAACAATGCTCATGCCTTGTCTAAAAGTATGTCCCTGCTGTGCGATAATAACAAACCGATGGATGTGGGCGGTTCACGAACGGCCAAGGTGACGAAATTGGAGAAGCCCTATGTCCAGCAGTGGACTTCTTTTGCCTAATAATTGAAGACCTATGTCCAGCAGTGGACTTCTTTTGCCTAATAATTGAAGACCTATGTCCAGCAGTGGACTTCTTTTGCCTAATAAGATGAAGATACTAAGTACCTTGCTATCATGTTCAAAGTTTATTTTAATTTTATTACTCTCTTTATTTAAACTTTTTCATATTCATTACATTTTTAAATAAATATTTATAAAAAAAAAATACGCATAAAAAAATATGAAAAATAGATTACCAGCAATGAGACTTGAGTCCAAGCTACCGGCGGTTAGGGTTCCAGAGACAGGAACCTCCTCACAATACGTGCCGTGTAAGCACTGCCTTCTGGATCTGGCTCTTAACCCATCCACGTAATGCGAGCCTCTTTATGTGATGGTCGAGGCACTTTGTTATTAAACAAATTTACGGTGATTATCGGCACAATGACAGCAGAATCCACAACCCAAAAGTCGACAATCTCTAATGTTATTATTATTATGTTTCAGGATAATAGATTGTCCAGAAGGAGGGCGTAGTTGTTGGCGCCCTGACCTCTTGTTATTTGTAATACAGTTATTGAAAATGAATGTAAGTAAGAGATTTGCTATTATATTAACTAGCCCTATACGGCGCGGTTTTACCCGCGTTAATTTACATTTTTCTTAATTGCTCTGCTCCTGTCGCTAGTAGCGTGATGTTACATAGCATAAAACCTTCCTTAAGAACTGTGATATTAAAAGCAATAAAGAATGATTGAAATCCGACTGATACTTGCAGAGATAAGCGCGTTCTAACAAACAAACAAACTGTTCCGCATTGTATATTAGTTTAAATATACCTACTTTATACTTTCGCGTTGCATGATATAAATTTATAAACGTACGGGAATTAACGCAATCATGCATTAGATATTTACATACCTTATTTTGCTTGCCGTGGTCATGCTTGTGAGCACAGCCGGTGGTACCTGGTCGAAACGTCAAGCAAAATAAGGTATGTAAATACCTAATGCATGATCGCGTTATTTCCCGTATGTTTATAAATTTATACCTTTTTTTTCGTGGGAAACGCATTACGCGTACGCACCCGCCTGGGCGACTCTCCGGTGGCTGTCTCCGGCCACAATGAGACAGCGGGCGGCACTTTAACCCGTTTAACCCGGCGTTACTTAAAAAAGTAGAGAGTAGCAGTAGAGTAAAGTAGAGTAAGAAAGTAAATGAAGATTTTTTTTTATTAACCTACGAAGATGACTCCACTCTGCCTGATGGTAGCAATCAGTGGAATCCAGAAGTGGTGGTCATCATTTCAAAGGCCATCAATCCTAACTGTGGTCATAGAATATTTTTACCCTTTTTCACATTCAGTCCTTTTCTAAATTATACCCAACAAAACAACGTATTGATCTAGCGCCTACATAAATATTAATAAAAATGGATATACTTTTTGCTATTAATTTCTTACAGGCGTCACTAATAGTAACGGTTTAGGTTAACTAAAAATATCAAGTACATGATAGACAAATAATGTAAATGTTGTTTTTGTTTGAAAATATAGGGATGAAAAAAATACATGCATTTATTATGAGGACAGCAAAGCGGAGTAAGTATTTCAAAGATTTCGTGTTTTTTTATTTTGTTTGTTCCGATTTAACTCAGATCTACGTAACTGATTTAAAAATTATTTTACCTTTACCATCCCTACTAATATTATAAATGCGAAAGTAAATCTGTCTGTCTGTTACGCTTTCACGCCTAAACCACTGAACCGATTTTGTTGAAATTTGGTATAGAAATAGATTAGACCTCGGGGAACAACATAGGCTATCTTTTATCGCAAGAAGCTTGAAGGGATTGAAATAGGGGATGACTGTTTGTATGAAAAATCGGCGAATGTAAACAGAGATATAACAGACATTTACGCGGGCGAAGTTGCAGGCAAGAGCTAGTACACTATATTTTATTATATTAAACATATTTTTCAGTCATTTTCAAAATTTTAATATTTCAGCGCCTTTGCAAATCTGAGGCCCTAGACAAGTGGCATAGATTTCTATTCTATTCATAGAATAGATAAAAAAATGTATGAGATTGACATAAGCTCTGGCGTTAGTTTATGTCAATCCAATACATTTTTTAATCTATTCTATGAATAGAATAGAAATGTTTGACACTTGTCTAGGGCCTCAGATTATTGCAATACGTCAAATATTGCTAGGTACCGCAAGCAAAGCGAGGGCGAATGTCTAGTAACATTATAAAGTATATTGTTTTAGCACATAAGTCTTAAAATCAAATCGTGACACCATGGAGAGGGATGGTAGCCGGTTTTTGGTGGTCATCAAACGTCTGCAAAATGATGGCATTGTGTTTACTGTGTTAAACAAACCGAAGTCAGCTCCGATTACGCAGTTTAATGTTAATGGTTTGTAGCAGTCCAAGATATTTAAAAGTACGAACTTGTTTATCTACTACCTATTCCCCTGTCGCTCATGAACGACACAGAGTCTCTAGCATTGCACCTGCAATGCCAGGAACTTGTTTAAGAGTTGCGGGAGTTGAGGCAAAAGAAAAGGGGAGAAATTAGATGTTTAAACGGTACATATAAAGAGAAATCGGCCACTCCTGATAACCAGGAGTTACACTGACGCACTTCTTCTAAGTAAAATATATGTACTGCTACTTGATAATGCTTAGCGCAGTAAAACACACGACCGGTTTTTACTCGCTTTACTACGAGACTGCAGTAGGTACAATAAAAGCTTATAACAACATACGTTACAGGCAAAATTGCTAGGTATCTATAGGTACTTTGCGAGCAAGTAGCGAAAACAAACTAATAATGTAAGTTTGCTAGGACTACTGAAGCACCAGTGCTAATGACTACATATATTTGCAGGCAGCAGATCATACAACAGAGCGTCGGTGGAAACAAATACCGATGTGCGTAATGTGAACAAGCATGTACAGATTAATAATGGTAGATTCGCAAGCTCTTACCAGGTAACTGTATTAATTGTTTTTTTTTTCACATGCACACAGCGCCATTTAGCCCCAAATTAAGCAATTATATTTGCTTGTGTTATGGGTACTAAACAACTGATATACTACTTATATACTTTTTTTCTTTTTTTTTAAACACATGCATATTATAGATAAATTACACCCAGACACAGAACAAACAATCATGCTCTTATCACAAAGGTTTGTCCTGGGTGGGAATCGAACCCACGACCTCCGGCTTAGCAGTCAGGGTCACTAACCACTAGACCAACAGGCCAGTCGATTTATTATAGATTAATAGTAAAATTTGATCTGGGCGTCTCTGTGCTTCGGATGACACGTTAAAGATCCCAGTTATTATCAAGTTGATAACACTCGTTAGCTCTAGTCAGATGCCTCTATGGTCGAGCTAAACAAAGCCTGACATTAAGTTGACCACTAACCACTCGGTAATAAAAGACTAATGTAATAAATAATACAGGTGGCTCACTGCAGAGTAAATCCTTCGGCGCCTCTAAATACCGTGTCAGAGTTCCCACCTCAACGAAACAACCCTAGCCATAGTAAGTACCTAATCTTAAATGATTTCTACTATAGGTATAAGTAAAAGTGACTGTAGCACCTCTGATCAAAATATGAGAAAAACGGATATAAGAATAATAAGAAATATATTACGGTAGTAGATCCACGCTGGTTTTAGCACGTATGGGCCGGATCGTCCAAGGAAGTACTACCGAAGATCGACGTAAGAGTAGAAGTATCTATATGCGTTTCGTTCGGTGAGTGAGAGCGCCGGAGATCCAATTTTCTCTCTTTCCTTTTTCTTACGTTTTTAAGTCTTTTTCCTTACGACAGGAGCAATGCCAGTGACTCTGAAGTCGTTAATGAGCGACAGTTACCACTTTTCGTGGGCTGTTTGCTCGTCTGCCATTGCTGGCAATAAAAAAAGGAGCTGTCCGATCACCAACTCGTCTGCCGACTCTATTTCTTTGGAAAAAGCTTATGTTCAGCAGTTAACGTCTTTGGCTAAGTAATAGTAAACCTCGTTTTTCGTAAACGTCAAGATGACTGAAAGAAAAAACACACCTGATTTGTCACCATTTCTCTGACCAGAATATGACTGCCTCCGTGACGCAGTGGAAACGCAAGCGACTGCTATGCACGCGGTTGTTGGTTTGATCTCCACACGGAACAAAGACTGTGTGATCCATAAATATTTGTTCTGAGTCTAGGTGTACTTTGTGTCCGTTAATTGTATGTTTGTAAAGTCCCCGCGACACAGATCATGTACCCTACTGTGGAAGTTTTAAAACTTTTAAATAAAGTAGCTAATACGTAAATTGTTATAATATGCATGAGTTTTTTGTTTAGGGACTGGATAATAACAGTAGTTATGCAAGTCCCATTGTAACTTAATCTCGATGTAACAACTGGGATTGTGTTTTTTTAGATGCAAGTCACTTTGAGGTTGGTGGTGAAAGTAGCCGGCACCACGAGCCATGCCGCTTTAGAGGAGGTCTTACGTGGCCTGATAGAGGTAAGCCAAGTTTCAGCTTTTGTGTTTTTTTATCTGGTATAAATTCAGGATTCCTCAATATTTTTCTTCGGTAATTTGGTAAGCTCATATAAAAAGAGTAATTGTACCTACATATCTAATGAAACTAATATCGTAAAAACTCTATAAAAAACTAACCCACCAAAACCTGCAGAACAGCCAATAAATAATTTGAGTTCTTACAAACAGCCAATAAGAAATCATTTTGATGGACAACAAAAAAGAAATAACTTGTTATATATCTAGTATCTACATATTATCTACTTGTTAAGTTTCAATATCGTAAATTTATATCTATACTATTAAATAAAGCGGCAGAATTTGTTGTTTGTTTGACTGCGCTAATCTCTGGATTTAAATAATTAAATAATTATATAGGCTATGTAACATCACGCTACTGGCGACGGGAGCAGAGCAGTAAGCAAAGATGCAGGTGAAACCGCGGCAGAAAGCTAGTTATATATACTTTAGACCTTGGGTGTAGGCTGGCTCCAAGCGTTTCCACGTAAACAAATCCAGAACCTTTCCAGAGCATCGTAGATTTGTTTTATTGTATCAGGGTCAGTATACTTCAAAGAGTATACCCGGGATGCTGATGCCTTCGCCCATTCACTCCGCAAATACCCATCGCCTTCACCCGCAAGATCCGTCCTTAGTGAGTTGTTGGTGAAACGCACCAACCCTAAAGATACACAGGCTCTATACTGTTAGTATTGGAGTCTACTTATTTTCATCATTATAAACATCATTTGATTTAATAGCTTTCATAATCGTTTCTTTTGGTATGATGTGATAAGGTAGAATGAAACGCATGTAACGATTCATGGGTTTGACCAAAGATCTGAAAGATGACAAAAAATCTGTTTGTTGTCTATAAAGTCGGTTTGCGGACCTTAATTTTAAGTGATATTGTAAGAAAACATTGATGAAAAATTTCATAGGTACTTTTATAAATTAAATTCAATTGTGTTATCACTGAATTATCATTATTTTGTATAATACAAAGAAGGAGTTTGCGTCACAGGCCAAACGCTTAGCCTGATTTTGCCTTTCTATCACTTTGTTCCGCGCTCTCGCTTACACGCAGAACGTGGCATTTTTTCGTGCGTTTAGCAGGCGTCCAACGATTTTTATGACGTTACCACGTCAAAAAAACGAGTCTGTGGTTAGATGACGAGAAAGAACGAGTGTGTGGTTAGTTAGTTATCACCCTCACTCTTAGCAGGAAGATTATTATAGCAGCACTTAGACCTCACATCTTTATATAGGCGTAAACGCTATACTTACAGGCTATGTCCCGTCATGCTCTTGCGCGCATAGGAGTGCTGCATAGATCATTTGCGAGACTATACTATAACTTTTGGTTCTTCTTTTTGAGGGGTTTGTGGTCAACCTAGTATCAGGATTTATTCAGGTCGCCCATAATTTACTAAACAGGTATCCGACTTGACCTAACAACTGTTACCAACATGGTAACAACCGGGACCGACTTTTAACGTGCCCTCCGACGCACGGATCAAATTCCACTATGCGGTCACCCATCCATAGGCCAGCCGCACTCTTAGTTGCATAACTCGCAAATCGATTATCTATCAGTAAGTGCAACGAGCTATGAGCGCCTCTATATAACTTTTCGTCTTTGTAACTACTCAATTCTAATAACCTAATTCCTTTGCAGCCCCAAAAGCGTTTAGAAAAAGAAGTATACGTTCTTTACCTCAAGACATACTTCCAAGCAGACGTTCTCGGAAGCATTCAAGGCAGATTCAGACTTATACCAGGGCATGTAACTTGGCTGAGAAAGCACCAATAGAAAGGAGAAGCAGGTCTTCCACCAGGCGGAAAGATAAGGGCAACAGAGTTAGGGAGAGCGGACCAAAAGACTCATGGAAGAAAGTAAGAAGTCCTCGGTCTCCTGTTAGTGGAATTACGAGGTAAAGATGGTAGACTTATAGTTATACTTAAGAATAGAATAATTTATTTTGAGTAACTGTAGATACAGACTTCTATTATCAAATATCAAGTCAATCAACTGAACTCATAACTGTAATTATCTGGTGATTGAAAAGAGTGGCGTGAGTTTTTTGCCAAGTGAGAAGTCACAGCTCTACCTCGTCAGCGAACTGGCTGTAGGTCAATTAGCTGACTTCATGTAATGTTGACTTTTCATAAGCATCATACTTTATGATCAAAATGAAATAAATGCTTTGACTTTGACTTTGATCTATTTATTTAAAACATAAAAGAGTTTCATTATTGATATGGTCATTTAAGATGTTGTTAGGTTAGCTAATTACGTAGGTAATGACTTAAGATAGAAGGTCTCATAAGTAGGGTTAACTGACTTGGTATTACATCACATTACTTTTTACGGTAGAAGTAATAAGTTGCGAGACTTGGTTTTTATTACAATTTGTTTTTAATGACATGCTTTTCATCCCGGAAATCGGTTTGGTTCTGAGTTACATTAATTCATCACATACTATTTTCTGCGCGGGCGAAGTCGCAGCACGGCTAGTATCGAAATATTCTTTTTGGGTCACCGGAGACTGGGGTGTTCTTCATTTCGTTATCATTCACGATGCCTACTAAGACACTAGAGGCGTTAAGAGACCATTTAGTGTTCTATTTATTACTGTTCAGGTTTCCTCTCGATGTTTTCCTTTACATAAATCAGATGTTCAAGACAAACTTAAAGTAGATGTGACTTAAAAGTCACATTGGTAAGTACTTACCCCGATTCCCACCCTCGAGCTCGTGTATAAAAACGGGCGAACCACTAAGATAAAGTTATCACGACATTTTAAAAATTATTATTATCATTAAAATTTCGTAGAAAGAAAACCGAAGATATCAGCGTTATGTATGACTATCTGGGGCAGTCACCTCCTCGACCCTCACACGTGAAGCATTCTCGTGAAGAATGTAGGAAACAAACACGCAGTGTCTTGAAACAAATGTATCAACAGAACCCTGTAGTGAGTATATCAGCAAGAATACATACTTGGTCTATTCCACTATAATCTCCTCTCATAGGAGGCGCTCATAGCTTGTTGTGTTCACTGATCGGTAAACGATTTGCGGGTTAAGCAACATAGAGTGCGGCTGGCGCATGGATGGGTGACCAATAGTAGTATTTGATCTAAGTGTCTTCGGAGGACACGTTAAAAGTTAGTTCCGGTTGTTATCTGTAATTATCTGGCGATTGAAAAGAGTGGCGTGAGTTTCTTGCCAGTTTTCTCACAGCTCTATCTCGTCAGCGAACTGGCTGTAGGTCAATTGGCTGACTTCATGTAATGTTGACTTTTGATAAGCATCATACTCTATGATCAAAATGAAATAAATGCTTTGAGTTTGAGTTTGAGTTTTATAATAAATTATGGATGACCTGATCAAATCCTGACACTAGGTTGGTTTTGACAAAGAAATATATTTACAGGTGATGTCAGCATGTTCAAAATTGAAAGAGCGACTCAACGAACATAAGGCGTCCTGTCCGTACGATGATAATTCGAGCAAGGTGTGTGTATTTAATTTAAAACAGTATAAAAGCGCTGGGCAGGCCCTATTTGAAACTCTCAAGGTTATTGTTAGTAATTTGCAAAATATTAGATCGCTTTCCGGGTTAGGGAGAACTATTTTCGAATGTTAAGAATAAGACCCCTGGTTTAATTATGAACGGGCTGGATCTGGAAAGTATCTATGAGTATTAAAATCGGTGATATTAGGTAGTTTCATTGTTTGATAATACCTAGGTATAGTAGATTATATATTTTTATTTCTTCTCTTTTTTAGGTACCAGTGAAAAAACAATCAAAAGGTATAAGCATTTCCTGTTCATACTAATTTAGCCTATGAGGATTAATGTATAAGTTAGTTTACTTACTATATTCCACGTTATTTTTACGTTTGTCCACGTTTAAAATCTGTGTGCGTAACGTGCATGAGATGTCAAGCGCATGCGCGCGAAGCGGCAGCGATGACACAGCGAAGTGTCTCGTTCCCGCATATTAATTGTAATCACCCGCTCTCTTTCAGACGGCAACGAAACAAGTGACTACGACGGAAAGAGTGAGCTCACTCTTCCCCCCAACGATGACACGTTTTGGTGCGCCCTATATATAGGCGCCGCGCATCTAACGATTTAAAGCTTTCAACAACGCCCTAAGCCGAGGTCCTAACCCCACGTAGGAGGTGCCCTTAGGCAACGTTGTTTAAATATTTAACGGTTGAGAGCCTTCTGCTCACCGACAGTCCGCGTAAGGTTGTGAAAGCCATCAGAGGCTAACAACCCACACCACACACAAAAAAAAAAAACGATTTAAACCTCTGAGTTTTAGTAAATTTATTTTTAATAAATTATCTGACACTTTAAAAAAATGTTTGAACACAGGTAACACGCCACTGCTATGTCGTCTGCTAGATTACCTAACCAATGAATGTGATGGCACGTGTGTACGTATGCTTTAATATAATCACGCCTTTTTCTTCGAAGAGGGTCGGCAGAGGTGGTTAACATCCACTATTCGCCAGCTATATTAGTTCTAATGTAACAGGTGAAGAGATGGCCAATTTAATTCCAATGTCTGAATTATTACTGATAATTTCTCTACAAAAAAAAAATATTATCCCGACTCGGGTAACAAACCAGACACCTGTGAGGCAGTCAGTTGTGTTCTGACTGTCTCTCTGTATTATATACTTACCGAGGCAATCCATATTTTAATTATTTATTTAAAAAGACAGTTGAAAATGTAGCATCTTAAAGTATTATTCTATATTTTAGAGCTCTAAAGACTTTTTTAAGAATGATTTTCACAAGAAAATCCGCTGTCCTTGCACCAAATCTTCAAAATGTGCTTGTGATACCTCTGAATCACCACAAACTCCTAAATGTGTCTGGCAAACAGACTTATCTTGTCAGTGTAAAGAAACAGACAAAGAATATTACGGCAGAAGAGTTTATGAAGAAGTAGCTAAATGGTTAAATACAATACCAGTTCAGAGTAATGAATGTCCAGAAAATAAATCTGTAAGGGCAGAACTAGCTGAAGAATTGGCTGAAACGATAGCAAATCTGCCCGAAGATGATAATTTTCAAAAAAGTCTTAAAGAGTTGATAGAAAAATATATAGATAATATGGCGATATGGAGTCCTTCCTCTAAACGTGAGAAACAACAGTTAAGAAACCAATTAGTTGATAACTTATTTGATAGAGTAACTGATATACCAAGGCGTCAAGATAAATTAAGAGATGTCGTGAAAAATCTAATAGATGGTCTCAGTATTACAGATGGTGTTAATAAAAAAGCAATTATTGACAATATTATTAAGAATCTAAAGTTTTTTGCTGCTAATGCTTCCTCACAAGACGAGAAATATAAAGACTTATTAGTATCTGAAATAGGTAAAATGCTTAGTAAAATACCTATGGAATTTGACCGTGATAAGGATATGATAATAAATTCACTAAGTAATAAGTTAGCAGATGATGTAATAAATGCTCTAAAAGATGTTGACTTAAGCCCTGTTGTAAAAGATGTAAGTAAAGAAAACTTAAGAGATGAGTTTGTAAAAGATATTTCGGATTGGATATACGACATTGAAGAGCTCAGTAATAAACTTCCATTTGGTGCTAAAACTAAAACAATGATTGATGATTTAGCTGATAAGTTAGAAATTAAACTGAAAGTACAAGGCATGAATGAAAAGATACGAAACAAAATGGAAAATGAAATCATAAAAGTTTTAGAAGATCTAAGTGTATCTACCGAAGCGAGGAATAATTTAGCTGCTAAACTAATGGACAAAGTTACTGATACAGTTTATGTTAAAAACCAAGAAAAATTTGATGCAAAAATGCAGCAGAAAACTTTTGAAGATGTAAAGAAATGGTTAGATAACGTCGAAGAAATAAATAATCTAAATGAATTAGAACTAGTCAAATTAGCTAAAGAAATTACTGAAACGATAGAACATAATAGAAAAGAGGATAATGATAATTATAAGAATGACTTACTTGCGAGTGTAGAACGCGCTGGTATCGTCGTCGATCCCACATCTTTAGGAAAACAAGTTGATAAACTAATAAATAAAATTAGCACTTTACCTGAAAATGTTCAAATAGATATATTAAAAAATAAAGTACGAAAAGGTTTAATTGATGTCATTAATAATTATAATATACCTAAAGATAAGAAAGATAATTTAATAGGAAAACTAGACAACATTTTAAATGAACATATTGGAGAATTGTCCCTCACTACAGAGAGGCATATAGATGATCTAGAAGAAGTATTATTAAAGGAAATGGATCATATTTTTCAAGAAATGCAAATATCAAAAAGTATCACAAACGATTTAAGAGACAATGTTAATAATGAATTAGATAGCATTTTTGACAACTTGAAAGCAGCTACTACTGAAGATAAGGATAATGCCAAACATACTATGTTAAAGGACATAAATTACCTTATCGATAAAGAACTGATATCGAAACAAGTAAAAGAAGATATCAAAAACATTATAAAGGACATAATTAATGAACAATTAGACCATCCTTTCTCCTATGATATAGTAGATACCTTAAAAGAAAACATCACTAATGCAATTGAGAAAGCTGAGATAGAAAATACGGCAAAAGATCATTTAATAAATAAATTAAAACGCAGTGTTTCTATAAATTTAAGTAAAGTACCAGATCAATCTATGAAGGATTATACAAAAAAGAAAATGCTTAAATCAATTAACTTGGCAGTCGATAAAGCGCGAATGCCAGAGGCAATTAAAGAAGACTTAAAACATAACACTAAGTATATAATTGAAGATAGTCTGCAACAGCCATTCACAGATGAGACTGAAACTAATATTTTAGATAACATAAATGAATTGATAGATAATTCTGCTCTATCTAGATCAGCAACAGATACATTAAAGGCTCAAATACCGAATATTGTTATTGATCATTTAGATAAACTGCCTCATCAAACTGACATCGATTATGTAAAAAGTGCTGTTTTGAAAGACATTGCTAACGTTCTAAAGGATGAAATTTTACTACCAAAAGCTGAGCTTAAAGAATTAAAAACTGATATTGCAGGCGCGTTCGCTGATGCTTTAGATCAACCGTACACGGAGGAAGAGAGGAAAAAACTTATAGATACAATATATGATAGTGTTGATAAATTGAACTTATCACTATCTAAGAAACAAATGATAACCGAGAAGTTGTTGAATATTGCTTGTAAGCAACTTGACCAATTACCATTTCAAACTAAAGGTGATTATACAATAGACGAAGTTATGAGACACGTGAAAGAATATGTTAAATTACTACCAGTATCAAGCGAGAAAAAGATCGATTTGATAAAGAAATTTGAAGATAAGCTAGAAGAAAATGTTGGCGAGGTTTTAAAACAAAACAGAGAAATGATACATGACGCTATATCAAATATACTACTTAATTCTAGCATATCACAAGTCACACTAGGTACATTTAAAAATGATATAAAGACTACTGTTGATAATATTTTAGATATCGCGTTTTATACAGACGATGTAAGAGACTATGTGCGCGGTACACTTAAAAAGATTGACAAATCTGGCATGAGTGAAGAAGAAAAAGAAGATATAAAATCTAAAGTTAAGAAAATTGTGGATGACATTGCACAAACGCCCGACTTTGTGGCGAAAAAAGACCAAATAGCAGAGATGCTACAGTTAAATAAATTGCTATCTGGTTCAGAAGAAGCTGATGTTCAAGAAAAGATACAGGATATTATAAACGTTATTAAAAAAGCACCAGTCCCAAATAATAAAAAATCTATAATGTTAAATAAAATAAACAATCATGCTAATGAAGTACAAGATTATCAGGACTTAAACAAACTAATAGAAGAATTGAACAAAACAATTGAAGTACTACCTTATAATGATGGAAGAGCTTTACAAACTAAAATAGCAATGATTATAAATGAAAACTCAGAAGAGATTCTTCAAAGACTAAAAAGCGCACTTTTGAGAGATGCTGGTTCGATAATAGACAAGGTATCGCTTCCGGAAGATAAAAAAATAAATTTGAAACACAAAATACAAAGATATATAACTGGTATGAATAAATCTTTCTCTAGTGATGTGAAAGACAAATTAAAGGATGGTATAAATAAAATTATAGATGAGACTGTGTACTTAAGAGATAAAAAGGCTAAATTAAAAAAGAAAGTAGCTAACATATTGGAAAAAATTCCAACTCAAGAGGGATTTATAAAAGATAAAGTTATTAAAGTTGCCAATAAAGCGATTAATGCGGCAGCAGTCCGTCAACAACTAAAAAAAGATTTTAAATCGCAAATTGAAAACATATTTTCTAAATTAGGGCATCAACAGTTGGATATTAAAGCAAAGGCAAATCTAATTAACGATGTTGCTCGCATTATTGATAATGCTTATATGACTCCATATCAAAAGTATGCGATAAAACGTAATTTAATTGCAAATGTAACCGAAGAAATAAATAAGCTTCCAGGAAAAGATGACAAGGAATTTGATGCACTACTATCAAATATTAACAATATTTTAAATGAGTCACAAGTGTCTAAATTAAAGCAAGCAGAATTAATAAAGAAAATTAAAAAGAAACTGTTAACTGACAATATACCTGAAGTAAGCAAAGAATTAGAACGAGAAATAATGGATGCAATGGATAAAATGATAAGTAATGGTCATTTAAAAGCTAAATTAATAAACGTTATAGCAAACCTAAAGTTACCAAGTCATTTTGAGTCAGTTTTAGTTGACAATATAATGAATAATATTTGTAATCAACTTGATGACGCTGCAATACCGCAAGAAGTTAAAATTGATTTGAAAAGGAAACTAAAAGATGCTGTAACTGAATGTTTGAAAAAGAATCTTGATACTAGAGAATTAAAAGAAGTTATAAATGAGGAAATTACTAACATTGTAGATAATGCCCCTTTGTCTAGGAGTCAGAAGGAAGAATTGAAGAATAATATGGTTAACACTGTGCTGGAAGCACTAACGGCTTTTAAGGGATCTGAGGTAAGACATTACCAGCACTTTAGTAAGTAAGGAACAGAAAAAAAATTAAGGTTATTTTGTCGAATATTTGTGCATTAGAACTTTTTTATTAACTTTCTAAAACTAAAGACACGTAATATTCAGTATACATTGTGAATAGTGTTTCTTATGTCTTTATACATTTAACGTAATGCCACTTGAATTCAAGAAACTTTTTATTTAGTTTTTACGTTTTTATATAAGTATAGTTATTTGTATATTATTATATTTCATTATAGTTATACTATAATTAATATCTAAACCTGGTGCCATTTTTTAGAAACCGGATGCCTGTCCGAGGTCTTACGCCAGATATCAAGATTTATCTAGTCCCTCAAAAGGAATAATTTCTAGAGATAGCTTTGTAGATACTGAGAGAACACAAGAATGGTCAATGCCCGTAGGAGAAAAACATCCGTTAAGTTCACCACCAATTCTTAAATGGAGAGATACAGCAAATGTAGTACCAGATAAGAGAAGATCTACACAGACATCAATAACCAAAGATAGTATTACAGCAGATATTGCACCAGACAAAAGAGATTTAACAACGTCAAAAAGAATGAAAATTAAAGATAAAATAACAAAGGAATTTGATAAAATAATCGAAAACTTAGATTTACCTATTGACCTAAAGGATCAATTGGGACACGATTTGATAGAATATATAGATTCTGAAGAAAATAGTTTAATTGTAAAAGGAAAAGAACTGAGTGGTATAAGAATAGCAGAAATCTTAGATGATTTACCAATATCTAAAAATCAGAAAAATCAATTAAAAACTCAAATAATGGATGCTATTAAAAAAGAGACAAAACAGATTGGACATAAAGATAGAAGAGCTTCGCTTATGGAACAGAAAGAGAAGGCTAAAGATACGATCACAGCAGAATTTGACAAATTAATTGAGGAATTAGATTTACCTCGTCACATGAAAAAGCAACTTATAAGCGATTTGGCACATTATTTAGATGCTAACGAAGATAAATTGTTTGTAGAAGGAACAGATCCGAGTGGCACAAGAATAAGAGACATCATAGAAGAATTACCTATGCCTAAAAAGATAAAAAGATATTTACAAACTAAACTTAATGATGCTATTAAAAAAACAACAAATGCTATTTTACCAAAAAATACTACGGAGAAGAAAACCATAGCTAAAGATGCAATAGCAACGGAAATCGATAGAATAATAGACAGATTAGATGTACCTATTGAGGTAAAAGATCAACTGGCAAACGACTTGATAGAATATATAGAAGCAAACGAAGATAATTTAATTGTAAAAGGCAAAGTGGCAAGTGGTATTAGAATAGCGGAGATCTTAGATGTTTTGCCTGTATCTATAAAAGTAAAAAAAGCTTTACAAAATCAAATTCTTGAAGCAATTAAGAAAGAAACAGATGATATTGCACCAATAGTCACTACATCACAAAAATTACTAACTGAAGACGCAATCATATTAAAATTTGACAAATTAATCGACAAATTAGGCTTACCTGAGCATATAAAACAACAACTGAAGAGTGACTTGGCACATTACATAGACACTGATAAAGATAAATTGATTATAAAAGCAACAGACCCAAGTGGTATTAAAATCGGTGAAATTCTAGAAAATTTGCCTGTAACCGAAAAAATAAAAAAAGAATTACAATCTCAATTTATGGACGCTGTTAAGAAAGAAACAAAAAAACCAGATACTAAAACTGCATTATCTAAGACACAAAATACAGAAATCAAATATGCTATTACATCAGAATTTGACAGAATAATTGATAAATCAGATTTACCTGACCATATCAAAGAACAACTGAAAAGCGATTTGGCGGACTATATTGAAGGTAATGAGAATAATTTAATTGTAAAAGCAAAAGATTCGAGTAGTATTGCAATTAATGAAATTTTACAATACTTACCAATACCTACGAAATTAGAAAATAGTTTACAGAAGGAATTAGTTAATGCTGTTAAGAAAACTATCAATAATGTAACACCACATGATAGTGAACATTCAGAGGCACAGAGAAAAGCCACTACAGACGCAATCACAATAGAATTTGACAAAATAATCGACAATGCTAACCTACCTCAACACACAAAAGAACAACTAAAAGCCAAAATTGCAAATTACATAAATGCCAATAAAGAAGATTTACTTACGAAAGATCCAAGTGGTACAAAAATTGCTGAAATTCTAGAAGTATTACCTTTACCCAAGAAAATGAAAACGAAGTTACAATCTCAATTTATTAATGCTATTAAGAAGAAACCAAAAGAAATTGCAGCAATAGACAGAAAGGATTCAGTAACGACACAAAAAGAACTAACTAAAAATGCAATAAAATCAGAATTTAACAAAATAATTGACAAACTAGATTTATCTGATTATGTAAAAGAACAAATAGAAGGTGACTTGATAAACTATATAGACACTAATGAAGAACATTTTATTGTAAAAGCGAATAATCCAAACAGTGCATTATTAAACGAAATTCTACAAGAATATGATATACCTGAGAAAATGCGACTTATGCTACAGACTGCGATTATTGAAAGTGTTAAAAAACATACAAAACGTCCTTCACTAGATAAAAGTAGTGATGTTACAGGTGTTTCGAAAACACCTGACGATGCTAAAATAGAAGTGATTGAGAATTGGATTAACAGTTTACCTTTAGACATAAGTAATGAAGATAGCAAGAAATTAATGAACGAAATAGCTAGTGACATGGCTGATAGACAGAAATATCTGCAGTTATTTCCAGAAGCGATAAAATCAACACAAAACGAACTTGACAATCTGCAGTATCAAGTATTCAGAAGATTAGAAAAGATAGTTGATGAGAAGAATATGGTTAAAGTAATGCAAAGAGCTGGTGATTTGATGGAAGCGTTGAAAGAAATAGAGTTGCTCAAAGGTTGGTTCTTTTTTAATATTTTCTTAAAGTATCAAATTCCAGGTTTAATTTACTCTCTATTGCTTCTTGGCGAAATCAGAATTATAACAATTACATATTGTTATAATTCTGATTTCGCCAAGAAGCTGTGTTATGTGTTATATATATGATATTAAAAATACTTATTTGTCGACAGAGCGATCGTCAGAATACTTATTAAATGAAGGTAAGGCTTACAAACAGGCACTCAAAGATGCTATATCTGAGACAATGCCCGATTTAAGTGACTTTTCAGCTGTTGACCAAGCAACTTTTGAAGCATTGAAAGAGGAATTAGTTGACGCATTCATTGATTTAAACTTCACTGGAGGAACTGAAGAAGAAATAGCAGTTTTTAAAAGAAGAATCCACAATGAAGTGGGTAAATTTAGTGATGAATATTTAAAAGCACATGGTACACCTCTAGATAGAAAAGTACTTGAACAAAAACTATACAGTGCTCTTAAAAAAGTGCCATTACCTTCTGACGAAACTATAAGACTTGAAGTAAATAAAAATAAACATAAAGATGTGATTAAAAATCTGCTAAAATCATTACCAATGGAAGAATTGACACCCCAAGAACGATTAAAAGTCAATGAAGAAGCAGCTATTTTAGAAAATCAATTCTTAAAAATTGACCTGAACAAAGCGGGTCTGACTGAAGAAGAAATGGAAATAGCAAAACAAAATCTAATTAAACAATTTAAGAAAAAAGTCATTTCTGGCCACGAAAAAACAAAGACAACTGGAAGCAATACATTTTTCGACTATCAAAGACGTCCTAGTTTCCAAAGACGCGACTCAGGAACAGATTACCCATGTTCATCAGGCCCTTGTCAAAGAAAACCGGTAGATCGACGACCATGTTATTTACTTGATAAAGAAAAAGAGCTTTTGGAGTCAATTAGGGAGCGGACATGCATGGCACCAGATTGTCTTTCCTCGTTACTAAATCTTCCCATGAACAAATCATCAGTTTCAATTCAGACAGACAAGCTAGAGTGCGTTGGTAAACCTATTCATTTACAACCCTGTCCATCCCTGAGGCCATGTCCTATTCCATGTGCGAGGATTCCACAGTCAGTACCAAGGGAATCCAGTGCGGAACATGTGAGGAGGCATGGTTTTCGTAATGAAAGTGCGAGAGAAACTGAACCACAGGTAATTTTTTCTTTTGAACTTAAACATGCTTTTGAATTGTCTGTTATTACTATCAGGTTATCACTCTTACATTGGTTGAACTCTCAACCTAAGTCATTAAAATACTAAAAAATATTTTTTTGTATAACAATCTTAATTATTAAATAGTCAATAATTAATAAATAGTCAGTGTATTTACAGCCTACCTTATTGTAACTCATTTACAAAATTGTAAATATCTGGCGTTTAGACAGAGAATTTCTTGTCAGCTTTTCGAGCAAATCTTTTTATCTGCCCTACTGATAATATTTTGTCATATTGCAAGGCTTCAATCATACGCAAGTGGTTCATAACGAATTAATTACAGGTAATGAAAGAATTCTGTTGGGATTGCATCGAACCCCAAATGCCTGGTATGAGACACCAAGAATACAGATGCCGCAAAATACCCTATGATTATTCACATCGTAGCCCGAGACGTGAAAGTTGTCAACTGAAGTCACACCAACGAAAACATTCAATACCATCGCAACCTCTGGACTCTATACCTTACTGCTTAAGACCTTTAGGAAGCCCTACTCCAAACCCTTGCAGAAGCTTCTTAAACCAGAACTTCCAGCCACCTGCTCACTCAACTCCAAGAAATTCATTTGGATTTAACCAAAATCCAAAAACAAGAGATTCTTCCCAAATAGAATATCCTGACACATCTTCAAGAAAATATCGGGTAATCAACATAGGATCTCTGGATGACTTATCCAGACCTAGTAAGAAGGTCAGACAGCCTGAAAACTTTAACTGGTCACAAATACCAGGCAATGATATACCTGATGAAGATTATGAAGACGCTGAGGTTCCTTGCACCAGTAGGCAAACAAGACCACGTTTTAAAAGTAGAGCTATGCCGAGACATGGTATGTGTTCATTTTGCAAAGATGAAGATGTTAAACATTGCCCCAAATGTTGCGGCGTGTACTGTCCCTACCCAAGTTTATCTTTTTTTAAATAGTATTGTGTTTGTGTGGTGTTGTTTTGTTTTCGTTTTGTCTATTTGATTATAATTTCTTTTATAAAAAGACTTTTTTCCATTTGACACTTTTGGTCCGCTTACCTTTCCTTCTGCTTCACTGACGTCTTGGGTAAGGGAGAAGAAAAAATTGGGAATAGGGCTAAGAAAATATTCTTAATATTGACTTGAACCGTTTCCATAATGCAATGCATTGAATACAGTAATCCATAACTTAGGGCGTTTGTGCACTACAAGGAATTTTACTGTCAACAGGCCGATTTTGTACGGTCCGATGTGGCATGAAAAAACCGGTTGATTAGCTTATGCAGTCTTTATTCGGATTTTTGCAGCGCAGTTTAGGATAGTTCTTTTTGAAACTACACGCTACGCACGCGTAAAATAACGGCCCGGAATGGGGCGAAGTAAAATATTGGAGGGTAAAATTACCAGTGCACGAACTAATATTGCATTTACGGCGTGCCATATATAATAGGTCCGTTAAAAGTGTGACTGGACAGTAAAATTTTCTATAGCGCACCAACATCCTTAAGGTATAATGAAGTAGGCCGTGTGCTTGTTTAGCACCACCATTGCTTAAAAAATAGCTTGATGTGATCCGTGTAGAACAAGAAACTAGGTTCTGTTTTCTAAAAATAACACGCAAATCTAGTGTGAATATTATTTCATTACACTGCTGCCTATCACGTATTGGTAACAGAATCAGCTCGTAGAAGAATGGTATATCCTAACATCTATCTTACGTCACTAATTTTTATCACAAGTCTACGTGGTCAATCGGTCTCATTTTCTACTTTTTTGAATACGAGGTTTACTCCACCGAGGGTTTAATCAAAGTACGAATACATTGTAGGTACTTGCTTAATGCCACACACTATAACTTAGAATTCAGACTTCTTATAGAGTGGTTAGAAGTCACTAGACCCTTGTGATGAAAATTAGTTTTAGAACTATTTATAAGGTCCGTTACTCCGTTCCGGTGTACTCGTAGATTTTAAGAATATCTGGAAGTGTAATTTCTATTATTCCTATTTTTTATTGTAAGCTTCGCAGCGCGGTTTCACCCGCGTCTTTGGTTATTGCTCTGCTCCTGTCGCCATAGCGTGATGTTACATAGCCTCAAACTCAAACTGAAAGCATTTATTTCATTTATTTATTTATTTATTTTTTTACATTATTTACCACGGTTATACCAATTACAGTAAACAATTCAAATTAAAAGTATGTGAAAAATAAAAAAATAGAATTAGTAACAACAAGCAGACAATGTAATTTATAATTATAATATTCAAGTATAAAGATTAAAAATTACACTCGATCCTCTCACAGTATATAAATAATTATGATGCTTATAAAAAGTCAAAATTACATGAAGTCACCTACAGTCAGTTCGCCGACGAGGTAGAGCTGTGAGAAGAACTGGCAAGAAATGAAATGAAATGAAATGAAATGAAATATATGTTTATTCATTTAAGTTAATTAAATTAACACTTATGAACGTCAAAGTTTACAAAATGTCAGCAAATTAACCTACAGCCAGTTCGCTGACGAAGTAGAGCCATGAGAAGAACTGGCAAGAAACTCAGGCCACTCTTTTTAATCGCCAGGTTATTACAATTTTTGTAAGTTACAGTTTCAAGTAGCATGCAAAGTGACGCAGGCAATACACTTAACTCTATAGATACTTAATTACTTACAGCTTTCTATTTTGTAAAGAAAATTAAAAAGTAAAATCTGTGCTTTACAGGTTGCCTCAATTTGCATATTGCTACAAAAGGTAAAGGCAACATGTGAACTGTGATAAATGTTTCTATGTAGATATTATATAAACTGTTAATTTTTGGAAGAAACTCACGCCACTCTTTTCAATTGTCAGACAATTACAGTTTTTTGTATGAGTTACAATTTTAACACTCAACGCAATCAAAAAAGCCATACAAAGTAAAGAACTGCCATCGTACGCAATAAAAAACTATTCAAATCCGACTGGTAGTTTTAAAGATTAGCATGTTTAAACAAACAAAAAAAACAAACGAATTCTTCTTCCAGTAAAATTGGATAAACTTGCTTATAAATATCTATCCTTTTTGAGGTTACCCAATCTCAATGTTTCTGGCGAAACGAATCAGGCCCGGGATTATCGACTCTCTCAAACGGATAATTGGGATAGTCTTGCCAGAAGACAGGAAAAGTGTTTCTGCTGTTAGTATTGAACTGGTTGATTTGATCTATCTCTTGTGGATCCAGTTTGAAGTCGAATATGTTGAAGTTTTCTGCTAAGTACTTGGGTTTCACTGTCTTTGGGAGAGGCACTACGTTTCTGTCCACCTGGAAACAGACACCATTATTTTAATACTTTTGTCTTAGCATATGAGACATATTAACACTACACGTGTCACGACACGTGCATGCAATTAATGTAAGAAGTCTTACCGCCCATCTCAGTACCACTTCTGCTGACGTCTTCCCATATTTCTTAGCTATACACACAAGCACTGGGTGATTCAACGATGGTCCAGGGAACATCTGGTTAAACCTAGAGACGAGGAATCCGAAGGGACTGTATCCCATCACAACAATGTCTTCAGATTTGCAAAATTCGATCAGTTCTGTTTGGATCAGTTGTGGGTGGACCTGAAATTGAAGTGAGAGAGAAATTCGTAAGCTGTAGATAATTCCCAACTAACATTAGGCGCTAAAATAAGAGTTTTAAGAGAAGTATAAACCCGTTTGTTATCCTAAAGGTATAATTAAGGACTAAAATATAGATGTTATATCATGTCACAACCCCGCTTTACCTCCGGATTGGGCACAATTCTTATGTGCCTATAGGTTCTTAAATGACGGTTTAGTAAAGTTAAAGAGTGGATAAAGATGTAGACTTTCCGTGGTCCCGTAACCGTGGTCCGGTAACCGTACTATCATAACGTACCATTGCCAAAAAGGGAACCATTTATTAGGGTCACAATAAAAGACAATAACGCTAACCAAGACTTTTAGTGGTATAAGCACAGTAAACGTGTGAATACTAACTCCATAAGCTGTACGCAAGCGCTACAAATTGCCTATACCTCAATCTCCAGCGCTGCAGGCTTAACAGTTCCCTTGGCTATCACTCTTCGCAGCTGTTCCTTGTTGAAGTTCGACACTCCTATAGACTTTACCAGACCCTCACGCTGAATGTCTTCCATACCTCGCCAGGTCTCCATGTAGTCTACGTCATTTGGTGACATGTCTTTCTTAAAAGAAGAAAATAATATTATATTTTTTTATTTATTCTTCTACTTATTGAGTGGTTAGTTGTTCGCTGCTTTTCATAAAGGGAGTGGGCTAGGTGAAGAGCTTGAGGGAGGCGAGGAAAAAAGAAAGGGAGAAAATTAGGTCTTGGCTTGCTAAAGACGGATTGACAGACTTAGTCCATGTTACTTCACGATATTTTCCTTCACCGTATGATGACAATGATTCACTTACATTTAAAGATACAGGAAAGTGTATCAGGTATAGATCGATGTACTCCAATCCAGTTCTGTTCAGCGACTCCCTGATGGCGACTGGCACTTGTTCCCTTCTGTGTTCTGTACTCCAGAGCTTGAACAATATATCATTATTAGAATCTATACATATATTATAATAAAATTGGTGTCTGTTTGTAATATTGAAATAACCGTTTTTTACTACATGTATATGTATATACGGTGCATACACCAAAATAACATTTTTTACAATTTTTGTCTGTCTGTCTGTCTGTCTGTTTATTCCGGCTAATCTCTGAAATGGTTAGACCGATTTTGACGGGACTTTTATTGGCAGGTAGCTGATGTAATAAGAAGTAACTTAGGCTACGTTTATTTTAGAAAAAATCTTTTATTTTAGAAAAATAAAGTAATGTTGATCGACTGTCAGGCGGAACGAAGTTCGCCGGGTCAGCTAGTATTATAATAATATTAAAATAATTATAAGGAAGACGCAGCGTGGAACCCTCACAAGATAGACCAGCAGCCTGATAAAGGTGGCGGGCAACCGTTTTATGAGGACTGCTCAAGATCGGCCAAGGTGCCGAAACTTAGGGGAGACTTAAGTCCAGCAGTGGACGTCATTCGCCTGATAAAATGATAATGAATAAATGCTGAAACTCTTCATGCATCTGTTGCCTTCTAATTTTGACATAAAAAGCATCTTCCAATACATACATAACTTCACGGTTGTCTCCCATTAATGGGGTAAGTACAAACTATAGAACGTCATTTGCTGCGATCCAAACATACCTCCTTTGTCTCTTCCACATTCATTAATCTGCGTACTTTTAACATTGTACCTACTGTGTATTTTTATAAAGAACTTTTTGTTACACATGTTTTTGCAAATAAATATTAATTATTCTATTCTATTTTTTACATGAATAATATAATAGTAGTAATTATATTACATACAATGGACATTTATATTTATACTGTATTTTAACAAAATATAAAATACCTAAATGTAGACATAACGTTAATTAAAGTCGTTGTCTAAAACCATCTCAACACACATTGTTGCTAAAATGATTGTTTAAAAGATAAAACGTGCACCTATTATTTATTTAAAGAAGGCTTTATTTCATATATTATTATGGGAAGATTATATATATATAGACTTAAGGTATTTATTAATATCCGGTCAGCAAAAAAAAGCTAAAAGGTTACTTTAGCAGCATAATATGTACCTAGGACATAAGTACGATAATAAATTTGTGCCGTCATCTATTTGGCCAATAGTGACCCACACTAAAAAAACCACAAGTGAAGACGACGACTACGAGTTTACAGCATAGAAAACAAAGATGGCGCTGAATTACACTTTCAATCAACTTCTATACAAAAACAACAAAATGTATGAAAGCCTGACTCGCGATATCGAAACGTTCACCCTGACTAACTATTTAGGCAAGTCCTAACTACTAACTGTTGGGCAGTAGCCCGTCAGGCACGATCATCTTGCCTGCGAGAAGGATCCTTCCTTTGGTTGGAAGTATACAGGGTGATTTTGAATTCATTAGCATCCTTTTAACCTGTTATTCTATACATAGTACCAAGTACTTATGCACTATAAAATTCAGTATTAAGCACATAAAAAAAAAAAAAAAAATTTGGTCGAAAACATCATGTCTAAGTAAATTAAGTAAATTATTAACAAATAAAATCGAAAAAAACCAATAATTCCAAAATAAAAAGAAAATCGAATAAAAAATACAATAAATAAAGGAAAGTATCGAGACGTTTACGCGCTAAAATTATTACCTACGCATTTTACTATCAAGGGCGGCCGAAGTGACTCGGAGCTACAGCTGACTGCCATGTAGAGGCGCTGTACGGTCAACGGCCGCGGCCGTCTTACCTATCCGTACAATGTCTATAATCGAACGAACCAGCTGAATCAAGACCCATTTTGATGCTATTAAAATTCGTTCAGGCGAATTTCGACCTACTTTGACAGTACCTACGGTACGCACATCACCATTCAAATACACCCGCAATATTATTTATACCAATTACCTATTTACCAAATGTAATTCGTATCTACGCACTTTTCTTAAATTGTTAGACAGCAAGTCATGCAGTCTAAATAAATTAGTTAAAATAATCTCTCTTGACGTAGGCACATAATAAAGGCAATTTTAACAGCAGATGCACCAAATAGTATTTTAAATGTTTTTTTATGATAAAATGGTAATAAAAATGTACACAATTTTTGGAATTTTTTAATAGACATCCAAAAAGAGATTTGTGCCCAACGTGGGCTCGAACCTACGACTCCGAGAACAAAAGTCTCATGCTCTACCGACTGAGCCGTGTCGTGTCTCAATAAATTAGGTTAAAAATAATGTAATACTCTTGACGTAGGCACATAATAAAGGCAATTTTAACAGCAGATGCACCAAATAGTATTTCAAATGTTTTTTTATGATAAAATGGTAATAAAAATGTAATTTTTTTTGGAATTTTTAATCCACATCCAAAAAGAGATTTGTGTCCAACGTGGGCTCGAACCCACGACTCCGAGAATAAGAGTCTCATGCTCTACCGACTGAGCCGTGTCGTGCCATGGGTTCAATCAATATCTTTACACAGAACGCACGTGTATACCTACAGTTGTGCAACGTGAACAACTGTTTTTCCAGTAAGAATTAATCACGGACTAAGTAATGTGATAAGCAGCCGTCCTGACATTGCCCTGACAATTTCGGTACCTACCTATCTACTTCCATTAAGTTAGTGTTATTGATGACTAGGCGACCGAGGTAGCAGGCAGGAAGGACGTATTACTCACATTAATAGCTTATTTTATTGTACCTACTTACCTACATGCAATTCCGTTCATGATAGATTCTTTGTGCTAATAATTTCTTGTACACATAATACTTATTACGGGCATGTAGGTAGGTTCTTACTGCCCGTATTAGGTATAATGAATTTGATGTATTATTAAATTTATTACTTTCTCAGTGCTTGTGCAATAATGGGTGTACTGAGTTTACCTGAGTTTTGTGCGCAAATATGTAGGGTATTTAGTTGCAGGTTAGACAATGTAGTAATAATTTTTTTAGTTGTAAACATAACTACATAAGTAAGACAACGAACAATTCGATAGCAATGTTAATCAAGTAAGCATGTAGGTAGGTATTGTGTTGTTAGGTAGGTCTTATCTAGGTGTTCTTGAGAAGATATTTAAAATTAGCTACCCAATTACTTAACTTTCGGTCGCCATGGTAACTGTGTTTTGCAACCAACATGTTTGTCATTTCCTTTCATAACGATGTAGGTATTAGATAAAAATTATGTAATTATTTGTGTTGTTAGAACATTTAGCTCATTTCGAGTGTTAAACCCGTAACTAACTAGGAGATACTTTTATCAGTAATAATAAGAGCGTAGCTGTTTAGATTAAATAGGTACCTACCTACCTATTATTGAAATTTTACACACTTACTTATTTACTAGTTCGACGTTAAGGGAGTGCTTATTATTAATACCGAAATAAAGTTTTATGTTATGAATTTGTTGCGTTAGTTTGTTGCTCTAATAATTGTTTTTTTTTCTTGAACTGTCTTGAACAGAAATAATAACTTAGATTAGATTAGATTTAATTTAGTTGTAAGCTAGACAGGTAGGTACGTACCTACTAGACGTATTAGACAGTAACAGAATAAAGATAGCGCGCGTAAGGATTATTCGATAACGTTGGTACTTACCTACCTAATGAAAGTAAGAAATAATTTGTATCCAAGTACCTACTTTATGTTGTTATGTGCTTACCTAGATGTACTTGAGAAGATGTTCAAAGTGATCACCTCCTCTTTGCACGCAGAGTTCAGCACGGCGTTGGTGATTATGTTTTACACGCTGTAAGACAAATCGTTGTGCTCTTACTGTGTTAAATGCAGCAACAATTTTTTGTTGAAGCTCCTCTCTTGTTTCACTCTCATGTTCATAAACGAGTCTTTTGATTTCTCCCCATAAAAAGAAATCTAAAGGAGTCAAATCAGGCGAGCGCGGTGGCCACGCCACGGGCCCGCCACGCCCTATCCATCGTGCTCCGAACCTGCGGTCTAGGTAGCCACGAACGTCGCGCTGGAAATGGGCCGGAGCACCATCGTGCTGATAATACAGCTCATTGAGGAACCGTATGGGTACTTCTTCTAATTGTTCCTCTACGACGTGCTCCAACATTCGTAAGTAGTTTGCCCCGTTTAACCTGCCTTCAATAAAATATGGACCAATAATGGTCGTGTTTAATATGCCAGCCCACACGTTTATTGAGAAACGATTTTGAAAGGCGTGTCTTCGTATAACGTGTGGGTTATCACCGCGCAGAGACCACCAATGCTCATTGTGTATGTTAAACATACCAAGGCGTGTAAATGTCGCCTCATCGGTCCACAAGATGTTGGCATTTAAATTTTGTAACAACCAATTACAAAACTGCACCCTGGGCCTGTAGTCTGCTAACGCCAATTCTTGCACCTTTTCAAAATGGTATGGATGCATTTCAGACGCATTCAACACATTCCACACGAAGTGTTGGCTAACATGAAACCGCCTTGCCGCCTGTCGTGTGCTAGCTTGTGGATTTCTCTGAAAATACATCCTTATCCGTCGGTGCAGGTTTATTGGATAGACTGGTCTTCCACCACGCCCTTGAGCATGCGCAGGCACGTGGAACGACGCAAAATCTAATAAATTTTGCGTGCATCGTAGGATTCGATCTCGCGTAGGTATCGGCACATTCGGATAGCGTCGGTGAAACATTTGCCGAGCTCGCACAAGGTTATGACCGGCGCGGTCATAAAACAACACCATGTCCAAATATTGTTGATTGGTGTACATAATTATTAAACTTCACAACACAACACACATACACACACACAAAGTCACTGAATCCAACCACGAGCGTCACGGTTTGAAAATCTACGAAGAGATGAATTTTACGTCACACTTGAAAGTAGTGAAATTCGTAACTGATAGAAAATAAAAAATTGCACTCTGAACTTGCTCCCGCACACACACACCTAATGCACACGCACACCGCGCCTTGGGTCGCCGAGTCGCCGGCGCGCAACCTATCAGGAAGCAGGAGCGCGCCTGGCGGTATTTATTTCATTTCAATAGAACTGCGAAGTAGCCTACATCTGAGGTGCCGCGCGCCGCCACACGGCTTGCGCGGTGCATTTATTCAATAATAGGTTTATCAATGAATGCCGGGCGTAGGTAATACTATCGTCTTGATGGTATACAGCGGCCAAACGTTGTTGATTTGCGCGCAATATTAATTAACACTTATTAAAATGTAATATTTTTTTAGTATGTTTTAATTTTTTATTTGTTTGTTTGAGACTTTATTTACGTAGATATAATGTTTTAAAGCGTTTTTAAAAAAATAATTTTGATAACATTAATTTTCAATTTTATGGTCCATAAGTACTTGGTACTATGTATAGAATCTCAGGTTAAAAGGATGCTAATGAATTCAAAATCACCCTGTATAGTGTAATAATCTCCACAGATTCTTGCTGTTTTAGCAGACTTTCCGCCCACGTTCGTTCTACAAAAGTCAGTAAGAAATAAAAAGCAAATAAAAATCGAACAAAAAGTCTGCTAGTTCTCATACATAGAACAATATCTTGCTCAAGGCGGATTGGTAATTTCTAATACTTTTTCTTATAAATTCCGAATTCCTCACTATGTATTCTTTTACCGTAAGTCAGTAATGCTCGGTAACGGTAACGCATGAACTTATGGTGGCATCAGAGATCTAAAAGGCACTCAGACCACGTTTAAGACGTTTGTCGCTCTGACTGGCCAACTCCAAGCTTTTAACCAATCAAACAGTCAAACGCAATAAACGGCTCGATCCCGTTATCGTAAAAACAACTCGCACTCGACACCCTGATCGACCGGGAAAGTACTACCTTCTAAGGAATCATTAAAACATGAAGGTATCTGGATGGCGTTGTCCCTTACCTTTGTAGTAACAAACACATCGTCTATCTTGATCACTCCCTGATCTATCTTCATTTTGATAGCCTGTCCTACTGCAGGCTCTGTTCCATATATAGGAGCGGTGTCAAAGTGACGGTAGCCCAGGTCTATAGCCTGAAGGACCACGTCACGAATCTCTTTGTCATTCTCTGGCTGTACTATTTTCTTCTATAAAATAAATAGTAAATATTATTTTAAACCTACATAGATAAACAGACTGTGGAAAAAATTACTGCAATTTGCGTGTCTTTCAGTTTCCCATACTTTAGAGAGTTCTAAAACCTTTGACCATCAAATGTCTTACCGAATCGAAGCCAAGATATGTTCCGAGGGCTATAGCCGGCATTTCTCTGCCGTCTAACATCTTCACCATAGGCACCTCGACTGAGGACGCCATCTGTCGAATACATGAACCAATTTAGTTGAATAAAATAGTAATAATAATGAATCGACTGGGAGATAAAACCTCTTAGGTCCCGTACAGTGAGGTTTTAGAGAAACTTTCTTCCTCGTATCGATAAGGCTGTGGAAGGAGCTCCCCGTCGAGGTTTTTCCGAGAGACTACAACATGGAGTTCTACAAGAAAGCAGTTAAAAGGTTTTGTCAAGGTTTTCATGTTTTACTATAAAATAAAGCTAATATAGATGCAATATTCACGACAATTACTTAGTTACTAAGAATTTAATTAAATTAAGATTAAATTCAATTCTTTAAATAACTAGACGATGAAAAATAATAATATAAGTAGATACATATTATGATAAAAATAATAGAAGATAAAAAGAAACGATAAAACAGTTACATCACATTACGTATTTTTCTTAAAATTTTTGTACTTACCTACTCATTTGCATCTTGTGTCTTTTATTTGTATTATTATGTGGTGTGTACAATAAAGATTATTGTATTGTATTAAAATATTTCCATTGCTTAGCAAAAGGCGTTTCGTTCGGTGAGTGACAGCGTCGGAAGTTTCTTTTTCCTTCAATTTCTTCTCCCTCCGCGGTCACTTGGTTGTGTTTTAGCACTGTTTCTGCAGTTATTTCCATCAGGTTGGCCGTATGCTTGTTTGCTAAGTTGTATAAATAAAGTAAGTAATAATATGTGACTTACCACAGCTCTTAACGCGAGTGCGAGGAGCAGACCACGCGCCGCCATGTTCGTGGATGCAATGATTACTATTTTCAAGACACACTACTGTTTGTAGTCAACATTATTCTGTCATTCATACTGAGCTTACATTAAATTAAAGTTAGACTTAAATTTTAGGCGTAAGACGAAACCACAACGACACTATAACAAAAACTCGTAGTCAGGCACTATTTTTATAAGTATGAATATTTTAATTCAAAGGATCAAAATAATTAAGGTCGTGTCCATCGTGCCCCACTACTTTTACTATGGATGACCTAAATAAACACTGCATCAAACTTTGCTTTGGAAGTTGCCAAATTATGGTCTAAAGCTATATAGAGGAAGAAATTGAAACGAAAAAAGAAGAAGTTTTATTCACACCACACATTTTTTCGTTGAACGCAACCACAATATACAGAACAGACATTCTGTTTTACTAGTTAGTACAATTCACGCATAATCACTTTTCGTCGCTGCGATGTGGTGTGATTGTGGTACTTGTGTATAGAGCCAACCACTTAATATTGTAGAACTAGAAGGCGCAGGGTAGGACATCTCACAATATTAACACCAGCGATCTCAAACATTTAACGAAACACAGGTACTTAGGAAAGAAAGGATATTCTTTACTGCACACCACATACTACAAAACAAATAACAGGAAAACACAACATTAGGCAGTTACAATGTCTTGTCTCTCCCCTTTCTACCCAAAGAACTTAACATTAAAAGAAAAATAAGATACTATTACTTTACATCAACATGATTCTCTTAGAGATGATACGTTCCCAGTCGATCGATATTCAAGCTACAATTTCCGCAGTATTTATTTATTTATTTATTGGGTTAAAAAATGATTTTTTATTATTTGGTTATCATTTTTTCTCATTTAAACATTTAAAGGGTTTAATTGGCGTTAAACCATTATGACCAAATTGGGTTATGTTATGCTTAATTTCTTTATTTTTAATAGAATTAACTGTTAAGATTAATCTGTTTTTTGTTCGTTCTTCCTCCGATAGCGACTAAAGGATTTATGGATTTTAAATTTATTTTTGTTTGACTGTACTAAACTATGGTGTTTGACGAACAATAGACTTGACGAAAAGAAAATTTGGCAAGTAATTTGACGAAAAGAAAACTTAACACATTATTAACAAGACTAAAAGCAACATTGACCATGTGGTATGGCAGTGATATTGTAAAGAGGTTAACAATTAATTCACAAATCTCTTTCTTAACCATAGAGTTAGTTAGAATTGTTTTCACTACGCAAATTCTAAATTTATGTTCTTAACCACAGAAATTCTAAACGGGGTAACCCACTGACCTGTATTATACAGTACTTGAATAATACAGGTCAGTGGGGTAACCATACCCTATGCAGGTAAGTCAAAGTCAAAGTCAAAGCATTTATTTCATTTAGATCATAAAGTATGATGCTTATGAAAAGTCAACATTACATTTTGTCAGCCAATTGACCTACAGCAAGTTCGCTGACGAGGTAGAGCTGTGAGAAGAACTGGCAAGAAACTCACGCCACTCTTTTCAATCGCCAGATAATTACAGTTATTTGAATGAGTTACAATTTAAACACTCAACGCAACCAAAGAACCATACAAAGTAATTATTACAAATTAACTAATTAATATAATACTAAGATTAAAGAAAGAAAACAAGGAATTCAATTATTTAGTTTCAACTAGTATGGTAATTTAACTACGTATTTTAATTAAACTGGTAAATGCACCCCCTGGTCACATTGAACGACAAGGTAATACTGGATTGAATATTAAATGTAAGCCATGCCAAGATTGACCAGTCATCCCAAGTAGCACCCGTTCACGAGCATGACGCACGGGCCAGCCATCATCACCCTCGCCATATTAGAGGGAAGGTGATGACCCGGCCAATACGACACCACAAGCAATGACATTTTAGTGAGCATGACAATGCAGGGCATGGGTGGTAAAAGAACCCTAATAAAATGTGGTAGATTATTAAGCCTCTGCATCCACTAAAATCCCGGCGCTTCCTCGTAGCCAAACTGTTTCGCCAAACTGATACGGCTACGAGGAATTCTATTTCCTTGTAGGTAGCTAAACTCGAGGGATCGTAGAGTAGTCCTCTAAGAGCAAGTGCTTTTCGACCCCTTTGCAGGCGGTCTGTATGATCGATCGAAATACCTTGTAATTGTTTTATAAAGTCAATTTTGGTTCTTGAATTAATTAATCTTTGAATTAATCCCACCTTCTCCCTTTTTATCCAGAATGACACGTGCGGGATTGAAGTGCCACCCTTTCACAGTGGAATCTAAAGGGTCTCAAACCAAATGGTTCAGCACTTCATACTTTTGTCGCTCAATTAAAGCCTGGAACTCTTTGCCAGCGCATGTGTTCCCATCTAATTTTGATCCTGGGTCTTTTAAGCGGAGCGTAAAAAAGCATCTCACTAAGTCCCCATAGTGGAGGCCACCATACCAGTAGTTTGGCTTTTGGAATGGTGTCCGCCACTTCTGGATTCCACTTACTGCTTACCATCTGGCTCAGGCTAATATAAAAAAAAACCTTCCTGATTTTGTATAAACCTTCTAGGCTAACTGAATGTTGTACGTTTTATGATAATTGGTGCACGTACTTAATATAAGACGGTCTTATGTCATAAGTCATAACTCATAAGTCATTTATTCAGAACAAATATGTTCGTATTGAACATTGATTACACATTAGAAACGGTGGTTACGGGAACGTAGGTTTTGGGAACGGGTCTTATGGTGAATGTCTATTGTTTATTTAACTCAGCTTTACGTTCCTTAACGACTGTAATAAATAAATAAATTTCTGTAATATAACAATTTTAATACTCAATCACCAACAACACAAATACAAACAAAACAATACAATTTATCAGTTCAGCCGAGGACATGGAAACGAGTCCAAACATCGTCGTCTCAACCTTTTGAAGCATCTGCACTTTAAACCTATTCTATCTTCTCTTCCTTCATCTTCCTCATTACTCCCACCGACTCTCTCTTTACATGTTTCAGAAAATTCTACTCTACGACCTACATTAGTCCTATTATTAAAACGCTGACAAGCTTGGCGTGCTTCAAGGGACTCATTTTCGACCATATCTGGATTAAAGTAACTAGTTGATCGCGGATTAAATAAGCCTTGCCTGCCTTCTTGATTTATCTCTGCATTATCTGTAGGTATATAAGGGATCCGTGATTTAAATTGTGGTATAAAAGTAGCTGTACATGGAGTTTGAGATATACTATTGACCTTACTAGTACCTATGATATCAGATTGAATTGTACTTCGGTAAGGCCCGTTGTAATTCGACCTCAATTCGTGTTCGTATGGGGCTAAGTTAGCTCCTTGGGGTACACCTCTCGAGGAGTGAGCTGTTTCTTGTCTTGGAGCTGAGTTCATTGATTCTGCAGCAAGACGACTTGCACATGGCACTCGATCAGAAGCTTGATGCTGTTCAGGTCTTGAGAATGGATAATTTTGAACGATAGAAGCCCGCCATCGATGTGAAAAGTCTGATTGACGCGTACTGAAATTTGCTGTAGAATCGAATGGACATTGGCATCGGTTTCTACCTGGTAGACTCGGGCCTGGTTTACAAATATAGTCGACACTTGACTCTATATCCGCTGTGAATGGTAGATATGACCCTCTTTTACTATACGGTTCAGTAGCAACAGGTGCATCTACCAACGGTGCTAAAATGTCAGTAGTATCTAGTTTAGCGAATGTTGAACATGCGGGTTTATATTTTTCAAATTCTTCATACTCTTTAGGATCTTTAAACTTTCTATTTTTTATTCTATTATTTAATTCATCTACCATAAAATTTATATTCAAATCTTCATCTCTCATAAGTTTTCCTCTTTCTCCTAGAAATTTACTAATTTCATGTTTTATGTGTCTTTCTTTTGTAGTGTCCAATTCGTGTGTATTATTCTCAATGTCATTCAATTTCTTCGCTAGCAATTCTATCATTCTCTTTCTGAATACTTGATCAAAATCATTTAAATACGAAGACGTTGGTAATTCTTTGTACCATTTCTCTATTTCTTCAGCTAGAAGTATTTCATCTACTTCTTCGTCTAATATATCATTTTTAGGAATCGGCACGCTGTCTAATACTTTCATAGCCTCTTGTGCTAGCTGCGCTTTATTAAAAAATCTAAATTGTGTGTCATGTTCTTTCGTCAAATGATTGACTAATTCGTCAATCTTTTTCATCAGTCTTTGTTTGTAAATATTTGCTTTTAGTGGATTCTCTTCATTATACTTAGTTTCTAAAATGTAGGCATCTGCCATTTCATTTAAAAATCCTTGTTGTAATAAGTAACATACTTCTAAATCGAATTTTCTTGCAAATTTCCTTAAGAAACCATCTTTAAGACGTTGTCTAAAAGATGGCCTGTCTGTTAGCTCTTGCAATTCTTGGAGCATTGACATTGCACTGCTCAAGATTCTGATTTTCCATCTTTGTCTAATGCTTTTCATTTTATCAGTCTGAGGTAGTATATCTAGCATATCATCTAACTTCTCTTCTAGTAACAATTCGAAGTATTCGTGATCGTTTGCTATGTCCGGATCAGACTTCAATCTAAAAAATGTTTTAAATATTCCATTATACAACCCGATTCTTGCCAGTTCAGACAGTTGAGCGTCGTCAGGTGTAGAAGAATCAATTGGTAATTCGTTAATTTTATTTTTGAAAATAATTTCATATTTTTTAAAAAGAGCCTCTTTTGGATTTTCTTCTTGCTCTTCAAGTTTGGGTGAACCTCGATTATTTATCTTACTCTTTATCTGAACGTAACAGTTATGTGTTCTACAGTGTCTTCGTCGCTCTTTATTTAAACTGTCAGTGGTCTTAGAAGTGTTATATCTCGGTAATTGATTAGCATCCTCACCTGCTAGCTGTACGGTAAATACAGGTGGGGGTATGCTATTTACTCTTTTCACTAACTCATTAGCATACGGTGCAGTATCAAGATTACGATCACTGCTTAATTTATTGACCCACTTATATATTTGATACTTTAGGTAGTTTAATTCGTCATCTTCAGGACTTTTTAGTTTAGGGTTAAGCCGAAGATAGTTATGTCGTTCTGCTATGTCATCAGCGAGGTCATATATAAGTACTTTTCTAAAGTCTTCATCTTCATTCTGAAGCAAGTTATAATGGTTTAACCATTCATTGATTTCATTAACAATAAGTTGTGTATATGCTTTAAAATCCGAATATATATCATTACCATTAGTTATACTATGGATAAGGTTGTTTAAATTGTCACGAGTAAATTCATTAAAATCAACATTATTATCTTCATCAACTATACTATTATTTTCATTAAAGTTTACCCCTTTTAAATCTGTCTTCACTTCTTTAATATTTGGGATATAATTTTGGATTTCGCGCTGCTGTTTATGGGTATCTGAGCATTTTTCTATGTTATTTTTTATACCTGCAGTTACTTCATTAAATGCTATTTTAAATTCTTTAGGGTCATATAAAGATTTAGTCCGTAAAAGTTTTGCTAAGATTTGGATAGCGTCACCTATAGCGTGTATAACATCGTGATTTATTATTGGATTTTCCTTTTTGTCTTTTAGACTTTGTAATAAGTTATAAGCTTCTTTATTTAGGTACATATCATTTAACTTCCTGCTTAGTTCTATTGGTAGTGTTTTCATAACTTTTACAATATCCTTTACTATTCTCACATTATCTGTCTCCTTTAACTTTTGAATAATCTTTTTCTTCTCACTTTCGAAATGTTTAGTATCTCTAACACACAAAGGTAGACTACTTAACCAAGTTTCAACTTTTGCTTCTAATATGGCTTTTTCTGTGTCAACATAATGTGATACATTATTAGCATCGCGCAAATATTGCTTCAATTGTACAGCAATGATGTCAATAATATTAAGCATTAATAAGTTATCAATAATTTTATCATCAACATTTTCTTGGTCGACCGTTTTGTAAAGTATGTCTTCAAGTTTTGTCACTATTGAATCATATTTTTCTTTTATATCCTTTTTATTTTTATTTGAATGTGGTTTTGTTAAACCATCAAAGGAAATATTTTGAAGTCTACTCAATATTTCATCTTTAGTCTCTTCGTCTGTGGTTATATTTAAGTCCTCAATACTACATGTCTGTATTTTGTCAACCAAATAATCAGCATAGTTACTTTTAGTTTTTTCATTGCAATTTGTAGTCAAAGGCAGTTTCTTAATGACGTCTAATATATTATTTCGCAATTTTTCGTTCATATCTAAAATTATCGAATTCTGAATTTTTAACTTGGTATTTCTTATTTTTACAGCTAATTCGTGAATTAATTCATTTCTATTATTAAAAAACGGCTCCTCGCTTAATTCCAAAGGCATATTTTCTAGCCACTCGTCAATAATATCTTCATATTTTCTAACAATAATCTTGTCTTGTTTAAGATCTCCTTTCTTTACATTATCATAGTTATAACACAGCGTACTTTTGATCCCATCATTTATATTTATTATATCTGTGTTATTGAGTATTCTATCAAACATAGTTATTGTCCATTCATCTATTTTTCTTTCAACTGTCTCCAAATCATTATCATTGATATTTTTAGCTATATTCTCTGCTAAGTTCTTTATAAACTCTTTATTAAGAGTTTCTTTTTCTACATCGTAGTCATTCATTAACAACTCTCTAAATTCTTTCTTAAAAGGTAGCTTCGTCTCTTTACGTTTATGTCTGTGTGTTTTGGAGATGCCGTTACCTACAAAATCTATAGGTATAGGTATTTCATTTATACATTTCATTAGTACTTTAGTGTCTTCTATAGTTACTATATTATCTTCTGCCAAATCATTTGTTCTTTTAAATATTTGATATCTTAAATGCTCGACATCATCTAGTTTTTTAACGTTGCCATTCCTATGTAAATATTTAAACCTATACATAATATCACTTGTTATATTTTTGACTACAAGATCTTTGATATCGTCTTCTGTTTGTAAGTTAACGCTTGTTAACCACGTACCTACTACTTCTTCAAGAAGTTTCTTATATTTTTCTTCATTGATCATCTCATCTGAAATCGTACTTAAATTACTTAAGACTGACGTATCAGAAAGATAGTTTTCTTCTTTGTTTTTAAAATGATGATAGCGAAAGTAAAAATGTTTATAATCATTCACTATTATATTAGCAAAATATTTTGCTTTTTCTTCATTTAATTTTACAACCCGTGTAAAGACGTCTCTAATGTCATCCGTGATATCATCATCATCGTCTGAAATATCTAGCAGGCGATTAGTTATATCTATTTCAAGATACTCTATTTTTTTGGTACTGATTGCAGTACGTGCCTTTTCTAGTAAGAATGTTATTTGGTTTTTAACAAAGTCTTTTACTTCAGTAATCGTTGGTTGAATGTAATTGACAGGTATTTTATCTTCTATATTTAGTATATTAGATACTAAATTATTTATTATCTTCTTTAAATAGATATTTTTATTTTTGCTACATATATCTATTTGTAAATCATTCACAAAATCTTTAATAGCAGAAGTCAAAACTATTTTATATTTAGTGTTATCCTTGGGCTTGTCTAAAACTAAAGGTTCTAATTTCTCAAGAATCTGATTTACATCTTCGTCGTTTAAAGCTTCGTATAGCGAGTTGTTTTTTAAGTGGACTAACCAGTCGCTTACTACTTTTCTTAAATTGTCTATTTTTACTTTGCTATAGTATTGCGGCATTTGTACTCTGCCAACCTCAGAGCATTGGCTAGATTGTCTCAAATATTTGTTTCTCAAAGCAGTAATGATATAATCAGCTAGTTGCTGCCTGAATTCAATTTCTTCATCTGTATATAAATTAGCATTCCATGTCTTTTCTAAAAACTTTTCAATTTCAACTCTCAGTTTTTCTTCCTCTTCTGGTTTCTTGAGTTTCAAAGCTATCTTCTCAAGCTTATCGCCTATAAGCTTTGATTTTAATTTGTTGCTGTCTATGTTTAGCCATTCATGTAGTATGTGCTGTAAGACATCCTTATTAAAGTCTGATTTCATGACGTCTTCTTGAGTAGAAGAATTTTCAAAAGATTTTACATTTTCGTTTTTAAGATTGATACTCTTATCATTGCTGGATTCACTAGATACCACTTCAGTTTTGACTAATTTAGTAATTTTAGGTTCTGAAGGCGCAATATCTGTATTCAAGTGCTGAACAGATTCCTGAAACAGAAATCTATTTTCAATGTTTGAAATTGGTCGTAAGTGTAATAGTGACAAGGATATAATAAGTAGTTAATCCTACTCACATTTATGATATCACGTTGGAGTACAGGAGATTCTGTAAAATATAATAAGTATTAGTAAATTGTAATTACCTTCTTAAGTCCTACTTCGCACACCGGATATTTCAGTATATATAGCACCAAGTTTCCATGGTCCGTGCGGGTGGTGGGAGACGTCAATAGCAACGGCATCTAATTGAGGCTGACGTCATATTTCCCCCGTCCCGTGCGTATGTTTTATCACCCCCGCTGCATAACATCGGCCACCCGCGGACCATGGTAGTGTCACGTACAAACAAAAAAATTGTAATATATTAAAAATCTTGAATGAGAACTATATATTTTATTTAAAAATGAAAAAAAATACATTACACAAATACATTACCAAAACATTACACAACAAACAAAGTATTTATCTAAAAAAGAAGGTATCGTTCTTGTAGCGTTTACTTGCCCAGACATACCGGATGTAACAAACATTTTTGTTTAATATATAAAACGGGGAGAACTATTACTTGATTACTAAATATAACCTTAATTCGTTCACAAACCCTCGACAAACGTTATGGCTATGACAAACTTCTCGTTTAGAAGAACATATTTATGCTGATGATGATTCTTTAGTTTATTCTCAAAAGGTTAATATGCTATGTTTTTTTACTAATACGTAATTATGTATTCTGATGATACCTCCGAAAAGAAGGCAACTAAGGTTATTTAAAACATATTATACACTAAACAAACACATGAGAAATACAACTTCAAAACAATGCTCAAATCTGAAAACATTTTCATGATTCATAAAAACACTGATTTCTTCTAACAGGATCACAGGGCGCATTACCGATGTAAGAGTTGAAGCCCTCACATCGCCACGTATGCTGCCTTTTCTTCCTACAACGACTCATACAAGGACTTTCTTCCATTTCATTTGCCATCTCTACACCACAAAAACATATATTTTTTCTAGCTCCATTTTGTCTATTGTTCTTGCAAAACTCATTTGCTGGTCTTCCAGGAGTATCATGCAGCAGCTGGTCTGGTGTGAAGTGCCCCGATTGTCTAATTAAAGGATCTGTTCTCTTCATAGAACTAGTTACAGATTCTTCAAAGACTTTTGAAGGTACGGTTCCTGGACATTTGAATTCTGGTCGCAAATTACGATCAGGATAAGTAGTTTCATAACTTGGAGTAGCAGATGGACATGTTTGACTACTGGGTCCTGGAGTTTGACTCGATCCAAGATTACCCATACTACCATTAGCCATGCGTTGGAGATTAGGCATTTCTGGTATAGTTGGTCGTAAATTGGAATTATAATCTTTTATAGGTTGACCAGTAACGGAGTCAATTGGTACCAGAATGTAACGTCCGGGCTTAACAGTTGACAAATCTTGATTGGATAGCATTAAAGGATGTTTTTGGGTAATGTTAACTGTCGGCAATCCATTGTGGTACATATTTGAGGGTTGCGAAGGAGCGTACGATTGTCCTCCATATGAACTATCAGGGTAAGTTTCGATTGGAACTTGATTCTGTAAAGGTTGGCTATGGGCACACAAACCATTTCTTCCACGAGGCTGAGGTCCTTGACTACACGTTAGCCCTTGAGACCAGTTCCTCAAATCTGAAGGTGCTTTTGTCTTCTCCATTGATAACCATTGCTCTTCAGGTATAGTATTCTCTCTCTGGTTAACCCATCTTTTTGACCCAGGGTATCTAACAATATATTCGCCAGCAAGCATATATGAGCCATCGTAACCTGAAGGTACCGTAAAACTAGAGCTACCAGACATATTTCTGCTAAAGTCTGCATAAGGTGGTACTTGAAAAGATACAGAACTTCTCTTAGTTTCAGATTTTGGAAAATTCTGAAGTCTATTTGCTAATTCTTCAATTATAAAGGTCATATTTTCCTTATTCTCTATAGGTAGCTTCTCCATTTGTTTAGGTAACACTCTTAATAATTCAGCTTGGGCGGCAGAGCTTGATAAATCTATACGTTTGCGAATTTCATCAACTTTTTTAGTTATAGTGTCTGATATTCGGCGTTTCTCTGAAGGAGTTAAATCCTCCATGAGAGGTACATCTGTTAGCCAATGGTCAATCTCTTTTCCCAAAAGTATTTGATTAGCTTCCTCTTGAATTATATGGCGATCAGGTACTGGCACTTTACTTACAGCACTTATCAAATCATTTACATGAACTTTGGTGCCAGTATCTTGCTGCTTTCTGATATCATTTGTTAATTCTTCAATTTTCTTCAAGAAATTCTTTCTGTAAATATTTCCTTTAACTTCGTCATTAATAAAATTAGTATAAAGTATATAATCATTAACCAATGCTACTATCAAAAGTTCTTTATCTTGCAAATTAGATTGATCCTCATTATTATGAGCTTTAGGTATATTGTTCTTTAGATTTTGTCGCAGCTGTTGCTTGAAATCTGATGGAGCTACGGCATATCTAATTCGCTCAGTCATGGCTACTGTCTTCTCAAGAAGCTGTGCTTTTAAACTGTCCTTATTAATCATCAATTGTTCTGTCTGTGGTAAATTACTGAGCAATTGATCTATCTCGACATCTAGCATATCTTGGTAATAAAAATTGTTATTGTAGACTTTTGGATCTAGTGTTAATTTGGTAACAGCTTTCCATATACCATTGTAAACGCCTAATCTTGCTGTATCAATCATCTTTTGCTCTTCAGGATCACCCTGATTAACTGTGATTGGAATTTTTTGAACCCATTGTTTCAAATAATCATCATATTCTATATTTAGTTCTTCTACTATTGTAGTATTACCATTTGATCTATCGTTATTTGAGCTACCTGGTGTTGGGATAGGAACTTCAGATGACTCTTGCATGACACTGGTATATACATTACAACAATTATCGTTATTAAGTTTAGTAGCTGATAAGTTGCAATGTGCAGCATTATTTCGTATATTACCTAGGTTATTAAATAAACCTTTATTTGAAGTCTCTAAAATAGCAGCTTCTGCTTCATCAACAGTTTGGCTGGTCCAATTTAAATGATTTGATTTTGCTGCACTGGGTACATTCCATTTCCTTCTCGATTTATTTTCGAATTGATAAATTGTATTATTAAAATGATTATAATAATTAGATGATCTTCTGTTAGGCTGATTTGCCTGCCGAGAGGTGCTTTGAGAACTTCTTAAGTTAGGTATTGATATACTTTTAATTCTGTCTATTAATTCTTGAGCATGTTGTACAGTGTCCATAGTCTTATCCGATAGAAAATGATTTATCCATTTTAATATTAAAAATTTAAGGTGTTTTAATTCATTTTTACACCAAGAACGCGAAATGCTTCTACTTGTATTTGTATTTAAGTATTTATATCTATCTAAAATGTCTTCTACCAAATAATTTGTTACTACATTGCGTGCATCCGTGTCTAAATCTTTTAATATCTTCAAACTATTAAACCATTCATCTATTTGATTCGTAATTTGGCGTTTATAACTTTGCAGATTGATACAGACATCTTCACTAAAGGGTTTTGTATGAAACCTTATACTGTTTTGCATCGAATGAAACTGACAAACAGTGTATGTGTGACAATAATGATGTCCATTGAAAAGATTTTTTACATTATAAAGCATAATATTAGTAATGTATTCAGATTGCTCCCTAGTAAACTGACCGAGATCTTCAAGTATATCAATCATTTTAACCTTGACACAAGCATCGTTGTTAAATTTGACTAATTCTAACGTATCAATTAAAAGAAAAGTAATGTCATCTTCTATAACATAAAAGAGATTATCACACATTTTAATGTTATATTTCTCTAGAAATTCTTCTAAAATATCTTCCACTAGATACCTTATGTCTTCAGCCATACAACTACTGCTAAAAATTAATTTATTATTACAGTATTGTCTGTCGTTTTCGGAATCATGTGAAATAAATGTATTATTTAATTTCTCAAAGAGCACATCAATTAGATTGTTTATAAAAGGCCTTATGTCGTCTTTAATAGGTAGCTTTTCAAGCTCTTTTATAATTTCACCTCTTAGTTGATTATCAGATATTTTTTCATTAATTATAAGTGCTTTTATTTTTTCAGTTGTTGAGTTTAGAATGTAATCTTTATTCAAAGGGCTGTTTAAAAAGAATTTAGTAATATTACGATTAATCCATTTTTGTATTATTAAATCTAACTCACACTCCGACATTATTAGTATTTCATCCTGGTGATAATTTTCTTTAAATTGACCATTGGTAAAATATTTTGGATTACAATTAACATTTTTATCTTCAGTCGTTTGCTCATTAAAGTCTACTTGTTTCCCTACGTCACTAAGTTTACAGTTAACAGTTTGATCTTCAAAATTAATATTAGCCACATCACTTATTTGGAATTCTTCTTGAGATTTAGTTTTTCTATTACCTATGTCATTGTTCTGTCTGTTAAGCTCTATGGAGCTGGTCACGGTTTGTGCAGTTCTGAGACAGTTCGTATGCGACGCTGTTTGAATGGATTTGCTAACGTTTCCATCAGCTTCACCTTCAGTTAGGAGATTGGATGATGATGACGAAAAAGGTATTGCAATCTGAAATAAGATATTTCAAAGATCGGGATTGAAGTGTTGTCAGACAGCAGGTAGATGAGACAGCGTTTTTAATGCTGAACGTCGGCGTCCCGTCGTTGTCCCTCCCCACATACTGTCTCACTAGAGCTTTAGGATTCGTTTGTAGTTAGCTAATACTACGACATTATAATACGTAAATAATTCTACCTACCTATCATGTAGATTTTTCTAGATTTATTATATAAAGCGGAAGAGTTTGTCTGTTTGTTTGAATGCGTTCTGTGGAACTACCAGTCGGATTTGAAAAATTCTTTTTGCGTATGATAGCCCAGTTCTCGAGGCAGGTTATAAGCTATGTAACATCATGCTACTGTCAACGGGAGCAGAGCAGTAAGCAAAGGCGCGGGTGAAACTGCGCCGCAGAATGCTAGTAAATTTATGAATCATTTGTTTTATTCTGGGTTTTTATGCCGAAGTGTAAAAGGAGAAGATTTCGTTTACAGTTCGAAATGTAGTAAGACCACTTTACATTGATATTCTATGAAAAGTAGAAACTTCCCTGGTCGATCCGCCCCATTCTTGCTGAAACCAGCCAGGAACTAAAACCGTACCCTGCTGCACTTACAATAAATTAATATCTTACACTTCTTCTGGGCACAATTTTTTTTGGCACTGTTGCTACTTCTCGGGACACCATTTTTACCGCTGCTGTGGAAGAGAAGAATCATGGTAAACGTAAAAGAAAAAAGGGGCCTATATTGCTTTGATAGTACCTAAACTTTATTATCATTTTAACCGAAAGGCATTCACTGCTAGAGATAGGCCTTCCCAAAGTATCGCCACTATTTAATGTCCAGCCATGCCTTCATCAGCTACTGCCTTTGTCAGGTCATCAATTCACCCCGCAAGGGGTCTGCCCATGCCCACGCTGTGTCATCCGCCTTGTACCTGATTCGCTTTAAAAGTGGCAATGGGCAGGACACATAGTTCGTAGAATTGATGACCCTTGAGACAAAGATCTGGATTGGCGACCACGAAAGATTCACAGGTAATTACGATAACTTTACTAATGGACCTAGTTACTAAAAAAATGTTTTTGAACCCCATTGACCGCTTACCGTCAGCACTTTGTAGGCTAATATACAAAAAGATGACTTAATTTGAAATATAAGTGTATAACGTACGTAACAGTGGCGAGAACGTGCTCGAAGTAAGACGGGCGCACGTGTGCGGTGCGTTAGCGCTGTGTTTGTAGTGCGAGCATGACGCGAGCGCGACGGTGGCAAGATGTGAACTCTTTGGCAGCAATAAATGCGTACGTTAAACACTTATATTATAAATTTTAAAGTCACAGCCAGATTTTTCGACCAAGTATAAACCTAGCTGGAAAAGCGAGCTTTTTTGGTAAAAGACCATGAGACTTAGGTATACTATTTGAAGCTGTAATCAGCACTCTATAAAGCTTAAATTTTCTTAACACAGTTGACCGTCTCCATTTGCCACTGTTAGATTGTAAAAAAAGTAAAAAGCCGTGCCTTCCTATATTTTTTTACTTGTTTGCAATAATGGTTAAATCAATAGCAAAGTTATACTATATAAGCAACAATTTCAATATTTACCTTGACTTTCTACAGAATTACCACAAACCTGAAAAACAAAGTTTTGTATCACTAATAGAACAGTTTTAAGAATTTGTTTTATTTAAACACACAACATCTGGCAATCCTTGCAATCACATTCACCTGCACAACTGAGAACTTTAATAATTTCATTCTTGATCTAGCCTCCCGAAGGTTTCACCCGCGTTAAGTTACATTTTTGGTTACTGCTCTTGTCCTGTTGCCAATAGCTAATGTCACATAGCCTATAACCTTCCTCGAAAACTGAGCTATTATACACAAAAAGAATTATTCAAATCCGACTAGTAGTCCTAGAGATTGGCGCGTTCAAACAAACAAACAAACTATATCTATAAATACAAATAGATTCTTCAAGACTTACATTAGCACCTTTTTCTTTTTCGACTTGTTCTTCTAGTTCTTTCTTTGTAGGATACACTGGCCAACTGAAGGGCTGGAAAATTTAATACCATTCTAACTATGTATTGCAGAAACCATAGTAGACAAAACAACCAAGTCATTTACCGACCAGAGGGCCTAGATTAGTGGCATAAATGCTAATAGAATAGAATACATTAAAATGTGTATAGGATTGACTTATGCTAACGACAATGTTGGCGTTGCGTTAACTTATGTCAATCCCATACATTTTATTTAGGCCCTCTGTTATTGGTTAGCCTACCAAAATGATTCCACCCCATTTAATGGTCAAATCAAATATCCAGTGGTTAGTAGTCAACCTAGTATTTACTTTTAAACTTTCGCGTTGCATGATATAGTAGAACTAAATATACGGGAATTCACGCGATCATGCTTAAGGTATTTACATACCTTATTTTGCTTGACGTCTCGACCAGGTTACACCGGCAGTGGTCACAAGCAGACTGATGTGGCGATGTCACGGCTCCGTATGCGAAGTACATTCTAGATCTACCCTCACATTTTTGTCTTTCCACGTATTATCACAAAACACACTGATAGTGTCCTTATTCTGTATGCCGTCCGTATTCCGAGCGTTAACCGACTGCGCAAAGTTTCAAATTACACAACCTCGCTTTGCGCAGTCTACTTCGCATACGGAGCCGTGACATCGCCACATCAGTCTGCTTGTGACCACGGCCTGTGTAACCTGGTGGAAACGTCAAGCAAAAAAAGGTATGTAATACCTAATGCATGATCTCGTGAATTCCCGTATATTTAGTTCTACTAGTCAACCTAGTGTCAGGATTTGTTCAGGTCGCTCATAGAGGTATCAGACTTGACATAACAAATGTTATCAACTTGGTAACAACCGGGATCGACTTTTTAACGTGCCCTCTGAAACACGGGAGACGCTCAGAGCAAATACCACTATGCGGTCACCTATCCATGGACCAGCCGCACTCTGTTGCCCACTAATCATATATCAATCAGTGAGCGCAACGAGCTATGAGCGCCTTTGATGGTAAGCACTATAGACACGATCCTAAATATCATAGTGGCAAACCGATGTCAAGGTAGCCCCCACCTTGATATTTTTGTCGCACCCGCTTACTAGTCCCAGAATCACATGAATGGCAAACAATTTCATGCTTTAACAACGACAGAAGTATGAGGTTCTGAACCATTTGTTACTTATTTTCCACTATGCACCAGCACATCGAAAGGAATGAGAAAGCACAATTAAAAATAAGAGGTCGAGAAGTTGGATGGTTTAAAATCCAGGCTTTTTTCAACTTACATAGCTCTCCTTAACACATTCCTTCAATTTCCTCGTGATATTTGTCAAGCACCTAACATCGTAATCTTCAGGATATGTACTGCCTCGCCAAGCTAATTCAGTCTTTTTTTCCTTGGTCGGAGAGTCGAAGTTCCTAATTTTGACTGTGAGCTCTTTGTCCGTAGCCTGGGTTCTTCCCGAGGAATTGTCTGAAGAGTCTGTTAGACGGGTTGGGGATTGCTGATTTCGAGGGCTCGGGGTTTTTGAACCTTGAAGAAATAATTAATCGATACTTTCTTGCTAAATTCTGGTCAGACTGCGGGGAAAATAGGTTGGTGTGCCCACGTGAAGTAGTTGTAATAGAAGACGTCATACAACTCACAAAGTGCTATCGTGCTCAGCTGTCACGTTTTTTATATCGTTTAAATATTACAACCACTCATGTCGTATCGCAGTCCCGCTTTGCCCGCTCTATCTGACTAAAGATTCCGACCTTTCTTTATTTGAGATTTTTTTTATATATATTTTTTTAAATAGATATTTATTATTAACTTTATTTATTATTTATTTATTAACTTTAAGCATTCATTTTGCAGTGGGTAAATATAAGAAGGCGACTTTAACTGCTATTGCAATTGAAATATAACGGATTACGTTAATTGGTTGATTGTTTGCTTTGACAAGTTAATTATAGCACTCACCCTGTGGAATAGCCAGGAGTCTTTCAACCATGTCTGATGTTCTTTCAGTAGTGGGATACTTCCGTAAAGAGCTGACGAAGGGGTCAGCTTCATGGTTGGCACGGGGAGCAGGCGACCAGATGCATTCTATGAATTATAATTTACACATAGCACAATTATTATATACTAGCTGCTTATCCCTCGGGAACCAAACCGAATTTTGGGATAAAAAGTAGCCTATGTCCGGCACTGACTTTATCTACATACCAACATTTTTCATCGGAATCGGTTTAGCCGTTCAGGCGCTGAGTGGTAACAAACACACACACACATACTTTCGCATTTATAATATTAGTAGGATATATGGTTACGGTACGGTACCGGTTACGTAAGGTACGGTAAAGTATATTTACCCTAGACCTAGACAGTATATGCCTACTTTGCTAGAAAATTCGTTGCCTAAGTACATTGTAATTTGTAATATTGTGGCAAATACATCACCTTTATCAGGCCAATTCATAGCGCCTCTGAAGGCAGATGACTTGAAACGGGTGTGGGTTTCACCACTTCCAGCACCGCCTATTTCAAAATTACTGTGACCTGTATTCAAACAACTTATTAAGGGTTTTCTAAAATTGCTCCCACGAGGTGGCAGCACTGAGGCGTCAGGTCCAGACATCTGTCAAAGCGCTTTCAACTTTTGATAGATGACCGTGAACGATTCTATTGATTTCAAACTGTGAATGAATGTTGAATGTTAATTTTGTTTTTTTTTTGTGAATGGAAGAAGACCACTAAAGTTTGTGATCCCTTATAAAAAATAGATTAAAATAAAATAAAGTACAATTGAACCAACTGAATTTTTTACCCACTATGAGAGTTTGTTTAGAACTGTCAAACTTGTAAGATTGCACATACGACGTTTTGTAATATTATCTTTAAACAGTGCACTCAAAATGTCAGTGTCTAATAAAATGACTTCAGGCGAATTTCGACCTACTTGCATTTACATGGATTAGCAAAATGAGCTTATCGTGGGTTGTGATTTACTTGATCGAAGTAATTATCTTAGGGGTATGTTGTCGAATTGTGTGCCGTCGAAATAATACTTATCTTCTGTCGAATCAATGCCTGTCAAACTAAGTATTTTCGAAGTTGAGTTTGTGTTGAAATAAAGAACTGTCGAAACTAAACTCGATAGTAAATCACTATAGAACCGGGTGTCTCACTGAATTTTGACAGTCTGAAAAGGCTTTGATAAAACTCTTGCACACAATTATACAAAGTCGAATTCAGAATAAGAAAAGGCTCTGTGAGAGGGTAGATACTTTTACGGTGGATCTAGTTGAATCTTGTTAAACCAAAGTTCTATTAACTATTGTATTTTATTGACTATTGGTTCAATGTCAATAATAAGTATACATAATGTTACCTGGACAAACGTTTTGACGCTGTGGTGGGAACTCCGACAGTTGCACGGGAGGCGATGTGGGTCTCAAATGACAGTGCATCAACTGCAAAATTATACCCAAAATTTTCAGTTGTATTATTCACTTGTCGGGGTTTCACCGACGGGACCAATAGCCTACCAAAGTGACTCCACCCCGCCTGATGGTAAGCAGTCAGTGGAATCCAGAAGTGGAGGCCACCATACCAAAAGTCATCCTCTCAAACTGCTGGTATGGTGGCCTCCTTTATGGCGGCTGTAGAAGACGAGAATGAGGGAAGTGAAGAAAGATGAAAGGGGTCCCCCCTTTCCTTTTTGGGTCTCCAGCGCTCTCACTCACCGAACGGAACGCAATAGTATGGATACTACTACTCTTACGTCGATTTTCTATTAGAAGGTAGTACTTCCCCGGACGATCTGGCCCATTCATGCCAGCGTGGAGCTACTACCGTAGATCTACACCGAAGTGTCTGTGTCCTCAAGATAATGTCCCACCTCACATCGTTCCTGCGTCTTAGTGCATCTGCACGCAGGAGGACCTGATGGCTGCTTCTGACAGTGCAGTCAATGTAGCCGTATTCTGCGCCAGCACAATATAAATTTAGTGATACATTTTTATTTGTTTACTATCGAAACGCTAAGAAGAAGTCACTTCTATTGCAAGTGGAGTTAAAAGGTTTAGGGTCGGCAACGCGCTAGTGATGCTCCTGGTGTTGCAAGCTTCCATAGGCTACGGTAACTGCTTACCATCAGGCCGACCGTATGCTTGTTTGTCACATTAGTCGTTTTAATGCATCGTATATATACACAATAATATACATGAGACAGTGATAGAAGGAGGCAGTTAAAATTCAGGTAACAATGGTGGTTACCACACTATTTCTGACAGTCACTTGAGAATAATGCTAAGTTTAAAAAAGTTATTAGTGCGGGAGATATTTATTCTCGTATGTATAAATTACCTGGTATGTGCTTGCGTACCGTCCGTCGACAGCTTGGGTGCTACCCTCGTGGCGCGTCACACCACTGTCGTCAGCGTAACGCACTTGAGACGATTCTGAAAAATATACAACTTTTGTTTATACCTTACCAGGGGCACAGAGGCGTACAACCTCGCTTAATAGTATTCGTGGTATCGAGTATTGGTGGGTTAAATCCGTAATTTAGTTTTGAGGTGAACAATTGTAGAATAATAATTCTAGTTAATGTTATTTTTCGGAATTGATTATTTTCATCTCAAATAATGGCTAAGATATAGCAATGGCATGAAACGCAGCATCTCTGTGATAAAACTACGGGCACTATTTAATTACGGATAATGAGTGCTAATTATGGCAATTACCTCCTATTAGGAGAGCCTCTACTTAGCAGTAAACGTCTTACGAGCTCAAACGATGGTCATGTTGGCATCTTAAATTATTAATTTCTTGATACAGACAGGCGTGAAGTTATATTATGTACTAGCTGTTGCCCGCGACTTCGTTCGCGTGAAAATTCAGATGGGTGCCTCTATGAGAATATTGCGTGCCTGATTTTATGGCAATCGTACATTGTATCAGTATTATCCGTCTCTATGGCGAATCCAGTTTAAACCCGCTACCGCTAAAACTGACAAACCACTTTCACACAAACTTGCGACTCTTATTTGCCCATTTAATAAGGGGGGTTGCTGAATAATAAAAAATAATCCTACTATAAAAACTATAGAAATTTTATACAAACTTTGCCACCCCTTTATACCCTTACGGGATGGCTTTCGCAAAATTCCGTCTACGTGAGCACCTATATCCTAATAGGAACGACAATGCAAAGTTTGACATTCCTAGCACTTGTAGTTTCTGAGATTTCGTGATAAGTGAGTGAGATGACCTTTTGCTTTTATGTACATAGATAGCATTTTTATATTGTTTAAATACTGTTTTTCATACTATTTTTAATCTCCTATTCATACAAATCCTCTTTCACCTACCTAAAGATATCTCTCGTAAAAACAATATACAATACACAAAGACAAATTTTCACTACAATAACTTTCCCCTTCCCCTTCTTCCCTATTGCACTTTTTCTCCACTCTCCACAGTTTCCTCCTTCCTCTCCTCCCCTCCCCCTTCTCCTCTTCACCTCCTTCAGCATCCCTTGCCCCTTCTCCAGCATCTCTTGCCCTTTCCTCCACTTCCCTCTACCTTGCCTCCTCGTTCTCCCCTCTTTTCTCCCTTCCTTCTCCTTTCTTTTCCTCCTATCCTCCCTTCCTATCGCTTCCTATCCCTTCCCCTCCCTTTTTCCACCATTCGAGAACTCCTTTTTCCGCGTTCCTTCCCCCTCCCTTCCTCTACTGTCTCCCTCACTTCCCCCTCACTTCCCCCTCACTTTCCTCTCATTTTCCCCTCACTTAACCCTCACTCCCCCTCACTTCCCCTCACTCTCCTCTCACTCTCCCCTCACTGCCCTCTCACCCACCTCACTTCTCCCTCAATTCCCCCTCACTTCCCCCTCACTTCCCCGTTTCTTCTCCGTCACTTTCCCCTTACTTCCCCTCACTTTCCTCTTACTTTCCTCTAACATTCCCCTCACTTTCCCCTCACTTCTCCCTCACTTCCCCGTTTCTTCTCCGTTACTTTCCCCTCACTTTCCCTCACTTTCCTCTAACATTTTCCTCACTTTCCCCTCACTTCTCCGACACTTCTCCCTGGCTTTCCCCTGACTTCCCTCTGACTTCTTCCTGACTTTCCCCTCACTTCTCCCGCATTTCCCTCACACTTCCTCTTCACTTCCCCCTCACTTCCCCCTCATTTCCCGATCACTTTCCTCTCACTCCCCCATCATTTCCCTCTCACTTTTCCCTCCCTTACTCGTTCTCCTCAATTCCTCCTTTTCCTCCCTCCTTTTCTTCCCTCCATTCCCTCCCTCCCCCTCCCTGTAAATTTCAAGTCGCTAGCTTCAAAAGCTAAAGATCTTTGTATAGAATATTTCATCCCTAATTTCACCCCTCTAAATCCACCCCTGTTAAAATAAATTTATAAGGATATTTTTTATTTAAATAGAAGTATTCCAAAACAAAATTACAAAACTGTAAGTTAAGAAATTAAGAAGATTCATACAATCGATTTCATCCCTTTTCACATACTTAGGAATTAAATTTTAAAAAACCCTTTTTTAGTACAACTTCTAGACATTTAGACAAACACACCCTCCAAATTTCAAGTCACTACGACCAGCAGTTTAGGCTGTGCGTTGTCTGTTAGTCAGTCAGTCAGGACAAAGCCTTATATAATATGTATGGGTGTATGGGTGTATGGATGTATGGATTAGACGTATAGCCATCGGGGATCAAAGCATACAGACTGCTAGGAATGCTAACACGTGATAGAGCCACATAAAGCTGACCGTGCGAAAAACAGCTAATACTTAGATCCAACAACTTTTTGTTGTGTCTGACCTTGGGCTTTATTAATTGTCATCGCGAAACATAGGCTCACTGGAAACTGGACTTATTTAAAACTAAGCGGAAGATTGTTTAGAATGTGAGAAATCCGAAAAATAAAAACGCTATCAGCTATTCCGTAACCTGTTAAAGTCCCTGTTTCTATCAGAAAATGTTCGACGTGATTCTTTAAATTGGCATAACTTTTTTATTTATGAACCGATTGACATGAAACAAACACTAAATGTTAAGTGAAGCTTACCACAATGTATTAGTGAAAACCATATTTAAATCGGATAAGCCGTTTCTGAGATTAGCGCGAACAAACGCACAGACAAACAGACAAACAGACAAACAGACAAACAGACAAACAGACAAAAATTGTAACAATCATTGTTTTGGGTTCTATTTGCGTTGATAAAGGCCCCAGTAATTTTTTTTCTCATATATCTTCCATGTACAGACAGCGATCGGTTATATTTTTATTATATGTATAGATTACAAGGTAATATATTTTAACTATACCATGGCAGTTAGTTTCTTCAGCTTTAGGTATCATGGTATACTTCTTGTTGCCACCCATGACTGTCACAGTCAGCCCTGCGTCAGGAAGACCTCGCACCACCGCCACCATGCCTTCACTCTCCATGTTTTCACTTAGTCGTCGCGGGACAAGGGAATATGCTGCAAAAACCAATAAAACATGTTATTGCCTCTTTGGTGTAGTGAGGTTCGACGCCATGAATTAAACTTTGTAGATAGCATCGAGCTTAAGTAAAGGGTAGAGTAGACAAAAGTATACTCACGTTTCACTAGTTAAATTAGCTTCCATGTAAAAAGTGTTTTATATTTCACCACTGGCCAACACGACTACTTCTACTATCACCGCTTCGTAAACAGGGGAGTACCAATGTGACTTTTTCAAACCATATATACTTTTTGAGTTTATCTGGACATTTCTAACTGACGGTGAAGGAAAAACATCGTGAGGAAACCTGAAGTTATAAAAAATAGTCTGAAATAGAAAATCCGCATTAAGCAAGCGTGGTGAGAAGTGCTCTTTCCTTCTCTGTATAAGGGTCTGCGGTAGGAAATTAACTGGCCGATATGATGAATACCTAAGTGCTTATTGCCATATTCCGGATAGGTAGGTACCTACTATTCCAAAGGACTGATATATTTTTACCAACAATTACCCAAAGGCGTCTGCCACTAGGTAAATATGAAGCCATGACGAACTCACTTCTGCTGCAAATGTAATGTTATCTTGAGGAGCATTGGAAATCACTTCTCCACGATAGGATTGTATATAACAGCAATTTGATGCGGTTTTATTATGACTACGGTCTGCCGTAGGGTGGGAACAAACAGAATATTATATAGAGTTACAAAAAATTTATTAACCATTTCTCTATTCTTAAATCTGTCGAATAAAAAGGCCTGAGCTTCTTGCTAGTTTTTCTTATGGGTCTACCCTGGTCAGCTGACCGTAGGACACTTGGCTGGATATTTTTTTACCATATTTTTCGTAAATGTTTACTGGAGTAGAGATATGGTGACAATGGTACTTACAGACATCTTAAGTACTCTCAAGAAGGGATAACAACGATCGGGCCGGTAGCAGCCCTGCCAGTCTTCGTGCGTTATAGGCCTGAACATAGAACAACAACAACAGAATTGTGAGGTATTTTATAAGTAGTAACTAAGGATAGAATAAAAAAAACAAAATGGATTAGTGGGTATAGCACCTACTTCGTAAACACAAGGTAATGGGTTCGACATTTCTGACAGACGGTAAAGGAAAACATCATGAGGAAACTTGGACTTAAGTCTGAAATTGCCGATTTGCCTCGAGCAAGGGTGGTGATTAATGCTCATGCCCTATCTATATGAGAAGAGGCCTTTGCCCTGCAGTGGAACAGTAAACAGGCTGGTATTATTATCATAAGGGTAGGATTCTTAGAATATATTAGGGTAAAAGTATGGTAGGATATTATTTTTAGAAAACTATAGCAATTTCGAGAAAGTCAACTGAGAAAAGACCCTGCAGAAGATTGCAGTCATAGCAGCATTACAGACTTAACCAGTCGGTTGCTGGATTTATTCCTAACTTGAGCCGAAAACCTAACCCGCTACCGGGTTAGGTTTTCGGGTCAGGTTAGTAATAACCCGGTTGCAGTAGTGGGTTCGAGTGCTCCTAAAAAGTACTATATTGGCAGCTGAAGAGATTGTTTATTAGCCTACCAAAAAAACTAACCACTCAAAATCAAAACCACTCTGCCTGATGGCCATTAGTCAGTGAGATCCAGAAGTGGTGCCCACCGTTACAAAAAAAGATTGATTCTACCTGGTGGCTTTCAGGGTTGAAGACTATGATATATACTTTTGACTGGCCTGTTGGTCTAGTGGTTAGTGACCCTGACTGCTAAGCCGGAGGTCGTGAGTTCGATTCCCACCCAGGACAAACCTTTGTGTGATGAGCATGATTGTTTGTTCTGTGTCTGGGTGTAATTTATCTATAATATGTATGTATTTACAAAAAAAAAATGTATATAAGTAGTATATCAGTTGTTTAGTACCCATAACACAAGCAAATATAATTGCTTAATTTGGGGCTAGATGGCGCTGTTTGAATGTGGTAGAATATTATTATATTATTATTATATTATTATATATTGATTTTATAGCGTAGTACAGTAGAAGCGGTTTTAACGACTTTACGACTTACCGGTAACTGCGACAACCCATAACTTACCTGTTCGACATGACTTATCTGCGACAGTCAGACACTGACGACAGATATTTTTCCATAATTAAATTATTGTTACTACTAGCCTATACTATCCCACTGCTTTGACTTCCACCTGCCGCATGCTTGATGAATTGTGGGCTAAAACCACCACTAGTGCTGCATTCTGCGCATGCGCAGTTAGCCAGTGCTTGAGACATGATGCTGACGCCATTAGGCTAAAATATCTTTAGTCAAAGTACCTGGCTGTCGCAGATAAGTCGTGTCGAATATATATAATGTTCTATCGCAAGTAAGTCCTGTCGCAGTAGAGTCTCGTCTAAGTTAAGGGTTGTCGCAGTTCGGTCTTTCGTAGATGTAGAGTGCCGTAGTTAAATAAACACTCGTTTGAAACGTTGCTCATGGACTACTAGTGGTTCAGCAAAACCTTTGCCACGATTAAACATGTTCTCATAAACCATGTTTGAAGAAAAAGACTATTTACCTATATCTTGGCTGGCGTTTCACTTAAACTTAGGTACCGTGGTAGAAAAACAAAAACCGACTTCAAAATTATCTCGTCTCAAGAGACATCAACGCGTTGTTTTACATTTCTTTACTTCTTATCTGCCTGTCTGGCTGTTACGCTTTCACGCTTAAACGACTGAACCGATTTTGATGAAATTTGGTATAGATATAGATTAGACTTCGGGGAACAACATAAGCTACCTAGCAAAAAAATTTAAAACCGTTGAAATAGGGGATAAAGGTTTGTATAAAAATCGTCAATGTAAACAGAAATATGTATAACCGACATTCACGCGGGCGACGCTGCGGGCAAAAACTAGTTTAACACGTTGCATGCATTGTGAACTTTATAGGTCCATAAACGATCTTACCGAGGTGCGGCGCTTTAAAATACATTTCTTACCATACGGCGGAAAGTGTTTTATAAGTACTTTTATGAGTATAAAAGAGTTGTATATTTGTCAATATTTTCAACGGAAGGATTGCCATATAGTAAACGCATTGAACGTGTTAATAACAATCAGATAATAAGCCTTAAGACATCCACTGCTGGACATAGGCCTGTGGTCAACATAGTTTCCAGTTTGGCAGGCGGATTGACAATCGTTGTATGCTATTTAGTTCGGCAAGAGTTACTTTCGCATTTAATTATATTAGTATGGTTATATTATACTCACATGCCTTGCTAGAAATTTACACGAACAATAAAATGTATAAATACTAAAATAATTTAGAATTTCACTGTGGACAATAATTTCTCTTCTAAACGTCAAATAGTAATTATTTTCTTAAAATTTTAAAGAGATTTATGACAGGCCAAAAAGAATGAAGCTGGTCTTTTTGCCGTGGACGCTGTTTACACTAATTAAGAATTATCAAACGCTCAAGTTGGACCATCTTTTTCCTTGGATTTCTATCGTAAAAGGCGAAAACAGCAAATTTATCTGCGTACGAAATAATATCACCTTACTAAGTGATGATACTTACTACCCTTAACCTTTCCTCCTTTCCTTGCTGGCAGTTATGGCAAGATGCACAATACCGTGTCCGTTCTGTGTATCTTCCGTATCATACTAATTTTAGCATAAAAAAAAAGATCGCCGGGGAAATATTTCCGTTTATTTACGGCGATGTCGAAAAGCGACAATCCCACAAGCGAAGAATATGCAAACTAGCAGCATTAGAGGCCTGGAACACTTTTCCAGCGCATGTGTTCCTATCTAATTTTGATCCTGGGTCTTCACAGGGCATTAAATTCTGCTGCCATTGTTGCTCAAAGCTAATTCCTACCTACAGCACAAAAACATAGAGTCATGGTATTAAACTTATTTCACCAATTTAAAAGTTCAAAAAAGAAAAATACGTCATTCTCAATTGTCACCACAGCTGGCCTGGATGCTTTAATAATGTACACGATATATAAAAAAATGCAATAATAATAACGTTTGATAACATTTCGATGATCAAATTTATAAGTGTATAAAAATGGCACCACAAAATGATTTGATAGCCCTGATGCCTAAATTTTCAAGTATTAGTTTAAACTGCTGTAAAAGTGCTACCACGCCAGGTAAGTTTCTAAGATTAATACCTGTTCTGTGGCATCAAACTACCAGTACTCTTCACTGGAAGGTAGTACTGTGGCAGCCTCCCACTTACCTAAAGAAAAATTACAAAACGGAATCAATATTTGCACGGTAGTAGATCCACGCTGGTTTCAGCATGAATGGGCCGGATCAACCGGGGAAATACTACCTTCTCTTATAAGATCGACGTAAGAGTAGTAGTATCCGTACTACTGCGTTTCGTTCGGTGAGTGAGAGCACCAGAGGCCCAATTTATTTCCTTTCCTTTTTCCTCATCTCTGTCCATTCCTTCACCTACCTCACTCCCTTAACGGTAGGCAGCAGCTTCGCAGTCTTAAGCGACAGAGTTACCCTTAAGCGACGGTTACCACTTACCATCACGTGGACTGTTTGCTCGTCTGCCGTTGTCGACAATAAAAACAGTACGGGGCAGTGGTCCAACTGCTCTGTCCAACTAGTTGGACCATAGGTCTTTACTAGGGGCAGTTGTCCAACTTTCAAAATAGTTGGACCACAGCACCTTTTGAGAGTTCCGTGGTCCAATTCCTTAAAGAAATAACTTGCCAACTCTAAAAACCTCAACTGCTTCTTTATGTGTATAAAGTACCTATTGGTTTACGGTTATGTTGAACCTTTTTGCAGTATAATAGATAGGTTTATTTAAAAAAAAATAATAATATAGGTTTATTTAAAAAATAAAGTTCGAAAATTAGTCACCCGACTTAAATTTTTTTAATTACCATATAGTTTCTGTTACTTTCATTTTTTAAGCTTCAGCAGACGTAGATAGGATATTTTTTATATGACTAAGATGACAAACAAGCATTATAATCTGACTAATGGTAAGCAGTAGCTTCGCAGAGTCCCTGGCATTACAAAAGTCTATAGAGTGGATACCATTATGAAGGTCATCTTAAAATGTTATTTTGCTAGATTTCAGATCGAGATCCACTGAGTCGTGTAACATCGCATTACGACAAAATGCACTTTATATAACTTGTATGAATAGTGGTGACGACTTAGGAAAACCCACTACCACGTCACAACTCACGTTTGATGTCAGCCGTGACCCAAATCTATATGGAAGCGAGGTTTATAACTCGAAGTTCGACGTCCGGTTTGGCAGAGAAATTAATAAGTATTTGGTTAAGGTAAGTATATTTATTTTAGCCGAAGGTTTCACCACTTACCTAGCACAATTTCTTCAATACCTAGAAAATACATCCATGTCATGACCATCCACTTTTCTCACAAGCATTTTACTTTCCAGAGCCTGGGCCAAAGTTCAAAAATCAAGGGTAAACTCAGTTGCTACAGGATCGATCACCGCCGTCAACGTCCAAGGCTTCGCACTTCGAGACAGTCTCGAGAAAAGGCTGTGAGTATATCTTGGTGCTGGTCTCCGGTCCAAAGTATTCATCCACCAGATAGACAGACAGACAGCAGCAGTGGCTGCGCTAGTTACTATGATCACAAATTCGACTGCCCAAGGAATTATGTCCAGCACTGGACGTCTTAAATTTCATATACCTACGTACATAATCTAGGTATTTATGGGAGTTTGCTACTAGCCTTACTATTAGATTTACGATACTGAAAATAAAATTTAGTGTAATTCCATATTTTAGACCGATAGAAACATATTTCTAATACTAGCAACAAAGTAAATACATTTTACTTGTGTAAGCTAAAGAGTTTATTCATCCTATTCAGGTAAACTACTATTCGATTTACGATACTGAAAATAAAATTTAGTGTAATTCATATTTTAGACCGATAGAAACATATTTCTAATACTAGCAACAAAGTAAATACATTTTACTTGTGTAAGCTAAAGAGTTTATTCATCCTTTTCAGGTAAACTACTATTCGATTTACGATACTGAAAATAAAATTAAGTGTAATTCCATATTTTAGACCGATAGAAACATATTTCCAATACTAGCAACAAAGTAAATACATTTTACTTGTGTAAGCTAAAGAGTTTATTCATCCTTTTCAGGTAAATGTTTCTCCAATCTTATCAAAATTAGAGCTCCAGACAATACCAGCAAACAATGATACCAAATTCGTGCAGACTGATATCACTCTCAGCGACACAATATCACAGGAAACAAATAACAAGAATGTACAAGAATGCGAGACAAGGGAAAATGAATCTAAAGTCAGTGTATTTAGAACACATTTACAAAGTGAAATAATTAACTGGCTCATCAACGTACCAATTTTCTACTCTACAGACTTTACACCTCATAAGTTAAAACATAATGTTGCTAATACACTAGCAGTAAGCATTGAACAACTTTCTGACACAATACAAGACCCAAACTATGAAATGAATATCAAAAATGAAATTGATGAATGCCTAAACGTACTGCCAATGTGGCTACCCAATACGCAACATGAAAGAATTCTATTTAAAAATGAGTTAAGGAATATGCTATATAAGAAACTTAAAACAATTAATGATAAATATATTCTAATGCAAAATAATGATGAAACGAATAACAAACTTGAAATAGATGAAAATATTGATCTAAATCAACAAAACAATGACACATACAACGAAATTAATAACTGGTTCAATAAAATAGAGTTTACAAAGCCTGTATTAAAAAGACGAATAGTAAAACTCATTATGGAAAGAATATCTCCCTTATTGAAAGCTTACACTCACACACTAAGTTACAAACTTATGTTGAAAGGAGAAATTGTTGAAGTGTTAAATGATTTACCAGTTAAAATAGGTGTACAGGATAAAAGTGCAAAATTAAATAGATACGCCGAAGATTTAGTATATCGTTTGATAAGTCTACAAAGGAACTTAGTGCCTATAAGGTATGCAAAAGAGCGAACTTATCTAAAGTATCCGAATGAAATAACGGTACCACTTCATTACAATTTAGAACAAACTATACATACAAAAGTGAATAAAGCCTTGGAGAACGTAAATGTTCAGAATAAAAATGTTATTAAAGAGGAAATTTGTGATACTATCTTAAATTCATTAGAAACTCTACGTTCAGGTATTGAAATAAGCACGAATAATAAAATATACAACATAATACGAAAGACTAGTGATGTTAATGAGAAGACCGCAAAAAATATTGCTAAAAAGATCAAGATATTTCTAAAGGTTGCACTGAAACAAGATCAGGAAAAGAGAGCATGTAATTCTCAAGCTGTTAGACAAAATCTATCTGGTGTTATATCAATTTATAGATCCAACGATCCTACTACATCTACTCCGAAGAAACTGTCTAAAAAAGACATACCCAGATTGAACACTGAAGAAAGAGCGTACATGGGGCAAGTAGCAGCATTGATAAGAACTTGGATGGACACACTACCGAGAATCTTCGATGATGATCAAAATTACAAAGATACTGTTATCAACGACTTGGCTGGCGATGTAATGGATGAAGTCAAACGAGTACAATTATCATCTGACACTAATACAGACAAAGATAAACAGCTGAAATACTTCGTGTATAGGTGGCTGATCAGATTTGATGTATTTGATGATCTTCATGACGGTAAACCCGCGGTAGCAGATTTCTTGAACAAATTAAATCAGATACCTGAACCAAAATTGACAGCACCGCAATACGGGACGCGACAAGCAATGAGAAATATAAAACTTGCAGATGATGACCTTAATAGGGACGAAGATTTTGTGCCAAAAGGTATAGATATATTAGAAGATCAAATATCGGTGTGGATGAATGATCAACCTTCACAAATTTATAATAAACAAAATAAGAAAAACCACGAAAAATTAGTTAAAAGCTTAGCCCTTAAAATACAAGATCATTTAAGAAACAAAAGTCCAGAGAATGAAATAGAAAATGATATCAAAAACTGGCTTCTAAAAATTGTAAACGATAAGGAAATGGAACATTTGGGATTGCTTACCCAAAATCTTAAAGAAAAGGTTATTAATGTACCACAAGATGAAACATTAGAGAGAAGAAATATTAAAAGGAGGAAAGATATGGCAGAATACCGACAACAGGCAGGTACTAGCTGCCAAGATAACATGTGCACCGAAATTGAACAGGAATTAACTATTCAAGATCCCGATAAAACGATGAAAGAATTTATTCTCAAATACATGGACCATAATTATAATATCGATGATTCTATGGCAAGGAGGGCTTTAAGCGAATTATTGATTATAGAACTTCGAAAACTACTACCGCCTACCAGAAGAGAAGTCTACGATAATTTCGAGAAAAAAATTACACATGAAAAATTTAGACCTGAAAAATTAAACGATGTTCTAGAATATATTAAAATGATATCAGATTGGTTAAAGAATATACCTATACACCCATTATACAATACGCCCGGTCACAGCCCACGTGTAGATTTTGTTAATGATCTTGCAAGAAATATACAAGAAGCTGAAGATCAACGAAAAGAAAATCCATGTGGAATGGACTATGATCTTTACATCTCTTCTGTTATTAGTGAATCTATACGCAATTATAATATACCCGTTCTCCCAGAACACAAAAGCAATATTCCTTTAATGGTTGATCAATTATTATTAAAGATTATTACTAATCGGTCTGTAATGGATCAGAATAACTATTCTATTATAAGCGATATCAAGAAGCAAAGTTTAAGTGAATTTATACAGGATTATATTCGTATTAATGGTAGAGAGATAGCAGAAGATGAAGTTAAACTAGAAGCTTGGACTGCTCGGCTTTTAGAAGAAGTGAAGAAAATGATAAGTGATAGTGCTGATCCAAAAACATGTAAAGGACGAATATGTGAAAGATTCTCAAAAGTCCAGATACCTGTCGAAGTATCTGTCAAACGTTTCAGCTCAGAAATATCTTATATCAAAGAAATTTCTGATTGGTTGAATAACTTTCCACTTTTACCAATATCTGGTATGCCAGAAGCCGAAGAAGAAAGAGTTCACATGATCACCGACTTGGCTCTAAATATTTCGGAAAGAGATGCGAAGATTTCTGCCAATCCACACAATACATCTGCAAATACAGAATTAAAAAAATATATTACTGATTGGATACAAAAATTACCTTTAAATCCACATAAAAGTATCGTAGCGCCTATTCTGATACAACAACTTATGAATAGAATTGACAAAGTCAATAATAAACCTGATACAGTATTTAAAAATTCCAACAATAATGAAAAACCAATGTTATGTCCTAGAGCGACAAATACTGGCAAAGATACTGACGTTGCAAATGATCCAGGAAGTGTTATAGTAGAATTTATTGAAAATTGGTGTAACAACCTTCCCATACAAGGTGATGAGAGAAGTGTTAAAAAAATTAAAAGTGATATGGCTAAAATTTTTTATCAAAAAATTTGCGAGCTAAATGCTGATCCAAAAACATACGACAATGCTTTACTGTTCAGAGACCTGTTAGAAGATGAAATCGATACACAATTTGAAAACATCCCCCAGGATGCTGAACTGCAGAACAATAAGGAACTATTAAAAACAGAAATGTTAAATACCATTTTAAATTTGAGAAATATAATCAAAGAGAAATCCGCAGGGGATGATTATAAACATAAACTTGAAACAACTATAGACGCTGCTATTCCTAATCCGGTTCAAAACCGTGAAATTTCCGACCCAGGCTTTGAAATATACAAAAATCATTTAGCAAACATGTTTATAATAGACAATTTTGATCATTGCAATGATGAAATTAAAGCAAAATATGAGAAAAGAATCAGAGCTGAAACCGATAAATATTTTAACTCCGCATTAAATCAGAACGCGTTACCTATGACTAGAGATCAAATGTATAATGAACTTTACAGTAAATTATTTAAGGTACCTATGCCCAAAAAAGACACGATTACTGACAAAGTAGTACAGATTAAAACAAGATATGAGATTGATGTATGGTTTGATGATTTACCAATAAGGAAAACAGATGATTTATTCGAACTATTGGAACGGGATAAAATTCTAACCTCACTCGCTGAAAGAATTCATGAAATAGAGAAAAAGGAATCAGATCCTGATGAAAAAATTAGAAAAGAAATTAATAAGTGTCTTTTAAAGCTACCATTGCAAGAAGGTGCTGAACAATATATGAATGACTTTGTAGATAAGCTTCAAAATGCGTTAAATACTAGCAGAGAAACAAGAAAATGTGTTGCAATTGATCCTGAAGAATCATGTAAAGGTAAAACTATTGTAAAACCTACAGCGAAAATGTCTGTCAATACTAGTCAAGCACCAGGACCATCCTGTAAATGCGAGACAGAGCATGGTTTCACTCCACACTCATCACTTAGATCTAAACCTAAAACATCTGGTGATTTTATAGTGGAAATGGTAGAAGAATGGTGTAGTCTACTACCTTTGATTGGTAATGAAATTGAAAACAAAGTTAAAAAAGACAATCTATCTACAAAGATTGTGATGAAAATCTATGAACTCAACGCTGATGCTGCAATTGAAGATGAGGATATGGTATTTGATCAGCTTTTAGATGAAGAACTTGATAAATTAATGTCAGATTTAGCCGGAGACTATGATTTTGAACAAAGTAAGCCTTTGAGAAAACATCAGTTAATATTAATGATCAAGTCAGTTGCACCCCTAATAAGAGATGAAAAAGAAAGACATGACTACAAGACAGAACTAAGTGACACTGTCGCTAGTATATTAAAAGATCAAAATCTCGTTTCTGATAAAGACCTGACAACTGAAAAAACATCAGCATTTAATAAACTAACAGATGATATTGTCAATAATTTTGTTAAATATAATTACAATCATAATGATGAAACAAAACAAGAATACAAAACAAAAGTGTATGATGCCGTAAAAAAACTTTTGGATACCACCAATGACAAAAGCAAAGTAGATCCTTTAATGTTAAAAAATCAAATGCTTTGCGAATTATCTAAAATACCTGCGCCTAATGACGCGGTATTGAAAGATATAGATATAGAAACAAAAATTAAAAATGAAGTTGAACAACTTTTTGATGAAACTGCTATAGATGATAATACTAAGGAAACAGCGCAAATGAAGAATACACTCACTAAGCGATTAGTTGAGATGGAGAAGTTAAGACATACCGATTCTAATGATGAAAAAATTAAAACTGAAATAGAAAAGTGTTTGAAAAAATTAAATAAAACTGTACCACCTCACGTTATAGACAATTTTGTCAATAGCATAAATAATGCTAAAGTTAATAGACAATCACCTGAATTGAGAAAATATAATTCTGACGAAAATATTGTGTATAAAATGGCATCGCCCACTATAACTACCTATAGATCTAAAAGTCCTGGAGATGATATTGTATCACGTCGAATATCTTTACCTTGTCCGGGATGTCACCAGCAAGGCATATCAGAACCAGCAGCATCTCTGCGTAACCAAGATCCTGGAAATTACAATAATACCAACTATAAACCTGCTACAAATCAAGTGTGGAGTACTCAGCCTCGTGGCCAAACTCAATATCGTCCAGAAACTTATGAGGAGGTTCCAGCCGGATCTTTTATACCTTTAAATGTATCACCTCAGAAGAATGATCCACCAGCTTATAGGGAAAATAGACCAGAATATCCTCCAGCATACAGAGATCATAGACGACCATCTGCTACTGTTCCTCCTTACAGAGAAAGGTCTCCAGGTGGCCTGAGCAGAGAGAACCGAATCCAGAACAGAAGCTTACAAAGACTACCTTACGTAACTCAACAGAATAATCCATATCAACCTGACAACAATTCTAGAAACCCTTACGAACGTGAATGTCAGCAAAGTTATCGTCACCCTTCACCTGACAAAAGTTGCAGCAGACACCAACCATTAGGACCTAGACGCCATAGCATGAACTATCCTTCTAGAGCTGCAGACAATGCTAAACAAATGCTGAGCTATGATTACTTTAAGAGCGGACATTTGTTAAATTCTACCGCGGTTCCAAAACCTGACCGAGTATCTAATAATAGCTGTTCGTCGTCCCTACGTGATGCGTTACACGGATCGCGTAACGGACAGACTACGCCCCGTCGTGTGCAAGGTGAAGCTCAGTCTACTATCTCCCTATCATCTGCTGCTCACGAAGAAACTCCTGAATCCTTATTTGAAGCACCTAATTTCGTTCCAAAACCTTTGTATAACCCAATAAGATTGTTGGGTAGAGAATTTAGGGGGCATTTTCCTTATTCTGGTCTATCATCAGCCAGCTCTTTGAGATATTTCAATAACACAAGACCAGTAACAAGGCGATCAACAGACCCAAGAATTGAGAGACCTGAAGAACAAAGATACAGATGTATATGTGATAAAAGAAAGAGATTTAATAATGGACCTTGTTACATGATGCTGGATCAATATTGTGATGAGTGCGGCGGTTACTATTCTATGTGGTGTAGAATGCCTTTGCCTGGTTGCTTTTACTTGAACTGATTAATTTTTTTGGTTGCTTTTATAAATAAATACGTGTACTACTTCACTGTCCATTTAATTGAATTATCGACAACTCCACCATCCATTAGCGATTCATCTATACTTGTTGCAAATGAACCTTCATTATATCAGTGCAGCAATCGGTCAACTGAATTTGGCTAAACCAGGCTAAGCCATCAATGAAAAAAGTGATATAATAGTGATGCTTCACAATCTAGCTATTGCCTATGGTGCCCCGTCCTGAATCTTAATGTCGCCACAAAGTGATGTAAATTAGAAATGCTGCTCACCTAAAACGATGCCAGCCTAGTCGGAGATTATTTTTTTGAACAAAAATTTATTAAATATATTATGTTAACCCAGTTTTTTAAGTTATGAATAAGAATAAGAATAATAATAATTTATTGACATAATTTTTTACAAAAAGTGTATGGAATTCTAGGGTCCCCGAACTAGTATCAACTTTGGAGGCCAGTGTCTTCGCCTTTAAATGTAAGTACAAAAATGTGTAGTATGCATAGATTTGGAATTATTTTTCGTTACGCAAAGTAGTATGTCGAAAACACAGAACGAGTACTACAAGCTTTAGTACTTGTTCTGTGGTCGAAAACTAGGTACTAGAAATTATACATTAATACATACATACATACGCTTGGCAAACATTACCCTCCTTGACTGCGACTCAGTCGAGCAAAGAGAAATTTTATTAAAAATAATATAACTAACTGCGTGAAAAAGTTAATATATTTTTGAAGTTATACTTCTTTTGGCGTGATTGGGAAAAATGATGAGAGTGAATTTTTACGATGCGCGCGCACACCGACAGAAAAAAGCAACACCCTGAAGTTAGTTGCGAAGCTTTTACACCCTGAAGTTAGTTGCGAACCTTTGTGTGTCGTATCAGTACAAATAATCAGTGTGAATAAATAAAAAATATATTGGCGTTTATATCAATTCAATTATATTTATGACGGTGATAGATATTATTTATTGATCATTTATCAGTAAAAATATTTATTTTGAATATTAGTATTTATATACTGTTTTAAGTGCATTTATAGATTTGAGGTTGACTAGGGTTAACTGTTATGTATGTATGCGTTGTGTTATTATTTGGTATTTTTGGATTGTTACGCTAAAGAAGTATAACTTCTTACGTGCGTACATGAGCACACACACTCTTTTTTTTTTTTTAAACAACTGCCGCTCTAGTGAACAAGCCCTGTGTGGCGGGGACTATACAAACATACAATTAACGGACACAAAGTACACCCAGAATCGGAACAAATATTAATTATAGATCACACAAAGTTTTGATATTGGGATACCACCTACAAACTCGTGCACAGCAGTCGCTTGCGCTACCCCTGCACCACGGAGTGGCACGGAGGCAGTCTATGTGTGTGTGAGCGTGTGAGCGTGTGAGCGTGTGAGTGTGTGTTTGTTTATGTTTGTTTGTGTTTGTGTTTGTGTTTGTGTTTGTGTTTGTGTTTGTGTTTGTGTTTTGTGTTTTGTGTTTTGTGTTTTGTGTTTTGTGTTTGTGCTTGTGCTTGTGCTTGTGTTTGTGTTTGTGTTTATTTGTGTTTGGTTTTGTGTCTGTGTCTGTGTTCGAGTCTGTGTCTGTGTCTGTGTGTGTGCGTGTGCGTGTGCGTTAGCGTGTGCGTGTGCGTGTCGCGCGTGCGCGTGCGCGTGCACTGACCACTGGTGTAGTAGAGGTCAGTGATCTCGCGTAAATTTAGTTAAATTTTTTTAGTTTAGAAAAAAAATGTACTTAGTTTAATTGGAGGTCAGCAGATATTTTCCTCCATAAAATAATAAAAACTTATTACGAATTAATCAAAATTTGAAATGTATTTCTATTAATAATACATAACTATTTTACTAATTTTGTTAATGAAATGAAACAATAAATATGTATTAAAACTTTTTGAAGTAAGTATAACAACGTTTTCAAGCAGTAACAAAACAACAATTAAATTTAAAAAGTTAGTGTGACGCCATGACAGGTCACGTGATGTAAATTTTCGTTGGACATGCGCGATAGCTCTGAATTTTTCAAGTGATTTTGAAATGGTGAAGCTTTTATCAGGTGAAAATACTATTAAAATTAGTTAATGTGATCCATTATAGTTGTTTTTGGTGTAATAGTTCTAGTGTTCAGCGAACTGTGTGTGTGATTAGTTGATTTGTGTTCAAGGAAGTTTTTGTTTCCAAAAGGTCGCGGCTATAGATGGTAATGACACCTTTTGATGGTATTTTTGCATCTATCTAGTTGTTTTGTGCTTTGTTTTAATAGTGATCGAGTTACCTCAGGTAACCTACTTTAATTTGTATATATTGTCTAGTAATAACGCGTTGATAATACTACGGTTACTAAACCGTCTGTAGAGATTTCTTGACAGTTACTATGTCAAGACACCTTGCAATTTTGATAAATATTCGCTGCAATAATCTGAATAAATCATACATTTTAGGAGTTTTTAACCCTGTGTGCACCTTTATTCGTGTTTAAACTTAAATAATAATCGTTATTTACCCAAAAAATGAAGCATCTTAGACTCGTATTGCGAAATTATTACAAATTCAAGGATGAATAGGCGTGCGCTAATTTTTGTCCAGCGGACTTCAATTGGTGTTGTGGGATGACATCATGACAGACTGACGTACGTCAAGGAAAACGTATTTCATGTGTTTATTAATTAAGTATTCATGGTTACTATTATCTCATTCTCATTACCTACATATTATGTGCTATATCCCAATTAGTCAAAACTTCTGAAGGCCTATTTTTAATACTGATGAAATTGCAATGTTCTAGGTCAGTGTTTCTCAATTATTGTTCTGTCAGAGCCCAGTAGTTTTTCACACTGCCTCTTCGTGACCCACTTAATTCTTTTAAACCCAAGCTGGTTCTATTAGGTAAAATTATACATATTTATTAATGGTAATTTTTTTTATTATTAATACATAAATATTTTAGTGCAAAGTATGAAGCGGCTGCTTAATTTTAAGTAAATAAATCCAATTTTCCTTAGTACTTTTTATCTCTCGTTGTATTGTTTCTGAGTTTTACCAATCTGCGTGGGTAAAGCCGCAAGAGATATGGATTTGGAAGATTCTCTGGACCCAAAAGATATAGAGTCAACAGTAGTGTTTATTTACTTTATCTTACTTACCATATTTACATGGTTGTTGTACTTAGCCAGGTTGCTGCAACAATAGCTACCTATAATAATAATAATTATTTATTTTATAAAAAACCAATGATGTTCTAAATCATCAAAATTAAAAAAAAATGACAGTTAATTAACCTACAGCCGGTTCACAAGATAGAGCTGTGAGAAGAATTGTTAAGAAACTCAGGCCACACTTTTTAATCACCAGGTTGTTACAAATTTCTGTAAGTTACAACGATGTTGACAAAGTCTATGATTAGATCTTTCTTCTGATTTATATAATCTATAGTTTATGATGGTACAAAATTATTGTAAATTGGAAGAATTTGTTTGAACGCACTAATCTCTGGAACTACCCTCGGATTTAAGTAATCCTTTTTGCGTTTGATAGCCCAGTTAAGGAAGGTTATAGGGTATGTAACATCACGCTACTGGCGACAGAAGAAGAGCAGTAACCAAAAATGTTAGAAAATGCAGATGAAACTGCACTTTGGGAAACTAGTTTGCTATTATTACAAAATAGCAAGTACTTAACAGGATACAAGCACTTATCAGTTTGTCCCACTACCTACATGAGAGTTAAATAGTGTTTATAGTTTTATGTGGGCTTTTATTTACTCATTCTTACGTATTTCACCAGCTATATAATGTTAAATGTCTTAAAGCTGTTGGGATATCTTTTATGGAGATTTAAAAATATTTTATTTCACCATGGAACCAGAAGAAAAAAGAGGATAATAGATTTATGGAGCTCTAAAAACGAGTCATTCTATGTAATTCTAGTCGTATATATTGCCATTTTCCAGATAATACCTTAATGGTTTTATAAAATAGCTCAACCTTATTACCTATCACACAGTAAACAAATAAATGTCCATCAAATGAAATCAAAAGTATAATGATTCATTATTAAATAATTTGGCCTTGTTAGGCCAAATTTTACCCCCTTCTTTGCTCACCTCCCTCATTCCCTTCCTCTAACCCCATTCCCAGCCGCCATACTGGAGGCCAACATACCAGCAGTTTAAGACGATGGCTTTTGGTATAGTGACCATCACTTCTGGATTCCACTGACTGCTTACCATCAGGCGGGTTGGAGTCATTTTGGTAGGCATAATTATATATAAAAAAAACCTATCAGATTTTTTTTTGGTATGATACCAAATGCAGGGAGTTAGTACTTAACTCAATCTAATAAAAACTGATTGTCATTTGTTATTGATTGATTGAGGGACAGTAAAAACAGGCTGGTATTAATATATATTATTTAGCCTCTAGCCACCCTCAACCATAGTGGGTCAGCTATCCTTCTTATGTCATCCAACCATCTATTATATGCTGTCATGCACATTTACAAAAGTTTTCGGCTAAAAAGGAAGAGCACGAAATTTTCCTTTCACTTCCCTATTTTATCCATCTCTCATGATGTGACCTGCCCACTTCCATTTGAGTTGTCTGCTATTGCAATTACTTCAACATTTCTGTAAACTGTTGTATCTAATGTTAGGAAGCCATTATTGTTATTTTTATCAACACTGCCTATCAGATGTGATTATAAAGTGTTTTATTGTGTATTTAAATTAAAATTTCCTTTTAAATGCCTCACATAATCTATTCCATATCTATTTTAAGATTAAAATCTCTTTTCTGTAAAAGAATGTCCTTGATAGCATTAGAACTTTTTCATACATACATACTTTGCCTGTCATGTGTACCACATGCATCCCATATAGTGCTGTGTATGTATGTAGATAAAATCTGCATGTAGCTGGGTACAACAAAAGAATTTAGACTGTATTTTATACAAACTAAATTTACCTACATTCGTATACAATAAAGAGTGTTTTCTGTATAATATCTGTTTATTAATGTAATAAGTAGCAGTTGCCCTTATTTCAACACCTTAAAGCAATTTTTTGCGATAAAAAATAACTCATGTTGTTCTATAAGGTCTATTCTATTCCTAATTTCATCAATATCGGTTCAGTGCTTTAGGCGTGAAACAGTAACAGAAAGACAGACAGTTACTTTCGCATTTATAATATTAGTATGGATTATAGGCATTACTTATTAAACTTTTTGGGTGGTACTGTATAGGCCTGCCTCTAAATATTTCAGTTTTAAATTTATATTTTTTCACCATAAGTTTACCTTGGATAATTTAATTATCTTTCCAAGGTTAACTCTGAAGTACGTACATACAACTTGAAAATGTTACATTAGATACTTTCGCGATTACATAACGTAAATAAACTTTACATGAATAAATACAGATTATAGTAATCATAAGTATACTTTTGTAGGTACAACGAGTATACAGTTTATCAATGAGTTAAGTAAATAATTATTATCATTATCAATATTAAATTTTTTTTGTTAAATTACATTTTTTGTTACTGCTCTGCTCCCGTCGCCAATGGCGTGATGTTACATAACCTTCCTCAAGAACTGAGCTATCAAACGCAAACAGATTTTTTAAATCTGACTGGTAGTTCCAATGATTAGCGCGTTCATACAAACAAACTGCCGCTTCATATAATAAGTACTAGCTTTCGACGGCGCGGCTTCACCAGCGTTAAATTAGGTACATCTTTGGTTATTGCTCCGCTCTCGTCGCCAATAGCGTAATGTTATATCTTTTAATGGATATTATTTTTACGAGCATTGCAAAAGCTCATGAATGACAGATACTATTTACAATCAGGTGGGCTTGTAGATCGTCTACCAATGCAGGTAAAAAAAAAAAATATTATTCATAATCTTTCGCTTTTAATATTTATATCCCACAATTATAATTCGTCAAATGAAAGCCTGTGAACTGTACAACTATCTGGAACAAAGTTCGATTGTATGCTAATATAGTTGTAGGTACCTGCGTATGTTAACCGCATTCTAAATCCCATACACAAACATGCGTACTTTGGGTCTAGATAGCGTTGTGTAGGTTGTGTTGAGGCTCTAATCCACTTTATACTTTTGTCGGTCAATTAAAGCCTGGAACTCTTTACCAGCGCATGTGTTCCCATCTAACTTTGATCCTGGGTCTTTTAAGCAGGGCGTGAAAAAGCATTCACTAAGCCGCCATAGTGGAAGCCACCATACCAGTACTTTGGCCACCATCAGGCAAAGTGGAGTCATTTTGGTTGGCTAATATAAAAAAAAATGCTGGACTGTGTTCATAACATTTACTTTGATACACTGGATGCTGGACTAGATTAAAAACGTTTACATTGATCCACTGGATGCTGGGCTGTATTGAAAACGTTTACATTGATACACAGTGCTGATTCAGTGCTGGAATACAGTTGTGCTGACGCCAGCTATTGTATCATGTAAATCAGCCTTTATTATGTATTTAGTTTTCTGCAAAACCAGTCTTGGCATTTAGATTGACGTGATTGCCATACAAAATTGGGAAAACGGCGGTTTAAGTTCATTAAACCTTTTTTTGGCAATGTTATAGTGGTCAGGTTGTGGTTAGTTTATATATTTTCGAGGGTAAGCACACTTGCTGCGGTCAGTTTGCGGATAGGTGATTGTTTTCTAAAATTATGATTCGCAGAGCAAGTTTAAGTTCATTAGTTCACCGATTTTTTTGTTATAATTTGGAGGCAGTATTATCACTATGCTTTCCCGCCCTGTGTTGTTATTTCTTCTAATCTAATCTATTCTTTTAATGTTCGTCATCATTTGGTTGACATTGCGCTAAAAAAGTATAGAACTAGTATGTAAAGTCGGCTAAAAATGTGGTCACCAGTTGGACAAATTGCGATTTGGACAGTTTAAAAAAGTTTTTCGAATTTGAACGAAATGCGATTCGGACAACATGCTACGAATCCTACCAGTTTTGACAAAAGTTTTTGTGACATCTAATTATCGCTAAGGTTGACTTTTCTAACGAAGTGTAAGGGAAATCGTTCTTGCTGTTTCATGACGTTGAAATTAAGCTCTACCGTAGGGTGGTAGATAACATTTTTGCCTGACAGTATACTAAAAATAGCTAAGTGGTTTTTTTTAGTGGGCGATAGATCCCGACATCAAATCGTATCTATTCAAAGTCTTTAATCTTAGCGGTCTATCCATACTATTATAAAGCGGAAAAGTTTCTTTGTTTGTTTTAACGCTCTAATCTCTGGAACTACCAGTCGAGTTTGAATAATTATTTTTGTGTATGATAGTCCAGTTCTTGAGGTAGGTTATAGGCTATGTATCACGTTACTGGCGACGGGAGCAAAGCAGTAACCAAATACGCGGGTGAAACCGCGCTGCAAGAAGCTAGTTTTGGAATAAAATGCCAACAATCACTGAGATTTAACCATGGCAAAACGTTCTTGAAAGGCCAGAACACAGTGACCTTAGAGATCTTTTAGTTTAGTATAACCTTATGTTAATGATTAATTACTAGAACCTGTGACTCACGTAATCAGAGCAAATATTATGTTTGTGCTGTAACGTTTATTACCTAAAGTGACTTAGGTATTTCTTTTATAAATACTAATTGTATTTACTAGGTCACAAGGTCTCACGATGAACTTTACGTACCTACACGCAATAGGGATTATTACAAGGTTAAAAATATACATTTGTATAAAAAATTGCCATCATCGTCGTAAAAAGTTGTTAAATTATGTAATTACTAACTGCGCCTTGCGGCTACGCCTGCGCATAATGGTATGTGTTTAATTAATGTAACTCGGAAACTGATTTTCGGCATAAAAATCCTATGTCCGTCTCTGGCACCGAATCTGTGCATACCAATTTACATCGAAATCGATTCAGCCGTTTAGTGGTAACAAACACACACACACACACACACACACACACAAACTTTTGCATTTATTATATTAGTAAGATTTAATTGTAAAAGCGGGTTTTATTGCCAATCCTGGGAACTGCTAAAACAACTGTGTTACTGCATACTGCTAAGAAAAATTTTGGTGAAAAAGTAGAACAGTTACTTCCCTCGGTAATAAAGCGGGACACGATTTTATTTCTGTACAATTATTTTGACCTTAAAAATTACACAAACCGGAAGACGCAGCGTGGAAAAACCTCTCACAAAGTGGACTGATGACCTGATAAGTGTGGCGGGCTACCGATGGATGAGGGCGGCGAAAAACCGGCAGGTGGTGAAAATTGGGGGAAGATCTCTGTTTATACATTGACGATTTTTCATACAAACTATCATCCCCAATTTCAACCCCTTTAAGCCATTTTTCGCAATAAAAGATAGCCTATGTTATCCCTTTAGGTCTAATCTATCTCTATACCAATTTTAATCAAAATCGGTTCAGTGGTTTAGGCGTGAAAGCGTAACAGACATACAAGACAAAGTTACTTTTGCATTTACCCTAAAGATCACCACTGCTGCTGGCTTGTTTAAACTGTATAGACTTATATTGTAACTTAAACCATTTAAAATATTCAGTAAATTACTTGCTTGTTAGAACAAAAAGATTGTAACAGTTTCTTTTCGCTTTCATACACAAACTATCTAAAATAAACATCAAAGTGTTCTATATATACCCATCTAAATAACAACGCTTGTTACCAGAGTGGTTTATTTTTAAAATAGGTGAGGTACAGCACACCGGCGTTTGAAACGCGGCGGTTTTACCGATGGAACTTTCTTACGATGCATTGGCTGTTTTATTGCTACTATGTAGCTGTTGATCTAGCAATCACAGACATATTTATTTATATACTTACCGTTAATGTGTATTGTTTTGTTGCTCGATATAGTAAAAATAAACAAAATATTCTTAAATTTCTTCTTCTGTTCTGAGTACCTCGATTGTTTGGTGGTACTGTGTAAAGACTGCAAAACTAGGTAGTGTTGTGAGGGTTTTCTGACGAAAAATTCGCACTATTATTTCGGAGTCTGAAAATTAAATCAAATCAAATCAAAATTTTATTTATTTTCTCTCAAAATGGTATATTTGTAATAACAATGATGAATGTGCCAGATAAATGATAATTGGCACGATATCCAATAAAATGGTACTCAACATAAAATACACCTTTGCTTAGCTGCACGGCTTTTTCTTTCTTTAGGAAAATAGACGAGAAGCTGCTATAGATATTATGTTATTCTATTGCTGCATCTTAAAACTCTCACATTGCTTACTTTGGGTCTAGATAACGTTGTATAGTAGTAATGTTTTTTTATACGACTTAGGTGACCGACAAGCAAACGGCCCGCCTGATGGTAAGCAGTTACCGTAGCTTATGAGTCTTGCAACACCAGGAGCATCACTAGCGCGTTGTCGACTCTGTTCAAAACCTTTTAACTCCTTTCTTGAAGAACTCCATGTTGTAGTCTCTCGGGAAAACCTCGACGGGGAGCTCATTCCACAACCTTATCATACGTGGAAGAAAGTTTCTCTGAAACTTCACTGTACGGGACCTAAGAGATTCTTAGGTGTGAGGATGAACTCCCAGCCGATGGTGGGAGGTGCGATGATAAAAAGTGGCCGTTGGCACCATCCAGAACAATTCTTCAGAACACAGCCCATTTTTGTCTTATTGTTATTGTCGAAACATGGCGTTTGAACCGCTCGTGTGTATTGTCCGTTATTTATTTAATAGCTGTATTAATGTTGTGTAACTATTATTTTATTAAGATGAACGAGCATGATGTTTAATAGATTTGAAGTGGTACAGGTAATGATTGATTGATGCGAATCTTAACTGTTCCTTGTTTATGCTCATCGTCATAAGAAGAGGCCTGCTGTATGTAGGTCTTCTTCAAATAGTTTGAAATTGATCCCACTCTTTCCTATTTCTTTATACTTACTACGCAAATGACTCTGTTAAAAACTGGCACTCTTTACCAGCATTTCTTAAAAAAATTAGCTGTATATTTGAAACGGACCGTGATAAAACATATCATAGTCTTTTGAGATATTATTATTATCTATTTTATTCAAGCATGTTTATCCGCATTTTAGAACCAATACCAATAGTTTTTTGTTAGTAATTTAGTTATTATTTATTCCTCAACCCTTCTTAAAAAAAAAAAAAAAATATTTGTATTATATTTATATTTGTTCAGTTTTTGTTTTCGACTGCGCTATACAGTAACATCAATAGATATGTAAGTAATTTCACGATGCCGGAAAAATATTTGCCAATATCGATATTCCACCATATCTCCATTTGACCTGAAATCATAAGATTTTGGACCAAGTCCAACAAATATCCTATTTTATACAGGTAGTTATTTACCTGTATACATATTAAAAACACTCGGTAACAGTACCGAGTGTTTTTGTTGTGTTTCGTGTAGAGATTACTGTCTTAGCGGGTGTATCTTTATTTCCTGGTTATGGATCTTTTAGGATCTTAGAGAATCACCTATGTCCTACAATGAACGTCTTCAGCCTAACATGTAATATGAACCTTAACCCCTTTATTTATGGTCGTTTTTCTATTGCAGATGATCACCGATCGTATACCGGGATAACGCCAGTGTTACCCGTGATAATTAGTGTAGTGTTGCAACTATAGACCCAACAGTGGTGCGAGTGAGATGCGTATATACAGAACATTTAGAGTGATAAAGAGGGAAGATAACGGCAAGTGAGGACGTCTGAAGGGTGAGTGATTTTTTTAGCAAATAGGTTGTGGCAAATTGGTGATTTAATGCCGCTGACAGTTTACAATCAATGAGGGTGTTTAGGAAAATTATCGCCAGCAGTTGGCGCCACTTTTACTTTCGCATTGGAACAATAAAGGGTTAAATTTTTGACAGCGCTTGACAGCTAGACCTGATGCATCGGTGCTGCCATCTCGTGGGCGCCATTTTAGAAAACCACTCAGCAATTTTCTTTTGTCCATAAACACGTGATTTATCCATTTTGTAAATTAAATAATAATATTTCCGAAATTAACACTGTACTATATTTGTTTTGATAGCGCTGTCAAAATGGAAGACCTTTTACCAAAGTGGCGCCAACTGGTGGCGAAAATTTTCCTAAACACACTCATTGTATACGACAAACTACCTATGACGTTGAGTCAAACCACTAAATATGATAATTTATATTACCATATAGATAAAACTTATTGTATAACTAGCTGACCCAGCGAACTTCGTTCCGCCTAACAGTCGATCAACATTACTTTATTTTTCTAAAATAAAAGATTTTTTCTAAAATAAACGTAGCCTAAGTTACTACTTATTACATCAGCTACCTGCTAATAAGTCCCGTCAAAATCGGTCCAGCCATTTCATAGAATAGCCGGAACATACAGACAGACAGACAGACAAAAATTGTAAAAAATGTTATTTTAGTGTATGTACCGTATATAATCTTCATATACATGTAGTAAAAAACGGTTATTTCAATATTACAAACAGACACTCCAATTTTATTATATCGCTCATCCAAAAGAATATTGACGTAATTACTTTTTTGCGATTTTACAGGAGAGCGTTTTAAAAGTTTGACATCGAAAATATTGTGTATTTCCAATCATTCTATTGATATATTTTAATAGCTATGTTGTGTTATTTACTATCAATAATATTATATAAAAATAATGCGAGAAAACTCAAGATAACTATTAAAAAATACCAAATAAAACAAACCAGACGTACATTTATGACATTTATAAATTAAATATTACAATTATGACATAATACTAGGTTTGGATATGGGAATAAATCATGAATTTAAACAACATTATATTCAATTTGTTTTATTTTATAAATCTGTCTACATTTTATAAACTTTAAAGGTAATTTCAATTTTAAATTTTAACAAAAAAGTAGTTTAATAAAAATCTTAGTCAGTTTAAAAAAAAAATAAACTATTATTAAAACATTCTAAGTAAGTAAATCTAATATTAAAAATAATAAATCTATCTAAGTAGGTACCTAGGTAGTGTTTATAGTAATAATGAGATCAAGAGACATTACGGTTAAAGGCGCCTTTAACCAGGTACCGTAATGTAAAAAGCTTAGCATTATAGGCATTTTTCAGACAAATTTCAGCAGGCAGATTTCGTCGTAGACCTCTTCTAGACGCTGTGTGCACATTACATTGCATCCACTCTGTCGTATCGTCGTATAATGTCTTATAAGAATAAACATCAGACCCCTTAACAAATTTAATTTGTATAATGTTCGACAACTTGACAATATCACCATTGAGGTTTTTGTTAAAATTAACAGATAATTGATCAGCTAAATCTTTCCAATCAATAAAATCTGTGAAATTCAGTTCACGAACATTGTAAGGTTTTCCCTTTTTCTTAGCATTCCTTATTAATTGCATATATTGATCAGGAACGTAAATCAGGACTGATTTTTTTGCGCTTTTAATGGACCTTTCAATAATGGAGTGAACGTTGTCCCCCTCATTCTGGGTGTGGCCTCGCACTAAAAACTTATGGGTAATTGAATTAATTGCCAATGTTCTTATAGCATACGCATACATGCTTAATATGTATCTGAAAAAAATAACATTTTAAATATTGATTAGAAACAAAATACCGTAACAAAGTAACTAATATTGAAATTAGAATTAATTGGGTACACTAAAAACTTACCTATTCTTCTGCTGGCCGCAGCAGTTATCAGAATAGAATATAATATTTATGTTAGGACTTTCGAGAGCAATCTTTTCTAAAAACTTAAAAACACAAGAGCCTATCTACGATTGCCTAATCCCTCATGCCAGAAATAACAATCTGTTGTTTTATTTTTCAAAATCTGATAATTGAAACAAAAAAAGTTCTAACGTTATTTATAATAAGGTAACATGAAAATTAAATAATGGAATTCAAATTTAACTACCTTGCTAATAAACGAGGCATAAAGTTATACCTACTTGCGTTAAATTAAAAATACCCATACAAATTGACAGTTTATTGTCAAGTATAACTTTATTATCATGTTTAATAGTAAGGCTACAAAGATTTAATAATTACTTACAGTAAAATTTAAGCAGTTTAGTTTTGCCCTGTAAAAAAAAGCAGAAGATTCACCTAATGGTACTGGCATGACTGCCTGCAAATCGTAAGTAGCGACTAAGGTATTACTGCTGGCTTCGTTACAGGTCTCTATGTCTTTGGATTTTTCATTACGACTTATCTGTTTTTCTCTTTGGTGTAACTCATATTCTACAAGCAACTTATCTTTGTCTTCACCGATCGCATTTTTGAATGATTCACATAGGTCACACTGATCCTTCTTGGGTATAAAAAATGAGATATTAAAATCAGTTTTAAATAGTTTGCGTTAACATCGTAAGATACTGCCTCTTCTTTTATAGAAGAACGCTGTACCTTGTAATCACGATGTAATTCGGCAATTGTTAATCCACCATCTATATATTGTCGAGTCGTGTGAGCTCGTCAATAATGCGATTCAATACGTGGGATTGAATTAATATGGTCTTTAACAGATTGTACAATGACTGGATCTGTTTTTTTATGTTGTCCATGTTTACCTCTGTTGTCTGGTGGGGCCATGCTTGCATTATAATTTCTTACATCAACAGTCCGCAGAGTTCTCTAATAAAGTCATATCTAAAAGATCTTTTTAGTAAACAAGATGATAAAATTTAAGTCATATAATTAATATTATAGTTCTTACCATCCTCAATAGTATTTTGATCCACAGATTGAGTAGAAATGTATGCATCAACTAATATTGGTAAAGTCATACCCACAGCATCGTAATCGCAGTCTTTAGCTCTTCTCAATATATCGACGGAGGTAGTTGGTGTTTCAGTTGTAATGTTATCACAACATACGTTATCATCTAAAAAATTGCAATTATGCTGTAGGTAGGTAGGTATTGTCTGTAGTAGGTAGGCATAATATAAAGATTTTCATTAAATAATTATGTTAGGTATTATAATCTTACATTGAACTGTGTTGCCTGTATCAATAACTATAGGTAATTTCATTCCTATAGCATTGTAGTCACTGTCTTTATTATCTCCTCTCAAAGTATTGATAAAGGTGTCTGGTTCTCCAACTAATGCTAAAACATTTTTTATTTTTTATTAATATTATATCTAATGAAAATAATTTAAGCATGTAGGTACCTAATTTACTTACCTTCTTTTGGCAATGTATCCTGTTTTGTGCTACTTGAACAATAAGTAGAAGTTGACGACGAACTGCTAGAAGATGATGACGAACTGTCAGATGATGACGACGAGCATAAAGAAGACGATGAAGAGATAGACGGCGATGATGAAGACCGATTCCTTTTTTGGGTTCCACTTTGACCTTCAGTTTTAGCTAAATCATACAGATTCTGTTCAATTGTCTTACTTTTCGGTTCCACAGGTTTATCCATTGTTGTCAATTCGGTCTCAGTGTTACGAGAAAAAGGTTGAGGTACATTACCGTCCAGACCCAACTTTACGATCTGCTCAATTCTTTTAGATCTTGACATTTTTTATATTCTATAATCTAAAACAGTAACATTTTTATTGTAATTATTAGAAAATTATTATAATACCTACTGGCGTTCGCCCACGGTTTTAACTGCGTAGTACATTTTGTTATGATGTATGTGTCGGCAAAATATAGTCTATTTATTATTCTGATGTTTATACTATATTACTGCAAAGTTTCATCAAAATCCGTTCAGTAGTTTTTTTGCGTGAAAGAGTACCTTTCGCAAAGAATAAACATTTCAAATTTTACTATTTACATCTAAATAATGTAAGTAGGTAGCTAATGAAAGAAAGTAGGTATAATCAACTTATTGATTTAGGTATTTAGTTTATCATAGTTTAATCATTAATTAAAAGGTATGTACATACGTAATTTAAATCATTAAGAATATCAAATACCTAACTTTTGTCTACCTTATTAGGTAGGTACATTTTAGGAAGGTAAGTAGGTATTTATTATAATAATTATGTTATTTGATATTCATTTGATTCACAAATAATATTATAATAATTATAATTACTACTAAATTATACCTACCTTTTTATTTAATTGTAAGCTAGCTACATATCATTGATTAGTCAATTTATCAAAACAATGACGTATTTGGCAATTGTCATTAGAAAATCCAACGATCTGCTGCAGTTTTTTTTACAAAAAGACACAATTGTCAATTGCGTCATTGTTCTACCAATAAAATTTAAATAATGTGTCATATCTTACATTTACGTCGTTCTATATCCAGGCACGTGATCACTTCGCGGGGTGCCCCGCACGACTGACAAATAAGTCGATGTTTCCGCGTTACCTTACGAAAAATAGGCCAAAACCCTAACGACAGTGACTCTCTCTTTCGGAAACTAATGTAACAACAATTCTGTCGTTTTTACCATAGTTAAAACGTGAAAAACATGAAGTTATGGCATCAAAAACTCATTTTCGACTTTTTGGTAATTATGTCAATATTCTTTTGGATGAGCGATATGTATAGAAGAAGATTAAATAGTTCATAAATGTATTGATTTAAATATGACTGGATTTTCTATTTCTTTAGGGTGGCAATTGTTACTTTTTTATATGTATGTGTTTTTGTTGATAATACTAATAAATCAATAATTCAAATCAAATGCCTATGCCTGTATATTTATACCAACAATAAAGACTCAACACGTCGTGACGTGTATCTACATATTTATTACCTAAGTGCGAAGCCGAGTGCTAATTGATTCTAAAAATACACGTAATTAACCATACAAAATTAGCCTTTAAAGTGTGAAGATAGAGTATAGACTCGGTTTTATGATCGTTCGATCGATCCCATGTCGTAGGCTTATTCTATCTCTAATTTCACTAATCTAATAATTATAATTATACTCTCTTGAACTACCAGTCGAATTTGAATCATTATCTGTGACTATAGTAGTCCAGTTCCTGGGAAAGGTTATAACATCACGCTAGTGACGACGAAAGCAGAGCAGTAAGCAGAGACGCGGGTAAACCCGCGCCGCGGAAAGCTAGTATTGTATAAAATTGCAACTGTTTATATTATAATTATAATTATAATATTACTGTTTGCTGTACCCAGCATGCATTGCAAATTTTTTGATCAGGAACCTGGCGTCCCCAGTACTAAAGTTTCATCACAATCTGACTAATGGTTTAGGAACACATAGAAGACAAACATACAAACATTGATTTTTATTTATATAGATAGATTAAGATAAAATTCACGAGACAATCTTTACTGAATTTTGGATCCTATGTAACACGCGGCAAAGTGTTGCCATTTATCGAACTATTTGACTGCGAGCTAATATTCAGACTTTTTTGACAGAAAAAACACTATTAATTTATCCGACCCGCAGAGGATAGTGATAATTTATTGCGCAACGCATGCGTAGGAGGTAAGCAGAATAATAAGTAGAGACAATGAGTGACCTTATTAAAAAGCGATTGCTTCTAAATTCCCTCTATTTGAGAGTGTGGGTTCAAAATTAGGCAAGTAGCTTTTAAAATGATGTCCACCCCTACAGAACCCTTCACTGACTGCTTACCACACAGAGTGATAGATTAAATAAAAAACTAGCTTCCCGCAGCGCGTCTTTGGTTACTGCTCTGCTTCCGTTGCCAGTAGCGTGAAGTTACATAGGCTATAACCTTCCTCAAGAACTAGGCTATCATACGCAACAATAATTATTGAGATCCGACTGATATTTCCAGAGATTAGCGCGTTTAAACAAACAAACTTTTACGCTTTATGCTTATTACCTATAATGCAAATGGATCCCGCTAAATGCTTACCATCAGACAGAGGAGTCATATTGCAAGATTAATATGAAAGAAAAAATGCTCTTTTAATTTCATGTTTACAGATATAACATGACCACTTAAAATTTTAGATAAATTTCGGTATGCGATGCATTAGGGTTCACGTCATGCTAGAGAAAAAACGACGGGATGCAACAGTACGCTATCGTGCGTTGCATTTCTTCGCTCTTTCTCGTTCTAGTAAATGAACGATTCCGAATGACAGAAAAAAACAGAAACATAGGTTATTGCGGTGTCATACTGCGAGATATGGTCCAACCCGTATTGTTCGTCTAATGATACTAATACCCCCATTTCTACTTTGTTACCTACATTTAATTTAAGATATATATATATTTGTACAATTAATATCAAATAAATGATTTGTATTTGTATTTGTATTTCTTCCAGATGGCGCACTACCCCCAGCCAGCTACCCTAGACGCGGCTCTCCCGCTGCTCAGTCGACCAGACCTTCGCCTACGTCAGCAGCTAGGCGAACAGCTGACGGCTTTAGTGCGGCGTGAACCTGAGATCACTCAGGATCAGGCTGGTCAACTTCTGGACTCGCTAATCGGATGGCTTAACGGAGGGAATTTTAAGGTAATCTAAATAGAGGATATTTAATTTTTAATAACTAGCACCTGTATGAAAAGATTAATGAATGATGAAGCGGCAAAAGAGTTATGTGTCTGCCATCAGCAAATTGCATTCTACAGTCTATACTTACCCCATTAATGGGAGACAGGCGTGAAGTTATGTAGATATGTTAAGTTTTGAATAATTCGCACTGGAGAGGCACTTTGTTGCGAGGTGCTTAACAAGCATACAATTTACAGCAGTCGCAACACACTTCTAATGTACCATTTAATTACTCTTATAAACTTAGTAAATTTCACTGTGGAATCTAAAAAGTATCGAACCAAACGGTTTAGGATTTCAATTAAAACCTTGATGAATTAAATTTCAATGATACCATGTTTGATTAAAATTTTGCTGCCGAGTCTTGTATCATGGCCACCATACGAACAGTTTTACTTATCATGAGACGGAGACACCCACTGCACCACAATCATATAAATACTAGCTGAGCCCCACGGCTTCGTCCGTGCCTAAAATGTTTTGTCGGGAACCAGACCGATTTTCGGAATAAAAAGTCCGTCTTCCATATGTCCATCTTCGGCACCAAGTCAAACCAATTTTTATCGAAATCGGTTAAGCCGTTTAGGCGCTGTGTGGTAAAAACACAAAAACTTTCGCATTTATTATATTTGTAGGATAACACACATCTACAATATAATAGTAAAGACATACAACATCAAGACCATAGTATACATCAGGCACAGTCTGATTGCGATCATTACCGTATTTATGGCTCATTGCGCACCGGGCGGCGGTCTATTCTGTGTACTTACTGTAGTGAGTATAGTTAACATATAGAGGATTATAGTAATTGTTTTGTTTAGTTTTCTTTTTTTATATTTGCCTACCAAAGTGGTACCTACCTGATGGTAAGCAGTCAGTGGAATATGGTTCTATGGTTTCTTGTTAAGTTTCAAATTAAAATAATTTATTTGCGAAATATGGGTTTACATGAATCTTAAATTAGTACAACGTATCACTATTTTCAGCTTTTAAACATGCAAAGTTTTATATACTTATCATTATTCGTTATTTAAGTTATAAATAAAATATGAAATTATGCTCAATAATTCGTTTGAGAAGCTCTTCATCATCATCACCATATTATTCGAAACACGTCCACTGCTGGACATAGGCCGCCCCAATTTTCGCCACCTTCGCCGGTCGTGAACCGCCCTCATCCATCAGTTGCCCGTCACCCATATAAGGTCACCAGTCCAGCTTGTGAGGGATCTGCCCACGCTGCGTCTTCCGGTTCGTGGTCGCCACTCTAGAACCATTTTTATTGTAAAACGTACGACCTGATAAGGGTGGTGGGTATATAACCGATGGAAAATGGAATGGCATAAGTTTATCAGTGAGTCTTTTGTTTGATATGATGATAAAGCACGACATTTAATTCTAAATCTATGACGTCATAAATATGTATTTTCATACAATCCACGAATAATTAAAGAGTTTTTACAGTTCATAAGTAGTTTTTTTCACAGCAAATCCATTCATACCGTATCCCAAAACGGTCACGACCACTGCATTGTCAGCAGCGTTCAGCGTCCTCCTGCGTTCAGGAGTTCGGGCACGCAGAGCACTATCAGATAAACCATCGTTTGTGGGTTGGCACAACAACGCGCGCTCCAACGGCGCTGTCGAAACGCGTAACGCTATAACCAGCCTTACAGAATAAGTACACACTATACGTAGCGTTAGTCTGTCTCAATGCGCTGTCTGTGCTATACTTATTAAATGGATAAAATGTAATTATTTGTGTGTACGTGTGTGATTTTAATAGTAAGGTAACATTGTGATAAATGATTATTTATTTAAATAACCAGTTGTTGTTATATTGTAGTTCTCATAAGTATAAAATACATTTATACACGTACTGATACTTTATTGTACAACATTTAACGGTGCCATAACATGCAAATAAAACAACGAAACAATTAGTATTATAAACTAAAATTAATCTACTATATACATTTTATCCCGGAAGGAGTAGGCATCGCCATTTTTTATTATTTTCTTGCAATAAAAAATGTTGTTCTTCAAGGTCTAATCTATGTATATACCAAATTTCATCAAAATCGGTTAAGTGTTTAGGCGTGAAAGCGTAACAGACAGACAGACAAGAGTTACTTTCGCATTTATAATATTAGTATGAATTACCATGGTAACCGTTTCTAAGATGTACTAAAATGAGTTAAGATATACCTGTGCTTACTCCTTCGACGGTAAATAAACCGTGTTGTATAGATTGCGCATTACCTTTATTTAAGAACAACGGAGCTGCTTACACTTTCAGTATTATTTAGTACTTATTGTTGTGTTTAAGCTTTTAGTGTTACTGATTAAGTAACAATAAAAAAAGTAAATAATAAAAAAAACTTTATGTATGAAGTCAGCGCTATTACGTTCTTTGGGATTACCTACTGACGGAGATTGGACATTTAAGTGGTCGAGTTGGAACGCAATAAAACTCCAAGACTCATTTTCCCCCTTTTCTTTTTCCTCACCTATTTCTATCCCTTCTCCTACCCCTACTCCCTTCACAGGGAAATGGCTTCGCAGAGTCCCTGACACTAACAGGAGCAATGCCAGAGACTAACAATATAATTAAAACATTTCGCTCGCATTTATTCTCATCCTCAAAATTTGGCTTTATTTTAGGTTGTGACTTTTCCCCGTTCTCGTTTCAACCTTTATTTTATTGTAGTCCCCGAAATTCCAGATTTATCTTGTGAGTTGTCCATAAGCGACAGTTACCACTTACCATCAAGTGGGCTGTATGCTCGTCTGTCACTGTCGACAAAAAAAAACTTATATAATACTATGATTTTTATAGGTAGCCCAGAATGGTTTGGAAGTGCTAACTGCGCTCGCCGAGCGTATGGGCTCAGAGTTCTCTCACTACGTGCCAGCTGTACTGCCGCATATTATAGATAGGTAAGTCTTATAAAGAAAGAAAGAAAGAAAAAGAAAATATAATAGTGGTTAAATTTGAGGTAGGCCTATGTTCATTCTATGGCTAATGTATTGCCTGTGTTACTTTGCATGCTACTTGAAATTGTAACTTACAAAAATTTTAATAACCTGGCGATTCAAAAGAGTAGCCTGAGTTTCTTGCCAGTTTTCATCTCCTACCCTACGTCAGCGAACTGGCTGTAGGTTAATTGGCTGACATTTTGTAATTTTTAACGTTCATATAACGTTCTCTGGGCTTAATTATACATGTACTAGGAACTCACTCTCGCTTCGCATCACTATCAAAAGTTGTTCACTCTTATTGTTGGTATATATTGATTTTTTGTATTTTTATTTGTTTGAAAAGAAAGAAAGAAAACGTTTATTTGTTACATAACACGAGACAAACTAATTAACAATTATGGGTATAGACAGGACAAGTAACAAGATACAAATAAAAAGCAGTCTCATGACTGTACCAAATAGGCACTATTTCAGCATAATGCCAACCACGGGTGCACGGCGCTGGTTTTCAAATGGGCCTATTTGATGTGACGTATGAATGTCATAAATTATTTCTAAACAACAAAGCTAACAATAATAAAATTAGACAACAAGAATAGTTTGTTTGTTTGCAACGATTTAACTCAAGATCTATGTAAACGATTTAAAAAATTTATTCATCTTTAGAAAGCTAGAAATTTGACGAGTAACATAGGCTATATATTTTATTATGTTTCATATTATTTTTCAGTCATTTTCAAAATTTTAACATTGTTATCTCCTTTGTAAATCTAAATGATGCAATACGTGACTATTACTATGATATTTTCCGTAGGCGTTTGTTGTAAGACAGATTGAAACTTTTGATACCGAAGCGAGGTCAGACGTCTAGTGTATATACCTAAAGCTTCCTCGAAAATCCACAATATAATAGTGAAAACCGCATCCAAATCTGTTGGGTGGTTCTCGAGATTAGCGCGTTCAAACAAAAATACTCTTCAGCTGTACATATTAGTATAGATTGCAAACATATATATTTTATTATCTATTGTTTAACGTTTCGCTTCAGTGCTTAACATAAATAGTTCATTGTGATATTTCCTGCTTGTCTGTATGTCCTAAGATACGTATGACAATAAATGTTTTGTTCACGGTTCAGAAATTATATGCCTTATAAGAGAGAGAGAAAATAGTGAGTTTCTCGTTGGCCTTTTTTCTTCTTATCGAAGATTTTTTCAGGGCGTACATCATTACTACATAGTATAAAACAAGATGCTTAGATCTTTAAAACTACGTAACGGATTTTGATTCGGGTTTTTCTAATAGATAGAGTGATTCAAGAGGATATACATATAAACCTTTATAATGTATATAAAATGCATAATATAGTAAAGAAACACTGATAAATGTAGGTGTTTTTAATGTGATGTCGTAAATAAACAATTTTTTTGCGCTTATATTGCAACGCTGGCTAAACCCTACAAGATAGATCAAAATAATGTACTACAGTATTGTACACCTTAAAAAGGTCTACAAAAAAATCCGCGATAGTATATGTCTATCTCTAAGGGATAACCCACAATAACCATTTTTATCCTTTACTTTTTATGAGAAATAATGACTTATTTTCGAAGCGATTTTAAGCAATACAGCATTAGTCCTTATCAAATTAAGTATCTTAAATACATTGTGCATAAATATTTTCAAAGATATTACAGATTAAAAATGCAGGGAGGGATATAGCGGCAGGGGGCCGGCATTCTGTAGTAAAATTAAATATCCTACAGAATGTGTAAATACAACGTTCACAGCATTTGTTTTTCTTCGCACGGGCAATGCTGAAACTAAATATAGTATCAGCACTGCACCCGTGCGAAGCCGGGGCGGGTCGCTAGTAATTTATAATAGAGGCATCCAACTTAATCTTTAGCGCCAAACGGTCTAATGCATAAAACCGAGATTTTAAAGAATCTTGGATTAATATATATAGAAAGACAAATTCGGAAGTGGTCTGGAGTGGCCACCGTCGAAAAACTGTTCCATCTCGTACTGGATAAAGACAAATTCAAAGAGCTGACGGCTAACCTTCAATAATGAAGAGGCACTTTAAGAAGAAGAAGATTAGAAAGGTCCAGCGCACGCCGCTGGAAGCGCAGCGTAGGGCACTTTAAGACAACAATTTAATATAGACCACTACCTTGACATACGGCCAATAATTGTATATCAAGAATATATTCGCACGCGGCGCTCGAAGCGCCCTTAAGCTACTAGAGGAGCATGCGCGCGAGTACTCCAGTCGCTGCCGCGCTGCTCTGCGCTCCATCGCGCTATTTTCTATTTTTCTTCTGCAAGCGCAGCAATAATAATTATAACCCAATCCACATGCATTACGAATGAGAGCGAGTTGTCTGTACAAAGTATCAATCAGCACTAAATGACATGGGGCACGCTTGGAGTAGCTGCACGCCGCTGCGCGTGTCTCCGCTCGAGGGCTCTCAAGGACTTTTGGCGCCGCTCGGGATGCCTAAATCTGCCCGCGCGTTTTAAGAAAATACGTTCCACCGCGCTTTCAACGGTGTGCACTGGGCCAAAAACACTATAAGTTTGTTAAGCTAATTCTCCTTCCTCATCTCCAGATTAGCGGACACAAAGGAAGCAGTACGTCACTCAGCGCGCACGTGCGTGGTCTCGCTCGCGTCGTGTCGAGCTTGTGGAGCGAGAGCCTTGTTAGCGCGGCTGATCCCGGCGCTCAACCACAAGGCTCCCCACGCTAGGGAAGAGGCGCTTAAGTGTATACAGGCGTTGTTAGACAAGTAAGAATTTTGAAGAATCATTTTATCCAGAACGACACGTGCGGGACTGAAGTGCCTCCCCGCCTACTTACAGTTCAACACTTCATACAATCAATTAAAGCCTGGAACTCTTTATAGGTGCATGTGTTTCCATACATTTTTGATCATGGGAAAGCAGATTGTGAAAAAGCATCGCGCTGAGCCTATTAAGCTGACATTACACTCGTGGCTCTCATGTAGAGTGGAGTCACTTCGGTAGGCTAATATAACAAAACAAAAAGAAGTCCTAATTTTTTTTATAGCCTAATAAAATGACTTCACACTGCCTGATGGTAAGCAGTAAGTGGAATCCAGAAGCCACCATTCCTAAGTCATTGATTCTAACTACTGTTATGGTGGCCTCCACTATGGCGGATAAGTGAAATGCTTTTACACGTCCCGTTTTAAAGACCCAGGAGCAAAATTAGATAGGAACACATGCGTTTGTAAAGAGTACCAGGCTTAGTGATGTCACTTTCGTAGACTATTAAAATAAATCTGTACAATAATGTTGCTTTATAGGTCCGTTACTATCCCACTGCAGGGAAAAGGCCTCTTCTCATACAGAGAAGGTATGAGCATTGAACGCCAGCTTGCTCAAAGAGGATTGGCAATTTCAGACGAAAGAGAAGTCTAGGTTTCTTCACGATGTTTTCCTGCACCATTAGTCAGAAATATCCAAAATAAACTTAGAAAGTAATGGCCCGGATCCGAACCCACGACCTCGTGTTTACGAAGTGCCTTATCCACTGAGCCATTTCGACTTTTCATTATCGAATATCGTTATCTATACTTATACTAATATTATAAATGCAAAAGTAACTTTGTCTGTCTGTCTGTTACGAATGCACGTCTAAACCACTGAACTGATTTTGATAAAATTTGGTATAGAGATAGATTAGACCTCGGAGAACAACATAGGCTATCTTTTATCGCGATAAAATGGATTAAAGGAGTTGCAATAGGGGATAAAAGTTTGTATGAAAAATCGTCAATGTAAACGGAGATATAACCGACTTTCACGCAGGCGGAGCTGCGTCAACAGCTAGTTGAAATATAATTTATATTTTAGTCATGGAGCGACAGAACTACAGCTGAGGGCCGCAGTGCCCAACCTCGCGGCGCTGGTGGGCGACCCCAGCAGCGCGGTCAGGGATGCCGCCCTGCAGCTACTCGTCGATGTTTATAGACACGTTGGTTAGTATTACATAGTCACGCCTGTCACCCATTAATGGGGTAAGCAGGGCACGCCATTTGCTGCAATCCAAACATTACCTCATTTTCTTTTTTATTTTTATTTTTAGTTAGTATTAATTGTATACTTTTTATTTAAGTGCTCTAAGAATTAAGTTTATATCAGTGAAAGATCAAAAATATTAGTGTCTCCAAAATATCGAGAAATCGTCGAGATTCATGAAATTTTAGAGATAATTGCATAATTCATAAAATATTAAAATAGATGAAAAAGTTGTTTTACACAATAAAACGTAACCTAAGCTACTCGCTGATATTGTAGCTGAAATAATTTTTAAATAGGTCACATAGATTTTAAGATTATTTAATACAAACAAACAAACATAATTTCTTTTTCATATTTTTTTTTATAATCCTTATAATAGTAAAGTATCGACCAAATCCATTTTCGGACAATGTAAACAGTCTTTTCAATATTTTTCTATCAAAAACTCCCTAAACGATGACACATGGGTTTATACACATTCTGTTCACTATATACTTCATTTTGCAATTATTTTTACTAATGATTATTAATCAAATCTAGATTATTTAATAAAATTACGAATTACTTTTTGCGGTCGAATAAAGACGTCAAAATGATTAACAGTTTTATTTTATCTGTACTCTATATTGTCTTTGAAAACCAATGTTGTAATTTATTAGAAGAAATAAGTTTAACCAATACATATCATAGGTACATAATATTTTGTCATTTGCCCTCGCAGGTCTGAGTTCATTTGGTCTATTGTAATATAGTATAATAAAATCGTAACATACATACAAATTCCATATAATCAATATTTCACAAATTTTTATCAGGCGGGAAAAAATTTAAAAGTATCCCAGTATTCCATTTCAGTCCGTGGTCAAATAGTTGTAATTAGAGGTCAATGCTTAATTTAAATTACATTTATTTATACATTAGGTAAATTGTTTGTCTTATTATCTTAAAGTTTATAAGTCAACGGTTACAATAAAATACAATACCATTTTAACATAAATACAAGTATTTGGAGTAATAAAAATAACAAATCAAATAGAATTAATCGATTACGCAAATAGAGTATTAGTAAACGTAATATTATTTAAAAATGTTAGAAAAAAAGAATGAGAAATTATTATTTAATTATGTATGATGACATTAATTTTATTTTTATCATCCTTTTCCCCGTCACTAGTAAATTCATGAAACCATAGACAATGGCAATATGGAGGATTGTTTACATTGTCCGAAATTAGAGTTGGAATGGACTATAGTTTGGATTTAGTGTGAGGTTGGTTGTTCTTAATAACTCAAAGTATTTTGACCCTCTGGATCTATAAATTGATTTTTTTACGTACGATTAAAGATCTTTTCTTATATCCTTTGTCAATACTTGCAGGTGAAAGATTGCGCCAAGATTTAAAGAAGAAGGAACTCCTACCGGCGCAGAAGTTCGCTCTGCTAGAACAGAAGTTTGACGAGGCTAGAGACTCAGGCCTTTTATTAGCCACTGGTGAGTTAATGTTAACAACACTAATATATAAAGCGGAGAGTTGGTTTGTTTACACGTGCTGGTCTCTGGAACTATCAGGCAGATTTGAAACAATTCTTGTTGAAAATGGGACGAGCCTGACCCCTAATGAAAAACAACATAAAATGTTTAGGAAGTTTTCGCTACCAGTTTGTGCCACTTCAACTATCACATTGGGCCAATCAGGGGTTAACTTTCAAAAATCGCTAGACAGCTAGACCTGACGCATTGGTTCTGCCCCCTCGTGGGCGCCATTTTAGAAAATCCTCAACAATTTTCTTTTGTACTTTAGCACGTGAATTATCTATTTTGTAAATTAAACACTTAAAATTTTCGAAATGAACACTGAAAATACTTATTTTGATAGCGCTGTCAAAATGGAAGACCTTTTACCAAAGTGGCGCCAACTAGTGGCAAAAATTTTCCTAAACACTCATTGAGCTATTTTATTTCTATTGACAAATTTTAGTCAAAATTTTAAAGAATTGATGAATTATTCCCATTATTCTTATAGAATAAACGAATTGGAGCTAATTGAACACCACACCCATATTCTTATCTGTTTGTTTTAGCGACCCAACCTACAGACGAACCAGATTTCGTATCGCGGACAGTTAAACGAACGATGACAATACCCACTTCAGCGAGGTCCAGGGATGGAGACAGTTCCGGTGCCTCCACGCCAGGTCAGTGACACTAACATACCCCCAGTTTCTGAAAGGCTGACCAACGAGAAATTGACTAATCACCTGTTAAATCTCATGTGAAGTACCAATTGGGTTGCTAAAAGCATAAATAATTTGTTTAATTCTATGTAATTAGTAACTAATTAGATCAAATTAAGCTAATTATCCATGCTTTTAACATGCTTTTAGGTACTTCACATGAGATTTAACAGGTGATTACTTAATATTTTCTTGATCAGCCTTTCAGAAACTGTAGAATACTCTACTTTATAACACTGTATATGTCCACCTCATTAAGAACCCTAATGCCCTTGTAATAGATTTCAAATGCAATTAAAACTCAAAAGTCAGAACCGTTTATTTCGATGCAACAATACTGTCATAGACAATAGTAGAGCCATGTGAAGAACTGGCAAGAAACTCAGGTCACTTTTTCAATAACCAGATAATTTCAATTTTTGGTATGAATTACAATTAATTTGTTGCCTAAATGAAAAAAGAATACATATCTTTTTCACGTCTTTTATCTCCGAAAAGGTTGACAACGGTTTTAAACTACCTACGTATCGGCATTTTTTTTATTTTGGCCCATGTAACATGAAGAAAGCAAAAGTAAAAAACACTGAATGCGACAATAATTAGTAACATACAAAGTGTATACGACGGTATGATATTAAATGCAATTACGTATAGTATGTGACATTATTAAGCAAGACAAAAAAAATCAACTAAATATCTTCAATAGTTTAGACACAGGACTACTTTTTTAATTTTATTAATTCTAAACACTCTGTAAGTACGTCAAACGGTCACTGACTTAAGTCATAATCCACGTCGAAGGATAAACGTTGCTCATTACAGGTCAGTGAACTTATCATAATAAATGGTGTATTACTTTGTTGCTTCTAAAATATTGTTTATTTTGTTAGAAAATTTTTCGTCAAATTTGTTTTGTGATAAATTTGAAATCATTATACGGACTATTAACAGCTGCATTTTCATTTAATATCAAAGCGTCGTATACACTATGTATATACTGACGTATAAAGGGTTAACTTTAGGTACAGCATGCTGATTTTGTTCGGCAGTCTTATCACCGAAGTTGTATCATATATATTTTTTTACTATAAGTATAACAATTACAACTACAATATAGATTTTAGAATGCAGATCAACTTACTTATATACTTTTAAATACAAATTAAATTAACAAAACATTTTTCCTTCTTTTCTCGGCGATCACCGTTAACCAAATCACGGATGGGACGACATAACCACTCAATAACCTATCACCAAATTCTATAAAATCACCAATAACATCTGCGATAAACACATCATTACTCAACTAAAAATTGTTTACTTGCAAACCATAATTGGTTACTTTCGGCCTGTAATTGGCTACTTTCGGGTCTTAATTTAAACTTCTTGTTCCATAATTGGTTTTTTTCTTATGGTTACATTTCGGTCTTGGTTGGCTACCTTCGGCCCATAATTGGCTAATTTCGGCCTATATTGGCAACAATCTACAACTACTACAATTGGTTACTTTCGGCCTCCACTTGGCTACTTTCGGCTCACAATTGGTAACTTTTGGCCAACACTATGGAAAATTTGGCAATAACAGCATGTGACGTGCCAAAGAAGACAGTAGCCGGCCTGTACAGCTTACCATCAGCTAGCCGGAAGCCGCCACCGCCAGCGAAACTGACTAGCGCCGGAAGTGGTAAGTTTTTTACTAATTTTCTTATTAACAAAATCATTATCATTTATTTCTTATATCCTTTTTATGCTTTGACACTGTGAACCGTTAAACCTTAGAGTATAAAACTAGGGATATACCTACGCGTTTATTTAGTTCTCGCCAAGGTTCATGACAATTTTTGTCGTCTGTTCTTTGTTAATGAGAGTGGTTGTTACGGCCTTCGCCGCCTGGCAACACAGTCCGGCGGCGGGGCACCCTACGAAAACTCTGGGCGTCTCCTGCGCGAGCGAGACCGCGCGCTGTGAGAGAGTGGGACGGAAGTACGACGCGCGCGCGCGGCTTCGATTCGGGCTCGGCCTCTTTCACTTTTCACGCGCCGCCGGCGACCGGTCGACGATATCGATAGCATTGTAAAGGGTCCAGAGACATTATAAGATTCTTGTAACTTGAGGAATAGTCAGTTCATGAAAAGTTTTAATTAATTTAATTTTCTTAAACTACGCAAAGGCGTAAACAGTGGTTTATGTTGGTGAGATAGTTTTGATTAAATGACCAACACGACATTTTGTTTTTTTGAAATATGCGATGATGTTCTCGTACACGTATCTCGCACGAAAAGGGCAGCCATTTTCCTACTTTAATACTCGTAAAGTGTGAACACCATGATAGCAGACGATAAAAATTCTATTGATTAAAGTCACTCGTTTTAATTGTTTTTTGTTTATTATAGCTTTCTTACAATGTCAAATATTTCGACATAGCTATAAAGTCATTGGGGCTGTTGCAACTTCTGTTTTTTTTTATTTATTTTTTTTAAATGATGAAATAAGTCACCAACTACACACAACGCCATCTAGACCCAAAGTAAACATATATCGCTTCGTAATTGCAATAGTGACTCCATGTAATATTTTTTTAAAATAATGTACAATGTGTCTTCGACAATCTTTGATGAACTATTCTACTAGATTTAATATTAGAACGTCAAAAACGGCCCCCCCAAAATATCACAACGAATAAAATTAACTACTAAAAAGTCGACCTTATTTTTATGATTTATAAGGTATATTTTGAAATAAAAAATATATTTGTTAGATTCTTGTTATTTTAATTATTGCACATACGATTTTAAACATTATGAATTAGCATTAAGGGTTATATTTTCTTGAAATTGTCTGTATTTATAACCACCGTGTATAGATTCATACTCGGCCTCTACGATGTCGTTTTAAACGTGATCTTAAATCTAGTAATTTAGTTCATCAAAGTCGCCAATAATCTATTCAGGAGGGCTGTTGCCGCGTTACGGATATATCTTTATTGCACAAATAAATTTTCAGCGAACCTACTTCAACCGTTTATGAAGTTTTCGTATGGTGTTTAAGAACTCATTCCAATGCCAATTCGTCAGAATCGGAAACGCTATTTAAAGATCCCATCGGCCACTCGCAAACATGATCTTCGTTTCGAAAAAGTTTTAGATTTTGAGTTTATGCACCGAATTGGTAAACTTGTGTTTCGAAATTTGATAGGGTAATTTCTAAAGGTTATAGTTTTTGACAGATTCAAACCTCAACGGCTTCATTAAATCAGAAAGTAAAGTTTAGTCATAAATATTGCAGAATAATGATGCTAACGGTAACAAGTGTTCTCGTATTTATCAAATCGTGATTGTGATGGATATCTAGTTTTGATTAGCCAAGTATTTATACTTCATTAGCGCAATTAGTCAATATTCGATTGACTGCGACACAGGGTGGGTATCACCGTCCTGTGATCAGACTGTCGCCACTCGCCCGTGGGATTTGAAAATATTGTTTTCCAAACGCTCCGTTTAGGTCGAAACCAAACGCGCATTTGTCTAGTGTGGCCCCACATAGAAAACAACGATGACAGATAATAATAGAATAATATATATATAAATAAATGATTAAATCAAAAACCTGTACCGCGAAATGAATCCTGAATCGCGATATCATAGTTCTCACAGCAAGTAACCAGGTTGGAAGATCCTCCCTTTTCGTTGGAGGTATGGTGTGATGGTTCCACATCTAGTAGTGGTTTAATGGTTCCATTGTCGGTCGGGCAGTGTCTGGCGGGGGCGGGGGCGGGGGCGCGGGCGAGGCGGGCGCGGTGTCGTGCGAGGCGTTCGAGGCGGCCTTCGCGTCGTGCGCGCCCGCCGCCGTGTACGGCGCGCGCGGGCTCGACGACCTGTGCCGCCACGCCGCCGCGCTGCTCGGCGACCGCGCCGCCGACTGGGAGAAGCGCGTCGACGCCGTGAGTACCTAGCGCACTAGCACGCACTACCACACTAGCACGCACTACCACACTAGCACGCACTACCACACTAGCACGCACTACCACACTAGCACGCACTACCACACTAGCACGCACTACCACACTAGCACGCACTACCACACTAGCACGCACTACCACACTAGCACGCACTACCACACTAGCACGCACTACCACACTAGCACGCACTACCACACTAGCACGCACTACCACACTAGCACGCACTACCACACTAGCACGCACTACCACACTAGCACGCACTACCACACTACCACTCACTACCACACTAGCACGCACTACCACACTAGCACGCACTACCACACTACCACTCACTACCACACTAGCACGCACTACCACACTAGCACGCACTACCACACTAGCACGCACTATCACACTACCACTCTATCACTCAATACCACACTAACACTCACTACCGTACTACCACTCATTATTGAATACTCATAGAGGCTTGCGCGCAACGCTAATCATCATAGTAAATTATGTCTTCACAAATGATCGACTAATTCTGATGAACATATCATAGCTTATACATCTTATATTATCACACTACCACTTACTTTCACACTAACACTCACTATCACACTACCACTCACTATCACACTAGCACTCTATCACTCAATACCACACTAACACTCACTACCGTACTACCACTCATTATCACACTACCACTCACTTTCACACTAACACTCACTATCACACTACCACTACCACTCAATACCACACTAACACTCACTACCACACTACCACTCACTACCTCTGCCACTAAACGTCACAGTACCACTCACTACCTCATTACCGTGCGCACCGTCAACGAACCGGAACTTACAAGCACATGTGTTCCCATCTAATTATGATCCTGGATCTATTAAGCGGGGGCGTGAAAAAGCATCTCACTAAGACGCCATAGTGGAGGCCACCATACCAGCAATTTGAGAGGATGGCTTTTGGAATGATGGCCTCCACTTTTGGAAACTACTGACACTACTATGCAGAGTGGGGTTACTTTGGTAGACCAATATAAAAAACGCCCTGAAGAATTTTTAACAAGGTATCTTTTTATACTTACAGTTAAAGAAAATTCGTTCTTTACTGACGGCGAATGCTCATCAACAGTACCCAACTGAATTTTACGCGCATTTGAAAGATCTGTCCGTGCCCTTTCTGGTAGTCATCAAGGATTTAAGAAGTCAGGTATGTAACTCTAATTAAAAAATGTACTCTATATTCAAACAAGTAATTTTAGGTTAAACTTTTAACTTATATTATTGACATGGTCATAATACTAATAATTAAATAACATTTTATTAGTCTATCTAATATATAAATTCTCGTGTCACGGTGTTTATAATTAAACTCCTCCGAAACGGCTCGACCGATTTTTGTGAAATTTTGTGCGCATATCGGCTAGGGTGGAGAATCGGACAACATCTATTTTTCATCCCCCTAAATGGTATGGGTGGTCCACACTTAAACTTATTTTTTTTGGACAAAATTTGTTTTTATTTTTTTATGATACAGCATACAAAAATACACACAACCCTAAATTTTCACCCCTCTACGATCAATCCCTATTTTTTATTTATTACCCCTAAGTGTGTGAAAAGGGATGAAAACGATTGTAGGATTGTATGATGATTCTTCATAGTTATAGTTAGAGTTAGAAGCGAGGGGGAAATGAGGGGGAAATGAAGGGAAAGTGAGAGGGAAACAAGGGGAGGGAGGGGAGAAGCGGAATGGGAAGAGTGGGGAAAAGGGGGGAAAGAAGAAAGGGAAAAGTTATTGTAGTGAAAATTTGCTTTTGTCTACTGTATATTTTTTTTACGGGAGATATCTGTAAGTAGGTGAAAGAGGGTTTGTAGAATGGGAGATTAGAAATAGTACGGAAAACAGAATAAAATAACATAAAAAATGTGTATTGGAAGAAAAGATATTCACGCGAGCGAAGCCGCGGGCAAAAGCTAGTACTTTTATACTATTATAATATAATAAGCGCAAGAGTTTGTTTGTTTGAAGGCGCTGTAATGTTACATAGCCTATAATCGTCCTCAACAACTTTGCTATCAAACACAAAAAGAATTATTTAAATGTGACTGGTAGTTCCAAAGATTTGCGCGTTCAAACAAACAATCAATGAAACAAAGAAATTCTTCCGCTATATATATTAGAACCTTCTGTTCCATATTTACTGATCACGCACTGGTAGAGATAGTTGAATATTTTTCCATTAATTGCTACCAGGAGATAAAAAGATTGAAGAGTTTGTGATCTGTCCAACCGAAAAATATGGTGTGCATATTTTAGGTCCGGATTTTCTTACGATGTTTTCCCTCATCGTAAGTCAATAATTACAATAAACTTCGAAAATACATATAAATTGAAGAAGTAAAATTGGTGTTGAAAAATAATAGGCATTTTTCTATCCCACAGGTAGTCCGAGAAGCTTGTATAACGATAGCTCATATGGCGAAAGTGCTCAAAAACAAACTGGAACAATTCAGTCTGTACATACTACAGGAACTTATCAATCTCATACAAAATGCTGCTAAGGTAAATAAATACATACATACTTCACGCCTGTCTCCCATTAATGGGGTAAGATTTTTTTATTTGTTCCGCTTTTTTTTTTTCATGTGAAATGCATTACGCATACGAGTATAGGAGTTTACAGACGCTTGCTATTAATATTAGGAAAAATATCAAAATTATTTTTAGATCTGTATTTTTTCATATTTTAATTTTGTATCAGCTCAATATTTTCTTACTCAAATTTTTTATATATATTAATACTACGTGTTATGTTGTAGGTGGTCTCCTCAGCGGGCACAGTATGCGTACGTTACATAGTATTGTACGTACACTCACCGCGACTTATACCGGTTATAGTCACCAATCTCACCAGCAACAAGTCTAAAGAAATACGATCTACTTTAAGGTATGTGTCACAACATTATCCTGAAGATATCATGTCAAACACTAGTTGATCGCCCTCGCTTCGCTTCGGTATTAAAAGTTTCATTCGGTCCCACAACAGCCTACGTAAAATATGATTGCAATGTTACCTACGTCTGCTAAATATTTATTGCTATACTGCAAATTAAATTTTCTGTCTTCTGTATTGCAAATTTACAAACAAGTTAGTAGTCTACACCGATTTCATACAATGAAAGAAGAAAGTGGATATGCCTCAAATCACGAGATTAATTTAAAAAATATTAAATCGGGATAAAAAGTAAGTACAGAAAAAAAATCGGTGATTTATTTAAACCACTGCACGCGCGACGTTGTCAAACCTAGATTAGCGACATCGATAATCGCGCGATGTTGCCACGTTTGTAGTTCGCACAACATCGCTTGTGAGAACAAAAGAAAACTAGTGGATATACGGAGCATTCCCCGCTTAACGAAATGTACTAGATTTTAGATCCATATTAATATCAACATTTCGATGCAAGTACTTAAATAACTTTACCTAATTCTGACCTCTGATAATAACCAACACACATACTAAGGATTTTTCCGTAAAATTCCCAGTCCTTGTAGTATATTATCATTTAAATATAACAATTTTATTGTCAACAGTGAGGTGCTAGTACTTCTACTAGAAAAATGGTCGGCACAAACGATTGAGAAGCAACAGCCAGCCGTCAGAGATGCGATTAGACGAGCCTGTGTGGATGCTGATAGTAATGCGAGAAATTGTGGCAGGAAGTAAGTAATAAGTGTTAATATTATAAATAAAAAATATAGCTTTCCGCAGAACGGTTTCATCCGCGTCATTGGCTACTGCTCTGTTCTCGTCGCCAGTAGCGTTATATTACATAGCCTATAACGTTCCTCAGGAACGAGGCTATCAAACGCGAAAAGAATTATTCTAATTCGAGTGGTATTTTTAGAGATTGGCGCGTTCAAACAAACAAACAAACTCTTCCGCCTTATATATTATGTTATTAACTTTGATCATTTTATGGAACAATTGGAAAAACTACTCGGCTATTTGTTCAACAGAAAAGGCATAATTTGTGGTGATTACAATGTTGATCTCTTATTAGATACGAAAAAAAGGAAGGAGTTCGTTAGTTTATTGACGTGTTATAATTTCAGGCCTCTTATTAATGAAGCAACTTTTGTTCGAAACAGTAGTAGTTCTTGTTTAGATAATTTCCTAACCAATTTACCAGAATCTTGTATACACAGCTGCATGGTAGACCACAATGGCTTAGCGGACGGACACGGAGGCCTATTCTGTAGAATTTATCTAAATAATACCACTTCAACTAACAACTCAGGTAAAATTAAAATGGATAAACGTATCTTTAACAGGTTGGCTAATGTAACTTTCCAAAGAAATATATTGCAAGAAAACTGGGAGTGCATGGGTATAAATATATTTCTCAAAAAATTTACACAAGTTTTTCGTAAAAGTTTTAGGAAAAAAAAATGCATTATTAACCCGCAGAAATGTAGGCAGCTACAGTGGCTTACTAAAGGAGTGAGAGTCTCGAGCAAAATGAAGCGATTTTTATGTGCTCAGAATGGTAAGAAGCTGAGCCCTAGCATTTTGTCCTACAAAAATAATTATATAAAAATATATCGGCGAGTCATAAACAAGGCAAGAAAACTGGCAATAAACTCTCACATCAAAAATTCGACTAACCTGAACAAAGAGATTTGGGACATAGTAAATAAAAAGAATAATAAAGTTAAAACAATAAAAACAGACAATCTTAGACTAAAAATACAAGGAAAAATTATAGAAAATCCTGACGAAATATGTAATTATTTGGCAAAACAATTTGACTATACTAATATTGTAACGAAACAAAATAAAGAACAGTCATTTCAAATTTTAAAACATAATACAGAAAGGGTCACAAAGGAAATGGATATTTATCCTACTACACCACATGAAATATTGAAAATAGTTAGCTCAATGAAAAACAAACGTTCAAGTGGGTACGATGAAATCCCTATTAGTGTATTAAAAGAGCATGCAAAAATATTAGCCTTACCTTTAACAAACTTTTATAACAAATGTATACATGAATCGATATTTCCTGAGCAACTCAAAGTAGCTAAAATTGTACCTATCTACAAAAAAGGTTGTAGAACAAAACCTGAAAACTACAGACCGATTTCTTTGTTACCCACACTCTCAAAAATTTTTGAGAAAATCCTTAAAAGCCGTTTGGTATCTCATCTCAATCTTAATAAAATTATAAATGAAAGACAATTCGGATATCAAAAAGGTGTCGGTACCACAGATGCAATTTATACTTTATTAAATGATGTAATGGAAAGGATTAATAATAGAAAGAGGGTAGCTGGCATTTTCTTAGATCTCAGTTCTGCCTTTGATACAGTGGATCACGAACTTCTAGTTACAAAATTGGACCATTATGGTGTGAGGGGGAAATCATTGAAACTATTTTCTTCGTATTTAAATAATAGAAAAATGTATGTGGAATTTAATAATACTGACAATAATGGACATGTTACAATTCACAAATCAGCTATGTTTCAAGTCAAGACTGGAGTACCACAGGGATCAATTTTAGGCCCAATTTTATTTATAATATTTACTAATGACATGATTAATTATATTAATACAATTATTCCGGATTGTAAATTAGTTGTTTTTGCGGATGACACCAATGCAATCATAGATGGAAACAATATGGAAGTTTTGCCCGTAAAAGTGAATAAACTATTAGAAGCTTTCTCTAAATGGTTCACGGTAAATAACCTTCTGATAAATGCCATGAAAACTCAGATCATGCTGTTTAAGACTACGTCACGAAACACTGATAATATGCCAATTATATTAAATGAAGCAAGTATTGCTCTAGTTAAAGAAGTAAAATTTCTTGGTATAAATATAGACGAATTATTAAATTGGAAGTCGGAGTTAAATGCAGTATCCGACTCTATATCATCTGCATGTTACGCTATAAGATCCCTTAGAGATGAACTAGACGTAGACAGGTTAAAAATGGTATACTATGCGCTTGTTGAATCTAAATTAAGATACAGCATACAATGCTGGGGATATAGTTATGATTATAACACACAGAGAGCGTTTATTTTGCAAAAACGAGCTATTCGCACTATGGTTCGAGTGCCACAAACAGAGAGTTGTCGACCACATTTCAAGAGTTTAGGTATACTAACTGTACCCAGCCTTTATATTCTGGTTGTACTGTGCAATTTTGCAAAACATATAAATAGCTTCGAGAATAGTGAGGAAAGAAGAACTAGAGAAGAGACACGTAGAAAGGATTTTAAGACAAAAATTATTCCACAACTTAATATAGTGAAACACAGCGCTAAATATCAAGCTGTACAATTATATAATAGGTTGCCTGAGGATATAAAGAGTGTTCTGTATACCAGTTTATTTAAGACCAAATTAAAAGCTTTTCTCTTGGACAGATGCCTTTACACTGTTGACGAACTGTAACAAGCATAATATAGAACTAAATGTCTTGTTAACACAGTTTTTTTAAAATACTATAATTAAAATGACAAACTTGTTGCAATTATGAATCTACCATTATTTAGACTGTTTTATAATTTTATTGATTTATGTAATAATAATTATTTTTATGTTAGGTATTATGAGTTTAAATAATTTAATTTTATTAATTTAATTTGATATTTTAATTTAATAGCTTAATTTCATGTTTCTATTTTATATAATCTTCAAATACAATGTAAATTGTTGTTGAATAAATGACTAATGACTATCACTTCAGTAAAGAACTCTTCTCATATAGAGAAGGCATGAGCATTAATCACTACGTGCACTCAAGAATAATAATTTTATAGGAGTCATGCTGCCAGAAATTTATTTTTAAAGGAAGTAAAGTCTTTTGTAGCAATATGCACTTTAAGCAGCCTGTAAAGCGCACATTTAATTTTTTTTCCGACCTTGACAATAGAATGTAATTAATTACCTATAGAGTTATGTGTATTGTCTGTGTCACATTGCATGCTACTTGAAATTGTAACTTACAAAAATTGTAATAACCTGGCGATTAAATAAGAGTGGCCTGAGTTTCTTGCCAGTTCTTCTCATGCCCTACCCTACGTCTGCGAACTGGCTGTAATTGGCTGTCATTATGTAATATATAACGTTCATTAGTGTTAATTTAAATAACCTAAATTGATTTGGATTTTTTTGGATTTGAGATTTGGAAATAAAGTTTAACTGTTATAAAGTAAATAATTTAATTAAACTTCACCTAACATTTACAGAGCATATTGGATGTACAAGCGTCAATTTCCGGACGATGCTGAACAATTGTTCGCGAGACTCGACTCGGCCGCGCAGAAGCAGATTGAAAGAGAGCGGAATATTGGTTCTGTTGATAGTTTGCATCATGTTGGTACAGGTACGTGTGTTTAAGAGTGTTTACACAAAAGAGTGGTAACGTCGCAATTTAGTGTTATATTTTCGTGGTTTTCAATTCTTATCATTTAATCGAAGCTATGACTTGAAAATGTTTTCTAAACACTTTTTAGAATTACATGAAAGCTGTATAAAAATTAAGTAATCATAATGCTTACAGTTCTATGCAAATATTACATTGGAAAGAATCCATTGCGTTATTTTCCTAGTAAAATAACTGTAAACATTATGTGTTAAAAAAGTGTTTTTTTTATGAGCAATTTTTTTTATTTTTCTCTCCGTAAGAACCATCCTCGTACTTCAAGGAATATTATAAAAAAAGAATTAGCGAAATCGGTTCAGCTGCTTTCGAGATTTGCGCTTAGCAACACATTCGGCGATTCATTTTTATATATTATTAATATAAACATTGTTGTTATAGAAAGAAGAGCCATCACCAGCCCTCGAAGCCCATCCGCCAGTGTGTCAGGTAAGCTATATAATCGACATATCTACGAGGAATTAAGCTATGATTATGATTAATTAATCGTACACACGATTAATTACACGGAACAGATGATATGTACACAGTGAGTGTAGTGTGGAAATATACTTAATATTATAATAATAAATATACAGCGCTATCTAGTAAGCATATACATATTATATGAAATTATAGCCAGATCTTTGGCTATAATTATTAAACTTTTCATCACATTATTTTCTGTATATACTTAACCCTTCGAAAATTTCACCATTGATTGCCAATTTAACAATTTTCTCAGATTTTTTAAACACATTTTTTTATAACAACTATGAGTTTTGAGGATTATTTTTTTATTTTTTTTTTTATTTTGTTTATTATGGATCACCAACATTTGTTTACACTGAACATTACCATAGTGATACATCTATTTATCTAATAACAAAAGTGTAACAAATACTTAGAGGTAATCACCACATGCTAAAATCATACATGCAACAATCTAATATTTATAATCTATGAAAAAGTTATATAATACAAAACAATTAACATTTTTTGCCATGTAGATATACACTTACATTGGAAAATACGCAGTACTTGAATGTATTTGACAGCAGATACATTGGTAATAATTTATTAATAGTATTAATGATAGTGTGATCTATATCTATAAGTTCTCTCTCTCTCTGTGTGTGTGTGTGTGTGTGTGTGTGTGTGTGTGTGTGTGTGTGTGTTTGTGAGCTTATGTGGTGTGTGTTTGTGTGTTTGTGTGTACGTGTGTACGTGTGCGTGCGTGCGTGTGTGTGTTCGTGTATGTTTGCATGTGTAATAATGAGAACAGGTAGAAGATGATCGAGTTTAAAAATGTATTAAATGTTTTAATCTGGTAAGTTATTAATAAGAACAGTCTTCTGCTTTAGCATAGGATCGACATGCACGTCAATACAATCACTGCAGCTGTTTATTACTTTGCATAACCTGGCATATGGTGAATTGATGCCTAGCACCGTTCTCCTTGGGGGTGGATAAAGTGGAGTAATTGGCTTTCGTGGGATTCTGGCCGGGGCACGAAAATTAAATAAGGCGAGCAAGGGAGGAGAGTCGATTTTGTTGTGTAAGACTGATCGCAAACATTGCGTCCAGTAGCTGTCTGCGTTTGTCAAGAGAATGCATCTTGAAGTATTCGAGTTTTTTGTTGTAGGAACGAAACTGATTACATATGCCACTAGAATACGCCAAATTCCAAAGAAACCGTTTTTGTACACGCTCCAAACGCAACGCGTGAACCGCATAGTGAGGCCGCCATACCACACTGCAATATTCTAGATGACTACGGACAATGCTGTTGTATAGCATTATTTTTGTCTTACTATTTCGAAATGTTTTGCAGTTTCTTATAATAAATCCTAATAGTTTTGAAGACTTTTTGATTATTGCATTAATATGAGGCGTGAATGATAATTTAGAATCGTACAATATGCCTAGGTCTCGAATTGTGTCAACTTCATCTAATTTATGTAGATTTATGTAATAATTAGATTGCAATAACTTATGTTTCCGGGAAAATTTTATATGATAGCATTTCTTGTGATTTAACTGCATACCGTTTATCTCACACCAGTCAACTAGTCTGTTTAAATCACTTTGCAGGTTGTGTACATCTTCGTCAGATTCGATTATCTTAACAAACTTTAGGTCATCGGCATATTATGCGTCTAATGTATACATTTTCACTTGAATTTATAAAATTCGTTTTTAATAATATAGTTTTCCATATTGCTATCGAACATAAGCTCATTTTGGCAGTTCATCTAAATGCAAGAAGGTCGAAATTCGCCTGAAGACAGATTGGCTACGCGATGTTATCATTTTATTAAACACTGACATTTTACTGAATACACTGTTGTTAAGTTAGTATTAAAAACGCCCTAAGTGCACTATACACGATAGATCTTACAAGTTTGTTTAAGCGAAATATCAGCAAAATGGGTCATGATTCAATTGGTTTGATTGTACAAATATTTTTGATTTCATTACCTTTATCAACCGTCTAAACAAATAGTTGAATTTCTTTAATATCATGACGCAATCTATGTTGTCTTTTATCCATGACTCATTATTACATGTGTGCCATCTCCATATTATATTCATACTAAGACCAACGATTTACTTTTAATACTATTACTAGTGCCATTTTTTCCTAATATACTCATTCAAACTCAAATCCTTTATAATAGATCACATGAGTGTCAAACATCAAAATGATAAAAACAAAATGTCAGCCAATTAACCTACAGTTCGCTGACGAGGTAAAGCAATGAGAAGTAGCAACTCTTGACAACCTCTGTGGTTCGGTAGTACTGTGTATGGACTGCCACGCAGAGGTCGCGGGTTCGATTCCCGCTTAGTGATAATATTTGTGTGCATGAACATGGCTATTTGCATTGGTCTGGGTGTTTCTATGTATAATATTTATGTATTTACAAAAAAAAAGTATTTAAGTATGTAATATCCGCATTCTAGAACCCATAGCACAAGCATACAATAGGCTTACTTTGGGTCTAGATGGCGTTGTGTGGTTGTCGTGATATTATTAATAAATCAATAAAATCAATAACTTTGACCACTCTTCATTCTTTCTTTCATCATTTCTTTGTAATTTTTCAGTCCATTATCTTAACTTTCTCATTTCTACTACATTAGTAGTCTATCTACGTAAACATTCCAAAACGTATACGTGTACGTATACGTTAACTACGTACCAACGTATACGCCCACTACACCCACTGTCAATCAGTTCCGTATATGTCCATTTTTATATCTAAATTTAAATGTTAATAATATAATAATGTATAAAATTATATATTTGTTCCGATATATTTGTTTAATTAATAATTTATTATTTTTCCTTTTGATTTTTAATATAATAATAAAAATAGTGGATAATACCACTTAATATAAAAATATTTCCGTAGATGTCGTAAGATATGAGAAAATAGTCTAAATTTAATCTTTTAATGGTGTGAAAGCCTCTCAATAACCCGCTATAGTGTTGGCCACCATGCCAACAGTTTAAAACGAGGACTGAAATGGTAGAATCTCCTAAACCCCACTGCTTGCTTACCATCAGGTAGATTGGAGTCACTTTAATGACTATTGGCCATCTTTGAAAAGACCTTCAGTTATTCGTGAAAGTAAAATATATCTAACAAAACAATATTCTTACATGCCTACATGGATTGGTAACTATAACAGCTTCTACAGAAAACCTAGTCTCAGGAGTATCTCGCACCAGCTCTTTACGTAGGCGTAGGGCGTCGCAGGAACGACCGCCGATATCACATATACCTGTTGCTATGAGAGGTATTATATACTCGGTTTGGGTATTATATACCCGGTTGGGTAATATATATCCAGTTCATATCAAATACCCAGATAGGTTTTATGGCAGTAATCTGGTTTTACTTATAGGGCATTATTGTCCGATAAATATTAGTTCGGTGAATAAGATCGAACTAAAAGAGGCCTATGACCAGCAGTGGGTAAATTCAGGCTGTGGATAATGATGATGAGGTCGCGGCAACATATACATATACAATAATCCCTCTGCTATTTTCCTTAATTCCTTTTTTCTTTAAGCTGCGTTTAGACGCCACGCGCACGAGCGCTGTACACGCACACTCAAATAATATAGCCAAAATTGCAAAGCGTGTTAAGGCCGGCCAATAGATATAACAATTGTACTGTTGTCCCCGCGCCTGAGCCGAATACACGACGTGCCGCGGTATCATTGTATCCAAATAAAATAATATGAATTCTAATCGCGATGAAATAAAGATAAATATCACATGATCTAAAATAAAATCTTTTGTCGTGCCATGCCGTCAGTCGCGCAGGCACTTAGACGTGTGTCAGACGCTGGTTGGTGCAAATAATTAAGTGTGCGCTCGTAGCGGGCGCGTGTCGTCTGAACGCAGCCTTACGATTGGTTACATTTTGCTTGTGTTTTTTTAACACTTCTGCCAATATTACAGAACACAGAAATGTTTATGATCTTCGGCACCCACTCGCCAATAAGTGTTTGTTTGTCGCTTTGTAAAAACTAAATTATATAGAAATGCAATATTTCGTAAAGATTTTGGATTCGATTCCCAACTCTATACGGATGGATATAATGGATTTAGAAATAAGTAGGATTTACTTCGACCTGTTAATAACAACATCCCAAAGTCGTAATTCTTTCGATGTTTAGATTTGTATGAATTTAATAAAAGAAAAGTATAGAGCATCTTATGAAAGCCACACTTAGATTTAAACAAAACAGTTTATCAATTATTAATTAATTAGCTGCGCCCCACTGCTTTGCCCGCCCCTAAAATGTGTTTTCTCCCTCGGGAACCAGACGGATTTTTGGGATAAAAGTAGCCCATTTACATACCAATTTTCATCGAAATTTCAGCCGTTTAGGCGCTGAGTGGTAACAAACACACACAAACTTTCGCATTTATAATATTAGTGTAATTATACGGCTCAGTCAAAACGGAAGACATATAGAAAACCTATAAGATTATATATCTATTTTCCTTATAACTCCAGGTGATGGTTCTAACAGGTAAATTTCTTCCAGAACGTTCTCCATCAAATGTGACAGCGCGTTCGGTGAGTGCGCTCGACGCGAACGCAGCGCAACGAGCGCGCGCACGAGCGCTGTACTCGCACATGAGTCGCGCCAAGATACCGCCTACTGCTAGTTTACGTAAGTAATAATACCATCTGCTTGTGTCGCTCAATTAGAGTTTTTAGGAAAATTTTCGCCACTAGTTGGCGCCACAAAAATTCTAAATCAATATTTAAAATTCATCCATAGTTTGAAATCAATAGAATCCTTGACTATCAAAGATTGAAAGCGCTTTGACAGGTGCCTAGACCTGACGCCTCAGTGCTGCCACCTCGTGGGCGCCATTTTAGAAAACCCTTATTATAGCCTGGAACTCTTTACCGGCGCTTTTGTTCTCATATAATTTTGATACTGGGTCTGGGTTAAGAGGCTTTGAAGAAGCTTGCAAAAGCCGCCATAGTGGAGGCCACCATACCAGCAGTTTTAGACGATGGCTTTTAAAATGGTGGTCACTAGTTCTGGATCTTACTGACTGCTTAAAAAAGATTCATGCTGCGGTTTCACTCATAGATGATCCACGTAAGAGTAGTAGTATCCGTACTACTGCGTTTCGTTCGGTGAGTGTGAGCGCCGGAGGCCCAATTTCCCACTTTTACCTCACCTCCCTCTGTAACTTTACGGTAGGCAGCGGCTTCGCAGAGTCCCTGGAATTGTAGGAGCAATGCTAGGGACTCTGAGTCGTCTATGAGCGACAGTTACCACTTACCATCACGTAAAAGGCTTTTTCTAATAACTGTAAAAGAACTTGGTATCTTAAGTTGATAATATATTACTTTTGTTATTGCTTTGCCGAAAAGGAGATGTATCACAACCAGGTAGGTAAATGTAACATTAACCTTGTTCTTCAATAAAGTAATTACATAAGTTCATGGGCCCACCATCTCTTAGAGCAGTATTATTTTTATGTTACTTTGTGTTTTGTCATTTTCTTTTGTACTATTAAAACAAGGATAGAGACAAAGTAAGGTTATAAAAAGATTGCTATAAGAGGTAACTTAAAAATGATGCATGTACGAATTTTGTTCTGGCACAATATCGAACCTACAAACTTGAAGTAGTGAATTATGCATTAAGCTTACAACTACGGTGATATCTATGATATCAATACAATTAATCTTTATGAACTGTCAAAACGATCATTAGGTTCTCCTTTGTATGAACTACCAATGACGACAGCCCCTTTAGCCACCTCCGAAACCAACGCTTCGTAACCAGTTCGTAACCTCTCATAGAAGATCGACTTAAAAGTAGTAGTATCCGTACTACTGCGTTTCGTTCGGTGAGTGAGAGCGCCGGAGGCCCGAATTCCCACCTTTCCTCTTTCCTCACCTCCCTCATTCCCTTCCCCTAACCCCATTCCCAGCCACCATAGTGGAGGCCACCATACCAGCAGTTTAAGACGATGGCTTTTGGTATAGTGGCCGCCACTTTTGGATTCCACTGACTGCTTAGCATCAGGTGGGGTGGAGTCACTTTGGTAGGCTATAATATAAAAAAAAAACCAGTTATGTGGCAAGAAATAATTATTTTTGGCTACGAAACTAGTTTAGTTTAGAGTCAAATAGCGTGTTTGCAATAAATCCAGTTTTACAATTATTACATTTAATAATTTTGTAGTATGTTGAATAAATTATTCAGATTGTGCCCAGAATATTACTATAGACTCATCTCCTAACATCTCATAAAGCCGGCATAGAGTAGGTCACAATGCCAATTACGAATAGCGATAGTTAATCATACTCTATTAAGAGGGTTTTTGCGTGGCAACGTCGCCATTTAGTGTCAGAGTCAGATTTAGTACAGAACATATCGTCGTTGCGCCTGCAAAAGTCGCTATGTGATTTTTTACGTGTTTTGGTTTTTGATGCCATTTTGATCCTTATTCACATTTAGATAAGGATCAAAATGGCATCAAAAACTAAAATGCGTAAGGAATCACATTGCGACTTTTGCAGGCGCAACGACGATATATAAAAAGTTGCTCCGATTAAAAAATAAAATTGAAAATCACGAAATAATGTTTATTTTTACATATTCTTGTGTGTGTCACCTACATGTGAAAAATAAACTCTTTTTCTTTCTTTCTTTCTTTCTTTCTTCTTTCAAATATGACACTAAATTGCGCCGTTCTCATGACGCGTAAACGCTCTTAATATAATTAACCTAGCTTCCCGTAGCGCGGTTTCATCCGCGTCTTTAATAACTGCTCTGTTCCCTTTGAACTGGGCTATCATACGCAAAACAAATTATTCAAATCTGGCTGCTTTCAGAGATTAGTGAGTTCAAACTCTTTCGTTTTATATAATAATAATAATAATACCAGCCTGTTTTACTGTCCCACTGCAGGGCAAATGCCTCTTCTCATATAGAGAAGGTATGAGCATTAATCACCACGTGCGCTCAAGGCGGATTGGCAATTACAGACTTTTAAGTCCAGGTTTCCTCACGATGTTTTCTTTTCCTTCACCGTCAGTCAGAAATGTCCAAGATAAACTTAGAAAGTACATATGATTTGAAAAATCACATTGGTACTTGCCCGGATTCGAACCCACTACCTCGTGTTTACGGAGCGGGTACCTTATCCACTGGACCATTTCGACTTATTTATTATATATATATATATATATATATAATAGTAATTAAATATCCCACAGCTCGTGTAAAACGTTCACCATCCAACGCGTCTGGCGTAGTACCTCCCAGTCCTGAACGAGTGGTGGGAAGATCACGATCGAGACCTGGAGTGTCACAGTCACAACGTGAGTATTACTGTTATAAAGTTATAGATATTAATGATATTTGTAGGTCATGGTATACTTGATGGTGAGGAATACAGGAGTTTGAACGCCTACTGATATAACACTATAAAAAAGGAGCTGATGTACTTGCAGCGGAAGGCAAGAACTTTGCAGCTCGGTTGTAGGTAGATTCAGGTTTCAACATGTATGGACAGGAAAAATATTTTTATAGAATCCATACTTTATAAATGCGAAAGTAACTCTGTCTGTCTGTCTGTTACGCTTTCACGCCTAAACCACTGAACCGATTTTGATGAAACTTGGTTTAGGGATAGATTAGACCTCGACATAGACTTTCGAGATCTTTTATGAAAAAATGTCTTATAGGGGTTGAAATAGTGGATGAGTTTCTATGAAAAATCGTCAATATAAACAGAGATATAACCGACATTCACGCGGGTGGAGCTGCGGGCAACAGCTAGTATCTATCTATATATAGTATTAGCTGCTAGGCAAGTCAGATTTTTTTAACCGTAGGTTTTTCTCTTGCCCTCTTTTTAAACATGATTTCTTCAATGTCTATGTCTATGTCCATGGGCTACGAGAACATTTTACCATAATTTCCGCCTCTTTGTTGTATTAAAAGAAGACAACTCTACCCTAGAGAACACAGACACAGACAGACTTTGCCCAAATACTCAATCGCTGCTTAACTTGTAAGTTCCACTTAAAAGTATTTCTATGTGTAAATTCTTTAAGTGCTTTCGTCGCTAAAATTCATAATAAAGAGACTTACCCCCAGTTTCTGAAAATTAACTAATTACCTGTTAAATCTCATGTAAAGTACCAATTATGTTGCTAAAAGCATGAATAATTAGTTTAATTTGATCAAAATAATAACTAATTAGATCAAAATAAACTAATTATCCATGCTTTAGGTACACATGATATTTAACAGGTGATTAGTTAATTTTTCGTTGATCAGCCTTTCAGAAACTGGGGGTTACAGCCACTTTAAATTGTCGTTTAAATATTTGGGCATTAGTCTTATGTCGGTGTAGTTTCCATAGTAATGCGTTTCGCTCAGTGAGTTAGAGCGCCGAAGGCCCAATTACTCCACGGTTCTATTACTTCTCTTTTTACCCATATTCTTTCTACATGGTCGCCAACGACTCGGTTATGTTTTATAAGGATTATATCTGCTATACTTAAAATCGGCTGTTGCTTGTTTGCTACAGTAAAATAGGCCAGTTGATCATAAGTCTCACTATCACCGGGTCCTTAAAGTCCTCTTAATTAATAGGTTAATGAAGAGAAGAAATACGGCAAGCTGAAACTATGAAATATTATAAATTATGTGGATTACCCCAGTGTATGTGACAACGTCTACGAAATTAATGTGTATCGACAATGTAAGTGTACTGTATTAAGTATGAAATTGCTGGTCTATTTTAAGTGGATTTTTTTTGGATAAATGTTGATATGTTAAATTTGTAAAATAAGTTGTTTTTACGCGGTCTTTGTGTGATAAATGTTTGGATGTGTTGTAAAAAAGCGTTAGTGTGTATACTGTATTGTATAAATAATATAAAAACGTTTTACCGGTATTTTTCTAAACCACGCAACGCAACGGGTTAAAAATTTTTCGCGTCAAGTTTATTATACATGCTTTGATGAGATTTGTAACTATATCTTAAAAACTTAAGTGTCGTACTAAGTCAGGGCGTGTGTAGTTTAATATTATTTGTCTTAATTGTGATATAAACGCATTTAATTATTTAAACTTATCTAGTTTTGTGCTGTCTATAAAGAATTTTAAATATATGCCTATGTAAATATAGGTATTTTCTAAAGATATTGTCTATAAAGTTAAATGTTTGTAATTAGTTTATTTTAGACTATTTTAAACAATTTTATAATAACATTAATAAACGGACATAAACTTTGATATCGTATAACTTTTGGTATAAAAAATAGTATGGTATTATTTTGTTTATCACTGCTGACCATAAAACAACGTGTTTTCATTGCGTCTTTGATTAAAAATAAAGCTTAAAACGTTCAAACTGTGCAGAAGAAATACACTGTCTACGTATGTGAATTCAAATGATAAATCGCGATAAAAGATTATGATATTGATATTTACTTTAAAAACTCTACTACCAGTTTTTATTTTATTTTTGTGCGCGATTTCCTTCTACATAATTTTTTGGCGAATTAAATTCAATTCCGAACTGTTCACTAGACTAACCTAATACTAAAAATAAATATTAGTATGGATAAGATTATATTAAAATAGTTTTTTGACTAAAATGAAAAACAGTTTTTTTTTTTTTAGTCCAAATTTTGAAAATATTTTATAAAAAACACGGCAATTTCATAGTTAAAGAATTATTTATATTATTACGTAGCTATAGAACTTAGCTTACATTTTTATATTTTACGAAAATTTAATAAAAATAAAGTAAATAGTAATATTCTGTTTTTTATTTGTAGACGTTGTCACATTTCACATATTTTCAGATTTAGTTTACGAGTGTTTTTACATTTATTAAGCGCGATGTTTAGATTGGGTTCAGTTTATTTAATGTCAGGTATCAGTTTAATATTAGAGAATAGTATATTTGAGTTATAAAAGAAAGTTGTGAGTCCAAATCCAGGGTCCACAAATATTTGTTCAGATTACTGAGTTTTTTAATTTTATGTTTGTAAAGTATCCCGCGACACAATACCTGTTGATGATATTCATCTAGTCACTTGATTCTAGTGAATTGAAAAATAGTTATAAAAAAAAGGTTAAATTACTCTGCTCTAAGTTTGCTGTCATGAAATTTGTAAAGTTCTTTGGATTTACTCATAGTTTGTCTTTTACCCAATCAAGTGCATTAGTTTTTAACTAGATAAAAACAAATAATGCAGCAAACTTGTATAAGAAAATAATTTACTCTACTTTTTACTCTATTTCTTCTGTTTCCTAACTATTAAATAATGTTTGAGTATAATTTTGAAGGACGCCATTGAAAGGTTTACTGATTCTAAAATTGAAGATATAGGCACTTTTTTTTAGCAAGAACAGTGATAGTCTAATAGAGAAGGTTGTTGCCAAGTCTGAAGGTATGTACTATCATCTGTATAAATAAATTAAAAGTAGACTGTGAAATACCTACTGCTAGACAAAAATCTCGACTAAATCTAGCGAATTGACCGCTTCTGACCCACCGCACAACCAACCCACACTATCGGTAACAAATAAAAATTTGCAAAATTTAGATCGTTTTGTAAAAATTTAAGTTTTATATGCAACCTAGCGAATTTGTATTTTGACATATATAATAATAATAATACCAGCCTGTTTACTGTCCCACTGCAGGGCAAAGGCCTCTTTTCATACAGAGAAGACATGAGCATTAATCACCACGTGCGCTCAAGGCGAAGGCAATTTAGACTTTTAAGCCCAGGTTTCCTCACGATGTTTTCCTTCACCGTCAGTAAGAAATGTCCAAGATAAACTTAGAAAGTACATATGATTTGAAAAATCACATTGGTACTTGCCCGGATTCGAACCTACTACCTCGTGTTTACGAAGCGGGTACCTTATCCACTGGACCATTTCGACTTTTTGACATAGTTTACTAAAAATAAAAAAAAAAGCGTAAAAGAGCAAGAAAAAATTTAAATTAGGTGTATTTAGTATACTGGCCTGTTGGTCTAGTGGTTAGTGACCCTGACTGCTAGGCCGGAGGTCGTGGGTTCGATTCCCACCCAGGACAAACCTTTGTGTGATGAGCATGATTGTTTGTTCTGTGTCTGGGTGTAATTTATCTATAATATGTATGTATTTACAAAAAAAAAATGTATATAAGTAGTATATCAGTTGTTTAGTTCCCATAACACAAGCAAATATAATTGCTTAATTTGGGGCTAGATGGCGCTGTGTGAATGTGGTAGAATATTATTATTATTATATTAGTTTATTGGGCATACATTTTTAGCTAAGTACCGTTAAAAAAATTACTTCGATTAAACAAAAAAGAAATCATTAATCATTAGTATCATTAGGCACCTATCTTAAGTTAACGTAACTTGTCGAGTGCGAGATGTGAATTTGGCAATTTTTGTTTTGTAACAGTGTTGGTGGGAACGAAGATAAAAGACCCTTTACAAATTACCCACGACACTACTGGTTAGTAGTGCAGAAGAGGAAAACTATTTCCTACGGCACTACCGGTAGTGTGGGTTGGTTTATATATACTTTACTGTACACCAAGTTAACAATAACGATGGTTCTTACAATATGCAGTATTATAGTACAATGGGCGGCCTTATCGCTAAGATCGATTTCTACCAGGCAACCTTTGGATGGACATATGTGTGCAGGAATTTAACGGTAGTGTTGTGGTTCAGAAGCGGAATTGACAAAAAATCCAAGTATGTCCATGATGTTTTCGCCTACCGTACATCAGTAATATCCAATACTTATACAGTTTAAAAGTAAATGTATTTACATATATATCACGACAGAATTAATACATAAATAATTACATAATATGTATTTCTTTGTTATCCAGCGACCTCTCGTTCCTCGTCGCCGTCATCCCGCAGTTCAGGACCGATGTCCTTGGCCAGCGCTCGCAGACGACCCTCGGGTATACCTCGCTCGCTGGCTGGTTCTAGAGAAACTAGTCCTACCAGGTAAATATTTTTATTTTAGCTCAGAGAAGACTGGATATAAGACCTGTCAATTATTAACATTTTTTTCTACAATTGTCAGTTTTACTACAAACCTCTATAACCTTACTTACCCCCAGTTTCTGTAAGGCTGACCAACGAAAAATTAACTAATCACCTGTTAAATCTCATGTGAAGTACCAATTGGGTTGCTAAAAGCATGAATATATACTTTAATTTGATTTAATTAGTAACTACTTAGATAAAATTGAACTAATTATTATGACTGGCCTGTTGGTCTAGTGGTTAGTGACCTTGACTGCTAAGCCGGAGGTCGTGGGTTCGATGCCCACCCAGGACAAACCTTTGTGTGATGAGCATGATTGTTTGTTCTGTGTCTGGCTGTAATTTATCTATAATATGTATGTATTTACAAAAAAAAAATGTATATATGTAGTTTATCAGTTGTTTAGTACCCATAACACAAGCAAATATAATTGCTTAATTTGGGGCTAGATGGCGCTGTGTAAACGTGGTAGAATATTATTATTATTATTTAATTATGTACACATAAAATTACATTTTTAAATATATATAAAAAATAATAAAAATATACATTTAAAAATATAAAAATATGGAGACCCACCGATATCGGGTACAGGGACAAAGCTACCGGTGGTTAGGGCTCCAGAGATAGGAACCGCCTCACAATGCGGGCCGTATCAAGGAACACAGCCTTTTGCATCAGGCCCACGATCCAGCCACCTAACGCGAGTCTCGCGAGATGTTGATGGAGGCTCTTAGGAATCAGTCCATTAACTGATATGACTATCGGAACAAGATCGCCGAATCCACATCCCACATGTCGACAACCTCGCGAGCCAAATCCAAATACTTTATCTGTTTATCTTTTTCTGCTTTCACGAGATTGTCATCATGTGGAATGGTGATATCGATGATCATTGCAAGGCGCTCTAATCGATCGATCACCACTATATCAGGTTTATTGGCAAAAATAGTCCTATCAGTGATGATAGATCGATCCCAGTATATTGTGGCACGACCATTTGTGAGAACTGGGTCGGGCACATATCTGTAGTACTGTACCTCAGAGACTACAAGCTTGTACTTCAGAGCAAGTTGCTGGTGGACGATCCTAGCTACTTGGTTATGTCTATGCAAATACTCGCCGTTCGCAAGACGAGAACAACCAGAGACAATATGTCTTATGGATTCTCCGGGGTAGTGACATGCCCGACAAATGTCTACCGTCCCATCCTTTAAGATAAACTTCCGGTAGTTGTACGTCATTAGAACCTCGTCCATAATTGCACAGACAAAACCTTCGGTTTATTATTATTATTATTATACTTTTAACATGCTTTTAGGTACTTCACATGAGATTTAACTTAAGTTAATTTGTCGTTGATCAACCTTTTAGCAACTGGAGGTAGTATCTCTACTAATCCTGCAAAGTAACTCACAACCTTAGAAGAGACCTTGTTCTAAGCGTCTTAAGGCTATATGTAATTTTGTCTTATTGTTCACAGAACGAGTCGTTCCAGCAGTGTAGTTGGTTCAGCGATCCGAAGGCGCGAGTCTGTGGAAAGAACAGCACCCTCACGGACACCATCAGCCACGTTGAGACTGCTGCAGCAGACTAGAGATGCTGAAGGAGTGCTTAGGGTATGTACCATCAGGGTTTTACCTTCAAAAGGTAGGCAGAAGAGCTTGGTCACTTACTTTTTTTTTAGGGTTCCGTATCCAAAAGGTAAAACCTATAACTAAGACTCCACTATCCGTCTGTCACCAGACTGTATCTCATGAACTGTGTTAGACAGCTGAAATTTTCATAGATGATGTATTTCTGTTGTCGCTATAACGACAAATACTAAAAAACAGAATAAAATATTTAGGGAGGCTTGTTTACAACAAACGTGATATTTTTCGGTTTTGCTCGATATTTATAACTACAACAGACGCTTGAAATATTCACAGAATATTTAGTTATATTCATGTTAAAATAAATAATAAAAATTAAAATAAATCAAATATTTAAGGCGGGTTCCTCTACAACTAACGTGATTTTTTTTGCCGTTTTTATAGATAATGGTACGGAACCTTTTGTGCGCAAATCCGACTGGCACATGTCCGATTTTTTTTACATAAGACTTTTTTTTTTTTTTTATTGGGTAAACAAACAAAATCACAATATTACATAAACATACAATATTACACTAAACAGTTTAAATAATTGTGACATCCACACCGTTTACCACAGATATGATAACAAAATATATTAGACGTTGAAAGGAGCTATATGTTAAACTATTTTTTTTTTTTTTTTAGACTTACAATTATGGAATAGTTACATAATAAAATACTGTCAGTAGTTGGTAGATGGTGAAATACATACAGTGTTGATTTTAAGCCTCTCAGTTGTAAGCTTTTTATAAGCACTAGCACTATTAGCATTAATATCAATATCACTAAAGAAAGAATTGTACACGGTAAGTACTCGATGAATAGGTGCACGTTGGCCTGCATTAGTACGGGATGATCGTGTAGCAAAAGGTGGAATAGTACGACATGCTCTCGTGTGTACTCTGACAGGTACTTTGTAATTAATACTATTTACAATATCAATACAATCATATTTGTTATGGCAGATATCATACAAAAACATAACCTGCAGTTGTATTCTCCTAGCTTTTAGGTCTAAGAGTTTATATTTTTCTAGTAACTTAGGGTACGATAAGTAACTATGGCAGCACTTATAGTGAACACAACGCAAAAATTTCTTCTGCACTTTTTCAAGGCAATCTGAGTATTTTATATACATTGGATCCCAAATACATGCAGCGTATTCCAGCTGCGAGCGGATCAAGGTCTTAAAGAGATGTAAATATGTGCTCGGACGTGTAAAGTCATTACTAGAGCGCAAAACAAAACCATACATTTTATAAGCTTTACTGCATATACTATCAACATGAGCATCCAGTGTTAATTTTGTATCTAATATGACTCCCAGATCACGTATAGTCTGTACTCTCTCAAGACAGTGGCCGCCTATGGAATAAATGTGTGTTGAAGGCAGTCGTTTTCTTGTAAACGTGATTGTTTTACATTTATTTAGACTTAGCTGCAATTTGTTGGTACTACAGTAATTAGCAAATCTGATAAGGTCCTCCTGGAGCCCACATCGATCGTCAGAGTTATCAATGGTCCGATAGATTTTTAGGTCGTCCGCATATAACAAAAATTTACTATGTAGGAAGCACTTACATATATCGTTAATGAATAGGATGAACAGCAGGGGACCCAGGATAGATCCCTGCGGAACTCCAGACGTTATAACAACTGTATCCGACTCGTACCCATTGATGACAACCTTTTGAGTCCTATTTGTCACGTACGACTTGAACCACCTCCAAAGATTGCCGCGAATACCATTGAATGCCAATTTTTCCAGCAACATTTTATGATCTACCCGGTCGAATGCCTTCCGGAAATCTGTATAAATGCTGTCTGTTTGTTTGTTGTTATCTAAATTTTCGAAAAGCTCAGTAGTGTACACCATTAGGTTAGTAACGGTGGAGCGATGACGGACAAAACCATGTTGTTGTGGGAGGATAGTCTTATGCAACAGCGGATAGATGTTATTATGTACCAGCCTCTCCAAAAGTTTAGACAACGCAGGTAGAATTGAGATTGGCCGGTAATTAGTAATATCTTAATAAGTAATTAGCCGGTAGTTAGTAGTAGATCCACGCTGGTTTCAGCATGAATGGGTCGGATCGACCGGGGAAGTACTACCCTCTCATAGAAGATCGACGTAAGAGTAATGGTATTCGTACTATTGCGTTCCGCTCGGTGAGTGAGAGTGCCGGAGGCCCAACTGATGCAAAGATGGCAATCCTCGCAGCATGTGTGGGACCAGCTAAGTATCCGCGGAGTCATTGTGTGGGTGGTGTGGGTCGACCCGCCGGCCAGGGAGACCTGTAGAAACGGTGGTGCCGCTGGCCGCCCGCGGCATAGTACAGGGGCTCAACTAGGCCTAACCACCCTAGGAGGCTGCCCCACCAGGTCGCGCATAATCCCGGAGTGGTTCGTCGTGCCGGTTGGTGACCAGATGGTGGGACCCGGCGACCATTTCCGAGAGGGTACGGGGGCCCTTCCGTCCGGCGGATCGGCTACCACCATGCCACACTCTGCAAGGTGCTTGAGCGGATAATAAACGCCCAACTAGTCCGCTACCTAGAGGGTCACTCGTTAATTAGTGACCGACAATATGGCTTCAGGTCAAAACGGTCTACGGGTGACCTTCTAGCATATATCACGCACCAATGGGGTGAAGCTATGGACAGGCATGGAGAGTCCTTGGCCATCAGCCTTGACATAACCAAAGCCTTCGATAGAGTCTGGCACCGTTCGCTTCTGTCCAAGCTTCCAGCATATGGTCTGCCACCCCAGCTGTGCAACTGGATTGCCGCATTCCTGCGTGAGCGCCGCATTAGAGTCCTTTGTGACGGATCGGCCTCCGATTATTTGCAGGTCAACGCTGGGGTGCCTCAGGGGTCCGTCCTGTCGCCCACCCTGTATCTTCTGCATGTCAATGACATGTTGTCCCTTGGCAACATTCATTGCTATGCAGATGATAGTACAGTGCATGGGCGATATCTCGGACATCCTGCGGCTAAACAGACTGACATCGAGGCAAAACGCCTAGAACTTGTCGCTGAGCTCGACCAAGTATTATACCGCATTTCTAAATGGGGTTGTGAGAATTTGGTCGAGTTCAATGCCAAGAAAACACAGGTGTGCGCGTTCTCTGCAAAAAAATCTCCGTTCCTTCCCCTTCCCTCTCTTCAGAACACAGTGTTACCACTACAGGATAGCCTAAGTATCCTGGGTATGGACATCAGCCGAGATCTCAACCCCAAGAACTACATCGAGTGCGTCATTAAAACCGCCTCCTGTAAACTCGGTGTCCTGAACAGGGTGAGGCGGTACTTCACGCCCGAGCAGCTCTGTCTTCTTTATAAGACACAGGTTCGTTCCTGCGTGGAGTACTGCTCTCATCTTTGGGATGGCTCCGCACAGTACTTACTGGATGCACTCGATAGGTTGCAGCGGCAAGCAGTCCGTATCATCGGAAGCCCGGAGGCTACTAAGACCCTTGAGCCTTTACAGCTGCGAAGAGACATTGCCTCAATGGCCGTCTTCTATCGCCTTTACCATGGAGAGTGTTCTGAAGAGCTCTTTGAATTAATCCCACCCTCTCCCTTTTTATCCAGAACGACACGTGCGGGACTAAAGTGCCACCCTTTCACAGTGGAATCTAAAGGGTCTCGAATCAAACGGTTCAGCACTTCATACTTTTGTCGCTCAATTAAAGCCTGGAACTCTTTGCCAGCGCATGTGTTCCCATCTAATTTTGATCCTGGGTCTTTTAAGCGGGGCGTGAAAAAGCATCTCACTAAGCCGCCATAGTGGAGGCCACCATACCAGTAGATTGGCTTTTGGAATGGTGTCCGCCACTTCTGGATTCCACTTACTGCTTACCATCAGGCAAAGTGGAGTCACTTTGGTAGGCTAATATATAAAAAATAAAAAAATAAAAAATATCTCTTTTTGAGCCTCCTTTGTGTATTGGGGTAATTCTGGCTGATTTCCATGCTGCTGGACAACTACCCTCTGCTAGGCATTTATTATATAATATGGTCAGTGGTTTATGTATGACTGTGGCAGTATGTTTTAGAAAAATGGGTGGTATATTATCTAGTCCTGGTGCTTTAGTACAATCTAGGGCCTTTAGTTCCTTTAGGACACTAGCTGCTAATAGATGAATATCATAGATATTTGTCCTGTTGGACATTCCTGTGTCATCATGAACTATGTTGTCCGCGCTCAATGAATCGGACACATACACAAGACACACACAAGACTTGAAAAATATGTTAAAGAGTCGCCAAATTACATGATGAAAGCAATCGGAATGTTACCCAGTACTGCTGTACCCATGATTCATACTAAGTCCCATATTATATAGGGTCTTATAGCCATATTTTGACAAAATTAATTAATCTAAAGGGTCTCGAACCAAACGGTTCAGCACTTCCTACTTTTGTCGCTCAATTAAGGCCTGGAACTCTTCACCAGCGCATGTGTTCCCATCTAACTTTGATGGGTCTTTTAAGCGGGGGCGTGAAAAAGCATCTCACTAAGCCGCCATAGTGGAGGCCACCATACCAGTAGTTCGGCTTTTGGAATGGTGTCCGCTTCTTCTGGATTCTACTGACTGCTTACCATCAGGCAGAGTGGAGTCACTTTGGTAGACTGATACAAATAAAACTAGACCAAAGATTTATAAAATTTTAGATTTATGAAATTTTTTTTTTTGAAAGTTTATTTTATTTATATATGTTAATTAAATTAACACTTATAAACGTTAAAAAATACAAAATGTCAGCCAATGTCAGCCAATTAACCTACAGCCAGTTCGCTGACGAAGTAGAGCCATGAGAAGAACTGGCAAGAAACTCAGGTCACTCTTTTTAATCGCCAGGTTATTACAATTTTGTAAGTTACAATTTCAAGTAGCATGCAAAGTGACACAGGCAATACACTTAACTCTATAGGTAATAATTACAGCTTTCTATGTTGTAAAAAAAAAATAAAAGGAAAAATGTGTGCTTTACAGGCTGCCTCAATTTGCATATTGCTACAAAAGGTAAAGGCAACATTTGAACTGTGGTAAATGTTTCTATGTAGGTATTATATAAACTGTTAATATTTGTTATAAGTAAGATGAACTTAATTTAATTTACCACAGGAGTTCGCCAAACTATAAAAATAAAATAATATTTTATGTTATTGTTTCAACAGAGTCCAGAAGATAGCTCAGCTTGCGAAGACAGACGTCGTGATGATGACTCCGAAGCTTCCAGCGTTTGTTCTGAGAGGAGTCTGGACTCTTATAGACGACACGATGTTAGTAACCTATACTATTATATAAAAAGTAAGAGTTTGTTTGAACGCGCTAATCTCTGGAACTATCATTGGCTTCTAATTCTCGTTTTGAATAGTTCTTGAGGAAGATTATAGTCTATGTAACATCACGCTACTGGCGATGGGAGCAGAACAGTAGCCAAAGATGTAACTTAACGCGGGTGAAACCGCGCTGCGGGCAATATGTATGTGTTTTTCCTTCTCCTTCCTCATTCCTTCTTCCAACATGGTCGCCAACGCCTCGATTGTAATTTCTAATCACAATTGTACAATGTTTAGATATAAGATATAGACTTGTCTATAGGTAATGGTTACCAATTAACTTCAGATGGACCGTACTCTTGTTTGCTAAAAGGACATAACGCCACACTATCATTTTTAACCTCCGTTGCCTATTTTAAGAGCGTTTACGCGTCATGAGTGACAACGTCGCTATTTAGTGGCATATTTCTTGGTTTTCAATTGCACTGCTAACATTTTAGAATTAAATGATAGCTATATAAAAAGTAAGTAACCATAATGCTTACAGTTATTTTACTATGAAAATAACGCAACTTAAATTTCAAATGTATTATTTACATATAAATAGAACTGTAAACACAATGATTACTTACTTTTTATACAGCCTTCACCTAATTCTGGAATGTCAGCAGAACATATTTTTTTAAATATAGCTAAGATTAAATGATAAAAATTTAAAACCATTTTTTTTGTCTGTGGCTGAATGTTTATTTTTACATATTCTTGTGTGTGTCACCTACATGTGAAAAATAAACTGTTTTTTTTCTTTCTTTCTTTCTTCTTCTTTCTTTCTAAATATGACACTAATTCGCGACGTTGCCACTCATGACACGTAAACTCTCTTAACCTCTTTATAACGAAAACTATCTTGCCCGCTATATAACTAACCTTACCTATCACCTTAACATCCGTTTCCTTTCAGTACTATCCTGAAACATATATAACAAAGATTATTATGACTATTAAAACGGTGAGATTTTTTAAATAGTTTATTGTATATGTTTATTTTTTTGTAATTCCGTAGATAATTTTATCAATTTCAAAAATTGCAATATATAGTATATTATGTCCTTTAGTGACAGTTTTCAAGTCCTCGTTCATTTGCCACTCTCAAAAAGAAAGGTGAACAGGGGCCCTACTACAAACTCTTAGAGCAATTTTATTAAAAACTTACTTTGTCTCTATCCTTGTTTTTAATGGTACAAAAGAAAAAGACAAAACACAAAGTAACATTTAAATAATACTGCTATCAAAGGTGTTGGTAAGCCGCCACTAAGGTGATATTTAGCACGTAGGGAACAATGCTGCTTGTTATCTGGTATACCCTTAGTCGCCTCTCATAACTTATGACGACGATTGTTACTCTTAAAAGATTAATTAAAAAAATGTATTTTCAATGAGTTGAAATTGTACAGTACCGTCCAACACCATTTTCGGACAATGTAAACAAACAGTCTTTTCAATATCTTTCTATCAAAAATTCCTTAACGGATTACACATGGATTTATACGCACCAGGTTCACTACATGCTTCATATTGCAACTATTTTTACTAACAAATAATAATCAAAACTAGATTATTTAATAAAAACATGAATTTCTTTTTGCATTCGAATTAAAATGTCAAATTGATTTAACAGCTTTATTTTTTCTATACTCTATATTGTCTTTGAAAACCAATGTTGTAACTTATTAGAAGAAATAAGTACAAATTAAATATGATAATAAAATTGATTGTCTTATTTTAATTAAAAAGTAAAATAAGACGTAATCAATAAAACATTTTGATTTTTTTTTTGTCCTCACCTCACAGGTCAGAGTTAAATTATGATTTTTGATCATTCTTTTTTGAAGTTATACTTCTTTTGGCGCGATTGGGAAAAATGATGGGTGAATTTTTACGATGCGCGCGCACACCGACAGAAAAAAGCAACACCCTAAAGTTAGTTGCGAACCTTTGTGTGTCGTATCAGTACAAATAATCAGTGTGAATAAATAAAAAATATATTGGCGTTTATATCAATTCAATTATATTTATGATGATGATAGATATTTTTTATTGATCATTTATCAGTAAAAATATTTACTTTGAATATTAGTGGTAAAAGTGGTTTTAATATACTGTTTTAAGTGCATTTATAGATTTGAGGTTAACTGTCAGTATGTATAATTTATTTACATTGCAAATTATAAATTATTACATTATATTATTATCTAATAATTTTTTTTTGGTTTTCTTTTATTTTAATTATATTTTATGATTTTTCATTATTGTTGCATGCTATTTATGTATATTTATGTATGTATGCGTTGTGTTATTATTTGGTATTTTTGGATTGTTACGCCAAAGAAGTATAACTTCTTACGTGGGTACACACACTCTTTTTTTTTTTTGTTGGTAGTTCTTCATGGTCTTCACTTTTTTATTTTGGTTTGTGGTTTCCGGGATTCAGGGTTCAGCGATCAGCAAAAGTTTGATAAGGACTTTAAATCTATATTTATTATCTTCCCTCTCGTCCCTACTTTCTACCCAAAAGCGCCGTTTCATTTGCGCAGCACGTTTAGTAGGCCTATCTATATTAAATATATTAATAATACACAATTACTTCCCACTAAAAGTATAATAAAATTATTTTTAGAAAAAAAATGAAAACCGACTTCAAACAACACCTACATGTTCAATCCTTAACTAAAAAGTAGAAAATAATATTTTAATTACTTCATAGCAAAGAACATTAAAGGGGAATCAACGCAATCCTTGATACCTATAATACTTTACTATTTATAGTTTTTAATCAGTTATTTTGGAGTCGGTGCCAGCCAAGAAGGATCTTTAATTCTGTCTTTGCAACCAACTTTTGTAATGCACGGGGCGGTAATTGCACGCGTGGGGGATATGCCTGAGTGCACTACCCGAACGCGGTCATACTCGTGAACGCAGACGTCATTGATAGTTGTGTTCAGATATACATAAAAAATTTAACGCGCACTTATCAGATTCCGTTCGATTTTTTGTATTAAATCTATATTTTTCATTCATATATTTATTGATTAATCAAGTAGGTTATTTTTGCTAGTAGGTAGGTTATTTTTATGAAGGTCATTATGATCCTTCTTGGCTGGCACCGACTTTTTTTGGCCGCCCGTTGCTGTTGTAATTTCTCACGACCATAAGACCTCCAACTTGGCTTAATGACTACCAAATTATAGTGATAATCATAGTCTACTGCTTGTAAAGAATGAAGACGCTGAAAATGAAATGACGCAAATGGTCACTCATCCAGGGCTACTTCGTTTCTAACAAAAAATGAATTTTGAAAATCACTTCGCACTTGTAGCATGGACATGTCAATGTCAGATAATTCGTCGCAAAAGACATCGACGTGTTGCTTTACACGTCTTCACTTCTTGCAAACGTTTTGTTACAAAATATTAAATTGAAGCCAAACTACTAAATCATTCTTTATAAAAAAAACATGGGACCCCATTTCGGAGTATACCCTTTCAAATAAAAGAAGAATTTTCCAAATTGGTTTATAAATGACGGAGTTAAGTTGTAACAAACATACAACCACTAAACCATTTCTTATAATAAAAAAATGGGACCAATTTCAGAGTATACCCTCTCAAATAAAAAAAAAAATTTTCAAATCGGTTCATAAATGACCGAGATATGAGGTAACAAACATACAAAAAAAAAACATACGACCCGAATTGATAACCTCCTCCTTTTTTAAGTCGGTTAAAAATAAAATTATTTTTTAGAAAAAAAACGAAAACCAACTTCAAAACAATGCCTACATATTTAATCCTTAATTAAAAAGTAGAAAATAATAATTTAACTACTTCAAAGCAATGAACATTGAAGGGGAATCAAAGACGGACAATGTAACCGAACCATTTATTATAACCATTTTTTATTTATTTTGTTGGCGACGACAACACTGACACGTCTTGTGATACCGACTCAGATAAAGAAAACTAAAATGGCTTAAGAAAAAAAATACAAATTTATAGCCTGATACGTTTTTTTTTTTGTTAGAATAACTTGACCATCATCACCACATTTCAGCGAAAATAGTTGTTACGCTGGATATAAAGATTAAATATGTATTGTGATGCAAAAAAAAATATTTTCTTTTTAACCTTGCCCCCATCACTAGTAAATTCATGAAACCATAGACAATGGCAATATGACGGATTGTTTACATTGTCCGAAATTGGAGTTGGAATGGACTGTATAGAATTCATTAATACCTACTGTTATTAACTAAATAGTCGAAGTTCTTAATACATGTAAATAAATAAATTTCTTTATTCCCTTCTACGAGTATTTCGTCATCCTATATTACATTGGCAGTTTTCATAGCATTCAGAAATAATCTACTTACCTCTTTAACCTTACTTAACGTCAGGTATTTATAAGTGTATTTATCAGATCGTTGTCAGGGGCTACCCACTCCTTCAGGCGTGTAGGAGCCCTATATGTTAGACTATTCGTTGACATGAGCCTCGTGTACAGAGCGTGTCGTGGTCGGGCTCGGCTCCGCGCCTGGGGTGGGAGGGCGGCTCGCCGCCCGCGCCGCCGCCGCCCGACGACATCATCGCGCTGTGCGCCTGCACGCACTGGACCGAGCGGAAGGATGGACTCACGCACTTGGTAACTACTTTAATATTAATAATAGTACTAAAAGCTTTATATTATGTCTAATTTAATTTCTTTTTTTTTATTTGTTTAAATCTGTTATTACTATTTATACAGGGTTTTTCTTTTCTGTTTCATAACACTCGTGTAATGGGGGTTTTTTGAAAAATTTTTGTCACCGGTTAGCGCTACTTAAATGAAAAGTCTTCCATTTACAAAAAATCTAAATTCATTCACAATTTAAAATCAATAGAATCGTTCACGATTATCTATAAAAAATAGAAAGCGCTTTGACAGTTGCCTATACCTGACGCCTTAGTGCTGCCACCACGTGGGCGCCATTTTAAAAAACCCTCATTGATTTGTCCTTTTCCTACGTGGTTACAAAGAGTAGTATGATTGCAGAAACAATACTTAAAAACACAGCCATGTATTAAATTACTGTTATAACTTTGACCTGTATGCTTGTCTACCTTAAAAACCTGTGCAGTCTGTATCCAACGACCGTTCATTCTCTTGATTCAAACATTATTTAATACCTAATATTTGTTATAGGCTAATTATCTGAACAGCGGGCGACTGTTAACCGACGAACAACTCCGTAGACTCACTGAGCTGTTGAACAAAATGTTCGTAGACGCACACACTAAGGTAAAGTTTGTACTTTATTATTAATTCTACTTCGTTCAGTAGTACTGTGTAGAGACTGCCATGCAGAGATTTTAGCTTCAAATCCTGAGTTTTATTGTCTAAATCTAGAATTTAGCTCGGTAAACAACAGACTTGGCTTGGTTGACCTGTGACGTAACTTATATGAACCTAAGGCGCCTAGCGAACTGTGGGTTACCTGAAAAAGCGTGATAATATGTTATGTTTCAATATTTTTCGTTTTAGATTTTTTTAAGATCTGTCCATGAATTATGTATTTTCAAGTGCTCTGACTAAGACAAAAATATTTGTGATAATAAAGTGATTTTGTAAATAAAATTTTCATTTTGTCAAAACCATATTTCAGAATTAACCAACGGATTATTTACATAACTACTGTAATTAAGAGTGTTTACGCATCAAGAGTGACAACGTCGCAATTTAGTGTCATATCTCACGGGTTTTCAATTTTTATTGCTCTAAAAAAAATGCCACTTACTGCTTACCATCAGGCAGAGTGGAGTGACTTTGGTAGGCTAATAAAAAAAAATATATATATATTTTACTATCAAAATAGTTTCAAATGTATTATTTGTGTTATGTATGGATAACTATGTACCTAGTTATATGTGTATAGGTAGTGGCTGCGTCCACTCATAAGGACTTACATCGAATACACGTCAGTGCGTACTCAACCGCTAATCGTTTTACTAGTCCCGCATACTTAACAATTTGCATATAAATAGAACTGTAACCGCAATGATTTCTTACTTTTTATACAGCTTTCACCTAATTCTAGCATTTATAAAGAACATATTTTTGAAATATAGCCCCGATTAAATGTTAAAAATTGAAAATCACGAAATATGACTCTAAATTGCGACGTTGTCACTCATGACGCGTAAACGCGCATTACATTGTTTATTTTTGTTGTTTAATTGTCAGGTGTTCTCATTGCTACTGGACGCGGTATGTGAACTGCTGTTAGTACACTGGCAACAGCTCAAAGATTGGCTATATCAACTTATGTTTAGGTAAGTCTTCTTCTTATCGAGTGGTTAATGGTCAACCTAGTGTCAGAATTTGTTCAGGTTGCCTATAATTTATTATAGAGGCATCCGGCAACGACTGTTATCAACATGTCAAACTCAAACTCAAAGCATTTATTTCATTTTGATCATAAAGTATGATGCTTATGAAAAGTCAAAATTACATAAAGTCAGCTAATTAACCTACAGCCAGTTCGCTGACGAGGTAGAGCTGTGAGAAGAACTGGCAACAAACTCACGCCACTCTTTTCAATCGCCAGATAATTAGTTATTTGTATGAGTTACAACTTATTACAAATCAACCAATTAATTTAATTACCAAGATTAAAAACGAAGACTGGCCTGTTGGTCTAGTGGTTAGTGACTCTGACTGCTAAGCCGGAGGTCGTGGGTTCGATTCCCACCCAGGACAAACCTTTGTGTGATGAGCATGATTGTTTGTTCTGTGTCTGGGTGTAATTTATCTATAATATGTATGTATTTACAAAAAAAAATGTATATAAGTAGTATATCAGTTGTTTAGTACCCATAACACAAGCAAATATAATTGCTTAATTTGGGGCTAGATGGCGCTGTGTGGATGTAGTAGAATATTATTATTATTATTATTATTATTATATTATTATATATTATTATTAAAAAATAGAAAAGAGAGGGTTTGAATTATTTAGTTTCAATTAGTATGGTAATTGTATGTAAATGTCACAGCCGGGACCGACTTTAAACGTAACCATACATAGCGTTCAAATCAGCACTATGCGGTCACCCATCCATAGGCCAGCCGTGAGTGCAACAAGTTAAGTGGTAACGTATGAACAAGCGATCCACCTCCTTTCGCTCGTGTACAAATTAATTGCATGTATTATACATATAAACATTCAGAAAGAGGCTCTGTATACTTGTAATAGAGTAAAAATCCGTGATGTGGTTTAAAAATTACGACGTAGTAATTAGTAAGTATTTTTTTTCATACCTTTTAGAAATATTTATTCATATTTTGTTTAATATAATACTACAGCTTTACCCGCGCGTAAAATATGTTTTGTTTGTATCCCTCGACTACCAGACCGATTTTTGAAATAAAAGTATCCTATGTCCGTCTCCGGCATCGAATCTATCTACATACCAATTTTCATTAAATCGGTTCACCCGCGCGCTGAGTGGTAACAAACACACAAACTTTCGCATTTATAATATTTATGGATTTTATGTCATTGTTTCAGACTGTTAATGAAACTCGGCACGGACATCTTAGGCTCGGTTCAAAGTAAAATAATGAAAACATTGGACGTGATACACGAATGTTTCCCCGCCGAGTTACAACTGCATAATATATTTAGGTATGTGCATAACTTACTTGTTATCTTTATAGAAGTTAAGGAGTCCTACCACAACCTCTTGTAGCAATCATATTATACTAATACTAATTATCATATTATACTTTATCTCTATCCTTGTTTTTAATGGTACAAAAGAAAAAGATACAACACAAAGTAATAAAGTGTTTTGAAGAGCTCTTTGAATTAATCCCACCCTCTCTATTTTTATCCAGAACGACACGTTCGGGAATAAAGTGCCACCCTTTCACAGTGGAATCTGAAGGGTCTCGAACCAAACGGTTCAGCACTTCATACTTCTGTCGTTCAATTAAAGCCTGGAACTCTTTGCCAGCGCATGTGTTCCCATCTAACTTTGATCCTGGGTCTATTTAAGCGGGGCGTGAAAAAGCATCTTACTAAGCCGCCATAGTGAAGGCCACCATACCAGTAGTTTGGCTTTTGGAATGGTGTCCGCCACTTCTGGATTCCACTGACTGCTTACCATCAGGCAGATTGGAGTCACTTCGGTAGGCTATATAAAAAAAAAAAAAAATAATACTGCCTTAAGAGGTAGGTAGGCCCCAAGGTCGCTGCATTCGTAATGAGTTAATTCCTAGGATTGGAGCTGTTCCGTCCGTATCTCCGTGACATGTTTTTTTATATGAATGCATTTTGTGTGAAACGATATTTACAAAATTTTTCGTCCTGTCCTATCCTGACTGGCCTGTTGGTCTAGTGGTTAGTGACCCTGACTGCTAAGCCGGAGGTCGTGGGTTCGATTCCCACCCAAGACAAACCTTTGTGTGATGAGCATGATTGTTTGTTCTGTGTCTGGGTGTAATTTATCTATAATATGTATGTATTTACAAAAAATGTATATAAGTAGTATATCAGTTGTTTAGTACCCATAACACAAGCAAATATAATTGCTTAATTTGGGGCTAGATGGCGCTGTGTGAATGTGGTAGAATATTATATTATATTATATAAAAAGCCGTCACGTATGCAACGAAATAAAATTTGATCAGTACATGTACGAGCCAGGTTAAGTATACGTAGCTCTAACATTGCTCAACTTACACGTTGTGCTGTGTAAGCTGTTTACTCCTTTCATTACTTTAATTGTGTGCGTTACGATTGCTCCGCCAAGTTATCCAATCAGAAAAAAACTTTGCCCAATATTTTGTCGGAATTTGTCGAAATCGAAGGGTACAAACAAAAAAATTGTCGGAGTAGAAATAAAGAAGTTATAAGGGTTTTAAGTTGGCCGCGCCATCGTAACGTGTACGATTGCGCGGCCATGGAGATCTCAGCAACCGCTTGGGTTAGAGATCTAATTCTTTTTGTCTGTTAAAGACAGAATTTGTCGAAAATTATCGACAAAATATGTCATATCTAGATAAATATGTTACGAAATATTTAGGATTGAAAGTTATGGCCGCGCAATCGTAACGTTGTTGATTCTTCATTGTTGATTATTTCTTTAAAACTTAAGAGTTTATACATTAAAACTACTACAAGAAGAAAGGTCTTAATTTGTCGAAACTAATAAAACCAATAAATACTATGTCAGTTTAGTCAAACGTTACGTGAAACAAACAAAAGTTACGTGGCCGCGCAGTCGAAACGCTACTTTGCTTTTGATATCTCATTATCTGTAATTGCTAGGATTTCGGTGTGAACATCAATTTGTTCGGCATATTAACTTCAGGAAAATGACATATCGGTTTACCCTCAGAATAGTTTACATTGCGTAATATCTCAAAAATTATTAAGATAATATAATTTTTAAGATAACACGTAATGTAAACTATTCTGAGGGTAAAGCGATATGTCATTTTCCTGAAGTTAATATGCCGAACAAATTGATGTTCACACCGAAATCCTAGCAATTACAGATAATGAGATATCAAAAGCAAAGTAGCGTTTCGACAGCGCGGCCACGTAACTTTTGTTTGTTTCACGTAACGTTTGACTAAACTGACATAGTATTTATTGGTTTTATTAGTTTCGACAAATTAAGACCTTTCTTCTTGTAGTAGTTATAATATATAAACTCTTAAGTTTTAAAGAAATAATCAATAATGAAGAATCAACAACGTTACGATTGCGCGGCCATAACTTTCAATCCTAAATATTTCGTAACATATTTATCTAGAACTTATAATTCTTTTTTCGACAATTTTCGACAAATTCTGTCTTCAACAGACAAAAAGAATTAGATCTCTAACCCAAGCGGTTGCTGAGATCTCCATGGCCGCGCAATCGTACACGTTACAATGGCGCGGCCAACTTAAAACCCTTATAACTTCTTTATTTCTACTTCGACAATTTTTTTGTTTGTACCCTTCGATTTCGACAAATTCCGACAAAATATTGGGCAAAGTTTTTTTCTGATTGGATAACTTGGCGGAGCAATCGTAACGCACACCTTTAATTAACTGTATTAAAATCAGTTCGCGTTCACGTTCAATCATCAACTGACGTACCGCGTCTCACCTATCATTACATCATTACGCGTTCAGTGATCAATTGTCGCGTATCATCTTGTATCTATCTATTTATCAATATAGTCAGTTAAATTTACTTTGAGTTTTACTGATATATAAACGTTTAGTTTACTATATCGGGTGTACGGACTGTACAGTACAAAAAATAAAAACCCCGTGTTGTTCCAGGTTCCTAGCAGATGGAGCGACAGCCCCTACTCCAAAGACGAAGGCAGCTGCGTTAAGATTTCTCGCAGATTTAGCGCACGATTACTGTACGCCTAATAGTTTAGCTGTGGCGTTACATGGTATGATATTTGTGATTTTGTTGTATATATTATAATATTTGTATATACAGAGTGTATACGACGGTATGATATTAAATGCAATTACGTGTGTGACATTATAAAGCGAGACAAAAAAAATCAACTAATTATCTTCAATAGTTTAGACACAGGACTACTTTTTTAATTTTATTAATTCTAAACACTCTGTAAGTACGTCAAACGGTCACTGACTTAAGTCATAATCCACGTCGAAGGATAAACGTCGCCGCTCATTACAGGTCAGTGAACTTGTCACATAATAAAAGGTGTATTACTTTTTTACTACTTAAATATTATTTATTTTGTTTGAAAATCGTCAAATCATTTTTGTGATTAATTTGAAATCATTAAACGGACTAGTAACAGCTGCCTTTTCATTTAATATCAAACCGTCGTATACACTGTATAATATTATTATTCGATTTTTCATACAAATGTTGTTAGCCGCTGTACAAAATGTTTACTTTTCAAGTTTCTTTACAGATATTGAAATTTATAATATTAATCTATTTATGAGTGTATACCTATTTCCCCTTGGTCAACACGTGTAAGCGGCTGGACCGTTTTCGTTGATTTTTTTATTGTTGTTTTTTTTTTGCGCAGAATTTTTTTAATTTAAGAGTATTAATAACCTCAATAATAATAATATTAATTTAAACACCATATTAAATTATTTCTATACTTTGTTTCTCAAATATTTTTTTTATTAATTATACCAATTATGTTAGTGTATATGTTAGGTTAACTAGCAGGCTTCATGTAATTTTGACTTTTTATAAGCATCATACTTTATTATCAAAATGAAATAAATACTTTGGGTTGAATTTGAAATCATAGTTAAGACAGGACAACAGACGGACAGGGTTTTGTAACAAAATAAAGTTTACCAGCAATCTATTCAACTTGCTATCTATTAAAAAAAAAATGAAATGAATTTTACGGTAGTAGATCCACGCTGATTTCAGCATGAATGGGCCGAATCGTCCGGGGAAGTACTACCCTCTCATAGAAGATCGACTTAAGAGTAGTAGTATCCGTACTACTGCGTTTCGTTCGGTGAGTGAGAGCGCCGGAGGCCCAATTTCCCCCTTCCTCTTTCCTCACCTCCCTCATTCCGTTCCCCTATCCCCATTCCCAGCCGCCATAGTGGAGGCCACCATACCAGCAGTTAAGACGATGGCTTTTGGTACAGTGGCCGCCACTTCTGGATTCCATTGACTGCTTACCATCAGGCGGGGTGGAGTCACTTTGGTGGGCTATAATAAAATAAAAAATAAAAAACACGCTTTCTTTTTCCTTAAAATATTTATGTCTAAGCACTGATTTAAATTGACAACCGATGGTCAGCTCCGAAGTGTAACGGCCACTGGCGTAATTTTCATCAGTCTGCTGTCAGTCTAGATTGACCGTGTAACCGTGAAAATCATTCATCATTTTGGCTTCAGTTAAATCAATCCAGACTGATGGACCAGACTGACGCCAAAACTTGTTCTTAGGTTATATCACGCGTGATGTTTTATTACAATTGTGAGTGGTTGACCAAAAAGCGACCTCAAGGGAAAATTCAATCTCAAGGGATTTCGAGTAAATCGCGTTTGTGTGTAAGGTGTAATTTTTCCAAAACTGCCTCGGCTCACAAAATTAAAAAAAAAACTACGGCACCTAAAAATATTCTGGTTAGACCAAAACAAAGCTAAAACATTACAGATTCAAAAATTAAAAAAAAAACGGTTTCTAATCCCTCCAGTTCCTTTTTTGTCCAACCACTCACATTAAATTTGTAAACCATTTGGTCGTCCAGGAGGCGCCAGCGGGGCGGCGGGCCGCGCGCTGCACAAGGTGTCGCTGGCGGCCGCCGACCCGCGCGCGCACGACCTGCGACACGCCGCCAGGAGGGCGCTGGCCGCGCTCTACGACTGCAACCCGGGGCCCGTATGTACACACCTATTGTATCACACGAACGCACTATCAGCTGACGTGTTTCTAATAAAATCATTTTTAACAAAAAGACAACCGCCTTCAAACATGAAGGAAACTAAAAAGTAAAAAATAAATTTACGTAGCACAAAGTAATTCGTATTTTGATTTAGTTAATCAGAAATAATTTAATAAGTATTTTATAAATTTTGAAGTCGATACCACCGAAAAGAATCATCAAAATGGTTCATAAACAATTTACACTGACGGACTCATAAACTGCATCAAAGTAATTGACGACTTTGAAATAAATATTTTAACCAAGTATGCAAACCTTCTATACAGATTAAAATTGAAACCTCTAGATTGGTTCGTGAACTTTAAAACAGCGTAGGGTCATATCCTTAAGTTTAAGTTTGTGTACTGGAAAGAACCTTAAGACTTTTTTGAAGAAAAACAGAAATTTAAGGAAAATTGGTTTAATAAAAAAAATGGTTTTAACAATAGACACAAACTTTATGCAAGGGTTTATTTATGTTTTAATAAGGTGTATTACCTCCACGTGCCCTTATTACGGATTCTAATCGGTTCCGCATAGATTTTATTAGGGTTATTAAAAGATCTTGCGGAATATTGTCCCATTCTTCTGAAAGTGCTGTTCTTAGTGCTGCCACTGTCGTGGGCACAGGATTTCAGGCCGGGCATTATCCTGCATTAAAGTAAAATTTTCGCCTATGAATCCCATGTAAGACACTACGTGATCTTCTAAGATCTCTGTTATGTAGCGATGTGCAGTCAAACCCCCTCTATTACCGTTTTGACGGACCATGTCCATGAACACAAGTACTGATCGCCCGTTCATTGATATGCCACCCCAGACCATACACGAACCGCCTCCAAAAGGAACACGCTCCTCAATGCAACTTTGAGCATATCGCTCCCCACGTCGACGATAGACTCTTCGAGATAGAGATCTGCACCATATAAACATGTCCTACACTCGTCCGTGAACAATACGGAGGCCCATTGCTCTTCTGTCCAATTTAGGTGATTACGCGCAAATCTTAAGCGAGCTTGTCTGTGAGCTACAGACAACTTTGGACCATTTGCTGGTCTAAAAGGGGTGATATCCGCTTCCTTTAACCTTCTTCTTATTGTTCGTGCACTCACATTTACTCTACGCACTTCATTAAGCTCTGTTTTGATGTTAACTGACGTGAGGAAACGATTTCGCAGAAAAGTTGTAACAATAAATCGGTCATCACGACCGGTGGTTGCTCGAGTCCAGCCTGTACCACGTCTCCTTCTGTAAGAACCTGTCTCCACAAACCTTCTGTATATTCTAGAAACCGTAGACTGGTTTAAATTTAAATTTCTACCAATCGTTCGTTGATCCAAGCCCTCCCGCACCAGTGCTACAATTTGAGCCGCTTGTTCGGACGAAGTATCCATATTATGGTTCAGAAACTCTCGATGAGTTAAAAAACTAACCCAACAATTCTGCTGGTAACAATAATTCAATTGACAAAAGAAAAAAAAATCAATGCGAATCAATTTAAAACTTTGCTTTAAATAACACGCAAATCTGATACTACGAGTAAATTTTCTTTTCCCGGCTATATTCATTTGTTTTACTGCAGTTCTATTTTTAAATATTGCTTTTTTTAGATTAAGAGCCAGTCAGTCCATATTTATACAATTTAATCTAAAAAGTTTGCGTACTTATTACAAAAAAAATTATTTAGTCGAATTGAGAAACCTCCTTTTTTGGAGTCGGTTAATAAAAGTAGAATCAAGCGTGGATCCATCACTGACGTCTATTCACCTTGACAACTGTGTAAAGACTACGGCTATTAGTATTTTACACGAATGAAAATGTGAAGACTGCGGCTATTCGTCATTTACACGAATGTAAATCTAGCGAACATCCGGGTGATTATACGTTCAAACGAATACAAAGAAAACGTGAACACTACCTCTTGTCTTTCTAAGAGAAGATGCTTCCTTTTCTGAATCGTAATCTTCTAAATGAATGTCGTGTCTAGTTTGAAGTGTTTTTGATCTCTTCATGCATTATGTTCCTCTATATGTCTCTGTCCTCGAAGATCTTTATGGCTTTGGGTATGGACAGGCCAGTGAACGTCATAGGAGCGTTCACACAAAAGAGTAGCAACGTCGCAATTTAGTGTTATATTTTCGTGGTTTTCAATTAATATCATTTAATCTGAGCTATATTTTATAAATGTTTTCAGAACACTTTTTAGAATGAATAGAAAGCTGTATAATAAGTAAGTAATCATAATGCTTACAGTTCTATTTATATGCAAATAATACATGTAAAACTTCCATTGCGTTATTTTCATAGTAAAATAAGTGTAAGGATTATGGTTACTTACTTTATAAACAGCTTTCACGTAATTCTAAAAAGTGTTCTGAATTTTTTTTTTTAAATATAGCTCCAATCTATATATATAAAAATGAATGCCTATTTCCCTTGGTCATGGCATCACGCGTGAACGGCTAGATCAATTTCGTTATTTCTTTATTTGTTGTGCTTGTTATTGTCAGGAGCAGGTTCTTATGAAAGAATAACTAAGAAAATTGCGCGGTGATTTAGAAAGTTTAAGAATACTTAACCACCATATTAAATTTAAACCGCTAAATCGATTCCAGTGAATATTGGAAGTTAGATAGATTTGGTTTCGGGACATAGGCTACTTTTTATCCCAAAAATCGCTCTGATTCCCGAGTTACATTAATTAAACACATAGCTATTTTCGCGCGGGCGAAGCCGCAGGGCGCAGCTAGTTAAGTAATAAAAATCAAAAACCACGAAAATATGATATTAAATTGCGACTTTGCCACTCTTTTGTGTGAACGCTCTTAACTTGATCAGACCAACGGGTAGGTGAGCAACCACGTGGTCCCATCAACTATATGCTTAAGTCGCTGCCGAGATGCTACTATATGTTTACTGTTTCAGTTCACGGCGCTGATGAGTGAACTACCAGCAGAAACACAAGCTCTAGTCAATGGAGTAGTACAACAACACGTTAGAAGAACTTCCAGCAGTGAGTATTATCTGTGTAATCATTTATTTTAATATAAAAAATCTTATTCCTTTTTAGAGTTTAATATCAAAAAATGTCTGACTGCATCGGTGGTTCGGTGGTATTGTGTATGGACTGCCACGCAAAGGTCGCGGGTTCGATTCCCGCTCAGTGCAAATATTTTGTGTGCATGAACATGTCTTATTTGCATTGATCTGGGTGTTTCTATGTATATTTAAGAATGTATTTCCGCGCTCTAGAATCCATAACACAAGCTATAATATATGCTTACTTTGGGTCTAGATGGCGCTGTGTGTTGTTGTGATATTTATATTTATAATGTAAGAAATATTTAGGTAGCATAGGTAAAAACGTTTGCTCAAGAAAAATGAACTTTTATAATATGATGTTCCTTGTACCGCAGCAGGCAGCGACAGTCCGCTGCGCTCGGTGAGCGGCGCGTCCAACTGCGCCGACGACGTGTACTCACGGATACGGAAGACCACCTCCGAGATACACACCTACACGGCACAGCACTCCAATGGTAAATATAACACAGATATTAAGGTATTACACCAATTTTGAAAAGAGTCTTAATTAGATTTTATAGTGCTAATCAACCACAAAAATAATCTCAAAATATTTATTTTAATTGTTAAGTGTTATAAAAATGAATTTAGATTTTGCTTTTTCAAGTTTCGCGCCGGTAGTTGTTCTATGGAGCATGACTTGACATGACTATGGAAAGAGAAGATACTCTCATAAATAAATGATGGTTGGCCCGTGCGTCATGCTCGTGAACGGGTGCTACTTGGGATGACTGATCAATCTTGGCATGGCATACATTTAATATTCAATCCAGTATTACCTTGTCATGCAATGTGACCAGGAGGTGCATTTACCAGTTTAATTAAAATACGTAGTCAAATTACAATACATTGAAATCCTCTCTTTTCTTTCTTTAATTTTAGTATTATATTAATTGGTTAATTTGTAATAATTACTTTGTATGGTTCTTTGGTTGCGTTGAGTGTTTAAATTGTAACTCATTCAAATAACTGTAATTATCTGGCGATTGAAAAGAGTGGCGTGAGTTTGTTGCCAGTTCTTCTCACAGCTCTACCTCGTCAGCGAACTGGCTGTAGGTCAATTGGCTGACAAAATGTAATGTTGACTTTTCATAAGCATCATACTTTATGATCAAAATTAAATAAATGCTTTGACTTTGACTTTGACTTAATCGATAATCATATACCACCACTCCTTCCCTTTTCAAAATATTAATATATCCGGCATATATCCATATATCCACGTAGCGGAACGATAAAGCGAGAGGGTGCGAGCGCGCGCAACAAGGATACCAGTATTTGTGTGTCCTTGTGCATATCTCGCACGTCTGTCACCACTGAAACTTGTCAAAATCAACCAATAAGAGATCAATGATGACCATTCTGACACTATTGTGATAGCAGACTTAGGCCCCAGGCTGTATCTCATGAACCGTGCAAGTTAGACAATTGAAATTTTCACAGATGATATATTTCTGTTGCCAAAAACAGAATAAAATAAATATTTAAATCCCATACACCAAACGTACTCGCTCGTTCTTATAAATAATGTTGGCTTACACTTGGCCGGTGTTTATTTTATATTGAACAGCTATTTTCTTTTCAGCTGACTGCGGTAACCACATGTCAAGTAAAGACTCTGGTATAAGTCAAATGTCTGATGTGACGCTGTCAAACAAGGGACACAACGGAGTGCCCAATGGACATTATAATGTGTAAGTATACCGTTCAGCTGACCTTAGAGGTCAGTTCACTAATCCTGTGGATCTTTTGTGGTTCGGTGGTACTCGCAGAGGTCGCGGGTTCGATTTCCGTTCAATTTGCATTGGTCTGGTTGATTCTATGTATATTATGTATGTGTTTACAAAAAAAAAATTAAGTATGTATATCCACATTCTAGAACCCATGACACAAGCTATGCTTACTTTGGGTCATGGATTTGTGTGTAGTTGTTAAGATATTATATTATTACATGTCAACACTTTACGATTTTACAGTCGGTCAGAAAGGGAGAAATGTATAAAACACTTTTCTTGTGTCCTCTAGAGCGGAATGGAGATTTTATACAATCCTATTGGGTAATATTTCTCCGTTTCTTCGCCGAGCAGTTACGCTCCGCTTCGGTGGACGGGCAACCTATAGTAATACCATATCTCAAACAGCAGTGTCACTTACGTTTACAACTATAATAAATAGTAGACGTCCGCCATCGCTTCGCTTCGGTATCAGAAGTTTCACAACAAACGCCTACATCATAGCAATAGTGACATTCGGATTTTCAAAGGCGCTTAAAATATTGAAAACTAGCTGTGCCCGCGACTTCGTCCGCGTGGAATAGTGATTTTGGGCAGCATTTTTTGGATATATCTTTTGGTTTGTTTTGAATTATAAACATCTTCGTTTAGGTGAATAAGAAAAATCTTTACAGTAAATGCTTCTCTATCTACAATATTAGACGTATAGCCATCGCGGATCAAAGCCATACAGGCTGCTAGGATTACTTACACGTGGCAAATCCACATAAAGCTGACCATGCGAAAAACAGTTAATATTTAGATCCACACTCATTAATTGTCATCGCGAAACATAGGCTCACTGGAAACTAAACTCGTTTAAAACTAAACGGGAAATTGTTTGGAATGAAAGGAATCCGAGGAATAAAAACGCTATAAGTTTTTTTTTATATTAGCCTGCCAAAGTGCCTCTACTCTGGCTGATGGTAAGCAGTCAGTGGAATTCAGAAGTAGTGGACACCATTCCAAAAGCCAAACTACTGGTATGGTGGCCTCCACTATGGCGGCTTAGTGAGGTGCTTCTTCACGCCTCGCTTAAAAGTCCCAGGATGAAAGTTAGGTGGGAACACATGCGCTGGTAAAGAGTTCCAGGCTTTAATTGAGCGACAAAAGTATAAAGTGCTAAACCGTTTGGTTCGAGACCCTTTAGATTGCACTGTAAAAGGGTAGCACTTCAGTCCTGCACGTGTCGTTCTGGATAAAAAGGGAGAGGGTAGAATTAATTTAAAGAGCTGTTGAGAAGACTCTCCGTGGTAAAGGCGATAGAAGACGGCCGTTGAGGAGGCGATGTCTCTTCGCAGCTGTAAAAGCTCAAGGGACTTAGGCCTCCGGGCTTCCATGATACGGACTGCTCGCAAAAGGCCCCCGTACCGTCTCGAAAATGGTCGCCGGGTCCCACTATCCGGTCACCAACCTGCACGACGAACCACTCCGAGATTATGCGCAACCTAGTGGGGCAGTCTCTTTTTTTTTGGTTAGGTCTAATTGGGCCCTTGAACAATGGCACCACCGTTTATACGGGTCTCCCTGGCCGGCGGGTTGACCTACACCACCCACACAATGACTCCGCGGATACTCAGCTGGTCCCACACATGCTGCGAGGTTTGTCATCTCTGCATCAGTTGGGCCTCCGGCTCTCGCGCTTACCGAACGAAACGCAATAATATGGATACTATTACTCTTACGTCGAAAACTATGAGAGGGTAGTACATCCCTGGTCGATCCGACCCATTCATGTTGAAACCAGCGTAAATCGACTACTACTATTTCGTAATTCACTTCAATTCCACCTATTCCGTAATAAAACGTGTTAACAAACATGTTTTTATCACAAAAGTTAAAAATAAAGTAAATCCAGAAAATATAAATCTAACTTGTATTTACATTTTAACTAATAAAGTATTTACATTTTAATAAACAAAAAAGACGTGTTAACCTAACTTATAAACAAACTAAGCTAAGCTAAATACATACCACATTTATGACGTGATTATTTAAATTCATGCTACAAATATTTGCACTGAGCGGGAATCGAACCCGCGACCTCACAGTCCATACACAGTACCACCGAAATACAGAGGCAGTCGATTTCCCCCTGACTTTCCCCTCCCTTTCCCCTGACTTCTCCCTCACTACCCCCGCACTTTCCCCTCACTTCACCCTTCCTTTCCTATTCCTCCCCCTCCCTTCCCCCTCCCTCCAAATTTCAAGTCGCCAACTTCAAAAGCAAAGATTTTTCCATACAATATTTCATCCCTTATTTCACTCCTATAAACCCACCCCAGTAAAAAAAAAATTATGAGCGTATTTTTTATTTAAATAAAAGTATTCCAAAACAAAATTTCAAAGCTGTAACTTAAAAAATGAAGACGTTTCATACAATCGATTTCATCCCTTTTCATACACTTAAGGGTTGAATTTTTAATAACCCTTTCTTTGTACACTTCTAGACATTAAGACAAACACACCCTCCAAATTTCAAGTCGCTACAACCAGCGGTTTAGGCTTTACGTTGTCTGTCAGTCAGTCAGTCAGTCAGGACAAAGCCTTTTATAATATGTATGGATGTATGGATTAGACGTATAGCCATCAGGGATCAAAGCATACAGGCTGCTAGTAATGCTAAAACGTGATAGAGCCACATAAAGCTGACCGAAAAACAGCTAATACTTAGATCCACACCCACAACTTTTAGTGTCTTACCTTTACTTTAATTACTTAATTAATTAATTACTTTCATTAGTTATCGCAAAACATAGGCTCACTGGAAACTGGACTCGTTTAAAACTAAATGAAAGACTGTTTAGAATGACAGGAATCCGAGTAATAAAAACACTATTAGCTATTCCGCAACCTGTTAAAATATCTGCTTCTATAAGATTTCGTAGTAAATTAACGAATGTTCGACGGGATTCTTTAAATTGGCATAACTTTTTTATTTATGAACCGATTGACATGAAACAAACACTAAATGTTAAGTGAAGCTTACCACAATGTATTAGTGAAAACTATATTTAAATCAGATAAGCCGTTTCTGAGATTAGCGCGAACAAACGCACAGACAAACAGACAAACAGACAAACAGACAAAAATTGTAACAATCATTGTTTTGGGTTCTATTTGCGTTGATAAAGGCCCCAGTAATTTTTTTTCTCATATATCTTCCATGTACAGACAGCGATCGGTTACATTTTTATTATATGTATAGATGACTGAAAAAATATGTTAAACATAATTATGTAATCCGCCCTATTTGTAGCTTTCTAAAGGAAATTTTTTTTTTAAATCGGTTAGGTAGATCTTGAGTTAAATCGGAACACACGAATAACCATACAAAAAATTTATTTTATTTAATTTTAAAAATTTAATTTATATTTTTCTATCTCTTTATAACCGGCCTGTCAATCATGGTGTCTACTGTCTATAGCAACCACGTTAAAACAATTTTTATTATACTTAAAACGTATATTTGACTGTCCTGTTGGTCTAGTGGTTAGTGACCCTGACTGCTAAGCCGGAGGTCGTGGGTTCGATTCCCACCCAGGACAAACCTTTTTGTGATGAGCATGATTGTTTGTTCTGTGTCTGGGTGTAATTTATCTATAATATGTATGTATTTACAAAAAAAAAAATGTATATAAGTAGTATATCAGTTGTTTAGTACCCATAACACAAGCAAATATAATTGCTTAATTTGGGGCTAGATGGCGCTGTGTGAATGTGGTAGAATATTATTATTATTATTATTATTATATTTGATGTTATATTTCATTTATAATTTCATTTATAATTTCATTTATAATTTCATTTATTATTTTAGTAAAAACAGACACAACTATGGCGCCGGCGTCACTAATCGGATATCGCAGAATATCAGTGTTGCGGTTAATCATAAAAATCGCAACGTAACTGAGCGATGTCCAGATTTTTGGCACTAATGGGACACACACTCACACATTACATACTTTATTTAAATTATTTTTTTATTTTTATTTTTATTTTTTCTCATTTAAAATTTAAATTAAAATCTGCTCGCTGACAAACTGACCTATTGTTTCGTAAACATACACATACTGGGAGATGTGGTGTTGCCAGTGAGCATATTTATTTTTTACTTTATTTTCTTTTTTAGTTTTATTTTTTTTCTTTGTAATAATTTAAGTGTGTTTCTTTGGTGAACAAAAATAAATCTTTTTCTTTCTTTCTATATACAGTGACGTACTGAACCGCGCTGCGTCAGCGGACAGTTCAGAGGAGGCGAACAGCACCAAGGAGTCTTCGCCGGTGCCCGCACATCAACGAATTGATTTTACACAACAACATGGGTACGTGTCTCTGAAATAACAACTTTAATCGACTGTAATAAAGATGTTTTTAATTCGACTGTATATTTTTACAACAATTATCTGTTTACTAGCTTTCCGCGGTGCAGTTTCACTTATTTGCTTACTGCTCTGCTCCCGTCAGTCGTAGCGTGATGTTACATAGCCTTTAACCTTCCTCAAGAACTGGGCTATCATACGCAAAAAGAATAATTCAAATCCGACTGGTAGTTGCAGAGATTAGCGCGTTCAAACAAACAAACTCGTCCGCTTTTTATATAATTCCAATTTAAATAGAAAAACATTGTTATTAATATACATTTATATATTCAATGTTATGTTTCAGAGACTACAATTCAAGTAATTTAGGACGCGACAAGATCCGACCATATGAGACTGATGAAAATGGATATATAATTACTAAATGTAAGTTATTGTATCATATTTTAGTAAATAGTTATTCCAATTCAATTTCACTACTCCGGTAGTGTAGTAAGAATATTCGATGGCAGTATAAGGACAAATAATTACATGATATTTTGTGCTATTTTTTATCGATATGGTACTTTTGACAGATTCTTAAAATGACAGATTTTAAAAAGGACAGATTCTCAAAAAGACAGATATGCTAGAAAGTATTTTATTCTTTTTATTTTGAATAATGTCCTATGATAGCTGGTCTCCGCGAGCCCGAAGTCCTAGAAGCGCTGTGCAAGCTGGACGTGTCGTCCGCGCCCCCGGAGCACTGGGAGCGCCTGCTGCTGGCCACGCACGAGATACTCAAGTATGGGGACTGCAGGAAGCCCGTCGAGTATTTCAAGTTTGTATACCATTAATTAACTGAGTAATAATAAATAATATATTATTTGACAAGCCTCTATGATGTACAATAGGATCCCAGAGCAAATTCAAAAAATAAAAAATAAAATTTGTTAAAAACATGTAAACATTTCTGATCAATGTTTTATCCATACTAATTTTATAAATGCGAAAATTTAAACTCAGTGTACCTGTTACCTTTCACGCCTAAACCAATGAACCGATTTTTATGAAATATGGTATAGAAATAGAATTATTATCTTTGGGGATAAACATAGGCTATTTTTTGTAGCGAAAAAATGGTTTGAAGGGGTTGAAATAGGAAATGAAAAGTTTGTAAAAAAAAGCGATAACCGACATTCACGCGGTCAGAGCTTCAAGGAACAGCTAATTTTATATAATTACTAGCTGACCCGGCGAACTTCGTTCCGCCTTACAGTCGATCAACATTACTCTATTTTTCTAAAATAAAAGATTTTTTCTGAAATTAACGTAGCCAAAGTTAAGCCAATAAAAGGCCCATCAAAATCGGTCCAGCCATTTCAGAGATCAGCCGGTAGAAAGACACAGACAGACAGACAAAAATTGTAAAAAAGTTATTTTGGTGTATGTACCGTATATATCGCTACTTCGGGGAAGAAAGGGCGTAAAAGCCACTTTTGGCCAAAATGAGTTAATAATGCAACTTTGTTTAGTTTTCGACGCTCTATCGATCTGTATATTTAAAATTTCAATATTCCCAAAAAAATGGCTTTTACCCCCATGATTTTTTTCTCACCAAAACCATTTTTATTAAAAAAAATTGACGTATATGACATTATTTAATTATTTCAAATTAATAAGGGCGTATCACCATAGTATGAAAGAATATTTGGTCGTAAATACAATATTTATTACGTAATGACTCGCTGCCTCATTTTAAAACAGTAGTAGACCAATTACTAGATACCGACGAAGAAGACGATGTAGTAGAGGAATTAGAATGAATGGGTACTTATCTACATTTTAATTTCATTAGAATAATGCATGAATGATTAATAAGTAGAAGAAAGATTTATTTTACAAATTATAATTAAAAAAAAGGTTAAACAAATAAGAAAAAGAAAAAAATATATAAGAAGAGAAAGAAGATGAATAAAAAGAAAGTAAAAGATAATAAAAATAAAGAAGAATACGATTACAAGCAATAAAATTAAAAAAGTAAGAAAACGAAACAAAAAACAGAAAAGGAAATAGAAAAAAAAGAAGATTACTAATTATTGTCAATTTGATTTGATTTATGAATGAATAAAACTGATTTGCATCTTAACTAAATTTATTTATTTAATACACCAATACCTACCTAGTAGAATAAATTACAAACATACCATTATTTTATACTATTTTATCAATTTTAGTTAATTTATTTCTTAATTAATTAATATTAGATGATAGTAATTATTTATCACAGTTAACTTAAAATTTAAATTAATGAAAATAATCAAAGTTCAATTCAATTAAATCTTTTCTTTTGTTTCACTATTCATGAATCGTGTGCATTTAACTTAACAGGTAGGTAACCTAATTCGTTATAATAAATTTTGTAATATAGAACTATGATAAATCAGATAATAATAATTATTATGCTATTATTTTGAGCTTCTATGCACCTTAATTTCAATATTCACCACATTAAATCTTACAAAATTATAATAATTGTAGGTTTACTCACGATAATTGTTATAAGTGGTGCAGTCATTACGACCTTTTCACTGTCTAAAGATGGTTTATACGACACGATGTATGTTAGCATTATAGATATTTGTGGATTTACGTCCTATAGTACGTATTTATAGACGGTGTAAAAGCCATTTTTATTAAAATTTTGGGTCGTAAATCCATCCTATCTTCTAAACCATAAGGTCTACTTAAAATTAAGCTTCTTGATATTAAAGAGCACTTAAATGCAAGTAAATATCACCAATTCATTCGAATTTAACTCTATTGCAAAAAAAGTTATTTTCCAAAATTTAAAAAAAAAAACGTTTTTTCGCTCCCCTGTAAAGTTGCTATTTTGGCTTTTACGCCCTTTCTTCCCCGAAATAGCGATATATTCATATACATGTAGTAAAAAATGGTTATTACAATATTACAAACAGACACTCCAACTTTATTATATGGATAGATGTGACATGGTTTGTCATGTTAATTAATTTTAGAACATTTTTTTTTATCATAGTACAACAAGACATGAATTTTTGCATATCATTATTGTTAGCAACGTTATAAGTTTATTTTGTAATTGTTTTAGAAACATAGTGCGTGTGGCGTTAGCAGCGTTATCTATGGAGGAAAACACGGGTGATAAAGAAAACTCGGAGAACGCCACAAATGCACAACAGACGTCAGGTAAACACTGTATGTATTATTTCCTTTCCTTTTCCTTCCATCATTCCCTTCATCTACCCCACTTCCTTCACGGTAGGCAGTGTCTGGCATTGAAGAAGTTCATGAGCGACAGCTACCACTTACCATCACGTGGACTGTTGGCTCGTCTGCTACTGTAGGCAATATATTTTTGTATGATGTTTTTTTTAATAGCCTTCTACCGAGATCATACTTATGAAAAACAAAAATTATTAATTTAAAGTTAGTAACAAAGTTCATTTTCTTTAGCCCGGTAACTATCTACGCTTTATACCCGTGCGAAGCCGGGACTTATTATGTTATTTCTTGAATATGTAATGTTTGTGTGCAGGTTGGGGTTCAGCGCAAGAGCGCGCGGCGGCGGAGGCGGTGAAGGTGCTGGTCTGGCTGTGCCGCCGCGCCGAGACCAGGCCGCACTGGCAGGAGTACTTCGACCTCATCCTGCTCAAGCTCATACACGCCTACGAGAGCCTCAACAAGGAGCTAGTCAGAGCTGTTGAAGCTGGGCTGCCGCATGTAGCCATGGCGTTGCCAGCTCACCAGGTAAGAAGGAAATAAAAAGTGCGATAAATTTATATTGAAGTGCCCTTTCACAGTGGAATCTAGAATCTCGAACTTAACAGTTTAGTACTACATACTTTTGTCGCTCAGTTACATAGACCCGTAGCGCTAGGTTTTGAGGTTTCAAAAATATTAAAGTTGTTTATTTTTCGCATATAGTTTCTTGACCGTTAGCCTAGCCTAAAACATTAGTTTGTGTCATCCTAGGTACTTGCATAGGTAGAAATTTAGGTATTTTGTCTTTTCGCTTAGTATTGGACGAAAAGAAAATTAAAGACAAAAATTTGACTTCCATGATAATAACAAAGTAGTAACTGATGTACATAGGCTTTTTGTGTCATCTCTGCCCAAGAGAATCGTGATATTTAACTAGTACCTAATACGTCACCCAACTAGCTCTAAAACAATATTAAAATTTGTTTTAGAGGTGTTATGTGTTTTAGAGTTCGGTTATCTGTTGTTCAAAATATTTTGTGTCGAATTTATCCACGACATTTATAGATATTTGATTTTTTTATTACAACACTCTGTAAAAGCCACAAAAGAAAATGCAAGTTATTAGAGATTACGTGTTTTTGATTATTATGGTGTAACAAAACCCTATTCATAATTTGTGTTGTTTTTATCCACGAAATCTTAATATTTAAAAGAAAAAACGATTTCTTCGCAAGAAGGGCGATAGCGGGGAAGAGCGCGGGCGCAGGCGGCGGGCGGCTCGGCTAGCCTGACGCGCTGACGGGCGCGTAGAACGTGTTGTTTGTTTACATTCGGTATTCGGTGTAAGCTGCGACAAGTGCGTGCGTTATTCGATTTGATTGACTTATTATGCACGATCTTCAGGTTTGGAAACCAACCTTCTAACAAAGTTCACCTTGGCGGGTGCTTCAAACCGCGGTTTATGTTGCATCTAGTCTAAATGGATATAAACCACGCGCCAACACGCGCGCGAGTCAATACCGAGCGATTCGTCTCCGGCGTGAGATCACTAGGGTTGGCACCTTTTTCCGACGGAAATCTAAACTAATCTTATAGAGAAAAAAAAACTTTTTAGTTTGTAATATTTGTAAACGAAAAAAATGTGCATTATTTATTTTCATTTTTGTAAGTGAAAGTAAATAATGCACATTTATTTTCATTAAAAATTATACTTATAATTATACCATTGAACAAGTATTGCAATTATATTTAATGTAGGCGTTTGTTGTGAGATCAAAAAGAGTTTACATTATTCTGAAGTTTATACGGTGTGGAAAAATAATATAATACATATACTTGCGCAGGCAAAGCCGCTTGCAATAGCTATATATATTTTTGAAAAACAGCAATATTATAGTATTTTTGAGACTTACAAAAAATTTATATACAGTTTTGGATCAATAGTTCTTCAACTTCCAACACATAGCTCGATTCAGTTTTCAAATTATCCCTAGTGCTAGAGGGACACGATGAACATGACAGCAGGTAATAAATATAAATAAAAATAAATTGTGGGTATGCAAAATAATATTTTTGTCGCTAATTCAAATGTTACGCCTTTTCATAGAGTTACTAAGAGGGCCGCTGCTAACAAGCACCTCTCCCTCGCCCTCGTCGCTAAAACGTCAATGTTCCAAGAATTATCAAAAATCATAATTTAACTGACGGAGTAATCGCGTAACAAATATACAAAAGATTAACAGTGTTGCTGTAAAGGCAAGTTCGTAGCCACCCGCTGCTGTTGGAATTTTTCACGATCATGACACCTCTAACTTGGCATGAAGTGATAAGAGTCTACCGCTACTAAAACATTATGACGCTCAAAATGAAATGCCACAAATGGTTACCCATCCACGGACACGTTGTTTCTAACAAATAAAGAATTTCGAAAATCAGTTTACAATTGTCAGGACGCATTGGTCAAACACCTTGGTCTTTAGGGTTTGCGGTATGGGCGACGTAAAGACTTGACGGAGTTTGTGAAATGCTGCCCAACCCAACTGAATCCTCCTGTCGATTTCCCTCTCGAAGTTGTTTTTATATAGTTGTAGTGTTTGTCCAAGGTAGACATAAGATTTAACATCTTCGAGAGGTACATCATCAACGATAATCGGTTGTGGCGTAACGTGATCATTGAACATGGTTTTCGTTTTGTTCAAGTTCATCCGCAGACTGATTCCTTGGGAGGACTCATTTAAATCGTTCAGCATAACTTGGAGCTCCTGTGGGGTCTCAGCCATTATGACAATATCATCGGCAAATCTCAGGTGCGAAATGTGTTCCCCGTTTATGTTTATGCCACGTCCTTTCCAGTCTATTGTCTTAAAAGCATCCTCCAATACAGCTGTGAACAGTTTCGGGGATATGACATCCCCCTGTCTCACTCCTTTGTGTAGTGGATAAGCTTTGTCGGACGACCCTGTACTTGGACGGACATTGTGGCGTTGCTGTATAAACATTTCAGCACACTGATATATCGCCAGTCAACTTTGCAAGGACTCCATGACAGACCAGATCTCGACAGAGTCAAAGGCTTTTTCATAGTCCACGAAGACGAGACAGAGAGGGAGGTTGTATTCCTCTGTCTTTGGCATGACCTGCCTGATAGTGTGGATGTAGTCTATGGTGCCACATCCTCCGCGAAATCCGGCCTGTTCCGGAGGCTGAAATTCGTCAAGTCGTCTAGTAAGTCGATTCGACATGATCCTTGAGAACAGCTTATAGACATGGCTCAGGAGTGAGATGGGCCTGTAGTTTTTCAAAAGAGTGTTATCTCCTTTTTTGAAAAAGAGTACTACGGTACTCCTGCTCCATGCCCTTGGGGTTCTCCCGCTATGAATTATAGAATGAAATAAGCGTTGGAGCTCTTGCAGCACGGGTTTGCCGCCTGACTTCAAGAGCTCCTTCGTAACACCGTCCTCACCTAGGGCTTCCCCATTTTTCAGCTGTCCAAGGGCCAACTCGATCTCCTCTGGGCTGGTATCTGGCAGTTCATTGGTAAAGTGGCGGGTCAGGGTGGCTCTCAGGTCTTGGTGAGATGGCGAAGGTGGTGCGGCGTTAGAGGAGTACAGGTTTTCGTAGAATTCTTCGACTCCAGCGAGAACTTGAGTTTGAGACGTGTGGATTTGTCCATTCTCGGTTTTTATCTGTCTTAAATGGCTTCTGCCAAGCTTTTGTTCGAACACTTTGGGACCTTTATTTCGCTCAATTGTGTTCATAATGCGTTGCATGTTTGAGCGCCTTAGGTCCCTCTGTATTGATTTTTTGATGAGCTTTGACAGAGCCATTTGGTCTGAGGAATGATGTACCATTTCACGTCTCATACTCATGAGTTTTAAGTCTCAGCTGATAGTCGCAAATCTCGGCCCATACTTTTTCGCTCACGAAACCGTTGCCCATATCCCTAATGGTTGTAACCATGCTGTCTAGGTTCTTGTCAATGTCCTGTGTGTTTTCAAGTTTCAGGGCATCAAAACTGTTCTTTAGCTCCAACTGCAACTGTTCAGAGCCAGCTATGGTTTGTTGCAGAGTTGGTCTCAATATGGACCTCACCGTGTGATTTCCCTCAGCTCTGAAGACTATATTTAGGGTGCCCCTTACCAGTCGGTGATCGCTTCCGGTGTTAAACCTGTTGATCACAGAGACATCCCTAAATATGCGCTTTTTGTCCGTCATGATGAAGTAAATTTCATTTTTAGTGATGTTGTCGGGGCTTTGTCAAGTTCATTTTCTTTGGGGTTTCTTTTGAAAGAAAGAATTCATCAGAAATTACTTTAAAGAAAAGATTAATCTATGAATATATGAATGTAAAATAAATATTTAATAAAAGAAATCGAACGAAACGTAATCTGAACTGCGTATTAATTTTTTTAGTATTTAGACACAACTGTCAACGACGTCTGCTCTCATACGTCTGACTGACCGCGTCCGTCCGCGACTCAGGCGCATCCCGCGCATCACGTCCTGCGCTACCAAGCTATCGCGACGCGCCCCTGCCCGTGCGCACTATTGCCACCCCGTGTAGTTCAAGTTTGTTGCAAAGACAAAATTAAAATCCTGTTGGCTGGCTCCGATTCCAAAAATAACTGAATATAAATAGTAAATAATACAGTATTATATAAGTAGGTACCAATAATTTTGCTATATATAATAATATATATATATACACAAGCAAATATAATTGCTTAATTTGGGGCTAGATGGTGCTGTGTGAATGTGGTAAAATATTATTATAATAATTATAGTTATTGCAAGCGTCTTTGCCCCTACGGATATTTGTACTAATTTTAACATATTTTATAATAGTTCAACACCATATTAACTTCAAAATAATGTTAACGGTTTATTTGGTCTCACAACAAACGCCTATATAAAATATAATTGCAACACTTTTTCAATGGTATTGCATCATTTATTTTCATTTACTAATATTTAAATTGATAACTAAAAAGTTATACAAATATAGTATAAAATAAAAACAAAAAATTTAATACAAAGATAGTTAAAATTTATAAGTAAATAGTCACGGTAGTAGATTCACGCTGGTTTCAGCATGAATGGACTGGATCGAACGGGGAAGTACTACCCTCTCGTAGAAGATCGACGAAAGAGTAATAGTATCCGTACTATTGTGCCTCCCTTTTTCCTTTTTCCTCTCCTACCCCTCTCCCTTCACTGTAGGCAGTAACTTCGCAGTCCCTGGCAGTAGCAATGCTAGGGACTCTAATTCGTCCATAAATGACAGTTACCACTTACCATCACGTGGGCTGTTTGCTCGTCTGCCACTACCAGCAATTAAAAAAAAAATTATCTGAAGTTACTCGCTTTATTGTAATTTTTAGTTTAGATTTCCGTCAGAAGAAGGTGGCAACCCTAGTTGATCTCACGCCAGAAGAGGAGACGACTTGCCCGGTACTGACTCGCGAGCGTGTTAGTGCGTGGTTTATGCGTGGTTTAGATCCATCTAGACGCAACACAAACCGCAGATTGAAACCAATCTCCCGCCAAGGTGACTTTTGTTGGAAGGCTGGTTTCCAACCGTGAAGAGACAGTTTTGTGAATAAACACATACAGTTTGTTTTGAATCTGGGAGTTTCTTAAATAATAATTTATTGTATGCACTTACTTACATTCTACTAATATTATAAATGCGAAAATTTGTATGTATGGTGTTTGTTTGTTACCACTCAGCGTCTAAGCGGTTGAACCGATTTTGATGAAAATTGGTACGTACATAGTTGCCGGAGACGGACATAGCCCATAGGATACTTTTTATTTTTTATCCCGAAAATTGGTCTGGTGCCTGAGTTACATGATTAAACATAATACCATATATCGCGAGGGCGAAGCCACAGCGAGCAGCTAGTAGTTATAAAAGAAGTATGTATTTGTATTATGCCTTGCTTATTTTGGGACCAGATAGCGTAGTGTAAAAATAAAATATACGTTAATTTTAATTTAAATTATAAAGAACGATTCGCTTAGAAGAAATCGTAGGTACCGAACGAATTTGGTGTGCGTGCGTAGAAGGAGGCAACGCCGCGCCGCCGCGCGTCCTCTTGCGAGCCAGCTTGGACCGCAACCATTATTTTTTTGTGTTGTGTTAATTATCGTGCATGAAAATGACACAAATTTACAATGTCGATTTTTCATACATTTATGTTATTAAATATGTGAACTCTAATGATTGTAATATTTTTTTGGAGCGTTTGTAGCTTGGAAAAACAAAATAATTAAAAATCTTAAAATTGCATGCTCTAATTGGGCACAAATTTCTTTAATGGGTATATGTAAGTGATCTGAAATAGGAGATAGTTATTTAATCAATTATAATTTTATTTTAGCACCGATTTTAGATCCTGACCCTATATCAGATTGCACTGGAAGAAGGTGACACAAATTAGGCTTGCACACTCCGTAGGCTATCCTAGACATGCTCCCATAATTTTTTTTAACTTTAAATTAATTTTGCCAGCTTTGATTTAAATTAAAAGAATTAATCACAAAGCATCGAATTGCTCAAAATGCAAATAACAGATGTGACACAAAACATAATATTAGGCTTCATAAGTATGACTGTATCCACAGGCAAAAAATAAGCAACTTTAAAATTTTTGTAACTTATGACCCCAAAATAGCCTAGCGCTATCGGTCTATACAGCCTGACACTCTTTACAAGCGCAATGACTGCCTCTGTGGTTCGGTGGCACTGTGTACGGACTGCGTCGCGGGTTCGATTCCCGCTGAGTGCAAATATTTGTATGCATAAGCATGACTATTTGTATTGGCCTGAATGTTTTTTATGTATAATATGTATGTATTAAAAAAAAAGTTTTTAAGTATGTATATCCGTATTCTAGGACCCATAACACAAGCTATATATGCTTACTTTGGGTCTAGATGGCGTTGTGTGTAGTTGTTGTGATATTATATTACCTATGTTATTTTGTAAACGCTCGCAGTTACCGGCGTTATGTAATACGCGGGCATCCTACAATTTGCCTGCGACATATTTAAAGCATTTCATTGTGTTGATTATGAAATGTATTTGCGGAATTTGAATTATTGTGATGTTAGACATGTTTTATATAATCTCCATATTTTTAGCTAAATGTTAAAGTGTGTATATGTTGACATAACGAAAATAAGTATTTGAAATTACATGTAGCAATGGGCATACCCCAGTGCTCAATGAGGGTGTTAGGGAAAATTTTCGCTACCAGCTGGCGCCACTTTGCTAAAAGGTCTTCCATTTTGACAGTGCTATCAAAACAAATATTTTTCAGTGTTCGTTTCGGCAATTGTAATGTTTAATTTACAAAATGGATAATTCACGTGACAAGTGCGTGCGTTATTCGATTTGATTGACTTATTATGCACGATCTTCAGGTTTGGAAACCAACCTTCTAACAAAGTTCACCTTGGCGGGTGCTTCAAACCGCGGTTTATGTTGCATCTAGTCTAAATGGATATAAACCACGCGCCAACACGCGCGCGAGTCAATACCGAGCGATTCGTCTCCGGCGTGAGATCACTAGGGTTGGCACCTTTTTCCGACGGAAATCTAAACTAATCTTATAGAGAAAAAAAAACTTTTTAGTTTGTAATATTTGTAAACGAAAAAAATGTGCATTATTTATTTTCATTTTTGTAAGTGAAAGTAAATAATGCACATTTATTTTCATTAAAAATTATACTTATAATTATACCATTGAACAAGTATTGCAATTATATTTAATGTAGGCGTTTGTTGTGAGATCAAAAAGAGTTTACATTATTCTGAAGTTTATACGGTGTGGAAAAATAATATAATACATATACTTGCGCAGGCAAAGCCGCTTGCAATAGCTATATATATTTTTGAAAAACAGCAATATTATAGTATTTTTGAGACTTACAAAAAATTTATATACAGTTTTGGATCAATAGTTCTTCAACTTCCAACACATAGCTCGATTCAGTTTTCAAATTATCCCTAGTGCTAGAGGGACACGATGAACATGACAGCAGGTAATAAATATAAATAAAAATAAATTGTGGGTATGCAAAATAATATTTTTGTCGCTAATTCAAATGTTACGCCTTTTCATAGAGTTACTAAGAGGGCCGCTGCTAACAAGCACCTCTCCCTCGCCCTCGTCGCTAAAACGTCAATGTTCCAAGAATTATCAAAAATCATAATTTAACTGACGGAGTAATCGCGTAACAAATATACAAAAGATTAACAGTGTTGCTGTAAAGGCAAGTTCGTAGCCACCCGCTGCTGTTGGAATTTTTCACGATCATGACACCTCTAACTTGGCATGAAGTGATAAGAGTCTACCGCTACTAAAACATTATGACGCTCAAAATGAAATGCCACAAATGGTTACCCATCCACGGACACGTTGTTTCTAACAAATAAAGAATTTCGAAAATCAGTTTACAATTGTCAGGACGCATTGGTCAAACACCTTGGTCTTTAGGGTTTGCGGTATGGGCGACGTAAAGACTTGACGGAGTTTGTGAAATGCTGCCCAACCCAACTGAATCCTCCTGTCGATTTCCCTCTCGAAGTTGTTTTTATATAGTTGTAGTGTTTGTCCAAGGTAGACATAAGATTTAACATCTTCGAGAGGTACATCATCAACGATAATCGGTTGTGGCGTAACGTGATCATTGAACATGGTTTTCGTTTTGTTCAAGTTCATCCGCAGACTGATTCCTTGGGAGGACTCATTTAAATCGTTCAGCATAACTTGGAGCTCCTGTGGGGTCTCAGCCATTATGACAATATCATCGGCAAATCTCAGGTGCGAAATGTGTTCCCCGTTTATGTTTATGCCACGTCCTTTCCAGTCTATTGTCTTAAAAGCATCCTCCAATACAGCTGTGAACAGTTTCGGGGATATGACATCCCCCTGTCTCACTCCTTTGTGTAGTGGATAAGCTTTGTCGGACGACCCTGTACTTGGACGGACATTGTGGCGTTGCTGTATAAACATTTCAGCACACTGATATATCGCCAGTCAACTTTGCAAGGACTCCATGACAGACCAGATCTCGACAGAGTCAAAGGCTTTTTCATAGTCCACGAAGACGAGACAGAGAGGGAGGTTGTATTCCTCTGTCTTTGGCATGACCTGCCTGATAGTGTGGATGTAGTCTATGGTGCCACATCCTCCGCGAAATCCGGCCTGTTCCGGAGGCTGAAATTCGTCAAGTCGTCTAGTAAGTCGATTCGACATGATCCTTGAGAACAGCTTATAGACATGGCTCAGGAGTGAGATGGGCCTGTAGTTTTTCAAAAGAGTGTTATCTCCTTTTTTGAAAAAGAGTACTACGGTACTCCTGCTCCATGCCCTTGGGGTTCTCCCGCTATGAATTATAGAATGAAATAAGCGTTGGAGCTCTTGCAGCACGGGTTTGCCGCCTGACTTCAAGAGCTCCTTCGTAACACCGTCCTCACCTAGGGCTTCCCCATTTTTCAGCTGTCCAAGGGCCAACTCGATCTCCTCTGGGCTGGTATCTGGCAGTTCATTGGTAAAGTGGCGGGTCAGGGTGGCTCTCAGGTCTTGGTGAGATGGCGAAGGTGGTGCGGCGTTAGAGGAGTACAGGTTTTCGTAGAATTCTTCGACTCCAGCGAGAACTTGAGTTTGAGACGTGTGGATTTGTCCATTCTCGGTTTTTATCTGTCTTAAATGGCTTCTGCCAAGCTTTTGTTCGAACACTTTGGGACCTTTATTTCGCTCAATTGTGTTCATAATGCGTTGCATGTTTGAGCGCCTTAGGTCCCTCTGTATTGATTTTTTGATGAGCTTTGACAGAGCCATTTGGTCTGAGGAATGATGTACCATTTCACGTCTCATACTCATGAGTTTTAAGTCTCAGCTGATAGTCGCAAATCTCGGCCCATACTTTTTCGCTCACGAAACCGTTGCCCATATCCCTAATGGTTGTAACCATGCTGTCTAGGTTCTTGTCAATGTCCTGTGTGTTTTCAAGTTTCAGGGCATCAAAACTGTTCTTTAGCTCCAACTGCAACTGTTCAGAGCCAGCTATGGTTTGTTGCAGAGTTGGTCTCAATATGGACCTCACCGTGTGATTTCCCTCAGCTCTGAAGACTATATTTAGGGTGCCCCTTACCAGTCGGTGATCGCTTCCGGTGTTAAACCTGTTGATCACAGAGACATCCCTAAATATGCGCTTTTTGTCCGTCATGATGAAGTAAATTTCATTTTTAGTGATGTTGTCGGGGCTTTGTCAAGTTCATTTTCTTTGGGGTTTCTTTTGAAAGAAAGAATTCATCAGAAATTACTTTAAAGAAAAGATTAATCTATGAATATATGAATGTAAAATAAATATTTAATAAAAGAAATCGAACGAAACGTAATCTGAACTGCGTATTAATTTTTTTAGTATTTAGACACAACTGTCAACGACGTCTGCTCTCATACGTCTGACTGACCGCGTCCGTCCGCGACTCAGGCGCATCCCGCGCATCACGTCCTGCGCTACCAAGCTATCGCGACGCGCCCCTGCCCGTGCGCACTATTGCCACCCCGTGTAGTTCAAGTTTGTTGCAAAGACAAAATTAAAATCCTGTTGGCTGGCTCCGATTCCAAAAATAACTGAATATAAATAGTAAATAATACAGTATTATATAAGTAGGTACCAATAATTTTGCTATATATAATAATATATATATATACACAAGCAAATATAATTGCTTAATTTGGGGCTAGATGGTGCTGTGTGAATGTGGTAAAATATTATTATAATAATTATAGTTATTGCAAGCGTCTTTGCCCCTACGGATATTTGTACTAATTTTAACATATTTTATAATAGTTCAACACCATATTAACTTCAAAATAATGTTAACGGTTTATTTGGTCTCACAACAAACGCCTATATAAAATATAATTGCAACACTTTTTCAATGGTATTGCATCATTTATTTTCATTTACTAATATTTAAATTGATAACTAAAAAGTTATACAAATATAGTATAAAATAAAAACAAAAAATTTAATACAAAGATAGTTAAAATTTATAAGTAAATAGTCACGGTAGTAGATTCACGCTGGTTTCAGCATGAATGGAGTGGATCGAACGGGGAAGTACTACCCTCTCGTAGAAGATCGACGAAAGAGTAATAGTATCCGTACTATTGTGCCTCCCTTTTTCCTTTTTCCTCTCCTACCCCTCTCCCTTCACTGTAGGCAGTAACTTCGCAGTCCCTGGCAGTAGCAATGCTAGGGACTCTAATTCGTCCATAAATGACAGTTACCACTTACCATCACGTGGGCTGTTTGCTCGTCTGCCACTACCAGCAATTAAAAAAAAAATTATCTGAAGTTACTCGCTTTATTGTAATTTTTAGTTTAGATTTCCGTCAGAAGAAGGTGGCAACCCTAGTTGATCTCACGCCAGAAGAGGAGACGACTTGCCCGGTACTGACTCGCGAGCGTGTTAGTGCGTGGTTTATGCGTGGTTTAGATCCATCTAGACGCAACACAAACCGCAGATTGAAACCAATCTCCCGCCAAGGTGACTTTTGTTGGAAGGCTGGTTTCCAACCGTGAAGAGACAGTTTTGTGAATAAACACATACAGTTTGTTTTGAATCTGGGAGTTTCTTAAATAATAATTTATTGTATGCACTTACTTACATTCTACTAATATTATAAATGCGAAAATTTGTATGTATGGTGTTTGTTTGTTACCACTCAGCGTCTAAGCGGTTGAACCGATTTTGATGAAAATTGGTACGTACATAGTTGCCGGAGACGGACATAGCCCATAGGATACTTTTTATTTTTTATCCCGAAAATTGGTCTGGTGCCTGAGTTACATGATTAAACATAATACCATATATCGCGAGGGCGAAGCCACAGCGAGCAGCTAGTAGTTATAAAAGAAGTATGTATTTGTATTATGCCTTGCTTATTTTGGGACCAGATAGCGTAGTGTAAAAATAAAATATACGTTAATTTTAATTTAAATTATAAAGAACGATTCGCTTAGAAGAAATCGTAGGTACCGAACGAATTTGGTGTGCGTGCGTAGAAGGAGGCAACGCCGCGCCGCCGCGCGTCCTCTTGCGAGCCAGCTTGGACCGCAACCATTATTTTTTTGTGTTGTGTTAATTATCGTGCATGAAAATGACACAAATTTACAATGTCGATTTTTCATACATTTATGTTATTAAATATGTGAACTCTAATGATTGTAATATTTTTTTGGAGCGTTTGTAGCTTGGAAAAACAAAATAATTAAAAATCTTAAAATTGCATGCTCTAATTGGGCACAAATTTCTTTAATGGGTATATGTAAGTGATCTGAAATAGGAGATAGTTATTTAATCAATTATAATTTTATTTTAGCACCGATTTTAGATCCTGACCCTATATCAGATTGCACTGGAAGAAGGTGACACAAATTAGGCTTGCACACTCCGTAGGCTATCCTAGACATGCTCCCATAATTTTTTTTAACTTTAAATTAATTTTGCCAGCTTTGATTTAAATTAAAAGAATTAATCACAAAGCATCGAATTGCTCAAAATGCAAATAACAGATGTGACACAAAACATAATATTAGGCTTCATAAGTATGACTGTATCCACAGGCAAAAAATAAGCAACTTTAAAATTTTTGTAACTTATGACCCCAAAATAGCCTAGCGCTATCGGTCTATACAGCCTGACACTCTTTACAAGCGCAATGACTGCCTCTGTGGTTCGGTGGCACTGTGTACGGACTGCGTCGCGGGTTCGATTCCCGCTGAGTGCAAATATTTGTATGCATAAGCATGACTATTTGTATTGGCCTGAATGTTTTTTATGTATAATATGTATGTATTAAAAAAAAAGTTTTTAAGTATGTATATCCGTATTCTAGGACCCATAACACAAGCTATATATGCTTACTTTGGGTCTAGATGGCGTTGTGTGTAGTTGTTGTGATATTATATTACCTATGTTATTTTGTAAACGCTCGCAGTTACCGGCGTTATGTAATACGCGGGCATCCTACAATTTGCCTGCGACATATTTAAAGCATTTCATTGTGTTGATTATGAAATGTATTTGCGGAATTTGAATTATTGTGATGTTAGACATGTTTTATATAATCTCCATATTTTTAGCTAAATGTTAAAGTGTGTATATGTTGACATAACGAAAATAAGTATTTGAAATTACATGTAGCAATGGGCATACCCCAGTGCTCAATGAGGGTGTTAGGGAAAATTTTCGCTACCAGCTGGCGCCACTTTGCTAAAAGGTCTTCCATTTTGACAGTGCTATCAAAACAAATATTTTTCAGTGTTCGTTTCGGCAATTGTAATGTTTAATTTACAAAATGGATAATTCACGTGCATAAGAACAAAAGAAAATTGCTGAGAGGGTTTTGTAAAATGGTGTCCACAAGGTGGCAGCACCGATGCCCCAGGTCTAGCTGTCAAGCGCTTTTTTAAAGGTAAACCCTGATTCGTAAAATGTTACAGTTGGTGGCGAAAATTTTCCTAAACACCTTCATTCTTGGGCCTTTTTATTTTTAAAGACATAATTTTTTGTGGGTGTACCTCAGGGCTCAATTCTTGGGCCCTCTTTTATTTTTATAAGATAAATCTTAATATCTATTGTACATTTATAGGTGCTAGCCCTCCTAAAGCCAGTGATTCGTACAAGAGGGTACCCTACATCATTGGTGGCGCTAAAGTTGGCCGCTGAAGTAGCTAAGGCGCGACCACACGAGCTCACTGATGATGTGGTAGCGCATTTAATGGAAGGAGTGGGACAGGTAACGTATTATAGACCTTATAGCAATGACGATATGGTTTTAAATAAAATATCTAATGTTTAATTGTAGGAGATACTTGCCGAATCGACCGGGAAAGTACGGGTAGGACTGCCCTGGTCGATCCAGAACATTTTCTTCTTCTTCTTATAAAATATTGACGTGGGTTGTTTGCTTGTCTGTCACAGTCAGCAATAAAAAAGAGGCCCAATTACACCCTTCAATTTCCGACCTCATACCTTTTTCCCTACATGGAGCAACAACTTAATTGTGTTATAGACATTTCTGCTATGTTCAGAGAACAACCAAGTCTATTGGTCACGTTTACTCTCCATCACATATACTTGTTCACCATCTAAGTTTAAAAAAAACTTAATTCCTTTAATAGTAGGTACTTCTACAATTTATAGGTATAATATCAATTTAAAAGATGTAATAATGTTATAAAAATATTTAAAAATGAAAATGCTTAAAATGTTTAAAATAAAATGTATATTGTTTTTTTATTATATATTTATTATAAACACGAAGTAGTGGGTTCGAATCCGGTCAAGTACTAATGTGATTTTTCAATCATATGTACTTTCTAAGTTTAATTGTATTAAGTTTCTAAGTTTGATTGGCCTGTTGGTCAAGTGGTTAGTGACCCTGACTGCTAAGCCGGAGGTCGTGGGATCGTTTCCCACCCAGGACAAATCTTTGTGTGATAAGCATAATTGTTTGTTCTGTGTCTGGGTGTAATTTATCTATAATATGTATGTATTTACAAAAAAAAATGTATTTAAGTACCGGTAAAACGGGGTGATTAGGGATGCAGGGGTGAATAGGGACAAACTCGGGATTTTTTGGAATTCACTGGTATTCTCGCATACCCTTCGAAAAATTTTTGATTTAGATTTATTTGTAAAGTATAACATTTATTTTCTCCATACGGGCAATATCGTAGACGCAATGTGACAGTAAAAAAGCTAAACAAAAGCGCCAAAATTTGGTTACGAAAAACTTTTTAAATGGTAGATACCTACTTACTTATGCTGATTATCGGTTATCAGGCAAGGTAGGTACTTTTTTTTATATGAAGACAATACCTAACTTACTTTGTGTTATTTTTATGTCAGATAAAAATCAATTAAGAGGCAGTCCTAGCTGAATTACTATTTCATCCCTCTTCCATCCCTATTGACCCCAACCACGAAATGACTAGAAATTGGCCACATTTTTTAGTTTTTCTCTCGAAATCTGCGTTATAACCGTGTGAAAAGTAGATTTAAGTGCAGTTTTTGTCACCGGAACAGATATTAAAGTACTGTCGAATAATACATTATCGCACAAAATAGTTTTCTGACTGACGGTGAAGGAAAACATCGTGAGAAAACCTGGACTTGAAAGTCTGAAATTGCCGCCGCCTTGAGCAAGCGTGCTGATTAATGCTCATGCTTCCTATATATGAGAAGAGGCTTTTGCGCTGCAGTGGAACAGTAAACAGGCTATTATATATATATATATATATATATATATATATTATATTATAGCCTACCAAAGTGACTCCACCACGCCTGATGGTAAGCAGTCAGTGGAATCCGGAAGTGGTGGCCACTAACTGCTAGTAGTGTAGTAACCCCATTTCCAGCCGCCATAGTGGAGGCCACCAGCCTCCACTATGGCGGCTGGAAATGGGGTTAGAGGAAGGGAATGAGGGGGGTCAGGAAAGAGGAAAGGGGGGAAATATTATACATTGTTTTTGGTCCAAATCATTCACAATTAGGTATATTACAAACGTAAGCATAACAATGTATAAAATTTGTGTGTAGATAAAAATATTGTTACTATTGTATTGCAGTTGGCAGATCATCAAAACAGCGCAGTTCGTAAAGCCGCCGTGTTCTGTATGGTGGCGTTTACGTTCGCTCTTGGTGAAGAACGTATGCAACCACATCTCAAACATTTGTCTGTTAGCAAGTACAGGCTATTACAGGTAATATTCTTTGGATATATATTTTTTCTTTGCTTTTGTACTGTTTGTGCACTCACTCACCGCACGCACGTCCGTCCAGCTCGGAGGTTGCAAGCTAACTGAGTGAGAGGGGGGAGCCGCGCCCCCCACTATACGCGCGCGACGTGTACGCATGATACGACATAACTTTATAAATATCATTTGTTACATACACTACACTTAAAAGAAGAAAGAAAGAAAGAAAAGATTTATTTTTGTACACCAAACAGAACACACTTAAATTAGTACAAAGGTAAAACTAAAATTAATAATTATTTATTTTTATTATTAAAAACTAAAATCAGAAAATAATTTAAAATAAAAATAATGCTCACTGGCAACACCACATCGCCCAGCCTGACGCGCCCGATTACAAATTTATCGTTTTAGTATTACTCATCTGTAGTAGTATTTTACTTAGTCTGTGGTAGTATTCTAGTAGGTATTTGTTATCTGTGGTATTTGTGGTAGGTAGTATTCACACACAGAGTACATTTTACTACGACTAACAAATAGTACCAATACAAAGCCAGTTTGTCAGTGAGCAGTTTACAATATAAGTTTTAAATGAAAAATTATTTAAATAAAGTATAATAATGTGTGAAAGTGTGTGTCCCATTAGTGTCAAAAACTTGACATCGCTCAGTTACGTTACGATTTTTAAAATAAACCGCAACACTGATATTCTGCGATATCCGATTAGTGACGCCTACCTACTAACTCTTAGTTCGCATGTTATTTTAGTTTTATATTTGTGCTTTTAACTATTTCTTATATAATTTTAGTTTTATTGTGTTTGCATACCGTGGTCTTCATTGATTGAGGGATTACAACGATTTATGTATTTGTATTATTTCTGTTTTTGATATCCTTTGTTGGAGGTAAAAAATAAATGTAAATAAATAGTTTTTACAAAAATCGATGATTTGATGAAAGAAGTTTAACTGCTTATTCGATGATTCATAATAACACACAATATTTAGCGGAACACAAAAAAGCCCAGATTTTTTAAATTATAGCTTTATTTCGGAAATAAATATATATAAATATTTTATTTTTCGAAAATTATACCTTTTAAAATCAAAATAAGATCACACGTGGTCCACATTTTGTAATTAAAATCATCTTTAGTAAAAATGTAAATTTTAAGGTTACTAAAGGTAATTAATGAAAATGTAAAAAAGTAAGTTTAAAACTATTTTTAAGATAAAATAACTAAATTTTAATATCGTGTGTTTCCTCCACGTGCCCTAATTAAAGTTTCAACTCGCCTAGGCATGCTGAGAATAATGTTATCTAGAGTCTCCTAAGACAGTCTTTGCAATTCTTCGACTACGGCGGTTTGCAGATCATTGATGTTGCCTGGAGCTGAAATTATGGATTTAACTCTTCTTTTTAACAAGTCCCACACATGCTAGATCGGATTCATATTCCATGATCTCGCTGGCCATTCCATGACTCTGATATTCACATCATTTAGGTATGCACGAGTTGATTGGGCAGTATGTGGTCGAGCATTATCTTGCATCAAAGTGAAGTCGTCACCAATAAAGGGGGCAAATGGCGTAACATTTTCTTCTAAAATGTCTCCTATATAGCGATCTGCAGTCCGTACGAGCTCCCAAACATATCCCTCCCTACACCATTATTGACCCTCCTCCATATGCCGCAGTTGTTTCAAAATTTGCTTAATTATATCGTTCCCCTTGGCGTCTGTATAATCTTTGCCTTCCATCAACTTGGTTTAAAAGAATTCTGCACTCATCAGTAAACAATACCTTACCCCATTAGTCAACATTCCAAAGTTGATGTTCCCGGCCGAAAATGAGTCTGTTCCTACGATGGTGTACCTGAAGTCTTGAGCTTTGGCGGACACAAACGAACCAAATCCAGCTTCTTTGAGCCTTCTTCGTACTGTACGCTCACTTACTGCTACATCTCGAACTTCCTTAAGCTCATTTCTGGCTTGGACAGCAGTTGGCGGGGGTTCCTACGTATACGAAGCTGTATGAAACGATCATCTCTGTCCGAAGTACGCCTTTTTCGGCCCTGTCCCGGTCTTCTCACATTAGTATTAGACTCCTGGAATCTTTTAATACTGCGATGAATAGTGGAAACAGGTCGACGAAGAATCGCGGCGATCATTCTGTAACTTTGACCATTTCTTCTCATCTCAAGTGCCCTGACAATCTCAGTTGGGATCAAATCGGGTATAATGGAGTCCTTGATGTTCGCAAAGAAATACAACTAACAAAATTACGAACAAAACTGTATCTTATTGCAAATGGCTACAAATTTTCTAGCCAAAGCATAAAATAACGATAATAGAAAATTAGCTCAATTTAGTGTAAGTTCATATAAAACAAAAACAATTGCTTGGATGTAGACATTCAATTGTTTTTTAATTTGAAAATACGTTGTTCTAAATTTAAACTAAATAAAACCAGCCAGCAATGTGGCACAAAAAGAATATTCGATCTTTTTTTGTGTTCCGCTAAATATAGATATATATCCGTATATAAATATAGTACGGCGTGTATAGTTGCTTGGGGGTAACTTAATGACGATGACTTTATTTTAATTGCTTTTTTATGTTCTAATAATATTATAAATACAAAAGCTATATGTGTGTGTTTGTTACCACTTAATTAGTATGGGCGTAGATTGAGACGGACATAGAATACTTTTAGTGTGAAAGTCGCTGGTTCCCGAGTTACATCAATTAAACACACACAGGGCGCAGCTAGTCAATAATAATGATTTATGATTTTTAACATAAGCGCAATATGTGAATTCAGTGATAGTCGATATAGCAATATCTAGACGGCGGCAGGAAGTCATTTAACACAAGATTCAATAGGGTATTTTACTCTGGAGTAAAAATCTAAAAATATATTATTAGGCAAAAAGCTGTCGGAAAACTTTACCTTTAGTTCATAAAATAGCAAACTAAATTTTAAAATTCAATTAAATTTTCAACTTTTTAATCTGTTTCATAACACCATTAAATAGTAGTCGCCATATTATTACGTCATACTGCGTTGTAGGTATGGGCTTAGTAACTCTCGTAAATGATTAAATGTGTAGTAGTTCTTTCCAAGTAAGGATATATATATTCGATTAAAATGTTTATATCCGCTTAACAATAACACCGCGGTCTCATTTTCACTAAGTCGCTCTCGAAGCGATCTCGGAGAATGATAAATTTAAACTCCAGCTTCTATATCCATATCCACGGAGTGACTTCTATTTATCTGTCAACTCTGGACACGGAATATATTATGGACATGGTAATGTCACTTCATTACTCGATGGATTTACTAAATCTGTGATGGAGCGATATCGTAAAGTAATAATTAATTTTTCTTCATACTTTACCTCGATATTTCACTTACTTATATACAAAAGTTTGAGTATATCTATATGGAAATAAAATTGTCATTGAAATCAGTATGTAATAATGTTAAACGGACAGTTAAGTATATATATGTATCTCTGCATACAATTCATAGTTGCCTGCGACATATCTATTCTGGTATATATATCCGAGGATATAGATGTGTCTCTCCCGAGTTACTCACGCCAAACGAACGTCATGACCGCAGAGCAATATGGCGTCCACTGCATCCAGCGGTTTCGTCAAATAATGCGCGAATTTGAAATAAAAAATTTTAATGCATTTTTATAGCACTTATCTTATATTATATAAAAATTTTGAAATTTTTTTTAGTTGTTTATTAGCACTATAGAATCTAATTGAGACACTTTTCAAAAATGGGTATAATACCCTATTGTATAATTTAAGGTTACATTAGTGTGTGTATTATTAAACTTAATGTTTGTTTAAATTGCCAAAACACTGTATAAGATATGGATGCATTGGGTCTTCACGATTTGAACTTATAGAGGTAACTATCAGAATGTTCTATAGGTATGGATTCAATGATCACCTATATTTATATAATAATGTTTATTCTCAGGTGTACATAAGCAAACAACGCGAGGAAGGTTCCCGCGCGCCCCTCGCGCCCGCGCCCGCCCCGCGCACGTAGCGCCGGCGCCGCCGCGCGAGGCTCGCCACCCGCGCCACGCAGACCGAGCTAGACACACCACACATGCAAGACACGCGAGAACAAGGTATGCAACACGTGCCAGAAACGTGAAACATACAAGACATGCAAAAGCAACGCAGGCAAGTCATGCAAGAACAAGACATGCAAGTTATGCGTGAAGCATGCAAGTGGGTATCTTACCTTTCTACACCTTACAAACTTATATACTTTTTATAACATTTGTTTATTTAATTATATAATTATGTAGCTACAAAGTTGACTGTTTTCTTATCGGTGACAGCATGTTTTTTATTTTTATTTTTTAGCCGTTCATAAAGTCTTGTGTCGTCCAGCGTAATTTGTATAAAATGGCTTAGCTCTCAAATTGAACACTATAACCGCTTATAGAAACACTGTTATCAATGAGATAAACACATGTAAATTCTTCGAAACTACTAGACATGATTTTTGAATATAGTAAATTAAAAGGACTACATACAAAAACAAAATATACAAAAAGTTTTTGTGTAAATTGTTTTTAATTTTCTAATTAATACAAAACATATTTTCAGGTACTTGTACTTTGTTCTTTAAAAAAATTACTACGTACATTATTTGGTTTTAGTAGAAATTAAAATTAGTGCCTATATTGCCTATTATTAATAAAAAATCACGTTTTGATGAAAAATAACTAAAGTTGTTTAAACAACTCTACATTATCTTTTTCAAAATGCAAAACATTCATAATATTTTTGGTAAAAACAACTTAATATTTAAAAAAACTGTTAATTACTTGTAATGTCTCTTGAATGAAAATTTGTAATTACATTAAAAAGTAAGTTTGCGTTCTTTAACTACCCCTCCATAGTCTCTGTCTATAAAAAAGCACTACTAACGTAATTTTAACCCTTATTTTAAATGTTTTCTTATATTTACTATATTCAAAAATTAGGTCAGTAAAAAGCTTTAACAAACAATATTATGTATATTTTTGAGATAGTGATGTTAAAAATTGTATGTTTTATTTTGCATTATTTCGCAAATCTAATCTACACGGGATATGTTAGAAAAGTCAAGATAAGAATGTACTTTAACAGAGTTTACAAAATGTAACTTATAGCCTGTTTCATAATCGTCAGTATCTTTTCTAATCTAATATTTTAAAAAGAAAAGATTACATTTTTAGTAGATTTGTTTGTTGCGATTTAAATCAAAAATAAAATAACTTTAAAAAAAACACTTAAAAAGCTACAAATATGACGGATAACATATTTTATTGTTTAACATATTTTTCAGTCATTATCAGAATTTCAATATTTTTAGCGCCTTTATAAATCTGAATGATGCAATACGACACTATTGCTATGACATTTTCCGTACGCGTTTCTTGTAAGACCGAATGGAACTTTTGATTCCGAAGCGAAGCGAGAGCGAACATCTAGTTTATTATAAACTAGATGTCTGCACCGCGACTGCACCCGCGTTAAGCTGCATCTTTATTTACTGCTCTGCTATTGTGGGTCATAGCGTGATGTTACGTATAAACTTCCTCAAGAATTGGAGTATGAAGTACAAAATTATTTTTCAAATCCCACTAGTAGTTTCATAGATTAGCGCGTTCAAACAAACAAACTAACTTTATATTTATTTATCCTTCAAATAACGTTAACTGGCGATCATGAAACAAGCTCTTATACTTAAGTTAACCGGGCAATTAATTTATATTAACTATTAATTTAATGGTCTACGTATGAAGGTTTACAAGTTGGTCTTTGGCGAGCTCGCGCGACGTAATGAAAATATGTAATTAAGTGTTGAAATTATGTACTCTTAAATTCAATGTGGTTTTAAGAACTGCTTTAATTCTTTCATTTGTAAGTTTGTGAACCATGTGAAATTCAGGCCACTAAGGGCGGTTTCACACTAACGTTCGTTTTTCTTCACGTATACGTACCTATCCGACACTTAAATTGAAATAAGGCCAAATTCTTGCTTAAACAATATGAGTTCACTTGTATATAGTTAAAAAACAATCCAAATACTGAGAAAGTAATTGAAATTCAAGTAAGACTTATTATATGCTATCTTTGTCACTAATATTTTAGCGCTATCTTATAAGTTAGGCTGCTTAACTACAGAAGCGAAGAGGAGCTGCGAACCGAACTATTAACCAATAGGATTGCAAAATATCTCCGTCCCGCTTCAGTGGACAGGCACTATTGGTTAATAGTTTTCGTTTCTCCGCTTCCGTTGGGGCTAACTGGCGTTTGAGTACTAATTTCAACCCTTAAATAGTGTAAGTTCGATATAGGTAAGCTATTGTACAGAAGGATTTTGTATTATCGGTTATGCATTGTTGTGACTCTTGTCGCATAAGCTTTAATTGTGATAGCTGTGTGATAGGTGTTGAGCTATAAGAGATTGCATGGATTGGTGGTTAGGTTTATTTCATTTAGCTACCATAAAAGCGAATATGCTGGGTCTTAAGCGTGGCGTGAAAATGCATGTCATAAAGCCGACCATCAGTTTGAGACTTTTGGAATGATGGCTATAACTTCAGGATCCCACTGACTGCTTGCCATCAGGCAGAGTGGGATCACTTTAGTACGCTAATAAAAAACCTTTTGACAAAAATGTCTCCTGCAGCCACAATAACTGTAATTTTGGATGGTAGCAAAATGGAATAAATGTTGTAAAAGATTGAAGTATATATTCTCAAATACCGGTGATTTCATTTTCATTCTTAAGTATATGTGTCATATGATACAGTTTCCTAAAATAGAACAACTATATAGCAGATTAAGACTTAGTCTGACTTACTCAGTATGGAATATGTAAATGGTAATTTACAGTGACGTAATCCCAAGTATCTTTACAAAAACTAAGCGCGTAGGATAACATGATTGGCTTCTATTTATATTATTATTAAATATTGTACCAAAATGATAATTATCTAACTTAAATTCATTCGCTGCTTTTAGACACTGTAATTTTTTCCCATTAGCTGGAATTCAAATTCCCATTTGATTGGATACGCTTTAAAATACTCTCCATGCGTAAAATAGTCACAAGTTATCTTTTGACTTTTGTCAGCAATGATATCATAATCCTGAAGACATACTACTGGACAAAGATCTCGCCCAAAGAAAGCCGTTTGCCATAGGTAACATGCTGCGGCAGGTTAGTGGCTATAAACTAATATTTAATACACAGATAATGCTGCCCGTTCTCTAATATTCCTTTACGACACGAAGGTGGCTTTCTCATTCTAGACCACACAATATATTATAAAATTGTATAAAATGAATGAATGAATGAAAGGCTTATACACAATAATCATGGTTACATAGATTTATTACTAAATTATATGTAAATAACAGTAAAATTTAAACAATAGAAATAGGTCAAACAATAGTGAAAAATGTACGAATATTCCACATGAACATACTGATTTAAAGTTTCATCACGGTTTAGCAGAAAATGCATTCAAAACTTTCTCAAAACTACCTAGGAGAGAATCGTAGGGTTACTTCGATAAAGTAAATGATGTTAAGACAGTATAATAATATATCCTATAGTATTCTCTTTCCCGTTTCCTCGATGCAACTTCCACAAAAAAAGTCTCTTTTCTTCGTTTTTACCAATGCATTGAAGTAAGATAGCATGATTTCAATTTGCTTCTTGCATCGGGCTAATATTTCGAAACTCGGATATGGTGGATAGTTTTTGCAATATTGAAGTATAGAAAGAATATTTTTTTCCAATCATGTGACAAATTAATAGTACTAAAGTATGCCTTAACTTAATCTTAAGAAATCATATTATAAATCATTGTAAAAATTTCTTAAAAGACATGAATCTGATAGAAATTAATAAATTATGCATTTTAGTATTTGATTATGCACATCTTTTGCAAGCTCGGAAGGCATGGAGTAGGGATCTCTGAGATTGGTCAAACGCCACTAATAAAACACGATAACTTTAAAAGTGGGTGTTTAAATGCATCTGCCTATCCCTTCAGGCATGAATCTATGTTAGATTTTAGCTAACTTACATTTTTTGTATCTATATTTAATAATTATACACTGCTGTTTTACAGGATTAAGTTATGTCAAGATACTGTGGCGTTCTGCCAGACTCAAAGTATAGTTAGGCTTTTACAAATACAGCGTAAAAATAGTTAGGTGTTTCCAAACTAACTTCTTATAATTTAAAATCAAAATATCAGCAATAGAAGCAACAAATATATTGTTTACTTACTATAATAATCGAAAAATAGATACTGTGTATCTATTTTTCGATGACATGATGACAGTAATGTTGGAGTTTTCTGTTGAGAAATTTTTCCTGGTAACCCGAAGTCTGTAATTATTTTATATGGTAATAGCCTTGCTCATTATATGAGATCCAACATACCAAGTGTTTATTATAACAAATAAACAACAGTTTTGGAAAGCTATATTGTTGATTATATTTTGGTTAATTGATTAACTAACATGTATACACTGAAATCGCAGTTTTCCATTACTCTGTGTTCACTGCGACCAATCTACTTTAGTCTGTTTGAGTGTATGTGGTGTGATTTGCCGCAGCGTGCGGCTTATGTGATTATTGGTGAGTGTAGCGTTCAATGCGGTAAAATGTTTGCTACATTTAACCGCGATTAAGACATGAATTAGACTGTGTTATGTGATTATCGAATGTTACAGTACGATTAATCGAATGGCATTTTGCGTACTGTTAACATGCGGCATTTAACCGCAAACGATTAGCTTTCTATACAATAAATTTGCGGCTTGATGCAATTATGTTGTAGATATTAGCCGCATTTGATTTGAAGTTTTTATTACTGCAAATAAGTTGCCGCAAATTCCGCAACTGGGCTATAGTTCTCTCATAACTTCCAAAGTTATTAGTTTTCAGTTTGTGTTTACTTACACATAACGACGTTACTCACAAAACTTTCTTTTTTTAATATATAGAATAACAATTAAAGAATATCACCGTTTTTCGTTTAATTTTTCTTTTTCTAGTAACGCTTGTTACCGTTAAGCGATTTTTTTGTAACGTATTTATAATTTGTATACTTTTTGATGTAATATATGTTATGTATGTGAAGTGATCTTGATTTTTGAGCATGCTAACATGCAACAGGCATATTCGCATGCCTTGCCCATCCTGCTTATGTACAACGTAGCATGCGTATACTGTTTGAACCGAGCATGCTCAAAGATTTAAGCGATAACGGTAGCAGATAATAGATAGAAAACACACACTATCTACTTATATACTGCTGTAGCTACTATTCAGTGTTTTAAAATCATGTATAAGAATCTCATTTTTAAGCGAATGGACTTTTCTATGTTCCGTTGTAAAATGACGTATATACATACGAACTGTATTTACAGCCTTCATACACTGCAGTTAAGGAATATATTATTTGAACATAGTCTTAGTAAATCTCTAATGCCAAGAGCTGTCCCTATTAACTGGTAATTACTTGTCAACTTTAGAAACACTAGAACCTCTTGGCCTTTGCCTAATGCTGTCAATATGACAAAATAAGAAACTACTGTAGCTACAGTATACTACTAACTACATGTAGTTACAATTAAAGCATTATGTCGTCTGCTGCTAATATTCATAGAGTTATTGTAAACTGTAATATGACTTCGACTTGTTGAAATAGAGCTTAAAATAGGTTAACTATAAAATATTAAAGAAACTGTTCTGGGAATTTCCTATAGTGGTTTCAACGATTCGTAAAGACTAGCATAGTTGTATTTTACAATGGAATATGTTTAGTTCATTATAAAATTATATATTTTAAAACACTGAAAGTTTGTTTGTTGTTTGTTGCACTGTGCATATTGTTTTGTTATTTAAATTCGTTGTGTGTAAAATTTTACCGTCTTAAATTGTTACTGTCAACAACTAGTACATATACCACTACTGAATAACTTGTTGGGAATTTTCCCATATCGAGATCACCTTTTTCTATATCCGAGTAATGCATAAAAACTGTAGTTATATACAGAATATTATGAAATATTATTGCACTAAAATTGAATTTAAATAGCTTTGTAATAACGTCACTATTTAATTGGATAGTCTAATAATGACATTTATGAATATTTAAAAAGATGTAAAGGTGTAATTCTTTGAATGATTCTTGAATGTAGTAATTCAGTAGGGGTATATAAACTGTTTATGTTTTGTATTAAACTCTTTCGATTCTAATCTATAAAATTTATACTTGTTGTAAAACATTATTAAGTTTCCAATCAATGGGAAAATTCCTAATTATTGGTATATCATTCCTGTTATTGGTAAACTGTTTGTCTGTTGTTTAATTTATTGGGAACAAGTTTTTGCGCCGGGGATTTTTTTCCTATTGATTGGAAATGTTGGGAAAATGAGTTTTTGTAACGAAATAATATGTGAAGTGTGAGTTAATTATAAGAAGTGCATTTAAAGTATAAATATTAATGCTTGTGAGTGCGATTGTCGCCGTGTCAAACATACCTAATTACTTACTGTATTTAAATTTATGATTAATAATTATTGATTATATATTAATGTACGATAGTTATGAATAAATGATTTTTAAGCCTTTATTGTGTTGTTTTATTTTTTAACTTATTTATTTAATACCCAGAAATAGGAATTTGGTATAAAAAAAGATGGAGGGAAAGGGAAGGACAAGAATAACTATATAAGAAGAAGATTGTGGCGTACATACAGGATGTCAAAAGAAGTTGCGTGCGATAAAGTAAAATGGAAAGAACTGCACCGACAAAACATCCTCTTAAACACAGGAAGAAGAGCAGGAGTTCTAGAATATTGCATAAATATATGTGTGACATAACGAAATTTTAGATTTCGTTTATTTCTAGTTTTTGACTGCTTAGGAATCGATCTGTGCACGACACTCACGAGAACAAATGGGGTCAAAAATTACCCGTGGTATAACTATGTGAACTAAGGCGGACCACGGGAAAAATAAATTCCCCTGGTACACCCAGGTAAACTGCGTTGGATCATGGGTGGGTGGTACATTACCTGTGGTACAACCAGGTGAAATATGTAGGTGGACCACGGACAAGCCCTGGTAGTTTTATATCTTTTTTTTTTATTTATAGCCCGGAGAACAATCAGATCATGTTCATAAACTACTTACCTGCAGTAGAGGATCTAGTATCGTATGCATATATTAAAATAAAACACATTTTCAAATAATTATTAATTTTATTGTAAGTATATAAAATTGACAATACCATAGCAAGATTAATATTAATATGACTTTTCATTAAATTAATGCCTAAAATTAATTTACTATCGTCGTTTTCAAGATAAAAAAAATGGATTGTCTATATTTTATGTTAGAAACTTTACTTACAGAAGGAGTAACCTGCTTTTAGTAAGCATTGTAGAGTGAACTTATTAAACCTTTTATCAAAACAGGTGAAAGCGATTTTTTATTTAAATGTGGATCCTGATGAACAAATGAGTTCACGAGGATCACACTGGACTCTTTAATAGATATAAAAGACATTATCGGGCGAAACATGAAGTTCCTAGTCGCCGATTTTATTATAGTTAGTCGTATTTTATTATGACTATATCTCTTAAGAAAATATACAATAGCCTTTAATTTAAAAAAGGCAAAAGCACGTTTGAATTTACAAATACTGTTCCTAATAAAATCTTTGTCAAGCAAGAACTAATTATAACTTTTTATGGTCCCTAAAAACACGTTTCTCATCTCGAAAACGAAATAAATAATATAGGGCTTTGTATCCGATTACAAAGCATTTTATTAATTTTAATCCCTTTGTCTAAAAATGCGTCATAAATAGGATACTAAAAAAGTTATTTTTAATAAACACAAAGTCATAAAAATTATATAAATTCGAGATAATCGTCAAACACCTATATTCACGACTCACTATACTGCTAAAAACGCCGTAAGTAACACATTTTTAGATTTATGCCGTATGTTTAGAGACGTTTCTTCCATAGCATATTTCAAGCACATACGGCGTTCTTATTATAGTAGTATAATCATTATATCGGCCCGTTTAACCCACTGAAGAGAAGAGCTTTTTCTCATACAGAGAAGGTGTGAACTCACCAATCCGCTTTAAATGCACGTGGTGATCAATGCATGAGCATTGATCACCACGTGCATTTAAAGCGGATTGGTGAGTTCACACTTATACCAGTATATGAGTTAAAATAATGGTTTAATGACAAAGAAAGGAAAATTAGTTAACACTTTCCGGGACAGTAAATGGATATTGCTGTGATGACAATAAAACATCGATTGTGTCTACATCAGTGTCCATGAAAGGATTAATAAATTGTCATATATTATAATATATAAATTATCTGCTAACTAAAGCGCTGCTATCTTCCAAGGAGACTCCATTTTTATCAAACTCAACTGAACTTAGCTTATTAAACCGTTTTCTTTTCTCATTACTGTGATGTTTCTTATGTGTGTGTGTCTTACTCTTCTTCTTCTTGTGTGTGTGCTTTTTCTTCTTCTTCTCTATGTCTTCTGAGGTATCAGTTATGATGGTGACGTGGGTGGGAGCCTTGCGGTAGGTTTCTACTGGTGCCATGTACGTAGCGTGCCTTGGAGGTGGTTCCTGGTTTAGAACATTTGTCTTATAATATCTTTCAGAAATCTAAACAATAGTAAGAAACGCATATAAATCTGTTACATGCAGTGCGTGAGATAAGCGGAAACTTACCTGATTAGTTCGTTTGAAAGCTCTGAAATTGCGAGTCATATTTGAATAATTCTTTTTGCGTATGATAGCCCAGTTCTTAAGGTATGTTATAGGATATCATCACGCTACTGGCGACGGGAGCAGAGCAGTAGCCGAAGCTAGTAATAGTATAGATGGTACGAGAGGATAACTTTTTAACCAGCGTGGATCTACTACAGTAAACTCACTTTAGGCTCAATGTCCCTCCTGACTGCATTGCTAGGGTCACTGAAGTAGTTAGTATCATCGATGTGTTGCTGCTCCGGTGGAATGTCTGTGGCACTGTGTAAGTACTTGGTGTCATCGTGACCTCGCGCCGTAAACCTGTGAAGGTATATACACCATATTTATATTTGCGGTTTTCTTTTTATTTTGGAATAATATTTTTTTTCTCTATTAGCCTACCAAAGTCAATCCACTCTGCCTGATGGTAAGCACTCAGTGGAATCCAAAGTGGTGAATACCATTCCAAAAGCCAGACTACTGATATGGTGGCCTTCACTATGGCGGCTAGTGAGATGCTTTTTCACATTTAGTGCCAATTGTCTAGGCCCTCTGGACTGGATACCATCCCCAATGTCATCTTGTTCGCCAACCTTATTTGTTCTATCGATCTTGTAAGAAGTCTTGTGACTACCACATCAGAATTTCACTGAGTGCTTACCATCAGGCAGAGTGGTGTAATTTCGGTAGGCTAATTATATAAATAAAGGTCTGCCCACGCTGCCAGTTCATGGTCTCCAGAATCCTTCTGGCGCAACGGCCATCAGTTCTGCAAGCTATATGTCCTGCCCATTGTCACTCTGCAAGCTATCTGACCTCTATCAGGGAAAACTGGCGAGACATCGTGAGGCGAATGTCATCTGCCCCCTTCAATAGAATATGACGACTACGACCGGTCTGCCAAGGTGTAATGACGAAGAAGAAGAAGCTATATCAGTCACTTTGGTTCAGCTTACCTTGGTTTGAAGCGATCCTCATCTAGAGAGTTGTGGTCATGGCCGTACTTCGTCTTCACATCTTTGATTCCACTCTTTTGAAGTTTCGCGTACTCAATCTCCCCTACCCTAAAACAGATATTAGTAAAGGTGATTTATAAATACACAGCACGTGGAAGACTTGGAAGCCTACAGTGGCAGACGAGCCAACAGCCCACCTGATGGTGAGTGGTAACTGTCGTTCATGGACTTCTGCAATGCCAGGGACTACAAGCCGCTGCCTACCGTGATATTAATGCTCTCTTTAAACCTCGTTTGAAGACGGACATGTCATAGCGCTCGGGAAACACTGAAGCTGGTAGTTCGTGCCAGAGCCTGCACGTACGTGGTAGAAATGAACACTGGAAACGAATCGTGCTAGACGAGATCTATAATAAGATGAGATCGAGTGACATGCCAATGTCAGCGGTTGAAGAAATGAATGAATGAAGCCTGTTGACTCCCCCAATTTTAGCCACCTTGCCCGTTGTGAGTCGCCCCATCGGTCGCCCGCCACCCTTGTCAGGTCGTCGGTCCACCTTGTGAGAGAAAAATGCTTTCGTGTGGAGTAAATTTATTTATTTAGCCTGAAATCTGTAATTGCCTGGTGGAGCAACAGACTCGCAACCTGTTAAATAGACCCAACAATAGCTGATGTTTATAAGTAGTAGAAGTGTATACTTCTGAATACCTCTTCGGAGAAAAAGACGTGATACTATTTACTTATTCGAAATTTAACTTTTTCTACAGCCGGAAAAATTAAGTATATTTAAAATAAAACCTTTTTTCTAAATTAATTTCGGGCGCCGCCGTCGGCTTATTCTCCCGGACTTTCTCACTCATCCTCTGCACTACGTTTTCTATATCTTTCATCCTGGTGCCAATCGCGTCCACTAACGCCTGAAGGTTCTTGTTAGGAAGTGCCCTCTTCGGTTCCCCTAACTCTTCCTTTTTATCGACCTTCTCTAGTTCTATAGCTTGGAACTCTGCTAGAGGTGCCTTAGTGTATTTTAACTCCATTGCCTACAAGAAAAATAAAGGTTTGTTACTACGGTATGCATTTAGACTGTAAAGAAGTACCTAATAATGGCCCAGGGGTCTTAATGTACACGAAGTCTAGGTTTAAAACAATACATGTACCTACCAATGTGACTTCTTCTAATTTATATGTTAGGAACAAACATTAGAAAACAGCGTCTTTATACTATTTGGTAAAGATAGATAATACCTTAATGCACTTTGTTCTTACCATAGGCTTTCTTCCCGTAGGTCTTTGTTCTACATCTAATGGTTCATGTTCATTCCATTGATTTTGCGGAATATCAGTCCACGGTCTTGCACGCTACAATTGAAAATAAAATTATTTTTAATGTGTAGACTGCCTCCGTTGTTTGGTCATATACACCTACTGTGTTCGGACCACGCAGATATCTCTGATTTGATTCCCAGACGGCCTAGACAAATGTCCTAAAAATGTATAGGATTGACATAAGCTAATGCCAACATTGTCGTTAGCATATGTCAATCCCATACATTTTAATATCTATATCTACTATTTTATTACCGTTTAAGTAGGTAGGTATGCCACTTATCTAGGCCCCCTGGTCGGGTAGTCATGTTAGGTTTTTCTATTAAGAAATTCTCAGTTTTAGCCCGAAAGGCAGGCATTATGTTCGGTAAATGGCTACAAGCTCGCTCCATTTAGGTATCTTTTTTTATTGCCGATAATGGCTGACGAGCAAACCCTCGAGACTGCGAAGCCGTTCCCTACTGTAAAAGAAGTAGGGTAGGTGAAATTATTGAGGAATGTAAGGAAAAGGAAAGGGGGACTACGGGGATAGCAACAAAACGAATTTACGCAACCAAAACACAAAACTAAACACGTTCTTGCGTGATACGACTCTATTACAAATTACCTAAATGTAATCACCTAATTAAATAAATTGCCAAAATAACGTCGGTAACTATTGACAGCTTGTTAGGTATAATTTTCAGCTTTTTAAACAACTATTATTCATAATTTTGATTATTGTATACTCTCGGGAATTGACCACGGGCCCAACTACTAGCTAACAATTTATGGAGGTCAAACCATCACATGCAGAATACAGGCAGAAATTTTAACAAAGGTTATAAAGGCATTTTGTGGAATTAGAACATTGTGGGTAGCAGAACATGGGTTCTTTATGTGGTTACTATACCCTTATGCGAGCAGACCCATAACAAGATGGACTGAACTACTGTAAACTGACAAGGGTGGTGGACAACCGATGGATGAGGGCGGCGAGCAACCGGTCAAGGTGGCTAAACGTGGGGCCAGACCTATGACCAGCACTAGACGTTTTTACAGTCGGCCAAAAGTGTGAACCACGGTTGAGCGTCGTGTACTTACACTTCATTAGAAAAGTCTAACTTAGCAGTAATTAGATGTCACAGAAACTTTTGTCAAAACTGGAGACCACATTTTGGCAGACGGTACAACACAACGGTAACTGTTTACCGTCAGACCGTACGGTCATTTTATAGAAGTAATAGCTTACCTTATGCGATTTTTCCTTCGTCGCAGTATATAAACTGCCTATGTTGCCGAATTTTTCGTCTGAGACATCAAGAGGAGGCTATAAAAAATACAGGTATTACTATACTGTGGTCGTTCAATGATACTGTGTACTGCCACGCAAAGGTCTAGGATTCGATTACAGCGCCTTGTTGGATAGAGTGTTATTGAATTTTTAGTCAAGAATTCGAAGTCTCCAGGATATAAAATCTCTTTTAGCGGAATATTTACTTTTATAGCAACAACCACACAACGCTATCTAGATCTAAAGTAAGTATATATATAGCTTGTGGTATGAATTCGTTTGGGGATATACTTACATAATTAAATACTTTTTGTAATTAAATATAGATCCAAACGATTCTAAAACACTTTACAAGGTTTTTGCCGATTCTACCGAAACTTTACAAGGTTTTCCTTTTAGATTTTGCATTTATAATAGTACAATTGAACCAAGTAAATCATGCGCCACCATGTTCATTTTGCCAATCCATATAAATGTAAGTAGGTCGAAATTGCCCTGAAGACAGATTTCAACTCTACGAGAATGAACATTCTATTAGACACTGACATTTTACTGAGTACACCGAGGCCTTAGACAAGTGGCAAAAGTATATAAAATGTACTCTGTGGTTCCAAAGATTTCTATTCTATTCATAAAATAGATTAAAATGTAGGTATTGGATTGACATAAGTTAACGCCAACCCTTAAGTCAATCTCATTTTTTTTTTCTATGAATAGCTAGAATAGAAATCTTTGACACTTGTCTCGGGTCTCTGTTGTTATGATAGTTTTAAAAACATCGTGGATTTTACACGATAGATCTTACAAGTTTGATAGTTTTAGGCGCAAGCGCATTATCAGTAAAACGGGTCATGATTCATTAACTTCAATAGTACGGGTCTGCTAAATAATAAACTATTTTAGGTACTTTCTTTCGTACCTAAACTTTTCTACCGGTTTCCGAATTTTAAGAATAAGACCTACCTTTTCCGTAGCTAGTAAGATCTCTTCCATATCCTGTCCGTCTCCGTCATGATGATCCCTTTCATCATCTCTCTCCAGGTAACGATTGGATTCAGCTGATTTACGACCTCGTTTATTCCTGTAACGAAGCAAAAACGTGTTTTAAGGATTATTTTGTTGCACGTTCATATGTGCAGAACACACGCTGGTTAAATAGGCCCTTTAGTAAGCTAATTAGAACTATAATGACATTGATATTTTATATCATGTAGGTACAAAACAAGCAGTAAATTAAGCATCTTTCTTTTGTCACCTAAATTTATTTTATTGTATGTATACCCAAGTATCTACTTATTCTTTGAATAATGTACGTGGTTTCTTTTAATTCGTTTGTAGAATACATACGTGAACGTGCGTGGTTAACATATAGATATTATGTTTATCAACCTGACTGTAAGCAATATTATTTGTAACTAGCTGACCCGGCGAACTTCGTTCCGCCTAACAGTCGATCAACATTACTTTATTTTTCTAAAATAAAAGAATCTTTCTAAAATAAACGTAGCCTAAGTAACTTCTTATTACATCAGCTACCTGCCAATAAAAGTCCCGTCAAAATCGGTCCAGCCATTTCAGAGATTAGCCGGAACAAACAGACAGACCGACAGACAAAAATTGAAAAAAATGTTATTTTGGTGTATGTACCTTATAATATTCATATACATGTAGTAAAAAACGGTTATTTCAATATTACAGACAGACACTTAAATTTTATTATATGTATAGATGATTTAACTTAAATAATTTGAATGTTGTTAAAATAATTTGTGGGCTATGTGAACCCTCGATTGCCAGTACCATAACGGTGGCAGGTAGCCAATACTTAAATAAGGTTTCACGAGCGGGCACAATGGCCATACTTGGAGGCAGCCTATGTTCTCCAGAGAACGTCAATGACGCGACGATGTATCTACAGCCAACTTACTTGATTATATCATTGGAACTCTTTCCATTTAATTCTTTGTCGTTATTTGTTGACAGTGCGATCTGTAACGATAACAGTAACGTTAGTTAAACTTTTTTTTTTTTATATTATAGCCTACCAAAGTGACTCCACCCCGCCTGATGGTAAGCAGTCAGTGGAATCCAGAAGTGGCGGCCACTATACCAAAAGCCATCGTCTTAAACTGCTGGTATGGTGGCCTCCACTATTACGGCTGGGAATGGGGTTAGGGGAAGGGAATGAGGGAGGTGAGGAAAGAGGAAAGGGGGGAAATTGGGACTCCGGCGCTCTCACTCACCGAACGAAACGCAGTAGTACGGATACTACTACTCTTAAGTCGATCTTCTATGAGAGGGTAGTACTTCCCCGGACGATCCGGCCCCATTCATGCTGAAATCTGCGTGGATCTACTACCGTATAAACTTATATACTTATAAACTTTAATCAATCGTATATTTATTTGTCAAACATGGGAATACGTATACATAGCATGGTGGTGTGTGGTTACAGTCCAACCCTAAATCTAGGTAAATAGGAGCTTGATGGGGCAGTTAGGAATATACCTACCGTTAAATACACTTGACAGCAAAGTGAACTGAGAATAAATTGATTTTGGGGTGTCCTTTATGAAAATAAACATAGACGTTGAGTAAGTATAGAATAAGAAGAAAACTAAGGAATTAACAGTTTTATAAAGTTGTTTATATTTGAAGAGAAGCGCGCGGCGGATCCTCTCGCGCTATATGCGGGCGCGCCAACACATCGCGAGTTGAGCCGTGGGAGAGGAAACGAAAAAGACAGATTTAAAAAAAAGTAGACAGATAATGCACATGTGTACAGCCCGCCTTTTTAGAGACTATTTCAACTTATAGACATTGCTGTACCTAAGCAATTCAGAAATAAATTAATGCTGAAATATAACCAAGCCATGTCGACTGTGAGGAAATGGAATGAGGTAGAAGAAAAAGTACTTCATCCAACCTAAAACCTACATGGTATTGAGTAAGAGAAAAGGCGATAAGGAAAATAGAGAAGACGAAGAACGTGAGGGTAACTAAACTTTATCGTACCAAAATTGCATGGGTCTGAACCTAAATTGCACCTGAACTTTTTGTAAGGGTTCACTTCGCACATACCTAATCTCCATAATCCATAACAGCAACATGGCAAACAAAATGACTTCCGTATTTTATGGACATGATTTGTTCTCGCTAGTAAACTGTTTTGGAAAGAAGAAAACTTTTGGGATTCCGTCTTAATAAATCCGATGCGTAAACTTTTTCTCTCTGATTTGGAAAGAGTTGTTGCCGACGTTTGAGAATAAGAGAGCCAGCGATTAATAATTAATATAGGTACTACTCACAACTATATCTGGTGCTGCTGCTGGTACAGGAACAGCTCTAGGCACCACCTCATTGCAGTCAGCTCCAGGGGTGTCTGGAGCCCCCTGCTTCCTGCCGGAATGAGCTGACTTGTCGTGTTTGTCACCGTCGGCCTCCTGTTCTGATAGCTCGTATACAGGACCTACTTTATTTGTCCTGGAGAAAAGAAATGGGTAAATAAAAAAAGTAATTAGAATTAAAAAAAAATAGGTATTCTTTTATCTTTAACGATTTTATAAAAATTACTCTGATCACATAATAGATATAAATTTGTTTTTTGTTTGTTCAATTAAACTTGTTATTTAAAACCATATGAACTCCAAATGCCTACAGAAACCTCACATACTTTGTAAATAATATTTTGTTCAGCATTTAGACTTCTACTCTTTAATGAAGATCATAGATTTTCTGCATAATATTATATATATAGTATAAATACGCAAAAATAAACATTATAATATACATTTTAATCGTTATAATGACTATTCAATTGCCTGATGTCTGATATATCTTACTTAGGAGTAAACTCGGTGTCAGTAGGCGGAGGTTTCTTCATCTTATACATGTGACTCCATGGAGCAGCTGGTAGTACCTCCCATGGCTGTCCCAGCACCCTGGTCCACACCTCTCCTCGGACTACCACCAGGCATCTACAGATTAAACATAGATTACCCATAGCACATACTGCAATAACATTTATTTGTTTTTAATCTTGCTCACAATTATTAAAAAACAAAAATCCCGCCTGTCTAAATCAAACTGAAAAGAAAGAAAACCAATTTCTTTTAGTGCTTACGATACATTGCAATTAATGAAACCTTATAATATTTTAAAATCTATTTATCCATTTAGCGTGTAGAGCGTGCCAAACAAATAGACATACATACATACGCTCGAAAAACATTACCCTCCTTGATTTTGCCAGTCGAGCAAAAAGGGCCAAAGCGGAATGCGCGCATCGTAAAATATGAGCTGCGATTGGATATTTCAAGGTCTAGCATTCGAATGTAAAGAAATGCATCAACTGCAGCGTGTGTAGTGAGTTATTATTATAGCAAATATCGCCCGAGTTTTTAGTTTCTGTTGCCAAAGCCGTTAGATTACGCCACCATGTCAGCAGTTTAATACAGTGGCTATTAAAACCTTCCACCTCTTTCAGGAGCATAACTACCGGCCGCTGTATCTGCCGTATCAATGACAAGGCCTCCCTATCTGTAACTGGAAAACCTCGACCTCCTTTGGGCTTTACAAGAAACGTCTCCTGGATTCGACCATCATGCTTACGCGACGCGTGAGCTCTGTCGTCGCACCGAAAAAAATCGCGGTCGTGTGAACACGCCCTAAGTCTAATGTCATAGATACCTTAATCTCGTACAGCAGAATGGGAACTGCATGTTTGTATCTTCTACTACTTCTTCACATTCAATGGCTGACTCTGGTGCTTCTACCCTCTTACAGCTGGAAGAAATACATTACTTAAATATACTGTAGGTAAGTATATTAAAGAAACAGTGTACCTATATCAGTATAGTCATACAGACCTAGAATTAGAATTTCATCCTGAAGATTTATGTATTACTTAGAAGACAAATAATTTCAAAGGTTTTTAATGATGTCGTAAAAAACATAGAGTGCCTGTGCCTCGTTTTATTTTTTCTTTTATGACAGGGATAAAGTCTGGTCAATCTTGGCATCGATCGTATACATTTAATATTCAATCCAGTATTACCTTGTCGTGCAATGTAACCAGGAGATGCATTTACCAGTTCAATTAAAATACGTAGTCAAATTACCATACTAGATGAAACTAAATAATCTTTATAATCTAATAATCTTAGTAATTATATTAATTGGTTAATTTATAATAATTAGGTACTTTGTATGGTTCTTTGTTTGCGTTGAATGTTTAAATTGTAACTCATACAAATAACTGTAATAACTGGCGATTAAAAAGAGTGGCGTGAGTTTATTGCCAGTTTTTCTCCAGCTCTACCTCGTCAGCGAACTGGCTGTAGGTCAATTGGCTGACTTCATGTAACTTTTCATAAGCATCATACTTTATGATCAAAATGAAATACCTAAATGCTTTGAGTTTGAGTTTGAGTTTGAAAGCTATCTATTATACCTACCTCTTACTATTACATAAAGCGGATGAATAATAGCCCAGTTCTCGAAGAAGGTTATAGGCTATGTAACATCACGCTACTGGCGACGGGAGCAGAGCAGTACCTAAGTAAAGATGCTCGTGAAACCGCGCCGCGGAATGCTAGTACAGGGATACAGCTACAGGGCATGAGTTGTGATTGAAGATGGGTTTGCTACCAAAAAGAAGTAAAGCTTATAGATTAGGTAGGTACACTTATTTATAGGTACATTTATTAATAATAAAAGATGGCAAACAAATGTCTAGCTTCGTTGACGTAAGCTTGCTGCTCTTAGATAGCAACAGTTCAGACAGCGACGCAAGCATTATCGTCACAAAAATTCAATCCAAATGGAAATCGGACCCAAAACATTCCAACTGCAAAAGCAATTATATAGGTATCTATCATTGGAGAAGATTAGAAGGTAGACAATTACCATAGAATAGAATAGATCAAAAATGTATGGAATTGACATAAGCTAACGACAATGTTGGCGTTAGCTAATGTCAATCCCATACATTGATTAATCTATTTTATTCTATTAGCGTTTATGCCACCTATCTAGGACTCTAAGTCACTTACCCAACAGTATAAATAGCCAGGTTTCGTCCTCCAGGCTGACAGCGATGTCGTGAGCAAGAGTACGCGTCAGCCCACTCTGTGTATGCCGCGTGCTTCCTCATCGTGCGAGGGTCTGTGCAATCTGGTGACAAAACATGGAGATTATCAGAACCTCTCATAAGGTGGACTGACGACTTAATAAGAGTGGCGGACAACCGATGAATGAACGATCGGTCAAGGTGGCGAGGCTCGAGGGAAGCCTATTTCCAGCAGTAGACTTCCAGCTGATGTGATGATGATGATCATCATCTGTTCTATCAGGATTTTAAGCAGTTCAGGTGTTAAAAACCACTAGTGAAGTAAGTATATGGTTCACTAGAAAAGCCGTACACTGGTTTTTTTTTTTATATTAGCCTACCTAAGTGACTTTACTCTGCCTGATGGTAAGCAGTGAAGCCCAGAAGTGGTGGACACGGTTCAAAAATCTACTACTGGTATGGTGGCCTCCACTATGGCGGCTTAGTGTGATGCTTTTTTAGGCCCCGCTTAAAAGATCCAGGATCATAATTAGATGGGAATACATGCGCTGGTAAACAGTTCCAGGCTTTAATTGAGCAAAAGTATGAAGTGCTGAACCGTTTGGTTCGAGACCCTTTAGATTTCACTGTGAAAGGGTGGCACTTTAGTCTCGCACATGTCGTTCTGGATAAAAAGGAAGAGGGTGGGATTAATTCAAAGAGCTCTTCAGAACATCTCCGTGGTAAAGGCGATTACTTTTAATGAATTATATTATTAATGCAACTTACACTGGTCTTTATATCCTTGCGTCGGCAAGTCCTTGGTGACTGCTGTCCCCGCGGTCACGGAGGCCACGAACAAGCTCAATATCAGTATCATGACTGGAGAACGTTTTCAATGGCAGTCTCATCGATAATTGTGTCTTAAAGCTATCAGAAAACAAGCCAGTACAGCTCTACAAAAAAATGTCATACAATTAACAAAAAGTTACGCTGTCGTGATAGTCTTTTGATAGATTTATTGATAGTGCTGTACAGTCGTTTGCAAATGTGTTCGAATGAGTAAATATATAGCGTGTTACGGATTCGCAGTCGACAGTCGGTCTGGATGATATTAATCAACATTTCACCTCATCTGTTCCCTTTGATTACCAAACCGAGTGTTGCACTGTGAATTACGTGGCTGCCTTACCTAGACCCGACATTACTAATCCTTTTAAATTTTCTCCAGTTGCACCGGGTGAAATCAAGAAAACCATCCTATCCATCAAATCCAACGCAATGGGCTGTGATGGCATTAGCCGTCGCATGATTGTCCAGATTCTGGATTACCTAATTCCAGCTATTACCCATTTAGTGAACTTTTCACTGGAATCTGGGCAATTCCCAGCGTCATGGCGTAATGCGTTTATTATTCCCTTACCTAAACTTCCTATCCCTACACTTCCTAATCACTTTAGACCTATATCCATTCTCCCTTTCCTATCAAAAGTGGTCGAGGCCTGTGTACAGAAGCAGTTGTCTGAGTACGTATTTCAGAATAATTTACTGAGTCCTCTGCAATCTGGATTCAGGCCCGGCCACAGCACGACTGCCGCCCTTTTGAAAGTGACTGGCGATATAAGGGCAGGTATGGAAGAAACGAAAGTTACTATACTGGTCTTAATTGACTTTTCAAACGCCTTTAATACCGTCAGTCACAACATCCTTTTGTCAATCCTCTCCCATCTTTTGATTTCTCCTGATGCACTGGAATGGTTCTCAACATATCTTCGGGGACGTCAACAGTCGGTTCGCTCAGATGATTCATCATCTACGTGGCGTGATCTCTTCTCTGGCGTACCTCAAGGCGGAATACTTTCTCCATTATTATTTTCTATCTTTATTAATTTCCTGACACCTAGTCTTCAATGTTCGTATCATCTTTATGCCGATGACTTGCAACTGTATGCTAAGGCCAAACTGGATAATGTGACGGAAGCTATCGCTAATATTAATTGTGATCTAGATGCTATTAAGTGTTGGTCTAAGAAATTTGGCTTACTAGTGAATCCCTGTAAGTGTCAGGCCATAGTTGTAGGTAGCCAACGTTTAATAAACAGGCTAGATATTCAGCTCCTACCATCAGTCATTTTTGATGGGTCGCCCATTGCATTTAGCCCCGTGGTTAAAGATCTTGGGTTGCTTATCGACTCCAATCTCAATTGGAAAGCTCAAACAACCAGTGTTAGTCAAAGAGTTACAGGTACCCTACGTGCCTTATACCGCCTGAAGAACTTCCTTCCAACTAAAACCAAGATGATGATTGTGCAGACTTTAATTTTTCCCCTGATTGATTATGCTGATGTATGTTATTTTGACCTGAATGCAGATCTCCTCAATAAATACGACCGGCTTCTTAATAACTGCATTCGATTCATTTTTAATCTTCGTAAATATGATCATATTTCTTCTTATCGTGCTGAGCTAAAATGGTTACCCATACGGCAACGCCGAAATTCGCGTGCTCTTACAACTCTATTTTCGTTTCTACATTCTTCCTCAATTCCTAGCTATTTATCTTCCTATTTTCAACCTTTATGTTCAACTCATGACAGAAATCTTCGCTCCTCTAATAATCTTCTTCTAGCATGTCCCTCTCATACCACTGACTTCGTTCACTCTTCCTTTTTCATTCAATCAGTATTACTTTGGAACGCGCTTCCTCTCGAAGTCAGGATGGTTACAGATCGCTACAAGTTCAAGTTGAAAGTTCGGGAATTTCTATTCGACGGATTGGCAGAGTCATCACATCATTAATTTTCATGTTATAATAAGGTTATTTATATGTATATATTTATTTATTTATTTATATATATTTATAGTACAGTTATATATTATAGTGTGTATTAAGTATATTATATATTATGTATGGTATAATATATGAATACAAATTTATTTATGTATGTTTATTTTATACTCTTTGTAATTGTTTGGTTAAACGTGCACCTACCACAATCATCTCTGCATCACCTAAAGGTTGGCTGGTAGAGAATGCCATTTGGCATTAAGCCCTCCTATGTACACGTAGTGCATAAAGTTTAAATAAATAAATAAATAAATAAAATATTAAATATATTTAGTTTTAATACATCACTAGCCTGAAGACGCGAACTGCTGTAAGTATATAGGCTTTATCCAATAAAGTTAATAATAATAATAATAATATGTGGACACTATCACAGAATGTCATTTAGTCCCAAGCTAAGCAGAGTTTTTGTTATGGGTACTAGATAACTGAAATATAATACATATACATACTTTTTTTTTGTAAAAACCTACTTAAAATACATAGGAAACACCCAGACTGAAGACAAATACAAATGTTCATCACACAAATATTTGCCTTCCGCGGGAATCGAACCCACGACACCCGGCGTCGCAGTCAGTTACACTAACCACTAGACCAACGGTGCAGTTGCCTGGCATCATTGGAGACCGCAGTAAGGTTAGATTTATTTACAAATAATTATTCATTAACTCGTATTATCTTACTTTTACAGCTACGGGTATAAAATGTTTTGGTTCTACGCCGAATGTCACACGATGCTTGCTTTATCTAAGCTAAGCTATTTTTAGGCCTGAGCACTTGAAGCATTGGAATCTTTCGTACTTTGTTTATTTTAATATTTATAAGTCCGAGGACTAAAAGATTCACATCACAATATCATCACTTTTACTGCTTTTTAAAATAATAATAATATGTGGTCACTATCACACACCGTCATCTAGTCCCAAGCTAAGCAGAGCTTGTGTTATGGGTACTAGATAACTGAAATATTTAATACATATACATTATAATTTTTTTGTAAATACATACTTAGAATATATAGGAAACACCCAGGCTGAAGACAAATACAAATGTTCATCACACAAATGTTTGCCTCCCTCGGGAATCGAACTCACGACACCCGGCGTCGCAGTCAGTTACACTAACCACTAGACCAACGGTGCAGTCATAAATAATAAGCAGGTCTAAATGCTTCTTTAGAAACTCATATCTATCAGGAAATGAGGGGATTAGAACCAAACAGGCATAATCAGCATGCATTAACTTAAACGCTGAAATACATGCTGACCTGGCAAACTTCGTAATGTAATACGTGAAATTTATGTCCAGCAACTTAAGGTCGTTGTATGGTAGATAAACATTAACCAGAGCATATAAAATAAAGTTAAAGGTAGTGGAATACTTGTTTGATTGGCTGTACCTTGCTATCACGCTCACAAAAACATCTAATGTTTACTAACAATAGTTGCGGTATCCGGCCGCTCCACGTGTAAGAACCACACGAAAATTAATCTTTAATAGTCTTAATTTGCACGCATGAAGTTTAATGTGCCAAATTGTAAAACGAAGGTAATAACACAACAAAAAAAATACAAAATTTAGCAGCACAGGCCAATCAATACTTATAAATAAAGCGAAAGAATTTGGTTGTTTGAACACACTAATCTCCGGAACTGCCACTCGGACTTCAATAATTCTTTTTGCGTTTGATAGCCCAGTTCTCGAGGAAGGTTATATATAGGCTATATCACGCTACTAGCAGCACTGGAACAGCAATAACCAAAGATGTAACTTAATGCGGGTGAAACCGCGCTGCGAGAAGCTTTGGGCGAGGCTCCATTAATGCGTTGACCCTGCGACAACGCAACGCAAGAGGGTATGAACGCCGTCGCAGCTGCACTTCCTTCTCTAGCAGTGGATCACTGTCCGGCGTGGCCGCAGCGGAGCTCAGAAAACGCAGCGCATCACCCTCCCTCCCGCTTCGTCACATGTCCGTCGATCCGTTGAAACATCGCGCGCGAAGACACAACGGTCTAATAAGACTTGTCATAAAAATATATGGGAAATGACACAGCGACGACGCTGCGACGACACAACGCAGCGCAACGCATTAATGGAGCCTCGCAGATATTTTGGACAGGAAAACTTAATATTATTTGTTTTAACTCGATAATCGAACCTGAACCTTTCCGTGGTAGTCCGTACTCGGTACCAACCAACTAGACTTCTCAATCAATGATCAATGATCATACCTTCACTGTTGGAAAAGAGCCTCTCACCCTTGGGTAAAGTTCACAGACACCCTAGCCTCATTGATACATAAGAGCGACTCGTTGAGAGCGCCCAAGGCCTATCAACCTTTCCTTTTTCCGTACCTCCCTCAATCCTTTTACCTACCCCACTCCCTTCACGATAGGCATCGGCTTCGAAAAGTCCCTATATTTTTATTACACTGTTTTTTTTTATTTCCGATCCTGGTAGACGAGCAAACAATCCACGTGATGGTAAGTGGTAGCTGTCGCTCATGGACTTCTGCTTACCATCAGCAATTTTATATGCTTGTTTGTCGTCTTAGTTGTATAAAAAATATTTTACGTACGTCTGCTGAAGCGTAAAAAATCAAATTAACAAAAACTATGATACCGATTGCTTAGAATGGAACTTAAAAAATCGGTTAAGTGCGAGTTGAACTTAAGTACGGAGGTTTCCTCACAAACTTGCAGTCCTATGTAAATAACATGAACGGCCATTATATCTTTTGATTACATTGATATAGAACTTTTATTTTTCAAGATTCGAGTGGTAGCAGACAAGATTATTAGATTTAAATTTCAGCTTTTTTTCTATTGCCGACAGTGGAAGACGAGCAAACAGCCCACGTGATGGTAAGTGGTAGCTGTCGCTCATGGACGACTCAGAGTCCCTAGCATTGCTCTGTAGATTCTGCGAAGCCACTGCCTACCGTGAAGGGAGTGGGCTAGGTGAAGGGATTGAGAGAGGTTAGGTTAGGTTACTTACTTTGTATGGTTCTTTAGTGGCGTTGATGTGTTAAAATTGTTAACTCATACAAAAAACTGTAATTATCTGATTGATAAGAGGGTGAGTTTCTTGACAGTTTTTCTCACAGCTCTACCTCGTCAGCGAACTGGCTGTAGGTTAATTAGCTGACTTCATGTAATTTTGACTTTTCATAAGCATCATACTTTATGATAAAAATGAAATAAATGCTTTGAGCTTGAGTTTGAGTTTGAGGTGAGGAAAAAGGAAAGGGAGGACATTGGGCCACCGGCGCTCTCATTCACCAAACGAAATGCAAGTTAGTACGGATACTACTACCTACTCTTACGTCGATCGTCTATGAGAGGTTAGTACTTCCTCGGTCGATCCGGCCCATTCATGTTAAAACCAGCGTGGATCTACTACCGTACAACTTAATACCTGCATTTCATTTTTCTTTTAAGGTACATAAGGAACCCTAAAAACATAAAACGTGTGTTTACAATTACTTAGGTAGTTATAATTATTTGTGCATTATCATGCTTACAGACAATTTAAAGGGAAAATCCTTTAATTTAGTTACAAATGTTAATTTATAATAGTCACCGTGAACTAACATGGTTTTGTTTTCTAGCAGACCATAGGTTTATATTTTGTTTATACTTTATAAAGTATATAAATATAATAGATGCTTAGATGTTAGGAATATATAAAATTTTAAAGTTCTAATATCGGTGTTCTAGTATCAGTTCTATTATGTAATTCTAAAGATGAAAATTAGATTTTTTGATGTTTTTTTTGTTTGTTCCGATTTAACTCAAGATCTAAACGATTAAAAAATTCTTTCGTCTTTAGAAAGCTACAAATAGACAGGTAACATAGGCTATATTTTATTGTTTAACATATTTTTAGTAATTTTCAAAATTTCAATATTTTGAGCGCCTTTGTAAATCTGAATGATGCAATACGTCACTATTGCTATAATATTTTCCGTAGGTGTTTGTTGTGAAATCGAATGAAACTTTTGATACCGAAGCGAAGCAAGGGCGGACGTCTAGTCTCCAATAAAAAGAAAAGCCATAAATTAAAACAAAAGAAAACCAGACTTACCACTACTATGGTGTTGTGTTATTTTTATTTTAAATTTATTAAAAATTCTAAACAACGCTTACTTTCAAGTAATGTTTTAATTTTATTGTAGGTTTTAGGGTTTCGTAATAGTTGTACAAAGAAACTTTACGGTCCAGTCTACTGTGTGTCAGTTTTAAGGAAGTTAAAAAACTTAATACGACAAAAAAAGTGGATGAAATTGTACCAACATGAGCGATGCTCTAAAATAAAAAAAAAACTACTTAGAAAGTGTCAAAAATACGTACCACCACTGCTCCTTAGTCTCTCTAAAATAAAATAAATAATTAATTTTAAATATGTGTACCAGTAACAGTACCTGTAATTCAAACTTTTGTTCAGTTTTGTTGTTATTTTTTTTAGATGTTATGTTTGTGTGTAATTCATAATTGTTAGTTTATCTAAATAAATGAAAAAATATATATATTTATTTCGGACCAGGTCCTTATAAGTAGTGTCAGCAATTATTTTTTAAACTATTTACATTTACCTTTTTTTAAGGTACACATTATAAATCTGCCCACCATACACTAAAGTGCAGTAACAGCAAAATCACGATTTCGAGTAAAACGCATTTAAAGTTAAGAATTGATTTTAAAAAATCAACAGAATGTATAAGCAAAAAAATTTGAATGCAGAAAGGTTGTAAAGGCATAGGTTCACACGTTAAAGCAATAAAAAAAAATATATCTTAATAACTGAATTTATTATGGCCATTTATTCTTTTTGGTGCCTATTACTGCATAGCCTTTTTTGTAAAAAATACCATTTTAAACTTAGTAAAATGCAGCAAAAAGCCCTATTACTGCGTTTGGATCAGTTATTTTGTCAAGAAACCCAACTAACATGCAGTAAGGTCAAAAAAATACTGCATTTTAGTTAGTTTTTTAAGAAAAAAGTGTTCAATTTACTAGTGCAGTAAGAAAAATAGCTAGTTCACATTTTATTTTACATAAAACATTAACTGCACTTTAGCTAGGAATAATCATATCTGTGTCATTATGCTATCCAAACTAATCTGCAGTAATGCTGTATTTTACTGCGTGTTAGTCAGTTTATAATGATAAAAGAATGTTAAGTATTCACAACTAAAATGCGACAAGCTTTGATTTTACTGCATTTTAGTTGGGAGTTCGTGACAATAAATTGTATTTTCTTAATTTGCAGTAAAAATAGCTTGTATGGCGGTAAATTTTACTGCGTATTAATTTTTTTTTTAATTTTTTTCCAGAAATATAAAACTATCTAAAGAACTGTAAAATTATATTGCTTACTGCATTTTAGTTATGAAACCTTAAAATTTAATCTGCAGTATAATTTATACTGTATTTTAGTTGGGAAATCACGCCAAATTGTTAATTTTTTTCGTTTGCAGTAAGTGAAAACTGTTAAATAAAAACCATTCTAATAGTCTTAGAAATAAGTAAGTTAATTCAATAGAAAGCTTAAGAAACCCGCTTTCAGAATCACTAATAAAACGAAAAATCTCAAAAGGGCTGTTACTGCTCTTTAGTCTCTGGTGGGCAGAAATGTCTAGTTTCCCACAGCGCATTTTCACCCGCGTCTTTAATTACTGCTTTCCTCCCGTCGCCAGTAGCGTGATGTTACATAGCCTACAACTTTCTCAAAAACGTATCATAATAATATGCAAAAAGAATTATTCGAATATGACTAGTAGTTCTAGAGATTAGCGCGTTCAAACAAACAAACAAACAAACTCTTTCGCTTTATATAATAGTAGTTAATACACAAACAAAGAAACAAGCGAAACAATATTATGTCCACTTCACACCACAAATCATCATCTTGTGGTATGAAGCTGGATCCACCAACTTAACAACGGTTAGTCCAATCAGCAAACAAAAAATCTCTTTTTGCATACATATGCTTACAAGGCCTATGGGTGCTACGTTCACGCTAGTGTCACAGTCTAGACACGTGATCCTTTTTGACAGCTAGCGTAGCGTACAAATATGATGAAATCGACACACTAGTACTATTTCTATATATTTAAATGACTGTGCTAGTGTGTTGATTATGATCCTTTTTGTACGCTAGCTGTCAAAAAGGATCCCCTAAGTATGATCATAGAGAATATGAATCACATGTAGTCATTAGTTATTATACCGTCATGTTCTTCATTTAAAAATGACTCACACATCTATGATCATATTTCTATGATAGTGTTATTACACTATCATAGAAATATGATCATAGATAAGACGGCGGCCTAAGACGAATCTTCTTTAATTTTTTTCTATTTAAATAAACTTACGGAACCACTTTAAACTCAATCCACAACAAGTTCACATTTCCCTGTTTTATTTTAAAGTCCTCCCTTTATTTTGACTAACTAGTTTTGATCGAGGAATCCTGTTTGCTCATAAAAAATGTAGTAAATATTTGTATTATAACTTTAGCTTACGCTGTGAAACTTGTTTGGTAGCTTGGTGTGTTAAACTTACTAGCATAGGCCGCGCGGAAATTGATATAACTCGGGAACCTGATCAATTTTCGGGATAAAAAGTAGCCTATGTTCGTCTCTGGCATCGAATCTATCTAGGTTTAGGCGCTGAGTGATAACAAACACACACACATACATACATACATACACACACACAAACTTTCGCATTTGTAATATTAATAGGATGACATATAGTATGCTCATACTTAAAAGTTAAAAAATTCTCAACATACTCTGAGAATTCGATGTAAGAACACAAGACCAAGACATTTTTCTTTTTCTTCTATACATATATTATAGTAACAGATTAGCAAAGCAGTAAATAAAGACGCGGGTGAAACCGGCCTACGGGCAGCTAGTTCCATATTACCTCGATCATCAAAATAGTCCACTTTGTAGGTAGGTACTGTAGGGTGGTACTCAGGTACTGTTACGTCTTGCTGTAACTTCAATTCATCATTCATCGGTAATCATATCAGCAGGCAGGTAAACCTTATGGGATTAAAATGGAGGCCGGTCAAAATGGCGATAGGGCCCTAGATTAGACTAGTTTTTCGGCTAAAACGATGACGATGTACAAATTGGTAGCCATATTGCAACAAAACTACTGATAAAAATACAAAAATAATATCCATACTTTCATACTTATATTTAAAATACGAAAGTAACTCTGTCTGTCTGTTACGCTTTCACACCTAAACCACTAAACCGATTTAAATGAAATTTTTAGTTATATAGACTAGACCTTGAGAAATAACATAGCTATCTTTTATCGTGAAATTCAATTCAGTTTAAAAACAGAGATTTTCAGATTAGTAAAAATACAATTATGCGATAACCGACACGCGGGCGGAGCAGCGGGCAACAGCTGCTAGTATCAAAATAAAGCTTGTTGTGATAACGTAGGCTCAGTTTAAGCGACAAGATTCACGTTGACAACAAATATAAAGTAGTGTGTCGCGTAAGGATAGTAATCATTACATCCACGAACATGGCGGCGCGTGGTCTGCTCCTCGTACTGGCGACAACAGCCGCGGTAAGTCAAATAATATTATTAGTTGATACACGCGGCTTCACTCGCGTGATATGTTTACAAATAAACCATTTTTCCATGTAATAAGTAACAAAAATTGACAAAGTTCAGCTTGACCCTTGACTTTTTTGGAAGGAATCAGAATTATGTTTTTATTTTCGTGCACGAATGCAATCTAAAATCTAGCAATTTGTGGATATACCTACAGAACGAATAAGGACTAATCGAGACAATCCCACCCACATGCCCATCACTGTGACACCTGTAAGCCATATCCATTAAGAAACACCGAGCTTTGACACTCGGGAGTCTCGAGAACTGCTTGTCTTGGACCCCGCAACGAATTTAATCAGAAGTAAAAAGGAGGCATTGGAAATAAAAATGTACACTTCCCTTCATTGCAAAGCGGGAGACAAATTTAATCTGTATAGGATTATGAACAAATAAGGACTGTAGTTTGTTTTTAAAAGTAGGTATAGGTACCTCATTAATCAGCCTGTACACTTCCACTACTGGACATAGAACTTCTCCAATTTTCGCTACCTTGGCCGGTCGTAAGCACTAGCAGCCCTCATCCATCGGTTGCCCATCCTATTATGCAATATTTTTTATATTAATTTATGAACCTGAATAAGAAAGTAATAAAAACATTTATTCAGGACATACATGCACAAACACACATTGACGTTAGACATAGAAAAATATATTTTAATGTACGAGCCTGAAAGTCGAAAGGGAGCCATCTCAAGACATGCTGCTCACCTCAAGAGAGATCTGGAGCCTTGATGTTCTGATGACACAATTATCTATTTTTTAAATGTAACCACTAGTGAAGCTTTGACTGTAATAGTGTTTATGTATTTGTAATTTCTATGTAAAAAGTTTGTGGGCTCGATTCCTGAAACTCGATTCCTAACTAAAACTTTGTGCAATCTAGAAATATTTGTGTCTAGTTTAAGTGCACTTTTATGCTAGTTATTTGCATGTTTGCAAACATCTTCGCGACCCATGACTTGTATCCAAGTGCGAGAAGAATTTTTATAAAAAATGACTCGCTGATCTCATCTTAAACGTTCGATTCCCATGTGGTACAAAATAACAAAACTTCGTGTGATACATAAATATTAAAATTTTTGTACTTAAAGCATGTAATTTACTTTTGTATGTTAAACAACAGTGCTTGTTTCTTAATAGGTTTACGGAACTTATTTAAAAAAATATCTTCAATAAAGGACACAGGCTCTGTTCGGGGTTGTCTCAAATTAATATAATATATAATAATAATATAATTTAATTTATCACAACAAGTACACACAACGCCATCTAGACCCAAAATAAGCATATATTATAGCTTGTGTTATATGTTCTAGAATGGTTATAAAATTCTAGCACTACTTTTACGGCAACACAAATAAGGATAGATACCTACTACCTACCCAATTAATGTGTCCGGTATTGGGTGCATTGCTAGTGTTATTAATTTTTTATTTTAGTTGCACCTAATATCGGACAAATTACCAAATGATACATAAATGAAAAATTCGTTAATTTAGTAGCATTTGTTACTGTCGCCACAGTGCAGCAGTGTAACCTTTAAATAGACTACAGCGTTCAGCTAAAAAAAAAATATGTGCGAGTCATATGAACACCATACACACATGAACGATCATAATATTTTTTGAATGGCCTTAAGAGAATGCAGGCAAGAGTACCTATTTCTTTTTATTAGTTTGTTTTACTTAAAATATTTTATGAAGTTCGTAGTTTTTTGCTATAATTTGGTTAGTACCTACCATGTTCACGTTTTTAAAGCACTCTATTCACTAGACTGTGTATAATAGTGTATAAGACAATAGGATATTTATAAACTCGAGATATACTTAAAAATACAAGAGACTTAAAATAAACCAGTCTCAGAAAGATATGTTATCTATTTAATTAGTATAAAATTTATTGTTCGTCTGGTAGTTGAATAGTCATAATAATTAATTCTTAATGTTTATTTTAGTAATCTATACTTACTAGGTACCTACTAGGTAATATTTATAAAGCGGAATAGTTTATTTGTTTGAACGTGCTAATCTTTAGAAGTACAAGTCAAATTTGAATTTATCTTTGCGTTTGATAGCCCAGTTTTTGAGGAAGGTTACAGGCTATGTAACATCACGCTACTGGCGGCGGGAGTAGAGCAGTAACCAAAGATGTAACATAATGTAGGTGAAATCGCACTACAGAAAGCTAGTTATATTATTTTTGGCCCGTAGAGGAAGGCAGAGGAGTAACTGTATATAACACTCCCGATTCGCTAGCCATGTTAGGTCCTATATCAAGGAGGCAGCCAGTTGCCATTTTTTAGTAGTAGTTATTAGTACCGGGTATATTTCACTCCGAGTTATTCCTAACTACTGAGAATTCCACCACGGAATAGCAACTTACTGTACACGAATCGAACCCGAAACTTTGTGGGCCTACCACACGCACAAGCTTCACCACAGTTTTGCCTGCGCAAGGCGGTTTATACACGGAACACCGTACGTGCGATTGGTAAAACTGTAGGTATCACGCACCAACCCTACAGCGCAGCCTGCGCATCTTTCAACTTGCTTGAAATTTTTCCTGCGCAAGCCCGGCTTGTGCATTCTTATCTGTGCGTGTAGTAGGCGTTCAGTGTTCAAGCCGGAAAAAGAAAGCTAAAAAAAAGCTGTTCCATGGATAGCATTGTTTCTACGCCGACGATTTCGACACGAATGTTGCGCGTACTTTAGCGCTGTGTCGTGTGGTAGTCCCGCATGTGTCCAGTCTTGCCTTGCGAGAAGCCTGCGCGGGTAAAACTGTGGTGAAGGTGAGTCACAAGTACTAGGTATCTATTGTGGTAGACAATAAATAGATTTATCAACTAATTGACAACCCCTCATTAACTAAAATTGATTAGGATAAATAAATACTTAACGTCAAATTGTTGCCTAATTATGCCCAAGGTTTCCAATTTTCAATTTGTTTTATCATTGCATGAACGCGAGGTATTTCGGTCGTAATTATTTTCTACAAGCCTCTGAACAGATTAAACTGCAAGTTCTGGCTATCATGAGGCGGTTCGTCAGGCTGCTCGCCAACCCTTCAGTACAACGCCCCAAAGTCAACGACAGCTGCTATAAAACTCTATCTCTTCGATCCTTGCTAGTAACTGGCTTGCCCACTACAGCCTCGTTTTACCTTAAGGTCGATACCTACTCGGGAACGCGTTTCTCTTTATTCACCCTGAACGAGGGAGACAAGAACAATAACAATCAGAGAGTGACTTCCGATTATCCACCCCGTGCTGTGTGGATAGATGGACATATTATGCGTTTCCGAGGGGTGGGTTAGAGTGGTTCTTTTAGGGTGGATAAACGGAATAGACCGAATAAGCTCGGTGTTCGCAAGAGTTCTTCACTGTTCATTCTGGCTTACAGCAGTCACAACTAAGGACGTGAATAATAACAATACAGATTTAATAATAATATACTTTATTTAACAATTATAAATAGCAAAAACAAAATCTACACCATTTTAAGACCAGCGACTATCATTCTCATGATTCTGGTGTTCACAAAGCAATGGCCACCATCGTGGGCTATATACGCACAAGTTGGAAGACAAAAAGTCAAGCAAATGCAAGAAGGAATTAATAAAAACATACACATTATGAACTTCTTTTCTTTTTACTTCTTTACAGAACATTATCAGATCTGTCGATGTTCACGAAACAAGACCTCAGTCTCGTAAATAATAAGGCTCAGAATTTAATGAAATGTTGTTCATCAGTCTTTACTTCTCTTCATGTCAACTGATATAAAGAAAAATTCTTACTGTACGTTGACTATTGTTCTTCAAATCCTTCTTCTTTATCAAAAATATATTTTTACTAATAAAAATGTAAATTATGAATGACCAAGGCACGTTGATGGAATTATGTTTTCAATTGATGAAGCTTAGAAAAAAAAAGTATGATTTCAAATGACAACTGGTTGTCATATTGTCAATTTTATTGTTACAAAGACTAAATAGGACTAATGTCAACATTTAGTAAACACTAGCTTTCAGCGGCACGGTTTCACCCGCGTATTTGCTTACTGCTCTGCTCCCGTCGCCAGTATGATGTTACATACCCTTCCTCGAGAACTGGGCTATCATACGCAATTTTTTTAATCTGACTGGTAGTTCCAGAGATTAGTGCGTTCAAACAAACGAACAAACTCTTTCGCTTTATATAATAGTATAGATACCTACTTTTTAAAAGGAGCTAATTTGCCTCTAGCATTGCAACGCATGCCGAGTGCAGTAAGGTTTTTAATATAAAAACATGTTAGTATTTAGTTACCGGTAGTCGCTAATATTATTATTATTAAATTCTGTGAGGAAAATATTTTAAACAAGAACTTCTTTCTAGGTACACAAAGAGTTTATTAAACTTGTTTTTTATTTATCTTTTTCGATAAAACCTTATTTTTATAACCAGTTTTCACAACGAAACTACTTTTTGAAACTACTTATTAGGTAAATAAGTTACAGTTTATTTTTGCACTGAGACTTAAAAACTGAGGTAGTACCACTGGCCTGTATTATACACATTATTATATTACAGGTAGTACTATAATAAGTACGACTGGAAGAAGGTACGTAGGGTAGTTTAACCCTTTCATGGACATAGAAGTAGATACAACAAATGTTTTATTGCCATCACGGTCATATCCGTTTACTATCCCGGAAAGTGTTAAGTATTTATTTTTAGGACATTCATAAAATCTTAAAAATATTGGGATTCGCCTTGACCTACAGACTGAAACAATTAGGGCTAGTGCACAATCAACGCACGATAATAATTTTATTGGAGTGAGTTTAATCTTGCATTTCTCACTCAATGGACTTTCACGGGGAAACACCTACCGAGTAACGACTGGTAGTTTCTTCACTACTCTTATTGTGCCAATTGACATATTTAGTGGGGCTGTCACCGCAGCGCAGTGCGGACGTCGCATATAAAATCAAATAGATTTCCTATATAGATAAGTACGCGGTTACTGAGCAATAAAATATATTTTTTTTTGAAGTTTCCGGAGGTCCAATTATTACCGGGGTCCTTTTATTTCCCATTCAATAGCGCGGTAGGTAAGAACGTTTTTGTGGGAAGTGAACGTAGACTGCACGTCCGTCCGCGGGGAGAGACTCGCGTCGTACAAATCATCCAGCTTTATGTCTCTTGTTCGAGATTTTTGTGATTTGTTCATGAGTATACCTACGATACTCTATCTACAGAAGTGAAAGATCTGTTACACGTACGTAACTCTGTGGTAATACTATATTTTTTTAATACGACAGCGTTTTCCTACAACTCCAGTATTTTTCACTTTTAATCTAAATTGGTTCATGTTTTATTCGACAGATGGCGTTGGCAGTTGAGGTGCCTATGGTGAAGATGTTAGACGGCAGGGAATTGCCGGCTATAGCTCTCGGGACCTTTCTAGGACTGAACACGGTAATATCACTATCTATACTTGTTACCTACTTGTAAACTCTTACGATTCCCTTCCACAGTGGAATCTAAAAAGATTCGAACCAAACGGTTCAGCTTCATACTTCTTTCGCTCAATTAAAACCTGGAACTTTTTACAAGCTATGTGTTCCCATAAAATTTTCCTCTTTTCCTTTTTCCTCACTTCTCTCAATCCCTTCACCTTTCTACTCCCTTCACGGCAGGCAGCGGCTTCGCAGAGTCTCTTTTTTTTTTTTTTATATATATATTAACCTACCAAAGTGACTCCACCCCGCCTGATGGTAAGCAGACAGTGGAATCCAGAAGTGGTGGCCACCTTACTAAAAGCTATCGTCTTAAACTGCTGGTATGGTGGCCTCCACTATGGTGGCTGGGAATGGGGTTACAGGAACGGAATGAGGGAGGTGAGGAAAGAGGAAAGGGGGGAAATTGGGCCTCCGGCACTCTCACTCACCGAACGAAACGCAGTAGTAAGAATACTACTACTCTTAAGTCGATCTTCTATGAGAGGGTAGTACTTCTTCGGACGATCCGGCCCATTCATGCTGAAACCAGCGTGGATCTACTACCGTCTCTGGCAATCCAAGAGCAATGCTAGAGACTTTGAGTCGTCTATAAGCGACATTTACTACTTACCATCACGTGGACTGTTTGCTCGTCTGCCACTGTCGGCAGTAAAAAAAATAATAAAAATTATGATCCTGGGTCTTTTAAGCGAGGCGTGGAAAAGCATCTCACTAAGCCGCCATAGTAGAGGCTACCATACCAGAAGTTTGGCTTTTGAAATAGTGTCCACCAGTTCTGGATTCCACTGACTGCTTACCATCAGACAGCGTCGAGTCACTTTGGTAGGCTAATATAAAAAAAAAGATACGTTCTTTGCTAGTTTCATCATGAATGGACCAGATCGGGGAATACTACCTACCCTCTCATAGAATATCGGCGTAAAGTATTAGTTTACACTATGTTGCGTTCGGTGAGTGAGAACGCCTAAGACCCAAATAGCCTCTCAGTTGTTTTTCTTTCTGATAACACTCCTTTTACGGTCTGGAACGTGGATGTGCTCATATGTATAGAAATGCCGTAGATATGCTTATTTGGCACTGCAGTTGTACCTCTAAAATTGTTCCTTGGGGTCCTACCACCACCTCTTAAAGCAGTATTATTTTGTATGTATATGTTTGATCTTTTTCTAGATAGATTAACACGTTCAAACATACAAACAAACTCTTCCGCGTTATATAAAAGTATAGATTACTTACCTATTAAGTATCTATTTAATTTGCAGAAGGGTGTTGTCCAGCTAAAAGACGACGACATTCGCGACGTGATCCTCCAAGCCATAGACCTCGGCTACCGACACTTCGATACCGCTCCTATATATGGAACAGAACCTGCAGTAGGACAGGCTATCAAAATGAAGATAGATCAGGGAGTGATTAAGAGAGAAGATGTGTTTGTTACTACAAAGGTACACAGGTTTAGAATATAAAAATATTTATTTTGCTAAAACCATGGTAGCAGAATATTAGTTGTTTACAATAATATAATAATATAGTACCTACAGCATGTCTTACCGCATATCATGGTATGTAAAAACAGACATGGCAGCTATAGTTTTGGTTACTTTAAAACACAATTTTTACAACTCCTTACCAGCGCATGTGTTCCCATCTAATAATGATCCTGGGTCTTTATAGTCTCTAAAGCGGGGCGTGAAACAGCATCTCACTAAGCCACCGTAGTGGAGGCTACCATGACAGTAGTCTGGCTTTTGGAATGGTGTCCACTATCCACCACTTTTAGATTCCACTGACTGCGTAAGTACCATTAGGTAGAGTGTAGTACGTAGTATCTCGTAGTATGAGTACACTTTGCTGGGCTAATATAAAAAAAAGTAAAATATTTTTTTCTTATGAGCATCTTTGCTGCGTTCTGTCTGAGATCGTTTATTTTCGATCTTTTTATTTTATGACAATGACAATTGACTTAGTTATGTTACCAAGTTTAATTTTAACTAATTATTGTGAACTGAAAAAGAATATGTTGTTATAGCAATAGAAGGAAAAACACGAATTATATAAAAACACAATAAATAAAAAATACGAAATAGCAAGCACAGATGTCAGAAGTAGGTAAGCTAGTAATCAAGTTCGAAATATCTGTATTGGTTAAAAAGTTATTATATTTTTTCGATAAAAAAAAAATGTGCCAAAGAAACCTAAAAATTTAAATAACCAATCCGTCTTGAGTCTTGAGCAAACTTAATGATCAGTGCTAACGCAAGCCCTTTATGTGAAGATGCCTTCCTTGCAAAAGGATATTAATGGACCCTGATGATGATTATGATATTCTTTCAGCTATTCAACACGGCCCACAAGCCTGAACAAGTAGCAATCGCAGTCAGACAGTCGCTGAACAGAACTGGATTGGACTACATCGATCTGTACCTGATGCACTGGCCTTTAGGACTCAATGTGAGTTTCATATTATTTTAGAAGTTATTTGCTCCTAAGAAATTAGAAGCATCATGAGCCTTCTGCGAGACTCCTCACGAGATAGACCGACGACCACCTCATAAAGCAGTATTATTTTAATGTTATTTTGTGTTGTGCCTTTTTCTTTTGTACCGTTAAAAACGAGGATGGAGACAAAGTAAGGTTGTAATAACATTGCTATAAGAGGTTGTGGTAGGCCCCTGATAAGAGTGGCAACCACAGAACTAATACGGCAAGTGTTGGATGAGGATGGCAAGCAACCGGCCAAGGTCGCGAAAATTGAGGGAGGCCTATGTCCAGCAGTGATGAAAAGTTATTCTATTTGAGTTTCGTTTACGTAATTCAAAAATCTGAAACTACTTAGTCGATTAGTCGCACATTTAGCAGTGCTTTTTGGCACAGTAGGAGTGTTGAAGATAGCTGTGCAAAACGTTGTGGATTCGATTTTGTCATGAGACTAAGTGTGTGATTTACAAATATTTGTAACAAATTTGGAGTACTTTAGGGTTCTCTGCGACAGAAAACCTATTCGCTAGGGTGGCAGTTGCCTTTTAAAAAATATGTTCAAACTGGCAGATTTCCAAAAAGTTGACAAAGCTACGAAGAAGAACAAACAAAATCTTATAATTACCTCTCTTTCTTTCAAGGCCGACATGTCTCAAAATGACGTAGACTACATGGAGACCTGGAAAGCTATGGAGGCTATTCAGCGCGAGGGTCTGGTCAAGTCTATAGGAGTGTCGAACTTCAACAAGGAACAGCTGCGAAGAGTAATAGCTGAGGGAACTGTCAAACCTGTAGCGTTACAAATCGAGGTAAGCAGGAGTATTCGAAGTGCCGCAAATCTTTGTAGGTCTGATTCCCACAAAAATTGTCCCATGTCAATTTTGACTTAATTTTTTTTCTATTCAAATTAAAGCTCAAAAAAGCTTATGGCCCACCTGATTGTATGTGGTTAGAGTAAGCTATGTGTTCTCATAACAAAAAAATGCAAAGAAAACATAAACAAGCCGTTTCTGACCATAAGAGAAAGGGTGATGGCAGGAGAAATAGCTCTTATTCTCCTAATATCACACCTTATTATGGTAAACTAATATATAACGTCGATATGCTATGAGGAGGCCAGATACTTCTCTAGTCGATACTGCCAATGATCTACTTCTCTTATCATTCATCTTCTCTTATCTTCTTCTTTCTTATTTCAGGTCCACCCTCAACTAATCCAAACGGAGCTGATCGAATTTTGCAAATCCGAAGGTATCGTCGTGATGGGATACAGTCCACTGGGCTCTCTGGTCTCCAGGTTTGGTCTAATGTTTCCTGGACCGAGGCTGGATAATCCAGTCCTTGTTTCCATAGCTAATAAATATGGAAAGAAACCAGCTCAAGTGGTTTTAAGATGGGCGGTAAGAATTTTTTATGGTTTTCTTTTTTAAATTTGTATCATCGTTCCATTTTGGCCTACTAAAATTATGCAGCAAGCAAGGTAGGTAGGTAAGCAGTCAGTGGTTCTATTCCAAAATTCGGCTCAGCCCAAAACATCGAGGAGGTGATGTCGGGCGGACCAACGAAAGTCGCCACACCTGACGCCTTAACGGGTGGGATGCCAAAACCTGATATTACATTAGCGTCGCTGCTGGAGTACCTAACGACTCTCAATTTACATCAGAGATGTCGCACGATCTGCCGAATACAGTCTTCTCCAACTATCTTCTTCTTCGACTTCTAATAGGGTAATTGTTTTTCAGGTGGACAGAAACGTGGTGCCTCTCCCAAAAACCGTGAACCCCAAATATTTGGCGGAAAACCTCAACATATTCGACTTCAAACTGGAGCCGCAAGAGATTGAGCAGATCAACCAGTTTAATACCAATACTAGATATACCATTCCTTCGTTCTGGCAAGAACACCCTTATTATCCATTCGAGAAGATTGATAATCCTATAGCAGATCCTTTTAGGAATAATGAGATAAAATTTGAGAATATTTAAGAGAATAAAAGAAAATAATCTACAGTTTTATTTCTTGCTATAATCAATCTTCTTTCCTTTCCTTGTTCTTCCTCATTTTGTTTCTTCATGGTAAACATCTCTGTCACCTCACTCTCCATTAAAGGAATAATTACTTTTAAGTATACTTAGTTATTGTCGTTAAGTAAAAAGTATTCTAGTGATATAATTATGAAAACAATTACTTAATAAATTCATTGTAAATATTAGTATTATTTTAATGAAAAATATTACCTACTCGTGACTCCCTTGGTAGCGCAGTTGGGAGTGAGTGATCTATGTAAAACACTGACCTATGCAATGGATAAGAGTTCGACTTTCAAGCGAGATCAAAAGTGTCCATAAATATTTGTTCCGAGTCTAGAGTGTCTACCTACGTACTTACTTACTTTGTTTAAATACGCTTATTGGAGTTTAAGGTTTTAATCTAACGACATAAGTAGGTAAGTACTGAACCGTTTGAGACCGTTTAGATGGCACAAGGAGAGAAAAAAGGTAGTAGGTAGGATTTATTCAAAGAGTTATTTTTATCAGAGTTATTCACTATGATGGAATGGTTGATATGTCAACGACCACAATAAAATCGTTTAGGACCATGATTTCCACTTTCTTTAATGACCACTTCCCAAAACGACCATATCCTAAAACGATTATTCCCAAAACGACCACATCCCATAATGACTACCTTCCCAGATTGACTACATTGACCAAGATAAATGGCGAATGTCTTGAAGCATATTTTTTTAGAAGTGGAAGACTGGCCCGCTGTGTGCTCAGGTGGGCGTTCTAGGAAATACCTACCATTGAATAAACTCAAGAAAAGCTGAACACACAAACATTTCGCATTAGTCAACCGTTAAAAACGACCAGCTAAATCAGGCTTGTTTATTTATCTTACACACGTAACGATGCCGATGGTATCCCGCCTCGTGCATTTAAAATTAGAGGCAATAGCATCTAGAGTGAATGAGAATATTGCTTTTAAGTATGTATAAGATTATTTAAGCAGTAACTAGGTCCATAGAATACTCCGAGATAAGTAGATACATAAAGCAGCCTAGGTAAGTAGGTATCTGTTTCTCATAGCAAAGTTCGCTTCATCTGCTAAACAGCAAAAATAGATAACAAATATGTATTTCAGTATCTAGAACTTTAAAATAAACATACAATAAATTTCGTAAGCGATTTTTCAAAACAAACAAGCAGTCGACGTATTTATAAAACGACGTATTTTTAGTATAGAAAGAGATAGCAGTATTACATACTTATTCAAGAGTGAAAGAGATAAGGATAGATAGTTGATGTAAGATGTCATTGTTTATATGTGATAATTGCAGACTTGGAACGCCAATAATGTTGCTACGTAATCTACTTTTCCACTATTTGTGGTAATAGATATCTAAGTAAAAACGTCAAAAGTATAGAAAATTATAAATTTTCTAAATGGAGAAATTTAAAAGTATACACTTGCTGTAAATTTACTAGACTAAACTAATAAGTATAAAGTTAAATTTGTTTTTTAAGTAAACCTTCTAATGCGACTTTAACAAGATTGCTTTAAACGATTAACGCTACCATGGAGGGGGTATGAAAGCACTGTTGCGTAGCAACGAGTAGCGTCTAATATTCTAACGCAAGAGGGAGAGAGAAAGAAAGGTACACAAAGGTAGAAAGTGAATAAAGTTTGTCATAAAAAATAATATGAGTTCACTAAAAATCAATTTCTACCTTAACCTATTTTCATTTCCACATTACGAAGTTTCACTTCTTCCGTGCGGAGGGACTCCGCGCTTTTTTTTGTGATATTTTGTGTTGGAAAAGGCGGCAAATATTTTTAAATTTCGATCTCACTTGATTACAATGATAGAGCAACAGTTTACATACAAATAAAATTCAAAGCCTGTGCTGTTTGCAACTGTGCCCGATTTTTTTAAACTGCTTAAGCCAGCTCAGAACTAATTTATGAAAACGTTCAAGACGGGATCCATAAATTACAGGAAATTTAATGTTATGTAAATTTTAATAAATTAAGTGTATTCCTTATTAAATCAATGACAAATAATGACAGTGGAGTAATGAATAATTTAATGGGGGTAAAAAATAAATAAGTCTAGTAACCCAGACTGCAGCTGGTGAAGGACGTCTTAGCTTGTCGGTCTGCGAAAAATCAAATAAAATTTTCCTCCATATTTGTTTTGTGGCGCTTCGGCCGAAAATTATTGATAACAAAGTGTTCTAAAGCTTACATTGTGGCTAAGGTAACGCCTTACCCGAGCATGAGTTATTCCGGAAGGAATAAGTTTGAGGTACGTATCAATCAATACAAATGTCAATAGTTGTGTTTTCGTTTTGATAAAAACAGCTGACATGACATAGGTGTTCAGACTTGAAGCCTATTTTCTTTGTTTCGATATCCGTCTACAATATAAAAAATATATAGGTACAATTTGCGTATAATTAACTTCGAAATATTTACATCCTCACTATATAATTAAAATTCTATTTATTTAAAATTTATGTAAAGCTAAATTGTTCATAACAAAGTTTTAAAACATGTCGCATTTAAATGTTTTTTTTTATTAAAATCGCATGCGGTACCTAGTGTGTGCAAGTTTTCTTTGTTAGGTCAGTGTAAATGACCTCAAACGCGCGGGCACTCAACCCGTGAATTGTGAATTGCTCTGTACCGTTATAATCATTGTTTTAATTTCAAAACGTATTTTTTTAAGTGCTTTATTTTCCCGCAATAGAACATGGAATTTAAAAAATATAGTAGTTCCTACACGTACATTATAATATATAAACAACATTACCTATATTAAATTTAAACAATGTACAAGGTACATTGTTTAAATTTATGTAAATAGTTGATCCTGCATTTTTTTACGATATTTTTTTATTCAAGATGCGTAGTTTTTGTTTTCAGTAAACAATGCTATTTGTTCTATAAATTAATCCAATTTTAGTATTTTATCAGTAGATAGGCGATGACGATGTAATTTGTACATGCTTTTATCAAATAACAAACACAACATAATAATATTATTGTCTTTAATACATGTTTGCTCAAAATTAAATACCTACATATTAATTAATATACCTATTCTAAAAAAATGTAAACTGGTGGTCCCAGGTTCAATTCTCGGGTCTGGTAATGTTTTTTATACTTAGAAATTCACAGTATTATTTAGCTTAGAGCCTGGCAATCTGTCCAGAAAATAGCAACAGGTTCACCTGCCATAGGGTGTTAACATTGCTCCCTGCTGCTTTTGAAGAAAATAAGGTTGACACTATGAAGTTATGATTAAAATCATTAATTAATCAGACTTAAAAAAAATATTATTTTTGTTTTATTTTAATCACTTGTTGCCAATTTGAGTGTTAAAAGATGTTCTACACCTTGTCATTAGTGAAAAGGCTAGTGTAAATGTTTTATAAATACTTACCTATGAATATTATACCACTGCTGACCAAAGACTTGGTATGGGTACTCTGGTCTATAGACAATGTGTATCATCATAATTTTTTTTTCAACACCTCACAATATTTAACACAAAGTGCTTCTAGCTTAAACTTAAACATAAAAATATATATTTTATTAAATGTGTTCAACTAAACTGTAACTGTTGAATAAAACATACTAAGACCATAATTTAGGCTTTCTGCTCTCATACCTAGAATATGAAAAACCTCTATCAATATCCTTAAATGTTGTAATAGATAACTAGGAGAAAGGAGAACATCAGATAACCTATGTAGTAAATATCACCTAACTAATTTATCCAAGTCCAAATAAATCCTAATAACTGGCAAAAATCTTTAGTAAAAGCCAATTTCTCATCCATACTTCCATACTAATATTATAAATACGAAAGTAACTCTGTCTGTCTGTCTGTTACGCTTTCCTGACTAAACCACTGAACCGATTTTAATAAAATTTGTTATAGAGATAGAATAAACTTCTGGGAACAACATAGTGTTAGCTTATTGAAATTAGTATTGTTATATTATAAATACATTCTTAATAAAAAAAAAAAAAATAATAAAATAATAAATTGAGTACATAATTGACTTGTAGCAGACGTTTTTAAATGTATATAAAACTAAAATAATGATTGTTACCTAAAATTGTATAAAATAATATTAATTTGTATATGTGAATTAATGAAAATTATTAGTTCAAAAAAATTGGTGACTATGATACCCGGACATATTACATTTTATATAATTCTAGTCGAATGAGTGCTTGTAATCATAATGCTAACCAAGGACCTAAGTCTGCCATCACAATAGTGTCAGATTGGTCGATCATTGATCTCTTATTGGTTCTTCTTCTTCTTTTTTTTGGCAACAGAGCCGACGATTGTGTCAGCTATTTCTGCCAACGTCAAGTGTAGAATAATATTCTTGTTGATGATAATAATGGTATAGTACAATGATAAAATAGAAAAATGTGGATGAAATTAAGTGACAACCCCTTTTATTGGTTGATTTTGACAAGTTTCAACCAATACGAGATCAATGATCAACCATTCTGACACCTATGGGATAGCAGACTTAGGCCCCTGTTAGGCTGTTAGGCTGTAACTTTATGATAGTCAGTCGTCGTTCGGTGACCAAGTAGAAAGGGCGTACTAAGGGTATGAAACTTGAAATTGTAACTTATTGTAATAACCTGGCGATTAAAAAGAGTGGCGTGAGTTTCTTGCCAGTTCTTCTCATGGCCCTACGCTATGTCAGCGAACTAGCTAGTAGGCATGAGTAACTCCGGACACACCTATATCCTCGGATATATATCCGGGACTGGATATGCCACGACTCCTTCCCTTGCCAAAATATTAGTATATCCGACATATCCTTATATCCACGCAACTCCGGTCTGAGATTGAGAAACTTAGAACGATGATCGAACACGCAATTGGATATGCCACGACTCCTTCCCTTTCCAAAATATTAATATATCCGACATAAATATCCATGTGTCCACGCAACTCCGGACTGGGACTGAGAAACTTATAGCGATGACCGAACACGATTCTTTAACAAAAACAGCCGCCATTTTGGACTTTGTTATTTTTAAACCGATTGCATTCAAAATGGATATCAAGGTGTCCCAGCAATCACCAAACACGAATCTTAAGTTAAATTTAATTAAAGCAGCCGCCATTTTGAACTTTGCTGTTTTTTAACCTATTTCTTTCAAAATCGATATCTGAGTTTCCCAGCGATGACCAAACACGAATCTTAAGTCAAATTTAATTAAAGCAGCCGCCATTTTGAACTTTGCTGTTTTTGAACCTATTTCTTTCAAAATTTGATTCGTGTTTGGTCATCGCTCAACCGCTCCCGAAGTGATTAAGCGAGAATAAGTCCGCGTGGTTATGGATATATTAAGCGGATATGGATATGTTAATCGGATATATATCCATACTTGGAAGAATATTCAACATATCCACTCTTGTACCGGAGTTACTAAGCCCATGCCTACTAGCTAGTGTGTGAAACCAGTCAAATTAAACATTATAGAAGTGTTATGTGTATTATTTTTACAATAGGCGCGAAAAAGTAGCTTAAAGAGGTTGAAATAGGGGATGCAAGTTTATATGAAAAATCGTCAATGTAAACAGAGATATACTTAACCGACTTTCACGCGGACGGAGCTGCGGGCAACAGTCTTAGTTGTAATTAACTTGAGCTGGATACAATACCTACAGTGTAGTTACCATTACCTATGTATGCTTACAATATCATCACCTTTTACGAGTATGCATTCCTATCATGAAGAAATAAATTTAATAACTAAAAGTCAATGCAACTCTTTAGCATGTTATTTTTTTTTTTATATTATCCTACCAAAGGGACTCCACTCTGCCTGATGGTAAGCAGTCAGTGGAATCCAGAAGTGGCGGGCACCATTCCAAAAGCCAAACTACTGGTATGGTGGCCTCCACTATGGCGGTTTAATGAGATGATTTTTCACGCCCCGCTTAAAAGAGCCAGCATCAAAATTAGATGGTAACACATGCGCTGGCAAAAAGAGTTCCAGACTTTAATAATATTATCAAAATATGAAGAAATACTTGTTCTATCTATATCTTTTCATTAATATTATGAAGAGAAAAGATTTGATTTTCGTATGTTTGTTTGTTCCAATTTAAGTCAAGTTCTATGAAACCGATTTTAAAAATTCTCTTAACTATTGTTCCAGATCGCTCGGTTTTCGAGCGAAGACGAGAACCATATCAACAAGAAGCTGCCAAAAGAGCTGATATTGAGGATATTGTCGTATTTGGATGTAGTATCGCTATGTCGATGTGCACAGGTAAGGAAGTGAACTATTTAGTGAACGAGACACGCTTTAGAACTGAGGAACTGTGTCCTGATATGACTCACTCTCTATTACATTGAAACTAATGTAACTGGCGAATTATATCGTACAATTGAAGTTTCGAAATCTCTCTTTATAAGCATAATATATAGCCACCAGAGTGCTAGACACTATGTTAGCAGTTTGCCAATGATGACTATTGAGATGGCTTCCATCATTTCTGGATTCCACTGACTGCTTATCACAGGCGAACGTGGGGTCTCTACGGTAGACGTGGAAAAATACGTAAACGTATTCCTCGTTGCTGCTTCAATAACAGGATAGAGGACTCTAGAAAAATCTTACTGCCTTACCTCAGTTTACATTTAAACAATTGTTTTTTTTTTAACAATCATACGGCCCTGATTTTAAGCAGCTACCGTAGACTAAGGATGCAACACCAGAAGTATCACTAGTGAGTTGCCGTTCCTGTTAAAAGCCTTTAACTTGAAGAAAGTTAAGTTTCTTAATTTGTTTGTTTTTGAGTTACAGGTTTCAAAATTATGGAATATACTGGCACTTGACGGCTCCAACTGGCAAAGAATTGATCTCTTCGAGTTTCAGAGGGATGTTGAAGTAAGAAATATTTTTATATTTAATATAGAAGAATAAATGTATTTGATAAGGATTGAATATGGAATTGAGCATTTCTTTCTTGGAACTAGTTCAAGGATACATATCTAATGAACTGTATTATATAGTTCTCTTGAATGTACGTCGTTCCTTAAGCATGTTTGAGGAATTGTTTAGTTTCCAACTGTCTCGTTTATCTAAAACATGTTAGTTTATTATTTTATGAGCACTAAGAAATCGAACTACAATTTTCAAAGGAATTATACAGCTAGTTTCTCTAATACTGTATTCGTAGATTTACTAATGCGGGCTACACACCTTCAGTTTTAACTGTGAGTAGAACAAACGGTTGAACTGTACAGTTTATCTAAGATCTAATTAAAATAATGATTAGATAAAACTTTAACTGTATAGTGGAACTGTACAGTTAAATCGCACAGTTAAAACTAAGGTGCGGAGTCCGCCTAAACATAATAGTACACAGTTTTATAAGCATGTACGAAGAATCATTCCGTTCATTCTCCTAATCCGCAATGAACTTTCACAATTGCGGATATGTTTCAAAAAACTATTAAGCTTCCAAATCACATTCTTTTTATCATCGCTGATCTCTATAGGCATTAACTGTTCGGGGTTGGGGTGAGATATATTATAAACTCGAATAAAAGATAATAAAATCACTATATTACGAGTAAATACACTGATTAAGATTTAAATACTAGGATGAGATAAATGGGATATGAGTCGCGTATACGGTAGGACGTATTGTAGCGTACTGAATATTTCTACATAATTTTAATACAATAAAGGTAATGAACGACACCGGGCGCCTGTCGCAATAATGATGATCTAAGTAAAATGTATTGTACGGTAATTGACCCGTATATTAACCAAGTCTATCTTTTTTGCTAATTATTTTATAAAAGATATATTAGTTCAATAATGCAACTTCAAAGTTTCTTTCTTTATATTTCAGGGTCCTGTAATAGAGAATCTTTCACAAAGATGCGGTGGGTTTCTACGGAAGTTGTCTCTGAGAGGCTGTGAGAGTATAGGAGATGGATCTATCAAGACATTGGCACAAGTAAGTTCAAATTAACCTAACTTTAATGTTTATTATTTATTTATTTTATAGAAGGCTTATCGACTAATATAACAGTATTAAAGTACATAAATATTAAAAATTGTCAATTACAAGCTTCCACATGTAGTTTTTTACCACATAGTGTTCTGAAGAGCTCTTTGAATGAATCCCACCCTCTCCCATTTTATCCAGAAAGACACGTGCGGAACTAAAGTGCCACCCTTTCACAGTGGAATCTAAAGGGTCTCGAACCAAACGCTACAGCAGTTCATACTTCTGTCGCTCTATTGAAACCTGGAATTATTTGCCAGCGCATTTTTTATTTTAAAGCGTGTAAAAGCATCTCATAAAGCAAATATGGAAGCCACTATGTTTCTTAAACAGGGACTCAGTTACTAAGACTCCGCTGTCCGTTTGTCACGAGGCTGTATCTCATGAACCTTGATACTTAGCCAGTTGAAATTTTCACAGATGATGTATTTCTGTTGCAGCTATAACAACAAATACTATAAAACAGGATAAAATAAATATTTATTATAGATAATGGTACAGAACCCTGCGTGCGCGAGTCCGACTCACACTTGGCCGGTTTTTGTTCTTGCTCTCAGGGTCAAAAAGTTTGTTCTAATTTTTCTGAACCTTCCATAATCAGGTTAACTATAAAATTCTGTAGATCTTGTATAACACATTTTGCTTTGTTTACAGTCGTGCCAGAACATCGAAGATTTAAACCTAAATAAATGCAAGAAAATCACAGACCAATCTTGTCAAGCGTTAGGTAGGAGGTGCAATAAATTGCAGAGGTATGTATTTTGTATTTAAATTTTATTTTATTTATTTATTTTTACTTATTTACTTATTTATTAATTTTATTTATTTTATTTATTCTATTTATTTTATTTATTTTATATTTTATTTATTTTATTCATTTTATTTATTTATTTATTTACTTTATTTATTATATTTTACAGAGGGCCTACTGACTAATATTAAGAACTAACATACAGTGTAAATTCATAAAGGTACCTCTGTCTGTCTGTCTGTTACGCTTTCACGCCTAAACTACTGAACCGATTTTGATGAAATTTGGTATAGAAACTAGACCTTGGGAAACAACATAGGCTATCTTTTATCGCGAAAAAATGGCGTGAAGGGGTTGAAAATAAGGGATGAAAGTTTATATGATAAATCTTCAAAATATAAATCGGTTATAATTTGTATTTTTATTCTGGAAATAAAATTATATGCGATAACCGACATTCATACGGGTGGAGCTGCGGGAAACAGCTAGTTATTAATACTAGCGACTTTTCAGCCTCGTCAAGATAAACCTTCCTAATTCGACCCTTTCGCAAAATCCTATCTGTGGGCATACCACCCCCTCTTATAGCAGTATTATTTAAATATTACCTTGTGTTTTGTCTTTTTCTTTTGTACCATTAAAAATAAGGATAGAGACAAAGTAAGGTTATAATATTGATTGCTATAAGAGGTTGTGCAGGGACCCTAGAACTATACATAAATTATCTTTATACCAAATTTCATCTTGCTATTTTCAACATACACTTTATATTGCAGGATAAACTTGGATTCGTGTCCAAGTATAACAGATATATCACTGAAGGCCTTATCAGACGGATGTCCGGTATGTTATTTGTATTATTTGTACTATACTTTACCAATTACCCCGTCGTCTCCCTTGCAAATGTACTATGAAAGACTTACCCCCAGTTTCTGAAAGGCTGATCAACGAAAAATTAACTAATCACCTGTTAAATCAAAGTCAAAGCATTTATTTCATTTTGATCATAAAGTATGATGCTTATGAAAAGTCAACATTACATGAAGTCAGCTAATTGACCTACAGCCAGTTCGCTGACGAGATAGAGCTGTGAGAAGAACTGGCAACAAACTCACGCCACTCTTTTCAATCGCCAGATAATTACAGTTATTTGTATGAGTTACAATTTAAACACTCAACGCAACCAAAGAATCAATCAAAGTAATTATTACAAATTAACCAATTAATATAATACTAAGATTAAGGAAAGAAAAGAGAGGATTTCAATTATTTAGTTACATCTAGTATGGTAATTTGACTACGTCTTCTCATGTGTAGTACCTAAAAGCATGGATAGTTAGTTACTAACTAGATCAATTTAAACTTATTATTCATGCTTTTAGCAACCTAATTGGTACTTCACATGAGATTTAACAAGTGAGTAGTTAATTTTTATCAGATCAGCCTTTCAGAAACTGGGGGTTAATGTTAGAGTATTTCTTGCTCTCTTGTTTCCTCCTCCTTTTCCTACCAAAGTGACTCTACTCTGCTGTTTTGGGAATGGGGTTAGGGGAAGGGAATGAGGGAGGTGAGGAAAGAGGAAAGGAGGGAAATTGGGCCTCCGCCGCTCTCACTCACCAAACGAAACGCAGTAGTACGGATACTACTACTCTTACGTCGATCTTCTATGAGAGGGTAGTACTTCTTCGGTTAATCCAGCCCATTAATACTTAAACCAGTGTGAATCTACTACCTTATTTGCTACTTTCCATTTCTGTTTCCTTCTTTTCCTGTTCTTTAATAATCATAATAATAATATGTGGACCCTATTACACACCGTCATCTAGTCCCAAGCTAAACAGAGCTTGTGTTATGGGTACTAGATAACTGAAATATAATACATATACATACTTTACTGAAGACAAATACAAATGTTCATCATACAAATATTTGCCTTCCGCGGAAATCGAACCCAGTTTCACTAACCACTAGACCAACATTGCAGTCAAAATAATCATAACTATTGATAGCCTAGTGGACGAAATTTACCATATTTTTTTTTGCATTATCTTAAAAACGGTAGTAGATCCACGCTGATTTCAGTATGAATGGGCCGGATCGTCTGGGGAAGTACTACCCTCTCATAGAAGATCAACTTAAGAGTAGTAGTATCAGTACTACTGCGTTTCGTTCGGTGAGTGAGAGCGCTGGGGACCCGATTTCCCCCCTTGACTCTTTCCTCACCTCCCTCATTTCTTTCCCCTAACCCATTCCCAACCGCCATAGTGGAGGCCACCATACCAGCAGTTAAGACGATGGCTTTTAGTATAGTGGCCGCCACTTCTGGATTTCACTGACTGCTTACCAACAGGCGGGGTGGAGTCACTTTGGTGGGCTATAATATAAAAAAAAAAATTAAAAAAAATATTAGCATTCTGCACTCTTCTATATTTACTTTATCTTTTATATTGACTGGCCTGTTGGTCTAGTGGTTAGTGACCCTGACTGCTAAGCCGGAGGTCGTGGGTTCGATTCCCACCCAGGACAAACCTTTGTGTGATGAGCATGATTGTTTGTTCTGTGTCTGGGTATAATTTATCTATAATATGTATGTATTTACAAAAAAAAAAGTATATAAGTAGTATATCAGTTGTTTAGTACCCATAACACAAGCAAATATAATTGCTTAATTTGGGGCTAATTGGCGCTGTGTGTAGTTGTTGTGATATTATATTATTATATAAATTATATTGTTACAGACTTTAACACATGTAAATGTGAGTTGGTGTCAATCAATAACGGAAAATGGAGTAGAAGCACTAGCGAGGGGGTGTCCGAAATTAAAAAGTTTTATATGTAGAGGTATGTATATTTTCTTATGTCCTTATTATTCTAAAGTATTATTATTTATTTATATTATAACACTGTTATTTTTAGAACTATCTTTCCGCGGCTGGGCTCACTGCTCTGCTCCCTTCGCCAGTAGCGTGATGTTACATAGCCTTTAACGTACCTCAAGAACTGAGCTATCATTCGCAAAAAGTATTATTCTACTGATTGGTAGTTCCTGAGATTAGCGCGTCCAAACAAACAAACTCTTCCGGTTTATGTAATAGTATAGATTCAACTGAATTCGCCTACTGAGAAACAGGTCTTGATAGAGAGACAAGCGGAAAACAAAGTGTCCCTTTACGTTAATAGATCCACGCTGGTTTCAACATGAATGGGCCGGATCGTCCGGGGAAGTACTACCCTCTCATAGAAGATCGACTTAAGAGTAGTAGTATCCGTACTACTGCGTTTTGTTCTGTGAGTGAGAGCGCCGGCGGCCCAATTTCGCCCTTTCCTCTTTCCTTAGCTCCCTCGTTCCCCTCCTTCGTACCCTTCCCCTACCCCATTAATTCCCAGCCGCCATAGTGGATAACACCACACCAGCAGTTTAAAACGATAGCTTATGATATGGTGGTCACCACTTCTGGATTCAACTGACTGCTTACCATCAGGCGGGGTGGGGTCACTAAAATAGGGTTCCGTTTTGCCTCTTGAGGTATGGAACCTTAAAAAGCACATTTTATATATAACGGATGTTAAAATTTTTCTATCTGTTTATAATAAATGTTGAATAGGCAAAGGGGGTATGTTGTATGTTGGATCGCAGCAAATGGTGTTCTGCTTACCCCATTATTGGGAGACAGGTGTGAAGTTATGTATGTATGTATCTGTTCATAGGTTGTAAGAATGTAAACGACCGAGCGGTATCTTCGTTGGCGACGCACTGTCCTGACCTGGAAGTGTTAAATGTGCAGGGATGTGATGTAAGTAAACATTATTAACTTACAACTTTAAGTTTTTTTTAAATATTTGCCTTGCGTTAGATAAACTGATATAATTACTAGCTGTTGCTTTTTCTATACAAACTTTCATCCCCTATTTCAAGCCCTTCAAACTATTTTATCGTGATAACTGATAGCCTATGTTATTCCCATAGGTCAATTCTATCTCTATACCAAATTTTATCAAAATCGGTTTTGTAGTTTAGGCGTGAAAGCGTAACAGACAGACAGACAGATTTACTTTTGCATTTATAATATTAGTATGGATAATATAATATCACAACAACTACACACAACGCCATCTAGACCCAAAGTAAGCATATTATAGAAAAGACTTTGGAGAACAACATAGGTTATATTTTATCACGAAAAAATGCCTGGAAGGGGTTGAAAAGGCGATGAAAGTTTTAATGGAAAATGCTATATAACCGACAGTCACGCAGGCGCTGCTGCGGGCAACAGCTAGTATACTAATATTTCTGAATTAATTTATAAATAAACTTAAACGTTTAAGTTAATTTAATTTAATTAATTAAATAATACAATGATTAATTTCTACCATTTCAGACTTTAACAGACGACTCAATATCAAAACTCGGTTCAGCGATGCGTCGGTTATGCCTCTCTGGTTGCTCGCGGTTGACGGACGCAACCTTGGTCGCGTTGGCACAGCACTGTGCTGACCTCGTGACCTTGGAACTGGCGCAGTGTACTATGTTGACTGATGCGGGGTTTCAGGCGTTGGCGAGGGTGAGTGTGTGTTATAGTAGAGAGTGAATAGAAATTATAGGATGAATAGAAATTTTGAAGTCATCCTTCCATTTTTCTCGTATTTTTCTTTTTAAAAAAAAAATGTGTTAGTGATATTTATTAAACACAGCTGTATAGACAGCTGTGTTTAATAAATATCACTAACACATTTTTTTTTTACTACAGAAGCTACCAATTCAGGGATTATTATAATTAAAATCACGAATTTAATCACTAGTAAGTGGTACTTACAGGGTGAATGGAAATCCCATGTTGAATAGAACTTGTATATATACGTATATTTTTGATAGTAGTCTAGTTGTAACTTAGTATTTTATGGTTAATACATAACCTATTCGTGAAAATGTCCCTAATAGTGAAAAGTGATCGAAGTTTCTAACGTATCGTAAATTAGAATACAGATTTTTTTTTGTTTAGGTATGTTGTAACAATGTTTATAACCAGACCAGATCGTATTTATTTAATTATATTACAATATTGTAAAGTATATCCGTTTTAATTATTCTATAAATTGCTTATATTTATTCTATTCACCTTCTGATATCTATTCGCCGTGAATTCTATTCACCCAAACTAAAATAATGGTATGTTTAAACAGAGTTGCCGACTATTGGAACGTATGGATCTCGAAGAGTGTGTGTTGATCACAGATACTACGTTAGTCCACTTGTCTATGGGATGCCCACGGTTGGAGAAACTGGTAGGTTATGTAGTTTTATTATAAGTGGTTATTGTACTTTTTTTTTAAATAAATTGCAATATTTTACAATAAATTTTTTTTTTTATTGCATTGAAAAAAAAAACGAAAAATATTTTTTATAGAGTACCATATCTCTGTCTGTCTGTCAAGACCTATTTCTCAGTAACGCAAAGTATCAAGGTGAAAATTTATACCAAATACTCGTTTGCAATCTCTTGACGAAAAATAAAAGTTCTATTTCAATGCTTTTTATACTATTATATAAAGCGGAACAGTTTGTTTGTTTGTTTGTTTGTTTGTTTGTTTGTTTGTTTGCTTGTTTGAACGCGCTCATCTCTGGAACTACCAGTTAGATTTAAATAATTATTTTTTCGTATGTCTAGTTCTTGAGGTAGGGTATAGGTTATGTAACATCACGCTACTGGCTACAGGAGTAGAGCAGTAACCAAAGACGCGGATGAAATCATCAAAAGATATATGGCCGTTTATGTTATATTGACTACAAGTTTGTACGGCCGATCAAAAATGTGGTCTACCAATTTTCATGAAAGTTTATGACATCTAATTATCACTAAGGTTGATATTTCTAACAGAGTCTAACAGACTTTTCTAAGAGAAATCGACCTTATTGTTTCATGACGTTCAATAAAGCTCCACCGTATGGTAGACTATATTTTTGGCCGATTGTAAACCCTCGGTGCGTTAGCCCGACTCGCACTTGATCGGTTTTATTTTATTTCAGACCTTATCTCATTGTGAACTGATAACAGACTACGGTATTAAACAGCTATCGATGTCACCTTGCGCTGCTGAGCACCTCACTGTACTAGGTACGATAGCATTATATTTCATCCTTACTTTTAGATTAATTTTGAAACAAGTAAAATATATTATTAAAAAACAAAAAAAAAACTGAAAATAAAAACCTATTTTTTTTCGTGCTGACGCTACATTGAAATTTTATATACTCTTACCCCCAGTTTCTGAAAGGCTAATCAACGAAAAAATAACGAATCATCTGTTAAATCTCATGTGAAGTACCAGTTAGGTTGCTAAAAGCATGAATAATTAGTTTAATTTGATCTAGTTAGTTACTAATTAGACAACATTACACTAGTTATCCATACTTTTAGCATGCTTTTAGGTACTATACATGCGATTTAACAGGTGATTAGTTAATTTTTCGTTGATCAGCCTTTCAAAAACTGGGGGTAAGTCTAACAAATAATACAAATGTTGTTGACGGTAGTAGATCCACGCTGATTTCAGCATGAATGGGCCGGATCGTCCGGGGAAGTACTACCCTCTCATAGAAGATTGACTTAAGAGTAGTAGTATCCGTACTACTGCGTTTCACTCGGTGAGTGAGAGCGCCGGAGGCCCATTTCCCCGCCTTTCCTCTTTCCTCACCTCCCTCATTCCCTTCCTCTAACCCCATTCCCAGCCGCCATAGTGGAGGCCACCATACCAGCAGTTTAAGACGATAGCTTTTGGTATGGTGGCCACCACTTCTGGATTCCACTGACTGCTTACCATCAGGCGGGGTGGAGTCACTTTGGTAGGCTAATAAATATATAAATATATATAAAAAAAAAACAAATCTAATGATACCTCATATTCTAAAATTCATCAAATCATTTTGGCTGTAGAGCGTGTCAAAGAAATAGGCATACATACTTAAATATATACGAGTAAAGCCGCAGTCAAGAAGGGTAATGTTTTTCGAGCGTATGTATGTATGTATGTCTATTTCTTTAGCACGCTCTACAGCCTAAATGTCTTAATGGATTTTAACATAAGAGGTGTCATTAGATCCGTATTAATTGTGGAATTGACATAGGGTACATAATATTTCAATGTAGGGTCAGGTTCAGTTTGTTTTATATTGCTTATTATTAAATTATATGCTCTTCTCTTTAGGTCTCGACAATTGTCCTCTAGTGACTGACGGGGCTTTGGAACATTTAATATCATGTCATAACTTGCAACTAATTGAACTTTACGACTGCCAGATGGTCAGCAGAAATGCCATCAGAAAATTGAGGGTAGGTTTACACAATACACAACGTCATCTAGACCCAAGCATATATTATAGCATGTGTTATGGATTCAATACATATTATACATAGAAACACCCAGAACTGATGGACTTTTTATAATTTCAGAATCACTTGCCCAACATTCGGGTCCACGCTTATTTCGCCCCCGTTACGCCTCCCGTGGGGGCTGGGGGAGCCCGACCGAGGTACTGTCGATGCTGCAATATTATATGAGAGACTCCAGACCCGTAGATTGCACAATATGGGTATAAGGACTGTAATAACCCTGTTGAATGTTAGTCGGGTGCGAAATGTGACTCTGGTTCGGAATTTACGTGGGTTGAATTCAGCATTTACATGGGTTGAATTCTGAATTTAAGTGGGTTGAATTCTAAATTTACGTAGGTTGAATTCTGAATTTACGTGAGTGGGATTCGGCATTCGAGTGTGACACCAAACCGTGCCCGCTTTAATGCTAACGCTATGTAACGTTAATATGACCGTTACTTTTTGTAACGTTACTTTACACTAACATAAATGCTACTTGTAAATAATTTAATTAAAATGTAAAATATTTCTTATGTGGCAATTAATTTATTCGAATACTATGACCTTGACATTTAAATTGTGACCTTGAATTTTTAGTTTAAAAACTAAAGCCTACTACTTATGTGGTTACATATAAGCTTTTTAAACTATTACTAAACTAATAGTATTCTTACTATTATTTCTTTCAAAAATGAGAACTGATCTATGACTTCCTCTATCTTCTTCGTTTTCCTTCCTCATTCTTCCTCCTAGTTATCATCAAGTTATTTGTTTATTTATCACGAGCTATAAAATAAAAACTATGACCATTATACACTGACTTAAGTCTTCTATTATATTCTCCGCTAAGATCTGGCTTTCTAAAAGCTTACTTACGGGCATGGTATGGTGTCTAGTCGGAACGAGTTATTTTTCTGCGAAAATTTCTTGCAGAAAAGTTGATTTCTTGCAGAAATCGCTTGGTGAGCTATACGCTATGAGTCTAGGCAGAGGTTAACGTAAAATTCGTGTAGTACAAATTGATACAGGTGCCATCTACGTGAAAACATACATTTATTATGGTAGTAGATTTTTAATGGTTTCGGCAGACTGGATTATGAATCGATCTGACAGGTCTAAGTGAATATAACTAGAAAAAAGAAAAGATAGACGTCTTATATGATAATGACATTTTGTGAAGTAAATCGATGACATTATATTTTATTTTCTAATAAATGTGACTATTATTTCCAATGGGGACGCCGGCAGCCGAAAGGACGATCCACTCGCAATGCTTGCGGGCCACTTCGTCCTTTTCCCCAGTTCTCCCCTTGGGGAAGGTGTGGTTGGTCCAGCTTTTTCACGGCACCCCGTCAAATCTTGTATCCTTAATAAATTGATCATCTGTTCCACCTTCAGATTGCTTATGTCTTCCTAGTCCAGTCTGTCCGATCCCAGGAGTTCCCATCTGATCAATGGGTACATGGGGCATTCTGCAAGCAGGTGGAAAATTGTTTGCTGTCCATGCACTCCGGGCATAATAGCATAAATGTGACTATAAAACAGCAATAAAAATGATCTGGGTTTCTTGCCAGTTATCACGGCCATACGATTGTCAGCGAATTGGCTAAAATCTTATTGGAATAAACACTTTAGATGTCATCATCATATCGTAAATACTGTTGGAAATATTTATTTATGTCATCGAATTTATCACGCTTCTGTATCAATATGTAGCTACGAGAAAATTCGAGAATGTTCGAAAATATTCGAGAAATATCGAGAAACTTGCTTTAGAAACGAAACTGTGTTCTTAACGATAAATATTAGTATGTTGTTGTAAATGTGTTTACGTAGTGTATATTAATCAATTAAACAATATAAGTCAAATGCACATGAAGCAAACGGTTTGCCACTAACTGTTTGCTAGCTAATTTTAACGTACAACTAACGAAAGGGTCAAGCATATTTTGACTATGGTGTACATTTGTGAAGTTAGGGCTTGTAGAGTTACGAAGCTTAGCTCTACATGAGATCTAATAACTTCTCTTGTCTCGATTTGGCAACATTTTACATGGAAATGTTTTCAGTTGGATTATAATTTAGCTTTGTTTTTTCCCACGAAAGGTGTTTAAAAGTGTATGACACTTCGCTAGGACCGATATATCGGGCCCTATATAACGAGGTTTTGCCATTAATCGAGCCCAATTCGAGACTTTGACGTTTTTTTGACATTTCTATTGAGCAACGAAATTTCGTTGTGAACAATATCTTTGTTGACAACAAAGATCAACAAGATGCAATAAAATTATTATACTGTTGACCACTGACGTCAGCCAATACGAAATCAGTATGTCAGGTAACAGTTGTTTAGTCATTTAATCAGCGTGAGCAGTGATTAAAGCTTTAAGGCTGCCTGTCCTTAGAAGCAAAGCAAGGCTACGGAGCAAAAAAAAAGAAGAAAATAACTGTTTGTTTGTAAAGTTCGTTTACAGACTATAATTTAACGTAATATCGTCATAAGAAAGCATTGATAAAAATTACATACTTTTATGAATTGAATTTAATTATTATCACTAAATTATCATTATTTTGTATAATACAAAGAAGATGTTTGCGTCACAAGCCAACCGCTTAGGCCAATCGTGCCTCTCTATCGCTTGTTCCGCGCTCTCGCTTGCACAAGGAACGTGACATTTTTTTCGTACGTACAACTGGCGCGGCGTTCATCGATTCAATTCGTCATCAATAACCAATAGTGTCTGCCTACCGACATGGAGCGGAGAATTTATGTAGTGCTATTGGTTAATATTTCTTCGTTTCTCGTCTGTTTCACTGCCATCTGTCTGTCAACTGAGATACGCAATAGGGCTCCTTCGTAGCAAACAGTTAGCCGCATACTGTACGCCTGCTGTGTTATCCTGTCAATACGGGATGTTAATGTTACTCTTATATAAAATATAAAAGTGATTCAGTAGTATAAGTATTGCAATTTAATCGAACAATGATTACAAAATATAGTTTAAATGTGTTTGTATCCGTGTATATAATTATCGGGTAAGCGATTACTATGGGATATACTAAAACTGACATCTTGGATATCTTATAAAAAATGGTAGAGTACAAAAAGTCAGCAAATTTTGCATGAAGGACATTCTGGAAAACGATCATTTTGCTAAATAGTTACTTTGCAAAAGTACATTTTGTGAAATGATTATGCCGACGGTTGGAAATCAGGATTTCTGTACACACAGATACAAATACATTTGCATTAAATATCATATAATTATGTATAATAATTAAGTTTACCGCTAAATTATGATTATTTTTTATTAATTAAGAATACTAATAGACAACCGATTACGATGTCTACATAATCATAAGTAGGCATTTATGTAGGATCGACTTATACTTGACTACGCGTTTTTTAGACGCGTGGTAAAAAAAATATGTTAGCTTCCAAAAATATTCGATTATTATGTGGTCATCTCTATCATATTCTAGACCATGGTTTAATCATTAGAAGACGTATTAACCGCGCGTCTAAAACCCGCGGCTACAAATATAAGTTATACCTAATTGTTTTAACATTATGATTGTAACAAATGGTATGTGATGTGTGTTGACATGTTTTGGACCAATCACGTGATAGAAAATTATATATATAGTTGACAATGCGGTAATAGCGGTAGCTCGGTAACCGGTTACCGCTTATGTTGGTTGGTCGATTCATTTGTTAATGTGTACATCAGTATATCAAAATAATGTTTTTTATTTCGTAAATTAAAGCTGCTTGTCACGGTCATAGGTGACTGGTTTTGTCTGGCAACGTTAGCAATAAAAAAATATAAAATTATATGCACATGCAAGAGTACAGAGGATTCTCGTTTTGATATAACCTATGTTATTGACCCTTTGACATTGACATAGCACATGTCAATAAAAAAGTGATCACGTGTAAAATTGTATAACTAATTCTACTTTTACCTCTGCCCACCTCTTAGAAACAAACAAGCAAGCTTTAAACAAGCCCAATCGATACTGTAAAAATCTTTTAAATTACTGATGTATACAATTACTATAATTTTTGAATTATCTGTGATTTGATCTGTACCGCCACTAATGTCAGATTACAAAATTAGGGACATGCCTCGAAGAAATTTGTCTGCCATTTTCAGTGATCAATTCATCATCACACACACTAAAACACAAAATGTCGTGAATTATCGTGACACATGCACACTACATTTTCTTGACAAGGAAGGGAATACGCGTGAAGGCATTTCTCTAGTTTTAATGCTGAGGCAATTTTATTTGAGAACAGATCCTAAAATTATTATTTAATAGCGCTATATAAAATCATTGTTTTACAATTATCCTATTTTTGTAATATTGGATGATATGGAAAGCTTTTAAAGTTTTCTTCACACGATTGTAGATAAAAAATTGTCGCGCGCATTCTTGTTTCTATTTTTAATTGCGTAAAAACGCGGGCGGTTTATATCCAAATACTTAAATGTCGGTTTATTTATGTAGGACTTAGAGTTGAACCTACATCTGCATAGAATAACACTTTTCAATGATTCTATCCTTTTCTGTCACTCAAACTTACTTACATTTACTAAAGCGATGGAACGCGACTGCACGTAGCCATCGCTCTTTCTCGCTCTAGTTATTGACAATTCTAAATGACAGAAAAGGATAGAAGATAAGAAGAATGTGCACAAACGAAAGACACTATAAACGTAAGAAATCGGACTCATTTCGATAGTGTCAAACATTCGCAACTGACCAATCACAGTCGTGCTTTTGCTGAGGTCAATGTCCTTTTCAAGCGATTTTTATTAAATTGTTTCATGTGCACTCTATGGCAAAGTGCGATTTCGTGTTACCAGATGTGGCTCAACCCTTAAGCACTTAGTTGAGTGACATTTTAGTGTTTGTGAATGAGTGTGTTATTAGCATTTCATGGTGTTGAGGTTTATAATTACATATGTGATTTAACGTTGTATACATTATATGTATTTTGATTAATATAGCTTTAGGGTGATTTTTTTCACAATATTCTATTGAATAAAAAAATATTGTTTGTATTATTATTTGTTTTATTTGATCATCATCACTTCTGAAACACTCGCGAATTATTTAACAGGAAACTTAATTTTACTTTACCCGAACCGAGACTTAAACCCAAAACCTCTGCGTGGCAGTTCGCACCGTTTTCATCTTTTGATCAAAATGAATTTAATTGGGCAAGAGTAAAATCACCGTAATGTCCACGCTGCATACATCCAACCCAATACATACTTCACTAGCAGAATCAATCAGCCGAATGATGGCGGTAAAGCCATCACATAAGAAGAGCTGGTAAATCATTTAACACAGGAAGGACAGCAGTTTTCAGTGGTAAGAATGCTACCACTGCAATCTTTTTCGATTTCGTCTCGTATTCCGGTATCTCGAAGAGTAAGAAAACGCCGATCATAAACAATCAAGTTTTTAATCTGTAATTTATCAATACACTAATACATTGTGTAAATAATTATTGTACTACATATATCTATTCTATATCGTATAATAAAAATAGGTAAAGTCCATTCCAACTGCAATTTCGTACAATGTAAACAATCCGCCATATTGCCATTGTCTATGGTTTCATGAATTTACTAGTGATGGGGACAAATATAATAAAAATAAAATTAATGACATCAATACATTGTTAAATAGTAATTTTTTAGTCCTATATCTTACATTTTTAAATAATATTACGTTTACGAATACTCTATTTGCGTAATAGATTAATTCTATTTAATTTATTACTCCAAATATTAGTATTTTTGTTAAATATGGTATTGTATTTTGTTGTAACCGTTGATTTATTTATTTATTTATTTATTTCCAAACTTACATCTATTTTTACAGGTTTTTTACCCAATGCAATAGAGTAACATACAGATTTATTATTTTATATTTACATAACATATTATGTACAAAGTAGTCTTGGTGAATTCACTCAGTGCACAACCAAACAAGTCTGTACGATTGGCTACCAGGTTAAGAGTGCGCAGTGCGCGCGGCAGCGGCGCTTCGCTTAGCAGATTGGTGCGCGCTCGCGGCACCGCCAGCAGCGGCGGCCGGCGTCGCCGCCATACGTATCTATCCGGTACACACAAACCGACAAGCCCTAATAAGTCGGGATTGTGGATTACGCCTCTCATAACTTTAAATATGTATAAGGCTAGCGCTAAGTCCCTTCTAACCCTCAGCTCATTATATCCAACCATACCCAACACAAATAGGGTTGGATACATGAGTGGGTAGAATGGGTAAACCCCGTACTGCCGTAAATACAAGAATCTAACAAATTTATTTTGAACTCTCTCCAACATGAGTCTATATTTAGTCTCATGTGGAGCCCAGATAACTGCGTTACATTCTAATTGACTTCTTACTAAAGAATTATATAGGGCGACAATGGCTCTAATGTTTGTAAAAGAATTTACAGTTCTGAGTATGAAGCCCAGATTTCTGTAAGCCCTTTTACAACACCCAACTATGTGATCACGAAACGTTAGCCCCGCGTTAAGACCAATCCCTAAGTCCCTAACTTCTGAGACCCTGACCAATGGGTTCCCATCTATATGGTAATCATGTAAGACGGGATTATGCGCCCGCGAGAAGGTAATCGTTAGGCATTTTTTAGTGTTAAATTGCATACGGTTCGCCCTACTCCAGATGACTACACTGTTTATGTCCTCCTGTAGACGTGTACAGTCATCCTCATTTGATACAGCGCGACACAACTTGAGATCGTCTGCAAACAACAAGCAACTTGAATGTTTGATGACCTTGGGCAGATCGTTAATCATAATGAGAAACTGCAGCGGTCCAAGATTACTTCCTTGGCTCACACCAGACCACGTAAAATATGGGTTTGATGTGTATCCCGCATAGTCCACATATTGCTGCCTATCTCTCATGAAACTGCCAAAGAACTGCAGCAGACGTGGGGTAAAGCCGACGCTTGCTAACTTCATAAGCAACACGTCGTTATCGACTAAGTCGAATGCTTTTTTGAAGTCGAAGTAAGCAGCGTCAGCCTGACCACCACTGTCTACCGTTGGCAGCACCTGCATCATGTGGTTAAGCAGATTGCTTGTTGTGCTTTTCTGCGGCTGAAAACCATGTTGACAGTCTGAGAGTTGTGACCTTACTTGCACAAATATGCTCTTATGGATAATTGATTCAAACATGAAGGTAATAAGACAAACAATGTACCTAATCTAATAAATAAATATAATTTAAATTAAGCGTTGACCTCTAAATGCAACGATTTGACCACGGACTAAAATGGAATACTGAGATACTTTTGAATATTTTCCCGCCTGATAAAAATTTGTGAAATATGGACTAAATGGAATTTGTATGTATGTTACGATTTTATTATAGGTACGGTATTACAATAAAACAAATGAACAGACCTGCGAGGGCAAACCCAAAATAAATGATGAATTACAAAATATTATGTACCTATGATATGTAGGTATTCGTTAAACTTATTTCTTCTAATAAATTACAACATTGGTTTTCAAAGACAAAGAGTACATACAGAAAAAATAAAACTGATAATCAATTTGACGTTTCTATTCGACCGCAAAAAGTACTTCGTAATTTTATTAAATATGTAATCTAGATTTGATTATTAATCATTAGTAAAAATAGTTGCAAAACAAGTTAAATAGTGAACAGAATGTGTATAAATTCATGTGTCATCGGTTGAGGAGTTTTTGATAGAAAAATATTAAAAAGACTGTTTGTTTACATTGTCCGAAAATGGATTTGGTCGTGACTATACCTACATTGCAAAAAAAATATTATTGTATTTCGAAATTCTCGGGAAATACCACCTATTTCAATTTTGGCGCGTAACATTGAAATGTCAGTTGTCAATAATATAGTCAAACAGCACAGAATCTACATTTTAAAAACTATAACTATAGCGTTATCTGTGGACAAGAACAATGGAAGCAGGTCGTTGTTAAGGCGCAACTACAATACGCGACATGTCCTACAAAGTAGCAAAGACATTAGCACGTAGAATTTGGATGATATTATGTCGCCTAGTATTGTTACGCCTTTCATTTCATCCACTTTTTTATCTTTGATAATTTTTCAGTTTGGTGTTCAACTGTCCTACTCCTGCTGCAGCTTACCATCAGGCAATCTGCAGTCATTTAGTTGACTAGATATTATATAACTACTTAGGTCTTTTTCTTAGCTTGTCCCCTACACGGTCGGGAACGACTTGGCTGTGTTTTCTTAGTATTATTTCAGCATTGCTTGGAGAAAATATTCATGTGTCTATAGAATAGGTGTACACCATAAATTTTTTTCCAACTATTGTGGCAAATAATCATACGACCCACCTGATGGAAAGTGGTAACCGTAACCTATACCAGATGGCTGTTGTTTTCAAGCATTGCAGAAACAATGCAGACGTACAAAGGACTAAGAAAACACAAAACAAGCGGTTGCCGACCACGCATTCCACGAAGGGGGTGGGGAAGAAAGCGGGCTGAGGGGGTATTTGGGCGCTTGGTATGCCGTATACTTACGTTTCGGCGAAAATGCCATCTTTCGTATCACTCTATAACTAAAATATTGTAGAAGGGTTACTTTGTGGATTGTGGTGATATCCTACCCTCTTTGTCATTACCTATTGACACGTATAGATGGCGCTGAAACTAAATTTCAAAATGACGCAGATTATGCAGTAATATTGGTACGTCTCGTTTACGTACACAATTTGTTACAAAATTTATGGAAAATTAATTTACGTAAATATAATTATAATATATATGTATTTATGGTTTTATTTTATCAAACTCAGAAAGTTTCATTTTCTTATGTATTTTATAAAATAATGCCTATTAAAGCAAGTTTTCACTTGCAGTAATTACCTACTTTTATTAAATTAATTATAGGTTTAGAGGTTCTATATTTGCAACTCTAGATAAACAGAAAAGCCTAAAAAAATATCTAAAAATTTACTCAAAATTTTATAACCTGTTGTTGTAATTGTTTAAAAGTAGATAAGTAAAAAAAAATATTTTATTGTAGATATATTTTAAAATTTATTTTTATTAAATTATATTTAAAACATATTTTAAAAATAGTCGGTTTTAAAGTAATTTATTTAGATATAATTTAGGTATATTTTACAAAATAAATGAGGCTTTTCCATTTTCCGCATAGCGGTAGCGCAGGGCCAATGCTGAAGTGACTGTGTTGCCTGTTATAGAAATATTCTATCGTTTTAGGGTATTTTTTTTAGGGTAAATTAAATATTTAATTTTTATATCAAGGCTAAATGTACCTAGCTAACGGCACATACACGTACACATATATGTACTGTCTGATACAGACTATTTAGTAAAGCGTTTGGTCTATGATAGATGTTGATTGACATAGCGTCGATGGATGAACCGATTTCAATGCGACTTTTTGGTATGATAGTTAATTTAATTGATTAATGATAATATTTTGTGTAGGATCTGTTCAAAATGTGTTGTAGCAATTAAAAACAAGACCTTTTGAAACAGATGTATTAAAGAATTTCTTCAGAAAATGTTTAGAATTAATCTAAGTATTATTTTATGCCACTGAACATCTTTGAGGGACTAGTTAACTAGCTAAATGCTCTCGTATAGTCCATTATCACCCCTTTGAACTAAAAAGGTATGATTAAATTAATTTATTTCAATCAATTTTCTTCGAAGTTCATAGTAGGTCTTATTAGCGTAATATTCTACCGCAGTGTCATAATTCCTTGAAAATTTATAAAATTATAATGCCAGACATAATTAAAGTGATCATTTTGTTTAATATGACATTTCAAAGTCAGTAGACATTCGGGAGAAGGCTAACATGACAGCAAGATATATTATTTAAAATGAGTACAATGTATTTCCACCTCGGATATTGCGTAACATAATACGTAGTGTGGTATCCCTGTCAGTGTGTCGGCCGCGCGCTGAGTGGACGCCGTGTCCTCTTTAAAATGAGATCTAACCCGCCTCAGTTACGCATAACGTTATAAAAACGGCAAAAATACAAAAAATCCGACATTTAATTATGATTAAACCATATTTATAACATACGCTAATTAGGTAACAGTGAACAGTGTTTTATTTTTTACAAATGAACCTTATCATAATGATAATCGGTACGTAAAAATAATTAATCGATTCCAATTTAACATTTTTAGAATAAAACCTCATGATAACTGCATAATATTTAATGTTTACATTTTTTTAAATTGTGACTGCAACCTCCGTGCATAATTCCAATGAATCTTGCAGGTGTATTAAATATTTAAGTGTGAACGTGGTTACATATATAACTAGTTCAAATATTATGAGTGTTTTTGATAAATAATAATCGCATGAAATGTAGCTGTACGTAAAATCAATAATGTCCGCGCACTGTGCCGCGTGATAAAGTAAGGTTTTTTCTTGTTTCACATACAAATGTCACAACGTTGTTATAATAGTGTAAAGAAAACCCCGAATATTTTAGAATTTCACAATTTTATGCATCTTTAATGTTTCTAAATACTAGTAATATTAAATACTAATAAACATAGTACTTACGTAAATAATTCATATTTTTACTAGTTCCTAGACGATTTAAAAAGGGTCGTACATTAATAAATACCTCCCGCCCTTTTAACTGTCAAAATAATTATTCATTAATTTATTAATCTGTGACGTTTGCAGTAAAAAACTCAAAACATGTTGGTATTATTTTTGATGAGCGACAGATGGCGCTGCAATTAAGCACAAAAGATACTAGTACAATAGTTGATGACTGCGGAAAGTCATGTTAATTAGAAATTTTACTATTCTTTTTATTAAGCCCTTATGTAAGTACGTCATTTTACAGCTAAACTATTTCTTAAAAAGTAGATAGATCCATATTACTTAGATTGTATGTGTAGTAAGGTTTCTATGACCTCTTGCTTGCAGAATGAACAGTTTAAGTCTTTACTTCGCAACTTTTTAAAAGAAAGAAACATTTTTTAACTCGCAAGCCTTAAGTGATTAAAAAATTAAAAATTGAATTTTTTTTATTCAGAATAAAATATCACGCAATTGTTACCGTATAGTTTGTACAAAATAATATTTTTAATCTGAATTAGTAATATTTATGATATATAAAGTGGCAATGGATAGAAGAAGCTGAACTTAGAAGAAAGAAGGAGGCGACGAAAATAGAAAAAATGCGCTGGATATTTCCTGTGCCAGGTGAGAAAATAAAAAAAAACATTTTCTCCATCTTTCTCGCTCTATTTCTCTATCCCTCTCGTATCTGAGAGTCGCGATCTCCTCCCAAAAGTTTATCTTACAATATGGTCTGTCATTTTTTACGATGTTTAGAGACGCCTATTAGTTTCTCTTTTACTAACGTCTCTCGAAAACATTAGTCTTAGTCATAAATAGACTTCATTATCAGTATGCATCAAAATCTCTATAAATAAAACTTTTATATTTAGCTAATGGAAATACTAAAATTAACTTTGTGTGTGGCGTTTCCTAATTACTGAGGGTCGCAATCTCCGGGTTAGTCCACTCTGTACTCTAAAAGTTCTACTAGAAAGCAAAAAATACTCAAAAACTCAGAGATTTAAAATCTTCTATTTGTACTAAGTACTTTGTCTCTAAGTAGGAGAAAATGGACTAACATATCTCCTCATATACTACTGTGCACTCGAAAAATATGCTAGGGTAGCATTAAAAGACAGATTAGTCCACAAACAATACATTTCTAGTTTTTTTTTCTACAAGTAGAACATTCAGTAGTAAAAAATAATTTTGCAACTACTGAATTACTACTGAACTACTGAATTCCTACTAAACTACTGATTTAACTACTGAACTTCTGAATTTTACAGCTCATGGGAGGTCCCATGAGTAGCAAAATTCAAAAAATTCAAATTCAAAATGTATTTAGTGTAATGCGGTACATGGAGATGAGAAAGTTAAGTAAGTAGTTCATCACATTCTATCATAACAATGGTGCGGGAATATCGTACAGTAATACAAAACAAACACAAAAAGAAGACAAATATTATCATATATCTTGGTGAAATCTTATGCTGTATGTATACCTACGTTCTTTGTTATTTCTGCGACATAAACCACTTCGGAATCGTAGAATTTAACCTCTTAAGCATGACTCCATTTCTGTCTTTTGTCTTATTTTGAGAATCAGAAATGTAGTCTACCTAGCGCTGGCTCTATCCTCTCGGTCTTTCATCTTCTGTGAGGATTAGTTTTAGAGTTTGTCACTTGTGTCTCGAAGAACTGAAGACACGATAAGATCTGGAAGCTTCCAAAAAGCAATGTTTTCTTTAGAAGGTCTGGTAATCTGAACCATACACGGCCTTGACTTAGTCGTACTGTGAACGAACTGCCACGTTTAAGTCTCAAGTTCGGTCCCCAGGTCAAGTTAGCCTGGCGATTTTGGACATGTATCTCGGTAAATGGCAACACGGTCGTCCCTAGCTACATGGAACCCAATATAACTAGTGAAATGTGCGTGATATACCTCTGTCCACGTCTTAAGGGAACAGGGCGTGAAGTTGTTACCTATATTAAACTTAGAAAGCACATAAAACTTCAAAGTATCACTTTTACTTGTCCGGCTACAAACTCTTAACCACTAGATTCCAACTTAGCACAAGAATTGAACGGACATACCAAGAAAGACCAAGTACATACCAAGAAAGTCTAAGTTTAAGTCAATTTGACCTGACCTAAAACGACGACCTCCGTTCAAAGTTGTACTATTGAAGCGTAGTCACAAATAGCCCGGACAATGGCTGGGTAAAAATAACCCTTTGATCTCTGTTTGTAAATATTACAGCTTTTTGTAATGTTAACAGGTTTTTTGCTTAATTAAAATCAAAGTTTTGACGTCTATTGCTGAACCAAGTCTCGATTCCCAATTACCTTCTACGTCCTCTTCCTTTTCCCTTTTCCTTCCTCGGCGCTTCCCTAACATGGTCAGCAACGTGCTTGGTTGTGTTTGCTGCTCAGCAGTCAGTGGGATCCGAGGGTGCTGGCTACTATTTCAGACGCCATCGTTTATTATGGGTTTATGGCTTTTCCTCTTGTTTTCAACTCTTGGAACTCACAGAGTATGTGAGCTCCTAAGTCTCCTGTATTAATCATCTTTCTAGTTTTATTGCTAAGACTAGCGACCGGCCAGGCTTTACACGAGTGTATATTATATTTTTAAGACATAATTTATGAATCGTTCAAATGCTCGACTTTTTTTACTTTAAATCTAAAGGTGTAATTTTTTTTAGGTTACGTAGATTTTTAATTAAATCATTACAAACAAACATACTTACAATCTATCAAATCTTTCCTATTTATATATTAGTGTAGTTAAATATAAACATTGCAGCCGAAACTTTCTTAGCAATAGTGAACGTAGCAAAATCCATGGCGTGGTTTTTAGAAACAGACAGAAGGAAGCATCGTCTTTTTTATAGAGATTTATGTATGAGATAATAAAAACAGCATTAAATTCTTTACGATATGGTACCGCATAGTTTACTGTGTTTATCGTGTTTTAATTTATTTCATCATTAATCTACTTTTGTCTATAATAAAATGGCTGCCGACTCGGATGCCCTTTTTGTTGTATACTTACTTACTTATGAATTTGCTGTTGTTTCGTATGATGTTAGATGATGTTGTCGGAGTATGATCTTTGCTCTAGAAATTCTATGCTCTAGAATAATAGAAGTAACTATCCATTTCTTTTTGTGGGTGTCATCAAACTCATGAAACTTTTGTGGGTGAAAGAAGACAGTTCGAAAGCTGCAGAGGGGTACTGCGCCATATAAGCGGCCAATACAGTGCATAATGTTTATGAAGGCTTATTAAAGAGTTGAACTATCAAATGTAATAAATAATTTATTTTACATCCCACTGGTAGTTGTAAAACCCTCTCAGCACTTTTTTTTGTCCTTATACACGTGAATTATACATTTTATACCAAAATTAAATTTCCAAAATGAACGCTGAAAAATATTTGTTTTAATAGCGCTGTCAAAATGGAAGACCTTTTACCAAAGTGGCGCCAACAAGAGGCGAAAATTTTTCTAAACACCCTCATTCGAGTAGACATAGAGATAATAGACTTCACGAGTAAATAACATTTACCTATCCGTAGACCGGCTGTTCTAGTTATCCAATTTAGCGTTATCGTAAGTGACCTTTTGCTACTAGATACTTACTACTAATTTGTCTAGAGACTTTACCTGCTGGATATCCTCTTGCAAAAGAAAAAGCTTGTCAACTTAGCTTTTGCGTAGTGAAAAAAAATTCTAAATCTATGACTTAGTTGGTCGATTAGAACCACAATGAGGTTGTCTATTTGACCGCCTTTGTGGTTTGGTGTTACAACAAACTCTTCTGCTTGATATAATAGTTTATCATTAGTAGAGAAAAGGCGAGAATTTCAAAGATTTGTAAATTATGTCGTATGTATTTATTGAATTATTGTTATAATTTATTAGTTTAGGTATGAATACCCACGCGTAAAGCTGAAAAGGGAGCTATTGACAAAAATTCTACGTTCTCGTAAAATGATATTTATCCGTAGACAAAAAGCGAACGTAAAGATAGTTCTATTTTAAACGTCGGCGACGCTTATAAAGTTGACGTACTTAAAATACACCTTACATATCTATATATAAGACCTACGTCATTACGAAATTATCACGGCAAGTGCCAAACAGCTTGATCTTCTCCAGGTACAATTAAAAATATAACTCCAGTACTGTCTGCCAGAAATTTCAATATGATTGCAAGGCCTTTTGATTATCTAATTAATTTTTCAAAAGGAAAACGTAAACGTAGGTAGGAACATAGCTTATGAAGCCCAGAAACTAAGTTCTAAGAACACTAAGACTCATTCATTGCTGGTCAGCATGAATGTCCTGAATCGCCTTTCCGTGGAAAATTTACGCCGCCGGAGGGCGTGAAAAAGCATCTCACTACGCCGGCATAGTAGAGGCGCATCATATTATGCACCTAGTAATAATAGGACTGTGGTAGAGGCCACCATACCAGTAGTTTGGCTGATTTGGTTTTTGCCCGACTGATACAGTCAAGGAGGGTAATGTTTTTCGAGCGTATGTATGTATGTATTCATGTACGTAAGTGTATATGTATGTATGTGAGTATTACTGAGTATGTATATCTATTTCTTTGGTACGCTCTATAGCCTAAATTGCTCAATAGATTTTAACATATAAGGTGTCATTAGATTCATATTGATTGTGGGAATGACATAGGGTATATAAATTTCCAATGTAGCGACAGCACGAGAAATAAAATGTGTTTCTTTCTTTTCACTTTGTTTTAGGAGGCGAGCTTTATGGTTTTTAATAATATTTATATTGCTTGTTGGGATGGTGTCCCCACTTCTGGATTCCACTGATTGCTTACCATCAGGCAGAGTAGAGTCACTTTGATAGGCTATTATATATATTAAAAAAAATTGAGCCGAAGACTTAATTACGCTCTTGGAAGTTTTTGCTTTTCCATGTTCTTCCTTTCCTTCCTACACGGTAGCAACGGATTAGTTTAAACGCAACGGATTTTGATATATGATTTTCATTATCTTATGAAGCATTTATTTCGGGTAGTTTATAAATATAACTAGCTTACATATTACTAGAATCAGATATAGCTCATATAGGTCCCTTTTTATTACTTGTCCGTGGTGCTCTTTTTTAATAGGTCATAATCCTATACAGATTAAATTTGTCTCCCGCTTTGCAATTAAGAGATGTGGTCAATTTATTTCCAACTGCTCCTTTATACTTCTGATTAAATTTGTTACGGGGTCCAAGACAGTAGGTTTAGCAGTCCCCGGGACTCCCGAGTGTCAAAGCTCGGTGTTTCGTATTGGATATCACTGTTAATCCTGGCTTACAGGACTCACAGGGATTGTTCCGTTAAATATAACTGTCTTCCCGTGGCGCGGTTTCACCCGCGTCTTTGCTCACTGCTCTGCTCCCTTCGCCAGTAGCATGATGTTACATAGCCTATAACCTTCATTAAGAACTGGGCTATCAAACGCAAAAATAATTATTCAAATCCGGTAGTTTCAGAGATTAGCGCGTAACAAACAAACTCATCCGCTGTATATCAGTAACCATATATTTTATCAGATGTTACCTATACTTGTTTGATACCCTAGTTTATTAAGCTATTAACCCTAGTTTAATAAGCCTAATAGCAAGCAGTCTTCTTCTTCTTCTCCTTTTTTTTTGGCAACAGAGCCGACGATTGTGTCAGCTATTTCTGCCAGCGTCAAGTTTAGAATAGAATTCTTGTTGATAATATTAATGGTACAGTACAATGATAAAAAATAGAAAAATGTGGATGACAACCATCTTCCGTGAAAACCAGCAAGCAGTCAATGTGGCCCAGAAGTGATCTCAATTGCCATTATGTCAAACTTATGACCTCTACTATAACATCTTGCATAAAATCAACTTATTTTTATCTACACTGTCCCGTTAAAAAAACCATTAAAATAAAGCATATGATGTTTCACCACACCTCAATTTCTATTCTACTCATCCAGCTCTCCGCATAAGCAATAGGCATTTAGGTCATCCTAACACACACTATCAGCACTCAATGCTCTCCTGTGTCATTGTGCCAATCCTAACTGTGATATGTTTGCGGGTGAATGGCAGAAAATATTGTCGAGAGTGCTTGCGGTTCGGCGAGCGTGATGCATAAATGTGTTTTATTTTTTGTGTTTATTTTCTTTTTTTTTATTTGTTTTTATATATTTTTTTCGTATATTGTGTAATAATTATTGTAATTGGTAGTAATTTACCCTTATTAAATAAATAAATAATCCTGCCAACGCTTTAGGGGCTACCACGTCGACGAGTAATTTGACATAATTTTATTATACCGTAATAACATGACTGCCTCTGTTGTTCTGAGGTCTCTGGTTCGATACCCGGATCGGCTAAAGTGATATTGGGTTTTTCTGTTGAAAATTCTCAGTATTAGCCAAAATGGAATTATGCCCGATAAATGGCAACAGGTTCGACCCCTGTTACATGGGACCAAAAAATAAAAAATGGTGAAAAGTGGGTGGTTAAACACCTCTGCCTACCCCTTCGGGGATAAAAGGCGTGAAGTTATGTATGTACGCGTAATAACATGATAACTTTATGTTTCCAGTTCTCCTCATGTCCTGGTTTGGCGTGGACCAAGTGAAGTCAAACTCGTGCATCAGAACCGGTAATGGGTGACCCGAGTATAAGTGTCATTGTTGTGTATAGGACGTTCGTAGTATGTGTCGTGTACTGAGCTGTGAGAATATCGATATATTTGATGTCCCATCACTATTTACATGTCATGTCACTGTAAGAGAATCAATAATTTGTTAATTAAATGAATGTGGGGGATTATGTAATGTCACTTATGTGAGCTATTTTGTAAAAATGGTCTCGCGGATTCTAGCCCACTCATCGGTCAAGTGAATGTTTCGAAGTTATGTTCGTGCTATAAGAAGGCGGAAAATAATCTTTATGATGAAAAACATCTGAAAAAATCTAAAATCTCTTAATTGTCATGAGCAATTGTGGTGATCAAGGCTCAATAATAATAGGTAATAATTTTGTTTTAATTTTTTATTACTCATAGTGATGTGACATAAAAATATTAATTTTATAGTGATGTGAACATGTCGATATTATCGCTACTCGATAAATGTATTGTTTGAGTGCCCACAGTGAATGCGTGTTTAAATGTAACAGAGGAATGCAATAAATGCATGTAACTATACTTTTAGTCTCGATAGACAAAAGTTTTTCCAACAACTAACAGATACAAACACTCAAACATTTTTTTTATCCTGTGAATAACTGTTTTTAGTTTACAGATATTTTTATTTAGATGTGGATTGCTACTTTTATATTAAATAATGTTGGTTATTTAGTTAAAAACTGTTATCAGTGCGAATAATTATTCCTTCAAAAAACTTTTTATTTTTTTGGCTAAGGCTAGTGAAACCAGGCAGTTGCCGTCTAAAATAATGTGCTATTTCTACCGTCTATGGTCGGCGCATGACACAATAACACCATTACACAATTTAAAACATAACATCATGTGCCATCACATGCACACTAATCCGAAACATTCTAAATTAAAAATCACTCACTAATTAAAAAGAGAAGACAAAAATGGAAAAATGCTTTGCAGTTTGGCAGAAGTAATTTTTTTGTAAAACTATTATATTACTTACCATGAATAAACCACTTTCATTTTCGAAAAAAAATGAATAATGAAATAAATCAAAATGAGTAAGTATAAGTAATGAAATCAAATCAAATGTAAGGTAATAAAAACAAATAAATAATTTGCTGACGATATATATATATATATATATATATATATATATATATATATTTTGTATAAAAGACAAATCTATGAACCTTCTGTATATTTCCATTAATTATTCGCACTGATTACGTAAGTATTTTAGCTGAATAAGGTACCTTTATGCCTTAGCACAAATATGAAAATGGCGTAATAAACAAATAGAACAATGTAAATCTTTGTATTGGGTAAGAAACGTATTGAAACATATTTTATATTACTTATTACTGTTATCAAACATTATTTTTGTTTTATTTAATGTTTTAGAATTACCCGCCAACCCGTCTATGTACATAGGTTATAATTTTTTAATTCAGTTATTTACAGGACTCATTTCTACTGTATAACTTCTTCTGTCTAGATAATCTGTGTAGTTTTTCTTTTTTTATATATGTTTTTTCTTTTTTACTAATTGAAGCATGGATTTTCAGCATTTTGGGCTCTAAGTCTCAGCCCCCTTGTTCAGGCGGAATGCCAAAGTAAGTACTGTTTTTTCCTAATTAAAAAAATACTCACGGGCTTTTAGGCTTTTACAGAAATAAAATAAAAAAGCTAATAAAAGCTATTCGAACACTACGCCATTTGCTTTTCGCTTACATTTTACGAATCACGAAAAATGAAAAAATATCTACAAAATGTCGTAGACTGGGTTGGCTGTACATAGGCATTCATTTCTTTTTATGGAAAAAAGAAATAAAATTCAGCATCAAGCTTTTTTATTTTATTATTTTTTTATGAGCGGGAAAATGAAGAAAAATCATAATGCAAAAAATCCATTCATATAATTAGGTTTTTTAAACTAAATATATTTTTAGAACTGTTTTTCTATACAAGTAATGCATGAGTTGCTATTCTATCGCTTTGAACGGTGTATTGCATATAACTGTAATCTTTTTAGTGCACTTTGTGTGATGCAACTGGTAAGTATTTATGTAAGTACTATCTATATCTACTTCTACATATTGTGAAGATGAATGATCTGATGAAGAAACATAACATATTGGCGATTTCAAATTGGCGTTTGGCTATTTAACAATTTTTCAGTAGCCTACGATTTATTTTGTAATAATGGGAACATTTTTTACTAGTCTTTTAGCAGGGCGTAAAAATTTTAACGCTTGGCTCTAATTCTTACCATTGATATTATACAATTTTTACTTATTTTTCAGTTATATCCCTGTCAAAATAAAAAGGAAATACTCCCGCTCCCAATTATTTTGTTATTATTCAGCATATCAACTGTGATCGAAATTAAAAACCTTGTTGATTGACGCGATCAAGTGACTTTACACGAATTCTCAACCGCAAGCAAACTTTGAACCGCGATTGATGAAATCGTCAATGTGTTACATCCCTTTTAACATAATACAGACAACAGAGGTCTTGGGTACGTATTACATTAAATTAACCTTGGCTATAAGATGCATTTCGTGCTTACAGAGGTCGTTTAAGTTTTAAATCGCAATAAATAAATTAGTGAGGTTAAGTGAACTTGTTGTCGATTGTCAATAGATGGGTGTTCAGTAGGTACTTAAACATAATGTAGGCCTTGTCTATGCCCCGGAAAGCATCGTTAAGTAGTGGGAGTCAGAATAAAAACCTCTATGAAGTCTTTTGATGCTGTATTCTTAACTGTCGGCTTTTTAAATCCTAGATGCAACGATTATCATATCATCCAAAACATGTTCACTAATGGGCATAGGCCTTCGGGGCCTTCCCCAATTTTCGCCACCCCGGTCGTTCGCCACAACATATTTTCTCGTCCGCACTACCTCAGAGTCTCAAGAACAAGGTCCTTGACCAGTTTTTGTTGCCAGCAATGATGCAAAGATGCTATCCTTAAAATCAAAACAAAACTTTTGACAGTCTATACCGAGAATTTTCGATAGGGTTTGTAAATAATTATAGGATTATCAAATCTGACGGATTGGCAATCAGCTTAATAAATACATATATATCTTTATAATAATACGTAAAGCAAAACTATATACCCCTTTTTATGAAAATTACGCGATCGGAGGAGTATGAAATTTCGCACACTATACAGAGAACGAGTGCAGAATTATATTTTTTTTTAATTATGCATAAAAAATAAAAACATAAATTTATGGTCGAATTGCGACCACTAAGCGACCACTAGTATATATTATTAGCAACTTTGGTGTCAAACAAGCATACAGCCCACCTGATGGTGAGTGGTAACTGTAACCTATAGAGCTATGTTTTCTAAGCATTGCAGAAATGCTTAGAAAACACAAGCCGTTGCCGACCATGTAGGAAAAAGCAGATGGAGAAGGAAAAGGGAGAGGAGTAGAACCGACGGGGTATATGACTATAAGGTCGTCCTCTATCAAGATGTACAACAGATATGGGTATTCTATTTCATATTTTTCCTATGGTTAAGACTATCGACATACATCACTAATATTTAATTAGCTTAATGACAGTTCTAGGGATGCACTACATCGACTGGTAAACCTATTTATTTATATTTTTTATTTATGTTTGTGTTATTCTTATTATGTTATTACCTTTATAACCTGCATATTTCGATATTACCGTAATATATTTACTTACCAACTAGGTATCGTATATTTTTTACGGTAGTAGGAGTATTTACGTAGAACCAGAATTGCAACCATCGGTTTCGGGTTCAATCCCCGGGTCATAGAGTGATATTGAGCTTTTCTGCCAGTACTATTCAAGAATCTGGTAGGTATTGTATTTGTCTTACGATCTAATTACGGTTACCACTTACGATCAGTAAACGAACAAACAAACTTTCGCTTTATTTATCTAATAATATAGATACTTAAAGATTTACGAATCGAACTACAGAAATAAAATGTCAATATTTTTTGTAGACCTTGTAGATAAGCCACCGAAATCGTATAAAAAATCAAATGACTGCCGATCTAAATAAAAAACAAGGTAGTAATATTTTACAATGTTTGCATTCTTAAGACAATATAAATTATAGAAAAAGAATTGTTACCGCCAAAACACATTTCCGAACGTAAGATACGTTCATAAATTATAAGTTATCTCCAATTGTAACTACTTGCAAAATGGCGAGCGTGTTTTAGCGAAATTTTAAAGAAACATCAAAAATATTTTAGATTCGTCTCGTAATCTAAATTCAGATGGCACGAAATTGGAATATGACGACAACATTAGTTATTGACGAAATTAGATTATTGTACTACGATATATTGTGTGGATCGGCCTTTGTATTTTATAAGGTCTTATTAAGCCGCCATAGTGGAGACCACCATGCCAGAAGTTTGAAATAATGACTTTTGGTGGACACTGACCACTTCTGGATCCCACTGACTGCCACCATCAGGCAGGGTGGAGTCACTTTGGTAGGCTAATATAAAAAAGAAATAAATGTTAAGGTTTATATGGCTCGGCAAATCTCTATAAACAAGTAGGCGTCAGAAGAGATAGTTTTGCAGAAGATACCTATTAGTGTTTTGAATTTTTTTGATTTCATTGTTTTGATGTGATTTAGGAACCTTTATAATGCATCTCGTTCGCGGGGACGCAAACATTTATCAGGATGGACGAACTGTTAGCATAATGAAACTATAACTGTTATTTTATTAATACATTCGTAAATGTTATAAATTTGAGTAATTGATTTCTTGTAGCGGAAGTTATTAAATGTATGTAAAACAAAAGTAATAATTATGTTACCAAAAATTGTATAATACCTACTATTAATTTTATGTGTATTATTGGCCATTGTAAAGTTAATTCTAACAATTTGTTGCCAGAACGATATCCAGCCATATTGCATTTTAAATAATTCTAGTCAAATGAGTGACATAGATGTCAACCTGTTAAGTCAGTAACTTTAAGATAGCCAGTCGTCGTTCGGTTACCGAGTAGAAAGGACGTGCTAACTTGAAATTGTAACTTATTGTAATAACCTGGTGATTTAAAAGAGTGGCGTGAGTTTCTTGCCAGTTCTTCTCATGGTCCTACTCTAAGCCGGCGAACTGGCTAGTGTGTTTTAAACAAGTCAAATACAAACATTATAGAAGTGAAGTGTATTATAATAACTAAGTACATGGTGACAACAGCAGGAAAAAAATATGTTTGTATTTAATAAGTTAACAAAAAAGCTGATGTCCACACGATTAGTTAGAGGTAGGTACCTAAGTAGGTGAGACCTAACTACCACATTTGCATGATGTTGTGGCTAAAAAATCTACAAACCGAAAAGAAAATGACGAAATTTCGTATTACAATTAAGTATTAATTAACTTTATGTTAGGTTTAAAAGTTTTTTCTTTTGCTAAAACTTATATAAGTTATCACAATTCATCATTATTCTAACCGGAAGATGTCCACTGCTGGCCATAGCCCTCGTCCAAGTTTCGCCACCTTCACCTCATCCATCGGCTTCCCGTCACCCTAATAAGGTTGTAGCTACGACTTACTAGGGATCTTTTCGGATATTAAGTATTCGGATAGCGTAAATTATGCATTCGTTCTCTCAAAATAAAAAAATAGTACTAATTTAAGTACCTATATTAAGAAAAACTATATTTAGTAGACTTCGGTAGGTATACCTATCTGGCCATTTCTAACTGTCGTGCAGTAAAACCAAGGCTAGCATTTTAAAATTCAATTATTTTCAACAATTGGCGTTAGTGATTTATTCACGGCAAAGTGTTACAAGGACATTACTAGCTCCTTGACATGGCTCGCGTGATTACTACCCCTAACACGCTTAGGAAAAATAACCACTACATATACTATTAGTCAAAACGACGTAATTACAGATATTTGCAGATTTCCAAAAAAGTTGTTAAATAAATGCAATGTTTTAAGGAAAAGGAAGACTGTAGGTACCTACCTAAAGATTGTTTTGGGTCTCCAGTTTGAGTCGATGCTTGGAATTTCATTAAAATGGGTTTATCCGTAAAAGCGTAACAGACAGACAGATAAGCGTTTATATAATAATAGTATGAACTATGGATATTCATAAGAAAATCATGTGTGTTCGTCGTTCTCTTGACTTTGACTTTGAACAAGCTTCGGCGAGCCTAACGTGCTTCGAAGGGTCTTCGCGTTGATATGACGGCTCTTTTAAATTGCCAATCTAACAGAAAACACTTTTTACAGATCCTATCGTAAACCCACAAGGTATTTTTTGACAGAACTTTCAAGTTCTTGTCATGAATTTGATCCGATCGTAAACTTTCTTACGGATTAAGAAAGTGCCTTTTCCGATGGTTAAGAATGAGGTAAGATAGACTGGTACCCTAAACATCACTAAGTTATTTATTTAGGTTGATAGGCTGGTAAAAATCAGGTAACAGTTTTGAATCTACTGAGCAGGGTAGGCCGTATGTCACGGAAATCAAGAGCCATAAGCAGAGTTAGCAAGGTTTTTGTTACAATTTGGCGATTTAAAAAGTCTTGTTAGTTTTTCTTATGGCTCGTACCTCATCAGCGTACTAGCTGAAGGTCAATTCTTGTTATTTTAACGTGATCTAAATTTTTAAGAGTCTTTTGTCCTTTAAGCTTCCATGCATTCTTTTTTTATTGGTCTCTTAAAACAGGGTAGGGAATAGGCAATTTTTGGTTCAAAATTGTCTTAATTTAAGGAGAAATAACAAAATTAGGTTATTCCTCACCACAAACATCACCTCCGTCAGAAAAACTCTATTATGATTGTAATGTCCGCAGCCCGGTCAATATACTGCTACGAATGCGACAGTTGGACAGATCTGAGGTGCAAAGACCCCTTCAACTACACGGCGCTGCCGAGAGACCAGCCTCCCCTGCAGACTTGTAATGGATGCTGCGTCAAGATGGTTCGGTATTCTAAGAGTCGTAAGTATTACAGCTTTTTACCAATGTCTGACTGTCAGACTGCTCCGTGGTGCAGTAGGAGTGCAACTGCTGTGGACTAGGATGTGGGTTCGGTCCCCAAACGGAGCAAAACTTTGTGTGATCTACAAATATTTGTTCCAAGTCTGGGTGTACTTTGAGTCCGTTAAATGTATATTCTAATAGTCCCCCGCGAAACAGAGCTTGTTTCCTAGTGCGGTAGTAATTGTCTTTTTTAAAAAAAGAAAGGAAGATAATACAAAAGTATGTGATATTTTTGGTGTCTACTAAACTTTTTTTCCGAAGTCTTTGCATGTGTGTAGTACCACACCACTAATTGTTGTTTGGCTTGTTTCCTAATGAGGCAGTTGTCAAGAAGAAGGAATATTACAGCAAGCAGGCTACTTAATGATAACTGCTGTACCTTGAAAGCGCCAGGATACTATCCCAGGTGCTACTATCCATGAAGGAAAGCTAAAGTCACAGCAGAAAAATACTTGTTACCCATATTTCCGTGTCTTGATTTCTGTTCTAGTATATATTAAGAATATTAATTATACTAGTGCTTTATTATTCCAGTTTAGAGAAAGGTCTCTTCCCATACAGCAAAGAAATAAGCATTCACCACGCTTTCTTTAGAAATATTAATAGAATTGGCAAATTCTGATATTTTTTTCCCGTATTTTTCCTTCAGCGTAAGTCAGTAATAGCCAAGATAAACTTAGAAAGTCCTGTATTTAACGATGCTGCCGTTTTAATGACTTCATATCTTAAACCGGAGATCACAGTCCTGCTGTGTAGTAATAAATCATTAACTGTTCCATTTTCTCTTCTTCCAGCATACGAAGTAGTCCGTAGAACGTGTACATCGCAGCTTCAGATAAATCTGTTCATGGTGGACCACGTGTGTATGATGGAAAGTACTGGCACGGGCCACATGTGCTTCTGTGAGGAGGACATGTGCAATGGCGCCGCCTCTCCCCCCGCAGCACTCGCCTTGATCGCATCACTTATAGCATGTGCATGTTTGAGGTGAAGTAGGGGTAGTGCCGCCCAGGGCGGTCGGTTGTCGTTTATCGATAAACAGTGACTTTATTTATACGTGGAGAAAAAACTGTGCTACAACCCTTCAATAGTGATCGATGAATCGACAATCGATCGAATGTTATCCCGGGCCCTACCCTAGCTGATTTACATTTTTCGTCCAATAGTATCCGTAGCTTAGTACGGTGCTTAGTTTTTACAGCACTGCGGCATTCATTAAGCTTAGCTTTAACTCTATTATATATTATTATGAAGACTTGCCGAACTCTTGTGACTAAGAATTAAAACTTAAGAATACTTTTCAGGTATTAATTTTGTCAAAAACCCACCATCTCTTCTATGACCTCTGACCCCATTCTATTTTTACCAGACTTAAGATATACAATCCACCTCATGGGACGCCTACCTGTGTTTGCCGATTCATGATCATGTACTCCAAAATTGTCAAAAACCATTAATTCTAGACAAAATTTCAAAGACCGATTTCTCAGATGCAATTTTAAGGTTTCTTCAACTCCTACTATTCACTTTCCTAGACCATATTTAAAAAGCCATAAATAGAATTGTAGAGCTATAACCAAAAGCTAAACTTAATCAGAATGATGGGGCATAAATATCGAAAGACATTAAAATGGGAAAGTGTAATTACCAGAGATATGAGGGATGACGATATCAGGGGTAGAGCAAAGTGTGAGGGATAAAAAAGGCTGAACCACTGCCATGAGGTACATATAATCGAAAAAATAGAGAGACATTCACTACTGGACAAAGACCTCCAAACATCTGGTTTTTAATTATTTTAACCAGCGGGTCACCTACCCGCTGGCTAAAATGCCTCTTAAAGACTGCTCAGAAGATCTAAAATCAAAAGTAGAAGAATGCTTGCGCTGCGCTGTTAAAGATCTTCAAGAATAAGTATTTCGGGATTTCTCCCTTTCTCAAAACTAAAAACAGACAGCTTTTGCTTGAGGGGTAGACAGAAACGGTGCACTTAGGTAGGTACCTACTCATGTTTAGCTATTGACCTACTCCAGTAATCTCGAAAAAAAGAAATCTAAAAAATGGTATCTGGTTCAGTTATCAAAAGGAGTTTTCCATAACCCATAAGACCATATAAGTATTCTGAAAAGCATTTAAATTAACGGTGATATTTTGACCAAAATCCATGTTTATTGGTGGGTTCTAAAGTTCGGCAAGTCGTTTTAATAAGACATTTTATACAAAAATATATGAACAGCTTGAAGCTTAGTTTGTGATGTTAAAACTAAGCACAGGAACCATAAGGCCATTTTCATGTTCAGCAGTTTGCTCCCTAATACTAATATTAATTAAAACGTTTTCCTAACCTTAGCATGTACATATTGCTCAGTTTAGATGCGATAGAACGAAGTTTAGCGAGTGCCACCACTAGATGCCCTTAGTGTATAATTCGTTATTTAAATTTTACTACACACTAACGCCATCTAGTGGACTTTAACAGTTACTCATTTCTGCGGGCGCTTCTGATTGGTTCAAATTCGACCAATAAAATTTGCTCATAGATGCACCTAATTTTAGAAGTGGGCACCTGTAGATAGTAACGAAATGCTGAATTGGGATGAACTAGCGTGTACTGCCGTTATATAGACTAGGTAAGCGACGGTTTGGTGATATCAGTTTCAGAGTTTAGTGCTAAAATACGGTGTAACGGTTGTGTTATTATTGTCTTCTGATACGTAGGTAATGTAATGTCAATTCAGTTCTATTAAGTTATTAGAATCAATACCGAAATTTAATTTTAACGATGCAATAACTAATTTTAATATCCGAGATCGATAGAAATAAAATTGCAGCAATACAACAGTGATCAAAGATATTTTATTAATAATATTTGAAACTATTATTTTTTATATTATTCAACTCATAGGTGTTAAGTTGTCGATATTATATTATAATTTAGTGATCTGGGGGTGACATAGATTATAACAAATAGTAACAAGTATGCTAGATATTAGTCGCAAATGTTTTATAATTATAGTAATAATGATAAATAATTTTATGAAATTAAACACCAAATACAATTTAATCGTTAAATAATAAGTTTATTGATAATTATCGTAGTAAAGGGACCTAGTACTTGATACTGAAGATAATACACTACGGGTTAAAGTATGGTCCCTCTATCCAATTGCAGCTTTAAGCGACACGAGCCATTATTTTCGCTTAAAGATCTGCTAAAAAGCGTTAAAAATAATGTAGATACAAAAATTTATAACTAGTACAAAAAATATATTTTCAGCTAAAATAGAAAAGTCGTTTAGGGAATATTGAGATGTCAAAATGTAGATCACATTTTCATAGCCTCTACTAAAGATCTCGTCTCGTAGAAGGCGCAAAGCAATTATTGTTTTACTTACTTTAAAAAAATATAAATATTTTACATTTTATTTTCTATAAAATCCTATGAAGATATTGCATTTTCATTCTGCTTCTTGCTAGAGGTTTTTAAGTAAAAACCTCAAAAGGACAACACGAGCTCATTGTGTTTAAAAAAACACTTGTATTTTTCAAAACAATTGGCGGTACTTTCTCATAAATAAGTTTTTATTTCGAAGCAAAAAATTTGTTCTAAACAGTATGTTGTTGCTTTCATAGTCTGTTTCTTCGCTTAATTCTAAATCGCGCTACGAATTTTGTTTTCGTTCGTTCTGAGAATTTATTCCCGAAGGTTTATTTGTGTATACTTAATAAGAGAAAAGCTGAACATTTTTAATAGTTTATAAGTATATATGTGCGAATCTGGTTTGCTAGTATTTTATAAGTTTGTAGCATATCGTTAATATAAGTACCTCATTTAATTAAAACGATAGAAAAATATATAACACTTTCCCGTTAAAATAACACAACTTCTTACTTTAAATAAAAAAGCAGTTCTTAAATTTTTAATCTACATTTTGTCATGTCAAAATCGTTGTGACATTTAAAACAGATAATCCCGATAGCTAAACGTACCAAACGAAATGGGTGCAATATACTGAGCAACATTAGTTTTAACAAATAGTTATGTTAGTAAACTGTAGTTGTGATTTTACAGTATTATTTCATGTATAGGTTATATTATGCACTGTACGACGTATTGTATTGTCACATACGTAATTTTCATACATATCTTCGGTGGGTAACGCCTAGGAGTTTCAAGGACAGGAATGCCACATATCCACCCGATTCGGATAGCCATGGCAATAGTACTCTCTAGTTAAACTGCTACATAGACTGCGGGTACATGTAGGCGGTCATGTCATTGTTAGTTCCTTTATCACACACTGGCGCCACTGTATTCGTTATGCGTTGTAATAACAATTTTCCCAATCTAAACTCTTTTGTCTAGGTAATAGAAAAGGTTTTCCAGCTTAGGATATTTTAGAGTAAATATTATGTGATACACCATTTTAAATACGTTAAAATCACAACTATATTATATCTAGGCTGTATTTTAAAAGTTGAGTGCAAAGCATTAACATATAGATTTATTATTATATAAATATGTAAAATAATTAAAAAGTATATATACATATATAAATATAATTACGGCCGACATGATTAATGTACTTCCTAAAATTGTTATTAATTATTTAGTAAATTAAATTAAAAAAATAAATAAATTCCTTTTTATATTCTCGCATAGGTGTATGCTATACGTGAATATTGTTTGGGTGAATAAACAGTAAGTTAAATAACGTAAAGCGGTTTAAAGTTCAGATTTATACGATTTGAATGTCAATACACAAAAAACTATCTGCTTGAGCCTACAATTGCACGCCAGTGTCACTAGATAGCGTTAGACTTCAAATCCAATGCCATCTAGTGAGTTTATTTGATAAGTTAAGGGCTTAAAGCTGAGTTGCAATAAATTTAATATAAATTATCAACATTATGACAATCAAATCGCATGAACAACCATATTCTCATTTTCTTACATAAAACTTTTAAAAAACTAACAAAAAAAGCCTGAATAGTATTTACTTGACAAATTCCAATACTGGAGACGTCAATCACTTATGCTGCAGATCATTGCATGTTGATTTTATAATAAAATTGCCATTGTAAGAGTCAGCATGAAGCACTGTAGACAGACTCACACCCGGACACCGGAATGCTGGACAAGACTATTGGAGTCGGCTGTTATTTTTAAATAATATTAATATATTGTACAAAAAAAATACTTATTGCAAGAAATTATTAATTAACATTTTCTTTACAAAATTTGCCTTCAATTAAACAAACAATTCTTTTAGAAATGATATATAATTGGACATAAAAACAGAAAACGGTAGTTCAAGAGAAATGAAAACGGACTTACAACCGCATTCTATATTCAAATTTTAATATAAGATTTTGTGAAATCCCGAATTTATGCAATGGAACGTTTATGCCCGATTTTTATTCTGAATCGCTAATTCAATATTGAAATGGCGCATAACTATCCATTAGGTAAAATCGGTATTGAAAAATCTCAGATCAAATATAGAAAGCGGTTGCAAGAGAGTGTCCAAATTGATTTAAAAAAAATCATATTCTCAGGACTATTGAAGAAAACTCCTATGACTTTCAATATTTAGTATCATAAAAGAGTAAATAACAGCCAACTCATCTTAAGTATAAACTAGAAATTTTTATTAAATGAAAAAATGTTAATATTATCTTTAACGTTTAAAGATTGATCGCTTTAATTTAAACTTAATTAGAAACTTAAGATTGCATTGTAGTGTTGGATTATATTTTTATATTTAACACTAGCATGGCCTCATACTACTCATAACTCATAAAATCCAGTAGGGACAGTTCAAAACACTGCCAAAAAGCCCGAGAATATTTTTACCAAGTAATCAACTTATAAAGGTTATTTTCAACAAATATCATTCATTATGGGTAGTTATAGTTTAATTTAAAAGTATAATCCATCACATATAGAATAATAATCCTCTTTCTTCACGATTTTTCTAAATTTTATGCATATCACGCATATTATAGAAACTGTTAATCCTCAAATAAACTGTCAATTAGATCGTTTACATATCTGTGCGAATAAACGCTTCGGAGATCTTGTTATGACAATGGCATAGACAGCATGTACTAATTAGGGTAAAACGATGTTCCGCGATTAATTATGACAATAATTTCAATGAGAAATATAAGCAATAATAAATAAAAAAACAAAATAGTTGATAGAAAACTGAAATGTCGCGAAATCTATCTCAAAATCTAAATTTCATTCTACTAACGCCATCTGTCGGTCGAAATTTAAATCCCGCTAGTTACGGCATATGTCCCTGGATGTCATTAGTAACGCTAGATACTCAGAGAGCATCGTTTTGCCCGATATAAAGTTTTTGCACTTTAATTTTTAATTAATACACTAACAGCTATTCGCTTTGAAATTGGCCATTGTTGAGAAAAGGTGTTTACGTGAATTGTGAAATTAGCGACTATATAAAAAATCGACGTAAAGTATCAAGGAGTCTTGTTCTATGAGTAAAAACGACGAAGCACAATTACCCATATAAACACAGACTCAGTAATACCGGTACTCACAATCCATCAAGTGACCCGTATATTTTTTTAGATCTATTTTACTATGAATGGAATTCACAACGACCTGTAGCTGGTTTCTTTAAAAAACGGTTATATCATTGCACTATTCAACACTGCGACTAACAGGTAAAATGTATTACCTAGATACGATGTTCCTGTAACCTGTGAGGCAGACAGAAGCTAAAGTTAAATGTTAAAAGCAAATATGCGAAGTATTAAATTGAGCAGCGCCAGCTAGCTTACCTAAGGTGAACTAAATATTATATGATTACATGTTTGTCAGAACAAACAAACACACAAATTAAAATAAGTAAAATTATCTAATAATTTGGTACGTAACTACATAATTATGTAGATTTTTCTTGCGCTATGGAGTCATCTGTAGACGTAATATTTGAAAAAAAAAAGAACGAAGTATGTAGAAGATACTCTTACATTGAAATATTTTTTTCGATGTCCGCTATTTTGTCTAAGATAAGTAAAAATACCTCTACTTAAAGCACGAGAATAGCCTTTAGGTACAGCATTGTGACATCATATATTACAGAATATTAAAGATATAATTATGCTTAAAACCAGTCTTCCAATAGTATGGAAAAGCTATGAATTTGTAAAGTTATCATGGAAAGGGACAGGTTTTTATAGTCGCTAATTCCACAGTTCCATAGTCGTGGCCCGTTTGACAGACTTTTTCACATTTCATACGATGTTCTACCAAATACAGGTTGTAAAATATACGTTTACATATAAGTCTGTATTATTGTAAACACAGGTTTGAAACTAAATAAAGTTTGTTTCTCAAGAATTTCACTATCGCTTAAGGCTACAACGTTCATGAGATGAATGATAACTTTTTGTTTTAAAGCTTCGAACCTATGGTATTATATTGTTTCTTGTCAAATATTAAAGTGCCATAATTATAGAAATTGTTATAAAAATGTGTTTTATTTGAACATGCAAAAAATACCTCATAAAGCCGCATGGTGGAGGCCACCATCATAGATTATACACTATATACTGAGATAGATACGCAACTCTATGATTGAAAATAATAAACACCATGAGGCCTTAGACGATAGATGGCGCATTTTTTTACGTCTAGAACAAAAAAATGCCGATAGATGGCACCTCTAATTCAAGATTATCTAGTAAATTAATTGGAAATACTAGATTGATTGAAATAAATATTCTAATCGACTAGCACTGAAAAGAGTCCGATTCGAAATCAACCTTTTTCATTGCTTGGCGATTAGAATATTTATTTCAATCAATCTAGTATTTCCAATAAAAAACTTAAAGAGACAGGTTTGGTTAAAAAAACGATACTTATTTATTGTGCATAGACTTTTATTGTGCTCCTTTTTTTATAATAATCATATGCCTGCTTTTGATATTTTTTTTAACAAATGTGCCATTAAAAATTCTGTACACCAATTGTGCATAATAATCAACTAAAAAATGAGATTGTAAATCATTTCAATCAAATCTTTTTTGTGCTGTACACAAATTATAACATTATAATCACATGCACAATAAAATTAATCATACAGTAATTCTTTTATTTAGTAATATTTTTCTAGACAATCACGTTAACAAGATACAATAGTATAATTAATTTAATATTATTTCAGTCCTCAAATTATTAAAATTTTCACTGAGATGACTTTGTAGAATAATCAATTTCCTAAAGCATCACTCATGAAAGTTCTACAATCTAATATAAATCCACGAGTCATGAGTTGTAAAGCATCATCAACATGTAAAACCATCAAGTAGGTTTACAATCAACTGAATTGTTTTATTGAAATCACTTTCACTATTTTATTAACTCTAATAGAATGTAAATACATAATAAAAATTATTAATCATCAAAGTTTTAAGGCATTCATGAACTGATTACAATTAATAGGATTAATATTTCGCAGATCATTGCTTCTAATACTACTAAAAAAAGCTATCTAAAGGATCTTGATTAAAATTTATGGTTACATAATAAATTTTTTATATTATAAGTTAAGTACAAATATGCCCACACTTCCATAAATGTTTTTATAGAATAGAATATATTTATTTGCGAGAAACATGGTTACAAGTTGATACAGTGTATGTATAGGTACAGCATGTTCCACCGTGGCTGGTGTGCAAATTACAGATGTCTATATAATAAGTATGTCATAATAATAGTAAAATTTCATTACAAGATTATTCAGGATGATATTACAATACAACTTAAATTACTGACTAAACACATAAGCTTATAAATTACTAATTATCATAAAAAAATTAAATTAATTACAAAACAATTCATTACTTGCAGGGTTAAATAATAGGTACAGTTTGAAAATAAAAATGAAAATATATTTTTCATATAGGTTAATTAAATTAACACTTATGAACGTCAAAGTTTACAAAATGTCAGCAAATTAACATACAGCCAGTTCACTGACGAAGTAGAGCCATTAGAAGAACTGGCAAGAAACTCAGGTCTCTCTTTTTAATCGCCAGGTTATTACAATTTCAATTAGCATGCAAAGTGACACAGGCAATACACTTAACTCTATGGATAATTAATTACAGCTATGTTGTAATGAAAAAATAAAAAGTAAAATAAGTGCTTTACAGCCTGCCTCAATTTGCATATTGCTACAAAAGGTAAAGACAACATGTGAACTGTGGTAAATTTTTCTATGTAGGTATTATATAAACTGTTAATATTTCCTATAAGTATAAAGCAAGATAAACTTAATTTACCACAGAGTTCACAATGTACCACTACTTCACAAACCACAATGTATAATTTTAACAATACTAAGTATACAATTTTAACAAAACAATAAAAAAATTTGTACATAACTATTCAATTATGGCTCGGGAATCAAAAAAAAAAAAAAAAACATTTTATATATTATGTCAATACGTATCAATAAATTAATGTCAAAAAAAGCATGTCATTCTTATTAATCATAAAAAAGTAATTCATAGAATAATGAAGAAAAATATGTCTTTAAAAGTATAATGTCATTAAAATTAAGAGTCAAATTAATTTACTCTTTCGTCAAGCGAGCATCCCATGACTTTTTATCGTTTAGATACTCATTAACAGTGTAGCAACCAACAAGTATAAATGTTTTTGACAATTTGTTTAAATTTGTGTAAGGGTTTATCCATTTTGTCGACAGGTAATTTATTATATAAACGTACACCAAGTCCTGTAAACGAGTTATGGAATTGTGTGTGAGCCAACCAGTTTATGCTTATCCCTGGTGTTAATCTTATGCACATCGCACTTCCTAGTATAACGACCAAATGTTACTCTTGACATAAACAACATTAGCTTAAATATATTGGGATGCAACTGTCAAATATACCTATCTCTTTAAATCGCTCTCTCAGGGAGACTCGAGAACCTAGGTTGTAGTTAGAACGTATAGCTCATTTTTGAATAATAAAAATAGTTTTAATGTCAGCAGTCCTACCCCATAACAATATGCCGTAGGACATGGCGCTGTGAAAATAACTAAAGTAGACTAGTCTGGCGGTTTCCACATCAGTATGTTGCCTATATATTTGAATTAAATGCATATTAATAAATAATTATTATGAATTAAATTTACAATTTATTTTTCTAATCCAATATATTATTATATACCTAACCAATTTTCGATTGAAGGAATTGATTCATGCTTAATCATCACAGAATCATTTTTTCTACCTACTGATTCAAATTTAATTAAGTCTAAAAGCGATATTATGCCGCAGTTAGAAATGGTGTGAATTATCTTAGGCATTGCTTATAGTTTCTTTCCGGGATCCAACATAAAAATTAAAAGAGTCAAAAAGTTTGCCAAACAACAGTAGGATATCGGCGGTTCCTTCGCTTTCTTTTGGTAGTATTTTCTGTTCTGAAACAAAATATTAAAGAATTAGTTAATTAAATTAGCAAGAGCTGGATGAGAGGCTTATGTGCAGGACTGGGTAAATAGAGGCTGACGATGATAATGTTAATTAAACATTAATTACTTAAATTAGTTGCATTAGTACAGTGAATACTATCTCATAGATGATCGACGTAAGAATATTATTTTTCATACTAATGTGTTGCGCTCGGTGAGTGAGAGCGCTGGCAGCCCAAATACCCCCTCGGTCTTCTTCCGTTTCCCTTTTCCTTCCTCTCCCCCTTCTCCGTGGTCTGCAATGGCTTGGTTGTGAAATAAATGGTTATTATTATTATTTATTTTGTTTTATTTTATTTCTTTATGCACAAAACACTATACAAAGGCGAGCTTAATGCCAAAGGCATTCTCAACCAGCCAACCTTTGGGTGATGCAGAGATGAAACCAGGTAGGTGCTTTATGTAGTGAGTAGTTGGAGTAGGTACTTACTTATGAATACCAAAACACACAATTAAACAAATTAAATACTCAATATATACATAGATATCATACCAATATATACATACATATACAAATATATACATACATATACCAATATATACATCATGAACGCTAAGATGATTCCGCTAATAACTTACTGTACAGCTGACGAACTCTTGCCTTAAAGATGTCACGGGTAGTGGACATCCTGATCTCGAGAGGGAGTGCATTACAAAGAAGAATGGACTGAATGTTGAAAGATGAATGTATAAGACTTGAGTCATGAAGAGGGCAAAAAGAAGATTATTAGATGAACGAAGTTTCTTGTCATGTGTGCTACAAAGGTATTGGAAATGAGAAGTTAAATAAGTGGGAGCTTTAGGGGAGTTTAGTATGGAGTAAAGAGTACTTAAAGCTCGCCAAATACGCCGCTGACGGATAGGTAGCCATTGCAGCTGGGAGCGATGTGTGGATACATGATCGTACTTACGAAGGTTAAAAATGAATCTAATGCAATTGTTGAGAAGTCGGTCAAGTTTATTGAGCAGATCTGCATTCAGGTCGAAGTAGCACACATCACCATAGTCGATAACGGGAAACACCAAAGTCTGTACCAACATAGTTTTTGTCTTAGGTGAGAGAAAGTTCTTTAAGCGATAAAGAGAGCGCAAGGTACACACTACCTTGCTGCTGACATTAGCTACTTGTGTTCGCCAATCAAGGCTAGTTCCAGGTAGAGTCCAAGGTCTTTAACACTCTGACTGTAGGGGATCACTGAGCTGTTGAATATTACTGGTGGCAGGTTTCTCAGATTTACTTTAGCCATCATTCTAGGACTTCCTATAATAATGGCTTGACATTTGGACGGATTCACCTATAGACCAAACCTTTCGCACCATTTACTCAGGACATTTAAATCTTGGTTCACCCCTTCAATCGCCCCGCTAAGATCCTCAACCCTTGACTGGGTGTAGAGCTGCAGGTCATCGCCATAAAGATGATACGCATTGAAAAGTTCGTTGGTTAGAAGATTAATAAATAATGAAAATAGAAGAGGAGAGAGTATACCGCCTTGAGGAACGCCAGAGTTAAGATCTCACCAAGTCGATAAAGTTTCATCGATCCGCACTGACTGCTGGCGCCCTCGAAGATAAGATGAGAACCATTACAGCGCCTTAGAGACCATAAAATGGGACAAGATACATAAAAGGATGTCGTGACTGACGGTGTTGAAGGCGTTCGAGAACGGAAAAGAAATTATTATTATTATTTATAAGTATTATTACTCCTGTGATGCTTGGAAAACAGCCATCTCTATAGGTTACGGTTACCACTTAACATCAGGTGGGCCGTATGCTTGTTTGCCACCAAAGTTGTATATATAAAAAAAGATAAGCCGTTAATACAAAAATTTGATCTACATATTTAGGCTCAGTTTTAAATGAATAAAAAGAAATAACAGAGTTGGGCCGAGACTGGTATCACATTCACATTATTACCATGGAGTATGGATTTTATAGGTACTTGTTACATAATGAACATTAAATTTACTTACTAATAAGCTGTTTTGGTTTGATTGATGCTGAAGACTGAGAAGTAACAATGGTTTTAATTGATTGCTATTGGTGATCTGAAAAGTTGTAAATGATACAGTTTATTTTTTTGATACAGTCATTTGAAGTATCTCCGTAATTCCCTAAAACAATCTACAGACCTTAGAAGTTTGTGTCAATTAATTTACTTAAAAAATCCTGATATTTATATATCAGTATGTGTGTGTATCAGTGTTGGCAAAAACTTAATTTGATTAACGATTAACGATTACGATTAGAAATTCAATCGTAGCTTTTTCGATTAAAATTAACTTAATCATAATCAGAATTTTTCTGATTATGACAATCGTAATCGTAATCGTTAATCACGATTGAAAATTTTTGATAAATACGCGTCTCGCACATGCTGAAGTGATCTGAAGGTCTACTTCAGTGACTATTATTGGGACTTGCTGACTAGTAGAACTTGGGTACACCGCGTATATATGTAGTAGCTGATTAGAAGAGCTGGGTGTACCGAGTATGGGCCCGTTTTATCAGTTATGATGAGACCTTACCACGGACAAGATGAAGTGACCTGTCTAATCAGCTAGTTCCAGTAGAAATCACCGAAGTGGTATCAGGACACTTGCGCGAAAGGCATTTGCGTGAATGGACATTTGCACGTTGCGCGAAAGACTTTTGCGAGAAGACATTCGCGCGAAAGACTTTTCGTGAAACTTCTGGATGCCACCACTTCTAGATTCCACTGACTGCTTACCATCAGGCGGGGTGGAGTCACTTTGGTAGGCTAATATAAGTATAAAAAATAAAACTTAAGATTCTAAGAAATTAGACTTAAGATTCCGGTTCGGTCTTCGCTGGCACACTCAGATATCGATTTTGAAACCAATCGGTTCAAAAATAGCAAAGTTCAAAATGGCAGCTGCTTTTATAAAATTTAACTTAAGATTCGTGTTTGGTCTTCGCTGGGACACTCAGATATCGATTTTGAAAGCAATAGGTTCAAAAACAGCCAATTTCAAAATGGCGGCTGCTTTATACAAATTTCACTTAAGATTCGTGTTTGGTATTCGCTGGGACACTCAGATATCGATTTTGAAAGCAATCGGTTCAAGAACAGCCAATTTTAAAATGGCGGCTGCTTTATACAAATTTCACTTAAGATTCGTGTTTGGTCTTCGCTGGGACACTCAGATATCGATTTTAAAAGCAATAGGTTCATTATTAGCAAAATTCAAAATGGCGGCTGCTTTATATAAATTTGACTTAAGATTCATGTTTGGTCTTCGCTGGGACACTCAGATATCGATTTTGAAAGCAATCGGTTCATTATTAGCAAAATTCAAAATGGCGGCTGCTTTATATAAATTTGACTTAAGATTCGTGTTCGGTCTTCGCTGGGACACTCAGATATCGATTTTGAAGGCAATCGGTTCAAAAATAACAAAGTTCAAAATGGCGGCTTTTTTAATTAAATTTATCTTCGGATTCGTATTTGGTCATCGATGGTACCAGACCATCAGATGTCGATATTGAAATCAATAGGTACAAAAACAGCAAAGTTTCGCGCACATCTCCACTTGCGCAAGTATCTTTCTCGCAAGTGTCTTTCACGCAAGTATTCCGGATTCCACCGAAGTAGACCTTCAGGTCACTCATTATGTTCGGTGGTAAGGCCTTATCATAACTAACCAAACGACCCCATACTATGTACCCTCAGCTCTACTGATCAGCTACTTCCAGGAGCAGACACCGAAGTAGACCTTCAGGTCATTCCATAGTGCCAGGTGGTAAGGTCGCGTCGTAACTAAAAATAGTTTAATCGGCTTAATTTGATTAACGATTATTTCAATCACGATTACGATTGTTATTTTAATCACAATTAATTTTAATTGCGACTAATTTTAATCCGATTAAAACTAATCAAATTAACTAATCGATTAAAAAATTAATCGATTAATGCCAACACTGGTGTGTATGTGTTTGAATTAATAACAATCTATATGTACTATTTGATTTACAAAATAATTGCATAAGGCTGGTTTAATAATATAGGTATGTATACAAGTATCAATTATGTTTTGATAATAATACAAATGTATAACTGCTTATTATGATCTAGGGCAGCTAAGATGTTCACTGGCAGATAGATGACATTTGAAGGTGTAATTTAGGCAACATTAAACTAATATTTTACAGTCTATTATTATTACAGGTATTATAATTATACTAATATTTTGTACATAATTATTATAATATAATAATAATAATAATAATAATATTCTACCACATGCACACAGCGCCATTTAGCCCCAAATTAAGCAATTCAATTTGCTTGTGTTATGGGTACTAAACAACTGATATACTACTTATATACATTTTTTTTTTGTAACTACTTACATATTATAGATAAATTACACCCAGACTCAGAACAAACAATCATGCTCATCAAACAAAGGTTTATCCTGGGTGGGAATCGAACCCACGACCTCCGGCTTAGCAGCCAGGGTCACTAAAAACCAGACCAACAGGCCAGTCTAAATTATTAAAAAAAAAGATAAATGAAATTTGAAAACAAAAACATTCTATTAAAACTATATATTATTCCATTCGCTGTCCAATATGAATCATATTATTATGATGCGTGACATAGGACAGAAAACCTATAGCATACACATCATTTTATAAAAAAAATACTACTATTCTTGTTAATCCCGCCAACTAAGCTTGGGCTAACACACTTATGGGGTGGTTTTAGATTAGTAGTGCATAAAGTGTGGTTCGAATCCGTGATCCCTTGATCTCAACACCACTACCTTAAACCATTGGCTACCAGCCAATTATATTCTATTTAACAAATATGTTATGAGCGCGTAATCGTGAAGACCCAAAAACTTCTTAATTGGGATGTATTGGCTTTAGTCTGTGTTACACATATTCTTTATTCATACATGAATGAAGATACATCCTACATGATGAATGAAGAATGTGTACAACATATGTTGTATGTGTGCAACGGCTGCTATGCAGAACACTTTTTTTGGTTGTTTTGTGAGTGTATAACATATCTGTTCAATAGAATATCATTGCTGCCAGCTCTTAAAATTTTTAAAGTTACTTACCAATCTGTTGAGAAATACTAAATTTTAATGGTTGCTCATGTACGTGTTCTGGTGGCAAGATTTCTGTTTGTTTCCTGAAATTATCAATTCAAAATAAGTTTTATTAACAGAAATTAAAAATTATGTTTACAGTAGGTATACAGTAGTATAATAGGTAGGTACACATGTTTAACATAAGTTAAAAGTCACTTAAGTACTTATAATAACAACATAAATTATGAATATGACAAATTAGAGATTATAATAGCAGATAATTTGTGATTATTACCTAGGTTTATGGTAGAAATGGCATTTCTTGTTAGACAATAGCTGGGTAGCTGATGACATTCAATGCATTGCTTATTGCACAATTGTTTGTTGTTATTAAATAAGTATGTCCTTGGATTTGCGTTGCTATATCTAGTACAACTTTCCATTATGAAAATCTTTTAATTACGTCCGGGTTGCAGTTTGTTGTGTTTGGGAAATGGTGTAGTAGGGCCTGAAAACAATCAATATAAAGGTGAGATGACAACACATAATGAACTAACAAATTATAAAGAGTAAATGAGCTGTGTCAGATAAATGTTATATTCTAGATACCTATTTGGTCCAAACTCAGTAAATAAATCATTAAATTTTAAAATTTTAATTTTAAAAGATTAAATGAATGTTTAATACATAAAGAGTAGAATATAGCATACAAATTTTATTATAATTTCTTTGCAAATTAACCTTGAACTGATAGGTAATAAATATAGGTTAGGAAGTATTGTTATTTCATTATCAATGTAATTTTTAATGTTTATATAAATTTACTTTACTTACCATCACTGACACACATATAACACAAGACGCGAGATTTAGGCATGGTTTCAGGTCCAAAATCGTAGCCAGCCAGAAGTTCAGGTTTCTTGCCGCGATGGCTCGTAAAAGAGATAAACGGTATCTAAATTGAAATCCAGGGCCAGGCTACAGGTAAGCAAGATCCACAGTAATCCGTTTAAAGACATTCATGTCGTTATAAAATCCAATTCAAAACACAAACTTGTTTACGCCGCTGTTAAAAAATTTAATCCGGAAAACAAACGGAAGTTTGAAAGAAAAGTTTTACTTATTACTTATATTACTCCTGCCATCTACTGGCACAAAGATGTAAATAAATCAGAAGTTTACGTCCCTTGTTTGATAGGTGACGCTAGTTTCTTAGAAAATTTTCGAATACGATAATTGTATGGAAGTTTCACCCCCCTGGCCACCATGCTAGCAGTTTCAGACGATGACTTTTGGAATGGTCACCAGCATTTCTAGACCACTTCTTATAGCAGTGCTATTTTAATATAACATTGTTTTGTCTTTTTCTTTTGTGTCATTAAAAACAAGGATAGAGACAAAGTAAGGTTATAACATGATTGCTATAAGAAGTTTGTGGTAGAGCCCCAGGGCATTGGTATGAGAGGTCCTCAGTTACAAGCTATGTATGCTACCCAATGACACTGCAAGGGAATTTGGTGACCTATATAAGAGACATTGGTTTTCGTTTAAATATCCTCTACTTTTTTTTTATATTAGCCTACCAAAGTACTCGATGGTAAGCAGTCAGTGGAATCCAGAAGTGGTGGTCACCATTCGAAAAGCCAGACTACTGGTATGGTAGCCTTTACTATGGCGGCTTAGTGAGATGCTTTTTCACGTCCCGCTTAAGGATCCAGGATCATAATTAGATGGGAACACATGCGCTGGTAAAGAGTTGGTCATTTAGATTAAAGATGCTTAGAGTAGGCGTATGTGAAGCAGTGGATGCCAACTCATTTCTAAGTATGTATTACTATCTACAGTAGTGGATCTGGTATCAGCATCAGATCAAATTTCAACCCTATGTCGATGCCGATAAGTCATACAACATGCGATCGTTAATTGCAAGTAAATAAATATTCTTTTTCAGTGGTCCGAAATACCCTCTATACTCCTACTTTCAACAAAAGGCAGGGTAGTTCCTATTTCCCTGCGACCAGGCAAGAAATACTAGAGACCGAGCTTGTATTGCGAATAGCGACATCTATGTTTTCTATGTCGTACTAAGTTGTGTGAACACCTGACACTAGGTTGACCACTAACCACATATACGTGTGGTGTGAGAGCTCATTTTTCAAAGTTAATTATATTTTTACAAAATCAAGAAAATATTTAGGAAATAATTGCGAAAACTTAAATGGTAATCTCATTTTGCTGGTTGGTTTTGTGTTTATTATTGGCATACATATGGCGCTACAAAGTTAAGCTCGACAAGCAGTACGCTGCTAAGCTGTGCTATTTGCGAATAACGCCGTAATATATTTTTTACCATTAATTTTATATGAATAATTGAGAATAATAAAAAAAACATATTTTTTTATTTTTTATTTAAATTCAAACATTTATTCATAAATATTTACAAATGAGTCAATTTATACTAATATAATTACAATACTGGAATGATAAAATTCATAATTACAATAAATACTTAATTAAAATTATTTTATTTGTATTGTTAAAATTAAATAAAGCTATAATTTGTTCAGTCAAAAACCAACTATCTTATTCACTAAACGGAAACTGGCCTTTTCGAAACCGAGAGAAATTTAAAATTGATAATAAAATAGAACCTCTACATACCTAAACCATTTTTGTTTTTTTTTACATTAAACTATTCTAATTCAAAATCTAAAGTTTTTGAAATTTTTCAAAGACAAAGGCAATTATTTATTTGGGTTAATTTGGTGGCGAAGATTTTTCTAAACACTCTTATTGAGTGTTTAGAAAAATCTTCGCCACCAGTTGGCGCCACTGAGGTGAAAGGTCTTCCATTATCAAAATTCATTTACAACTTCATATGCATCACTATAAAGCATATTTTCTTTTGAGACGTTAATTTTATAAATTAAGTAACCCTGTATACACCATTATTTATAATATCACTATATTAGATGTCCATGTTAGTTTTCTTTATTTTGTCCATAAGAGCCTCTGAAACAAAATATCTTTATTATCTAAACATCTTTGGTCACTAGCTACTTTGGCTCTGCTCCCGTCGCCAGTAGCGTGATGTTACATAGCCTATAACCTTCCTGAAGAACTGGGCTATCATACACAAAAAGAATTGTTCAAATCCGACCAGTAGTTTTAAGGATTAGCGCGTTCAAACAAACAAAAAAAAACTGCCAATATTATAAATGCGAAATTTGTGTATGTGTTTGTTACCACTCAGTGCCAAACGGCTGATTTTGATGACAATTAATCTGTAGATAGATCTATAGATTTGATGCCGAAGACGGACATAGGCTACTTTTTATCCCGAAAGCGACCAAACACGTTTTAGGCGCGGGCGAAGCGATGTGGCGCAGCTAATATATTAGCTATAGTGTTACTTACTAAACTCATTAGCATTAGGACATTTCTTCAAATGTTCAATAATCACAGCCTTTAATACTGCCTTCTCAGACATTAGCTTTTCATTGATCTCTCTTAGTTTTTTGTTCTCCTGGGTTTGCCTGTCGTATGTTTCTTTTAATCGCGCCCTGAAAAACACAGTAATTGTGGATTAGCTAAGTTCATTCAAAGGCTGCGTATTGTGCATTATGTGCGTAATAAAATGTTTATGGATGTGGATGTGTAAATTAGTTTAAGTCCATATAACTACTCTTATGTAAGTATTAATGTTCTTCACTATTGTATTAGGGTTAACCTGTGAAAATAGATGTATGTGTGTAAGTAAATAAATAAATAAATTATTGTACATACACCAAACTTACAAATATACGACGGTAGTAGATCCACGCTGGTTTCAGCATGAATGGGCCGGATCGTCCGGGGAAGTACTACCCTCTCATAGAAAATCGTCTTAAGAGTAGTAGTATCCTTACTACTGCGTTTCGTTCGGTGAGTGAGAGTGCCGGAGGCCCGATTTCCCCCCTTTCCTCTTTCCTCACCTCCCTCATTCCTTTCACATAACCCCATTCCCAGCCGCCATAGTGGAGGCCACCATACCAGCAGTTTAAGACGATAGATTTTGGTATGGTAGCCACCACTTCTGGATTCCACTGACTGCTTACCATCAGGCGGGGTGGAGTCACTTTGGTAGGCTAATAAATATAATAAAAAAAAAAAAAAAAAAATATGGTAGGTAAAGATCTTACAATACTGTACATAGTACAATGGCGAGAGCGATTTCTTCCAGGCAACCTTTAAATTTGTATAGTGAGGTTTTAAAAAAAAATTGTAGTCACTTTGATAGGATTTTCTTTATTGCCTTCAGTGATAGATGAACAAACAGCCCACGTGACGGTAAGTGGTAAGTGTCGCTCATAGACGACTCATAGTCTTTAGCATTGCTCCTGAAATTCCAGATACTGCGAAGCTGCCTACCATAAAAGATAGTTAAAAGGATTGAGGGAGATGGATAAAGGGCCTCCGGCGCTCTCACTCATTAAAAGAAATGCAATAGTACGGATATTACTACTCTTACGTTGGTCTTCTGAGAGGGTAGTACTTCCCCGGTCGCTCCGGCCCATTCATGCTGAAACCAGCGTGGATCTACTACCGTCTAAACATAAAAACTATACAGAAAAAGAAAAATATTCTTAACATTTTTTTATATATTAGCCTACCAAAGTGACTCCACTCTGATGTAAGCAGTCAGTGGTATTCAGAAATGGTAGCCAATGAGCTTTCAAAGTTTTCTTGTGAGACTACACCATAGTTCTTTAAGAAAGGAGTTAAAAAGTTTTATACTCGGTAACACACAAGATACTACTACGGTAACTGCTCATTATATGCCAGGCTAGTTTACCTGCATAATAATAGAACAACTCCGCAATCCTTTTTAATAGATTCCTTATATGAATTCTAGAATACAGATACTTATATAGTATTTTGTACATATTATAGAAACAAAATTTTAGACATAAGTCGTGCAATGGACCCAGATCAATGCAAACACTCATGTCCATGCACACAAATATTCGCATTGGGCGGGAATCGAACCCGCGACCCTAAACAGGCTATTACTCTACCCCTATATCACTGATATTGTCCATAAGAACCAGCTGTTGCCCCCAGCTTCATCCGCATAAATGTCGGTTATATCTACGAATATACATTGATGTTCTTTCATATTTACGCCATTTTTTCGCAATAAAAGATAGCCTATGTTGTTCGCCGAGGTCTAATCTATCTCTATACTAAATTTCATCAAAATCGGTTCTGTGGTTTAGGCGTGAAAGCGTAATATACAAACAGACATACAGAGTTACTTTTGCATTTATAATATTAGTATGGAAGTATGAATTAATACCTGTATCTTCTCGAAGCTGCATTCCTACTATCCAAATTCTGCATAGCTAAGTTCCTTTTATCACTAGTACTTGCATCACTTATATCACTAACACACTTACTCACTTTTCTCTTCACAGGTTGGCTAAAAGTCCTATATTTTAACGGTGTTATCGGTACTTTATGTAACACACTATTCACTAAAGTCACAGGTATTAAAGTGCCAGTGGTAATAGGCACTACTGTAGGTATGTTTGGCACTACTGTAGGTAAATTAGGCACTACTACACTTTCAAGCTTTTGTACACTATTTTTAGCTTCAACTTTTTCCGTTAACACTTTTTTTAAAACTTCCTTTGCATTCGATTTTTCAGTTATTTCATCAACCGCTCTCATTCTTACTTGTTTCCCACTTGGCAGTTTAATAATCACTTCGTAATCCTCATCGTTATTTTTAGTAGATTTCTTTTTCTCGTCAAACTCAGTACTAAGGCTGTCTACGATGAAATCCAGTGATTTCTGAGACATTATAGGTGGGACTTCACTTGTATTTTGAACTTTATCGTTAGTATCTTTAGAGATCATATTACTGTCTCTTATAACAGTATCTTCGTATATTAATGTTTGTACTGGTTTTTCAACACTGTCTTTTCTGACCATATTACTTATTTTTATTACATTATTAGTGTATGACACTGAATCTTTTCTAATATCATTTTTTGTGTTGTCTGTGTGTTTTTCCTCACTTTTGCCAACTATTCTACTAATTGTAGTCACTTCGTTTGTTAGTTTTGATATTGTTGTGGTCTCAAATTCTTTGATTGCGCCTGATTCGTCACTTGAAGATCTAGAATTAAATAAATGTTATAATAGAATTTGTAGGTACATAAGCTCATTTTTTCAATCCATCTAAATACAAATAGGTCGAAATTCACTTGAAGAAAATTTCTATGGCAACGAGCTTGTTATCATTTTATTAGACACTGACATATTAATATGTACACTGTTGATAAGTTAGAATTAAAAACTTATTGTGCATTGTACACATAGATCTTCCAATTTTGACAGTTTTAAGCGAAATATCAGCAAAATGTGTGATGATTCAGTTGGTTCGATAGTACTCGTACCTCTTAGAAGACTCCAATTTTACTATGAGAACAAGATAGCCATGCTATAATGTCTTTACATTCACATTTAATAAAAACGATGCCAGTTGTATAATGTTATTGTAAACAACTTAAATTAATATTTTATTTTTGTGTCCTTTATTTTATTGCACATAATAAAATAATGCTTATTGGAAGCAAATTCTAACCCATTTTCAATATTTAAATTATCTGGAGATTGAAAAGGAAAAATTATTCATAGTTGTTTATTTGTTCAGTTCAGTTGATTTATTGACTACTTTGGTTAACTATAACATTTGTAACTATCATTTAAATAAGTTTGATTATAACTAAGTAAGAGTTACGACCAGTTTCTGAAAGGCTGATGAAGTACCAATTATTTAGGTACTTCACATGAGATTAAACAGGTGATTAGTTAATTTTTCGTACATCAGCCTTTCAGAAATTAAGTGTTAATGTTAGTCCAGTACCTGCTAATAGTAATATTCTTATTGTTTGTGGTGCTGTACAATGTGGAGTCTCCATCAATGAGCGGAAACACCATCTGTGGGGTGTGTAGCTCGTCTGATGAGGATGGGGTTGCACTGTCCATGGAGAGGATACCTGCTCTGAGAACACAAGTTATATGATTATTATTGGCAAGCTAGCAAGCAAAAAAATGTTTTATAATACGGCTTCTGCATGTTAAAACTGAGTAAGAGTGTTTCTTGCCAGTTCTTCTCATGGCGCTACGTTACGTCAGCGAATTGGCAGTAAGGTAATTGGCTGACCTAACAAATCTACCTATTATTCTATAAGTTCATATTAAATAATACTTACTTAGTCTCCATGGCTCTCTTAAACCCCTCATCAAATGGGTTGACATTCTGAAGGTCCTGGAACAGCCCCACCTCCTCACAATTCCTTATGAAACGAGTTGGTGTTGGTGTTTGGTCCGCTGAGAACATTTTTAGGAATTAATCAGATTTGGTGGTTGTACAATGTATGGACTGCTATGTAGAGGGCTTGATTTCTTTCAACGTGTGATGTGATATTAATTTTCGTAAAAGAAAAATCGTTAATATTAGTCTGTAGTCTGAAATATTGTGCTTGGTAAATGTCAACAATGTAACAAGGGCCGCAGATACCTAAACATAATATTAATACCAGCCTGTTTATTGTCCTAGTGCAGGGCAAAGACCTCTTCTCATATAGAGAAGGCATGAGCATTAATCACCACGCTTGCTCAAGGCGGATTGGCAATTTCAGACATTTAAGTCCAAGTTTCTTCACAACGTTTTCCTTCACCATCAGTCAGAAATGTCCAGAATAAACTTAGAAAGTATATATGATTTTAAAAATTACATTGATACTTGTCTGGATTTGAACCCACTACCTCGTGTTTACAAAGTGGGTGCCTTTACTACTGGGCCATTTCAACTCCAAAGCATAGCTGACAAAATATAAGTGTTATACTCCTTGGCCTATCACTTTAATTAATGATACATTACTATGTTATAATAAATTTGTATAAGGCCCACAACACTTGGTGCGCAGTCAGTGAGCTTTTTTTTTTTTTTTTTATACGACTAAGGTGACAATCAAGCATACGGCCCGCCTGATGGTAAGCAGTTACCGTAGCCTATGGACGCTTTTGTTTTTAATAGTCCACTTCTAATGCTACATTGCCATGGTATCGCCTAAAATGTCATCAATTGCCTCAATAGACATCCACTACTGGACATATGCCCATCCCAAGCATTATCACATTAACCAGTCGTGTCCCGCACCATCCGTCAGCTGCTTACCACTTTTATCAGAACATCAGTCCACCTCATAAAGACACCGACGACAAAAGATAAATAAGTAATCTCACCAACAAAAGCCGCCTTTTGCTCCAAACCGAGTTGTAACACCATGTCATGTTTCTTCGTGTGTACGTGAAGATGATCCTCATTGGTAAACGTCATACCGCAGTCCGGCATAGTACAGGCAAACGGCTTTTCAGGCTCGACCATTTTACCACTTCAAAAGTCAACATCAACAAATACACGACAGTTTCTACCGATTTTCGCCAGTATTTACCGCCTTTTTAGTGAATAATGTTGATGAATAAGCTTCGTAGTGGCTATTGCTTTGTTTATATTTACTTTAAATTTATAACAATCATCTTATTTTTATGAAATTGAATGATAAATTGTAATCCCATCCCCGAACTTCGAGGAAAAACATTGAATTTCTGTCTGACAGTGACGTCAATGACGTTTAGCTCTAAGAATATGAAATGTCATTAATGTCATCGCCATGTCATCGTCAAAATTTTAAAAAATGGCTCCTCTAATTTCTAGAGGTCATTCTATGATTGATGCCTCTATGTTGAATATGTACTATTTTTATCATAATATAATAACATAACGTTGGCCATGAAAATAATATGTGCTATTTACATGTATATAATAACTACTGGGGAAAATCAGTAGATGCCTAGATTGAATCTTAGAGCCAATGCTCTAAGATTGAAGGCGGCATCTACTGATTTTCCTTTTGATGGCGCGGTTTCCACCAAAAGCGGAGATTTATTTTTTGATAAATATCATTATCATATTAGCCGAAAGACGTACACCACACTGCTGGGCATAGGCCTCTTCCAATTTTCGCCACCTTACACAGCCTTAGAGCATTAAACCAACTTGACAGCCGCTCTTATCCATCGCATCGGTTGCCCGCCACCCATAAAACGTTTTGTACTGGTCTCATTCATAAATATTTCCCAGAAAATTAAACTCATTTGATAGCAAACCCGTAGGCCGAACATTGCATGTCACTTAATGTTTGTTTATTTTAAAGATTTTTATCAATGACTGCGTTTTATGTCATTTGACACAAAGCCGCACCCTATTGGATGATTAATTCGTGTGTTTAATTTGTTTGCATTTAAATTTTTGTAAAATTACAAAATGTTTTTTTTAGAGGAATGTCATTATTTTAGCAATTATATTATTTAAAAAGTTGTGCATATTGTTAATCTGTAAGGCTAACAAAATATTTAATTTGTTATTATATATTCATTTGTTTGCTAAATAAACACATATAACAATAATAGGTTAACTTTTAATTTCAACCCTCAACATAACAAATTATTTAACAAAACACTCAAAAAATATAGTATTATAACAAAGAAAAAAACAAAATAACTATTATAAAATAAAATCTATGTTTTGATTAACAAGTATATATGGTTGTTTGCATTACTAGACAGATTCGGGACTTAAATAAATTTTAAATATGAATTGAAGTTCAATTTAGGGCTAACACTTCTTAGACTATTGGAAAAGTATGAGGTATATTTCTCAGGGGAATAGCCTCGAACTTTGACCTGATGGGATTTGTAAGACCCAGTTCTATCGAAAAGGGGGTAAACAGTGGAGCGTTTCTTCCTCGGTGATTCTGGCATTTGTTGGCTGGGGTAAGAATCCACGTACCGACGACCGCTAATATCGTTGCCATCCGCTGTCGGAAATACGTGGACTACATTAATATACATCCATCGTACTATATTATATGTATAACCAGCACGGATTTTGATTTACGTATCGTTTTTCAATCAAAACTCGTTCTAGTATAGGCGTACTGTTATCGCAACTTTTAATAATGAAGTATTGTATCTAAACTTATAACTATATAAATAAAACTTACATATATATTAAAAAGCAATTTTTATTTATAATCAAATATCTACAGGATTACAACTATAGAAAACCGTGAAGAGACATCAGGTACATTTCTGTGTTACAAAATGCATATGTCTGAACATTCCAGTATTGTACAAGGCCTTCGTGTCTGAGTCTGGTTGTATCCAGGCAGACAAGGACGGAATGGCAAGGTAACATATTTGCTAGATAATATAGCATTTTCTAAGTGTGTCTACAGGTCATACGTGCATTAATCTATTAAACATTATTCTAAGCAGTAAGTAATTAATCAAACAAATTCTCCTTGCCTGCTCCTCTGCTGTTGAAGATTCCTGGTGCTGGCTGTCCTTGGGGTTCGCCTACGACTGTGTTCTGTTGCATACCAGTCATGCCGACTACCGCTGGGTTAGGCTCGTTCTGCTGACCTTTCCATGGCCTGCGGGCGTGATGAAAATAATATTTTTTACTTTTGACCTGTTGGATCGAATTCGCTGCATTCTTAGGTGAGATAACGTTACAATATGGCTCTTTCAGCCAGCACTATGTTAAAACTTTGGTCGCCTTCAAAGCTAAGCAGAAAAATAGAAAAGAATAAGTTTTGTACAACAAACTGTGACTTACTTGTCAGGGAACAGTTCTCCGGGCTGTCCTCTCGTCTGGACGATCCTTTCGCCGTTAACTTCAACTACGCATCGCAGTCTAGCACAGCACGTTGGGAATTCTAGATTTACGAGAATATGTTACATTAAATCTACAAATATAAAAGAAGGTGCTGATTAAATATTAAATCTAGAAATTACAGAATACATCATTCAGCCAAATCATGTACAGTGCTGGATTCCTTGGTCGGTTGTGAGCCGTTCTCATTCCGAACCAAACTGAACCGATGTTCACCATCACCTTTACCAAGTCTTTCCACCTAGAAAGGACCTTGTTCACGCTGACTCTTTATTTTCTGTCCTAATTCTACCAGCTTTGTTATATTGCTACTTCTATCTAGGCTCCATTGGAGCTGCTACTCGTACTACGTCTTCCTTATTTTTGTTAATACTATTATACTTACCAACATTTTCATCTTCAATATATTCGTGGCATTCCAATGCGTTCTCAGGAATTTTTGGTTTTCTACATCTGGTCAATAAATAAACCATTTTAATTAAGTCATTTTTAGGAACGGTAAGCTCTATATTGAGGGTATTTACAAAAATACAACTAAGGGACACAAAGTACAATAACTTGAAGCAAATGTTTGTAAATCTTACAAACATTTTTTATGGGACGATATAATATCATTCTCCTTGGACACTGCTATTTTCATTTAAAAGATTAGCTTGCTTGACATATTAGAGTTAAAACCGTTATTTAAAATTTAAAAATTACCATTTTTATTATGCCTACCTACTACGAGCGACAACCATGGGAAGAGATGAATTCTCAAAGACCAAAGAGGAGAGATTTAGGTTTATTGTGTTTTGCGTAATATAACTAAACAAGATACTAACCCAACAGCGGCTATGAAGTACTTGCCATCACGAATTTCACATCTATACCGATGGCATGTGTAGTGGTCTGACCATTCTTGCCATGGCTGGTAACCTTTTCTTGAGTATTTGTCCACACATGCTTGATCTAAATGAAAATAATTCAATATTGCCACATGTTAGACAACAATAAACAAAAAATAATGGAGAAAAAGTAGGTAAGTATTCATTTAGCCAAACTTTTAAATCGTCAATTTTGGGCGACAATAATATGATTTCGTAGAGATTTTTTTTTAATTTACATTTGCCAATGACAAAAGTAGTCAACTTTTGTTACCTCAATTGCCCTAACCAAAATAAGGTTCGGTTTTTCATATTCTATTGAACGACTTCTTTTACAACTACGACTAAACGAATTCTTTTACACTTTAAATTTAAAAATAATTTTTAAAAACTGCCGATAAACAACTGAGTTGCCATAACAAAATATACTCATTTTTAATTAATAAATAATGAAAGTTACTTACAGCTAACATCCTCAGCGGAGGTAACGGGTAGTACGATATACATGAAAAATACTAAAGCTGCCAACTGCATTTTGAATAAATTAACTTCTGCTGAAAGTAATTAAACCAATTAACCTGAGCACTGAAGCGATGGGCTTACACTACATCAGCTATAGGCCACACGCTCCTAAAATACTGTTTCGAGATGGTATATTTATAAAACAAATCAAAGAAAGTACAGTTTAAAATGATAAAAAAGTATAATATTGTGTGTAACGCTGTCTGTTTCCGGGAACAAGTTCAACAAACAGATTATTGGATGCAATAGGCGTGAGAATTAGTATCAGTTTGATTTTTATTTGCTCCGAAATCACTTCTCATTAAACATGTGCAGTAAAGTTCAAATATTTTCGGAAAGATTACTACTTTTTAACAATCACGTCATCATCGCCACTTGTCTTTAAATTGGCTTAAAATGTTAAAACTGTTGTGATTTTACAGTGTAGATCTTTGAAAATCTACAATGCTTGCTGCGAAGTATCGAGACTCAAGACTATGGATAGGCGTAAAGACAAGTGTAAGTAACTTAGTCTTTTTCGGGCTGACATTGTCTAGTCTCCAAAAATGTCCAGTGTTCTAATAAGTACATCCAGTCCTAAAATTTTCTGTGTGAAGACACACCACAACTCGCTTACCATAAAGTAAAAAGACTTTTACAATAAGTTGTAAAAGCCCCACAACTCCATCGCGAGAAATGAGGATCCTCGCTAGCACTCTGTGCCATCAAACAAGACCGCGAGGGCAAAATATAGAAATAGTAGTAGTTACTTAGAGATATGACTTAATCACACTAACTACGAAGTTGTTGCCGACTGTGACGATAGCAGAAAAATGGAATTAAGATCGATGGTCAATTTTAGGAAGCATCTCTCTCTCTTTTCATTGCATTATTCCAACATGATGGTGGTAGTGTCTGCTTTTCGCGTCTGTCTTCTCGACTTCGCTCTATCTGACACGTCTATCCATCTCAGCTTGCACAAAACGACATTGATTTCTAAAAATCTAGCGCAAATAGTAGCTAAATTTGGGAAGGAAATAGTGCACAAATGCATAGATTCGTAGCCAGTCAGAATGAAGGTGACTATTTTGAATAGAATGATTAGGAATCGTAATTATGTCATAAAAACAATCGTGCAAATCCGGGGAGGGCATGCTAGAAAATAATACTTAAATGAATTTCATTTGTAACAGACAGAACCTATCACAAGATCGATTCTTTAACATTTCATCCATTTATCCTAGTGGATCAAAAGATACCACACGAAACAATACGTCTATTTTGCATTATATTAGGTTTGTCTCATCGTTTGTATCTAGTAATGAGTCATGTTTGCAAAATATACTTATTACCGTTTATATAAAAACCGGCCAGCACAATATAAACTTCTAAGAAGAAGCGGATAAGGATTATTTAAAAGACATTTTCCGCACAACTCAAAAGTCGTGCACTTTACAAATATGCATTCAAGATAGTAGTTTCTTGCTCGTTTCATTTTGAATGAGCTTCATCTACCGAAAAAGTTCCCTTTCGGGTCATGGTTGTTCACTCTACCCTCTCATAAAACTTCGGTGAAAAGTATTAGTTTACATACTGCGTTTCGCTAAGTGAGGCAGAGTGAAGTCACTTTGGAAGGAAAATATATTAAAAAGAAAAGAAAAAAAAAAGAAAAAGAAGTAAGATCGCCGAAACCCTCAGTCTCCTTATTTTCTTTTACGACCGACAACAGCTTGGTTGTGTTATCTTAGCATTACTCATTTACAAGAAATTTGGTACCGCATAAGTTCCATATGTCATCATCATAAATTTAAGACTCTTAGCGATGGTACTGATGCAATTACCGCCACTTCTCTCGGTTTTGAGCCACCTCTTTTAATTCTTTATACGATATGACATCAGCACTTTTTTTGATCAGGCTCATATTGCTTATCTGTGGTCTTGTCCTACCTCGTCTTCCTTCTATCTTCCCCTCAATGTAGTTTTAGGAAAGAACCTTACGCCTAAGTGTGCTAAAACTATGATATATTGCATGTTGCTGCATACCTACATTGCGTTGTCAAAACAATTGATTCTATGCTTCTTGCGTTTCTAAACACTTTGTAGCCATAACACGTGTTTTCCGTTCCCCTCACAATACCTGTCGTGTCGAGCAGAACTGCCGTTTGGATCTGACCCTTGACCCATCCACCTTATGCGAGCCTTTTTAGATGTTGGCCGAGGCTCTTTGTTCTGGCTCTACGTCAATCGTACGTAATGTCTACTCTCTCTCTCAACTCCAAATGGTTTTGTATACATAGTCAATAGTCATTTATTCATTAACAATAATACATTGTATTTAAATTTTCTAAGCCTAAACAATACACACTAAAACATTCAGTTATTATGGTCTTTTTACTTGTGGGTTTTTACTTAGATTTTGAAACATGTCATTATAATTATTAGTAATAGGTATTATTATTATTAAAGATTCTTTCAAAATATCTTAAGGCCTGAAAAGTATATTTCTACAGAAAAGAATCAGAGATCGTCAACATTATACAGACATCTACTCAACAGATACTGTTTAAGTTTTACTTTAAAAGAACTTCTGTATATCAATTTTTTAAGCTCTTCAGGCAACTTGTTATATAACTGAACAGCCTGGTAACGAGAACTATGCTTTACTACATTAAGCTGAGGATGTATTAGGGCCTTAAAGTCCTTTCTTCTAGTTTGCTCCCTACTTTGTCTTTCTTCATGTGTTTCAAAAATTGACACATATTTAGCAAAGTGGCTTAGAACTACAAGAATGTATAGACCCGGTACGGTTAGGATGCCCAATTCAACAAAATGTCGTCGACAGCTTTCTTGTGGTATACGCATAATTGTCCTTATTGCCCTTTTTGCAGTATAAAGGCTCTCCTATTGTTATAGCTGTAGCTATGTCCCCAAAACTGTATGCTATACCTTAATTTAGACTCTACGAGTGCGTAATACACTGTTTTCAGATGTTCGACATCCATTTCTTCTCTCAAGGTCTTTAATGCGTAACATGCCGATGAAATTGAAGCGTCTATGGCTTTTAATTCAGTCTTAATTTAACAGATTGTCTTTAAGTGTATCAAGAAATTTAGCTTCACTAACTACCTATTTTGTCATTATTTAATTCTATTTGCAAGCCATCTTTTGTCCAAATTGTTGTTTTAAATAATATTATTTTTGTTTTTGTAGTATTAATTATTAATTTATTTACTGTAAACCACCATGAAAAGGCATTTACTATTACATTAACTTTTGTCGTCAAGCTTATCATGTTATTAGCATCTATAACAGCATTAGTGTCATCTGCGAAAATTGTAAGTCTAATGTCAGGTATTATTTTATTGATATGATTAATTAAGTCATTTGTGAACAATATGAATAAAATTGGTCCTAAAATTGATCCTTGTGGTACTCCCGTTCTCACTGACATTGTAGCTGACTTATGAGTTTTTAGTAAACCATTTTCTTGGGCCTTATTGATTTGTACGTACATTTTTCTATTATGGAGGTAAATAGAAAATAGCTTCAATGAATTACCTCGTATACCATATTGATCCATTTTACGTATTAACAGCTCATGATCCACTGTATCAAAGGCGGAACTAAGATCAAGAAAAATACTGGCCACTCTCATTTTGTTGTTTATCTTTTCAATTACGTCATCTAAAATATACGCAACACTTTGTATATAAATGTGCTCTTCGTATACTAATGTAATAGGCGGGACGTCAAAAAGCATCTCATTATGCCGCCATAGTGGAGGCCACCATATTAGTAGTTTAGCTTTTGAAATGGTGTCCACCACTTCTGGATTCCACAGACAGCTTACCAACAGGCAGAGTAGAGTCACTTTGGTAGGCTAAATTAATTTTTTTTTATTAAAACTCCTTTAATTAAGTATCATATTTATAAACTTCATAACCAAAATAATCATCTCACAAAGCCGTTATATTGGAGGCCACCATACCTGAGTCGTCCGTGTGAGCGACCAGTTACCACTTACCATTACATAAGCTGTTTGCTCTTTGCTCGCCTAAAAATGAGAATGCCCAATATCTTTCAGTTTGTCTTTTGCAAATTGCAGTAAGTATGGTATTAAACTATTATTGAGACGATTAAGGGAATAGAGTTACTTCAGGCATCTATAAATTCGTATTATAGCTAGTGTGGCTTTAAATTAGCGTAAAAAATAGTCTTATATAAATATATAAGACTATTTTATATATTTTTGCGTTACTCAGTTTAAATATTATTATAAAATTCGAACAAATAGGTAAAAAATTTAAAATACCTACAATACCTACTGTATTGTAGGTATTTTAAATTTTTTCCATTCAAGTGAAAACGTTAGTTTTATTGTTAGTAATTACGGTAAAATGCGCAAAAACTTACCCATGCTCGTAAAAATGTATTTCACTTCACAGTAAACACAAGAAACAATAGTATAATGGTATCAGCAAAAGCTTGCCGATAACTGAAGTTAAAATTTGCAAAACACCTCACCATCGACATGTTGAACTGTTTTCAGTTACATGAGCTATGTTCTTGGAATTTAATCATTGTCTTTTTTTATTTCAATAATCCAATAACCTGGGTATCGAATCAGTATCTAGTGTACCTACGACGACCTAGGTAACTAACTTTAATTTTACTTTCGCCCAGAAAGCTCAACTATATTCTATCTAACTTATTTTGGCATTTTTAAAATATTTATTCGCATTCGCGCCAAAATTATAAGAATAGATTAAAAATAAATGAATTTGCCAATATAACACATTTTTTTTTCTTTTGGAGGTCAATTACTTAAGTCGCACATTTAGCGGAATAAAGGAAATTATCATGTAAGTACATGATAACTTACATTTACTTATTTTTAATTCTTATTGAAAACTGTAAATTTTAGTATAGCAGGCACCTACTACTATTGTAAAATTTACTAATAATTTGTTCGATTTGATCTGTAAACTTGACAGTCTTTGATCTTTATCACCTAGATATCTGAGGCCACTAACGATAAGTATTATCATTCATCACTACTATACTGGTGACTATGGCACGATCTCTTTTCTGCTAGTTGGCTAGTTGGCAATCATCATCATCTTTGCGCCGAAACAAATGTCCACTGCTAGATGGACATAGGGCTCCCCCAATTGTGTGTGCTTATTTACTATAATTATATTATAATTAAACTAGTTTCCCGCGGCGCGGTTTCACCCACGTATTTACATACTGCTCTGCTCCAGTCGCCAGTAGCGTGATGTTATATAGCCTATCATACACAAAAAGAATAATTTTTCAAATCCGACTTGTAGTTCCAGTAATATGCGTGTTCGAACAAACAAACAAACTTTTCCGTACATATAATAAGTAATAATAAGTATAAATAAAAAAGAGTGTGTGTACTCATGTACGCACGTAAGTTATACTTCTTCATAATAATGTAATAATTTATAATTTGCAATGTAAATAAATTATACATACCGACAGATAACCTCAAATCTATAAATGCACTTAAAACAGTATATTAAAACCACTTTTACCACTAATATTCAAAATAAATATTTTTACTGATAAATGATCAATAAAAAATATCTATCACCGTCATAAATATAATTGAATATAAACGCCAATATATTTTTTATTTATTCACACTGATTATTTGTACTGATACGACACACAAATACTCGCAACTAACTTCAGGGTGTAAAAGGTTCGCAACTAACTTCAGGGTGTTGCTTTTTTCTGTCGGTGTGCGCGCGCATCGTAGAAATTCACTCTCATCGTTTTTCCCAATCGCGCCAAAAGAAGTATAACTTCAATATTGTCTGCCTGAACTTACGGTAATCTTACATTTTATCAATAATTTTAGTAAAGAGTCTATTATTATGTGAGTTTGGAGTAGATAGCTTTAAGAATTTTTTTTCCATACGAACGTAAGTTATCCCCTATTTCACCACTTTGTAAGGCTTGTTTAAAAATAATTAAGAAAGTAACTTAATTTCAATTTCTTCTAGTAATTTGGACACTTTCGCAAAATCCCATCTTATTGAGCACCTATGTTCTAGAAATCCTCATTCAAAATTTGAGACTCCTAGCACTGCTAGGAGTCTCAAACTAGCACTTGTAGTTTCTGAGATTTTGCGATGAGTGGGTGAGTGAGTGACCTCATGCTTTTATATATTTAAACAACGATTGACTTTAATGCAAATTGCTATTTTCTTATCTCAATTTTAGTTGGAGCACAATGCAATAACTATGTCGCTTATAAATTTTGGAACGGTGTAAATTACAATTCTTAATTTATGAACATATCGCAACAGACGCTTTCTTGCGTGAGTCAGTGCGTGAAACGAAACTTCATTCTTCACATACGTCAAAGTGCTACGAATCTCAATGTCAGTGCAAATAAAATTCTATTTTTTTAATATTTAATTTAATCAAGAATAAGTTCAACAGTGTCTCATTTTAAAGTTTAAGAAGTTACAAATGAGGTGCGTATATAAAACTTGTCAATTTAAATCTATACTGTGCAATTTTGTTAAATGTATCTTGTGTATCAATTAATCTGTGTATTTTTTTTTTACAAAAATCCATTTTTTTTATGTAAATTGTATGAATTTTTGGTAACTGTTTTAGTAATATTATCTGCATATTACCATACTATTAGGGGACAGAGAAAGTTACGGCTTAAAAAAGGGGTAAACATTTTTACCCCTACCCTCCTTTAATAAATTATGCAAAATTTTTATAAAATTTTTAGTGCATTAAAACATAATTACTATAAAATTTTAATTAGTAACTGTTAATTTACTAAAAAATATACCGAGATAGAATAATATTATAAATTTCTTTATTGGTAAAGCAATAAAATTGTTTAATGTAAAATAATATATACTTAAATGCTTTGTACATACAATTATTATTGTATATGAGTCTTTGAGATTGTACATATCTGACAAATTACATTGACTATGGTCATGTTTCGTTTAATTTGACCAAAATATTGAGTAAATTGGTTATTTTATAATAAAACTGATTTTGATAATGATTAATAATATGAATATACAGGTTTCAACTAATAAAGAGAAATTCCTCATACAGTTTATAACTAGATTATTAAATACTGATTCATATTCATACTATTAATTTAAGAGCTCTGATTTAATAGTTATGTTTTATTAAATTGGACATAAATAGCACACATTCTGTAACAAAAAACAGATAGAAATACACTTACAGATTTAAACACACCAAACACAGAATAGAATATACACACCACTTAATAAATACAATTAAAAGAGACAAAAATACAAATGAGTAGGCAAGTTCTCATTTTATTTTATAGTTTTGTCTTCATTTTATTTTAGTACTAGCTTTCCACGGTGCGGTTTCACCTGCGCGTAATATGGTTTGTTGTATCCCTCAGGAACCAGACCGATAAAAAGTAGCCTATGTCCGTCTCCGGCACCAAATCTACCTACATACCAATTTTCATTGAAATTGGTTCAGCGGTTTAGGCGCTGAGTGGTAAAAAACATACACACACATACAAACTTTTATAATATTAGTAGGATAGTATGGCAAACTTTTAACTAAGTCCTTTGTTAAAATTGTATGTTTGATAGCCACGACAAAGGCTGTACCTAGTGTGGCTTCAACATATATTATCTGTAAAATAACTGGACTGCTAATAAATATTATTCTAAGTACAATGGGCGGTCTTATTGCTTAAGGTGATCTCTTCCAGACAACCAATACCTTTACACAAATAATTAAAGGGCCATTAATACAATTGTCGTAGTTATAATATCATCATCATCCACAGCTTATAGGTACCGACTGCTGGGTGTAGGCCTTCCTTTGTGTATCCCACTTACACCCGTGCTGTGCTGTGTCACACCAGGAATATAATCATAAATATATAAATCAGTATTTGTCCCATATGCTAATAAAACTTTGATAGTGGCTCATAACCTTTCTCAAGGACTAGGCTAGTTCAAAAAGAATTTTCAATATAGGTTTAGCAGATCTAGAGATTACCCTCTACAACCTCATAAACTCACAAACTTTACCTCTTTATAATGTTAGAGAATAGATAGATAAGTAACAAGCAATATATATTATTTTATTGAAACACAAAAAGGCCAGCTATCTAAAACAAACTGAAAAGAAAGAAACTTTTCTTTTTTACATGCTCACTTCCACATGCAATACGAATCTAATGACACCTTATACGTTAAAATCCATCAAGCTGTTTAGGCTGTAGAGCGTGTCAAGGAAATAGACATACATGTATATATACATACATTACATGTATATATACATACATACATGTATATATATTGGTATTGGTATTGGTATTAACGGGCTGTTTTCCGCAACTCCACGACTGGGCGCGTATTTTGCGTGTGGGTGGGGGGCGATCACTCGATCCATCCCAGCTCCTCGAGGAAGGCCAGCAGACTTTTGATGTCCCCGACGATCTCTTGGAGTGAATTCGGGTCGCCAAAGTATCTTGCCCTGTATGTGGTGACCTCAAGGCAGTGTAGCAGTATGTGTGCTGTTGTTTCGTCTGCCCGCATGCAGGCTCTGCAAAGCGGGCTGTCTGTAATTTTCATGACAAATAGGTGTTTATTGAAAGAGCCATGACCGGTGATGGCGGCTGTGACTGTGCGAAGTTGTTGTTTTGACAGTCGGAGCACCTGTTTCGTGATGCGAGCAATCAGCTCTGGCAGTGCTTCCTTAGCCTGCCTGCACTCGGTATGGTTCTTCCATGTGTTTTTGTGTTGATCTATGGTGTGATTTCTTACCAGGGTGCGTAGGTGACCAAAGGGGATGGCAACCGTGGGTTCTGGTCCCACGGCATTCATAGCTGAGCCTTCCCTCGCAAGCACGTCGGCTGCGTCGTTACCTCGGGAGCCGCTATGCCCTTTGATCCATTGTATAGTGATATTGTTATTGTTACCTACCTTACATAGTTTTTGGTGGCAGTCATATATTAGTTTGGAATTTATTGTATGGCTTCCTAGCGCTTGAAGAACAGACATGCTGTCCGAGAGTATGCGGATGGAATGATCCCTGACCTCTCTTGCTAGGATCGCCGAGGCTGCCAGGGAGATACCCATACTCTCAGCTTGGAAGACAGTGTTTTCGGCCCCCAACGGTGCTGATATGTGCATGTTTAAATCTTCGGAGAAGATCCCGGTTCCGGTCCCTGTGCCTGTTTTTGATCCGTCTGTAAATATCCTGAGTTCCCCTAGTCGTAATCCCTCGCAACTCTGGTCCTCATGCAGTTGTATTTTGTATGTATATATACATACATACATACATACATATATACATGTATATATACATACATACATACATACGCTCGAAAAAACATTACCCCCTTGACTTCGGCAGTCGGACCAGAAACAAAAAGCTTCTCTGCCTAAAATAAACCGAAAAGAACGAAACCTTTTTTTTATGCTGACGCTAAATTGAAATATTATATACCCTATGTTATTCCTACAATAAATACAAATCTAATGGCACCTCTTATGTTACAATCCATTATGCCACTTAGGCTGTAGAGCATGCCAAAGAAATAGACATACATACATACATAGAAACATACATACATACATATGCTCAAAAAACATCACCTGCCTTGACTTCGGGATTCGGGCAAGAAGGATCGTTTAACGTTTAAATTTTACGTATTAACAGCTCAAGTAGAAAGTATAAAAACAAAAAACTTACTCCCATGGCACTATTGTTATGTTGCTTTACTTTCGCCCCTAATATGGTTCGCTCGAATCAAGCACGTGTTCAATGTTTAACATCGATTAAGTATTAAATGTCATGTAGGTAATGTTTCTTTTTACGATTAACCTATTACTAGACTTGATTTTAGACGGTTAAAAGACCCTTATTAATTAATTGGCTTTTTTTGAACACGAAAAAGGCCGTTTAAGGAATGTGGCCCTAGGTGACCTAATCCCACGTATACACGTACTTTGAAGATAAATCATAAATGTTATACTTACATCTTCAGATCGTAATACAGTTCTTAACCTAATTCCTAATTGTTGTAAGGAATTACGTGATGTCATTTACTTTAAACGTGAACACTGAGCTATCCGACCAACGGGCCAACCTATTGAATTTAGTTACGCATACCGCTCCGTTTGCTGGAACGAGGCGGCTGGTTATGTCGGACTCCCTGGCCTAAGATGGTAGATGGGCAGAATACAGACTAAAATCGTCCGCAAACATCCCGCCTAATAGGAGGGCCGTCGAAATTTGATACTAATGTGTGAAAAGCTAACCTGATGTAATTTTGTTGCAGTAACTTTAAAACTCTACGACTAAATGAAGACGAACTAACATCTCCCTCCTCTGATGAGAAGATGGACACAGGGTCCGAATCTTTTCGCTCAGAAGACACCCCAAACTCAATCCTATCATCAGACTTCGAAGGAGACCATCCAGAACCGGTACTCCGCCTCCAAAATCCAGAAATCTTGCGTTTATCAGCACCAGAACAGCTAAACGACAGCTTGACAACCAGCATGTCTAATCTCCATCTGGATTCACCAAGGACTGGTGGAAAGCCTCCAAAAAGTTTAGGGATCAGTCCTCCAAAATTCAGTTCTATTCTAACCCTGACTACTAACCATCCTTTAATGAGTCCTGATGAGAACTACCCTGATCTGATCCCGAAGAAAATCCACAAAATTGATGATGAAAAGGATTTGAGTTTATCCAGCATCGAAGATGAGAGGGCTTGTGAAAATAATGGCTTTTACAGTCCGCAAAGAAACACATCCAAAAATAACCTGTACTTCAGTGAAGCTTATGTTACTGCTGAGAGCCAATTGGACTTGACGGTTCCTCCTGATGTAGCCAGGATAGACAAGATGGAAAGAAGGAAGATAGTGTCAAAACTGCGGGATGTTACTCCTCAAAAAGTGGAGATCCTGAAGTTTATTGAAGAAAAGAATCTCAAGCAAAGTACGCCGAAATCTCAGCCTGTTGATATTAGCATTAATGAAGAATTTCATTCTGTAAGTTTTTATTCGGTTTTTATCTTGTAGTTGGAGCTTTTGTTAATAGACCAGAATTATCCAGTTCATCATCATTATTATTTTGATCAAAAATCTTATCATAATCAACAAAATTCTAATTTTGTGGTGATTAAAACAAGTAGCTTAAATTTTGACAAGTTCTCTCTAAGCTTTAGTCAATAGTTTAACAAATTAGCTAAGACATTATACTAATTACTATGATGTTTATAAATATCATGTCGAATAGACACTTCAACTGCACTCATACATTGGTTGCCTAATATCATGATTTCGAGTTTTGAAGTTGAGATTTTAAAACCGTCTATTAATAACAGTTCCATAAATCATGAATTCTTGTACCCATACAACCTTCGTCATGTTTAGGTGGCTGAATGGTGTGAATCTCCATCTCATCTGCGATCCATGCCGAATTTCGAGCTGCCCATCGAAATGTCCAGCACTATAGGATTACACAATGTAAGTCATTTTCAGCTACAAAAATTAAGGGCATCTGGCTATTAAGCACGAGCTTCAGGAGTGGTGGCCAGGCAAATACCTGGCAAGATCTACTGTACTTGTATAGCACAAGCATTAATTGAGGTGTCATCAGCCTAAAGCTAAAATTGAAAAGAGAAAACTGCTGGACATAGGTCTGCTCTAAGGGCCTCTTTCTTGCTTTGAGCCACCCTCACACACTGTTTGCCATCATACCGGGCCATCAGTTCCCCTTATAAGGGATCAAACGCTGCGTCTTCCGGTTCGTGGTCGCCAATTAACTTGTCAAGCCATCGCTACTTGTTGCTCAACCCATCGCCACTTCAACAAGTTCAATTAAAGCCTGGAACTCTTTACCAGCACATATGTTCCCATGTGATCCTGGGTCTTTTAAGCGGGGCGTGAAAAAGGATCTCATAAAGCCGACATAGTGGCGGTCACCATACCAGCAGTTTCAGATGATGGCTTTTGCAATGGTGACCACTAACTTTTGGATTCCATTGATTGCTTACCATCAGGCAGAGTGGAGTCACTTTGGTATGTGTGAGAATATGCAACCTTGACCTTGTTCCTGACCCTGTTTCTGATTTAACCAAATTATCTCAGGACCTGGATTCCCCAGATGTAATATCAGCATCGACGCAAGAAGACCGTTCAGCATACCAGGCACTTTTGGACCCTTATACAGGTAGCGTGGCGTTAAGACACACGCCTGCTCGAAGAAGTCCAGGGACACAACGACGGAAGATACAACTGGTAAGAATATGAACTACTATTGCTTGCATATAGCTCAATAACTTGGATTTTCTGACTTTGGTTATGGCGTACCTGATGGTAAGTGGTAACAGTAACCAATGGACATGATGCTCTTTAAGCACCCAAAAAAAACCAAGCCGTGGTCTTGGAGGGAGATGGTGAGGAAAGGAGAAAGTACCGAGAGGGTAATAAGGTCTTCGGCGCTTTACAAACGTGAGGTATCGTCATGTTCTATGTGACGTATGCTGGTTTGTCATTAAAATTGTATAGAAAACACTTGGAACATGTTATCAGCGCATTTTCTTCCAATTTTAATTGTGGATATTTTAAACTGTGCTAGTCCAAGATAAAGACCAACATTTTATTTCTTTTTGTTATGCGATAAGCCCGCCAATTGTACATTAAATGTAAAAAGTAAAGTAAAAACAATTAAATTATATATTTTTGTATTATATTCTATAAACTAGCTTTCTACAGCGCGGTTTCATTCGCGTCTTTGTTTACTGCTTTGCTCTCGTTGCCATTAGCGTGATGTTACATAGCCTTCTTCGACAACTGGGCTATCATACACAAAAATAATTTTCAATTCCGACTGTTAGTTAAACAAACATACTCTCCCGCTTTATATAATAGTATAGATGAAACATCACGCTATTGGCGGCGGGAGCAGAGCAGTAGCCAGAGACTACAGATAATTTTTTTTTTACAAATACAAATCATTTATTTTGACTAACATAACGCGGGTAAAACCGCGCGGCGGGTATCTAGTAATGTAATATAATCGATACACATTGGTACATGTTTTCTGACACCATTGTTTTGCAAACACAGTGTGTGAACACGATTACGTGGAACAATTGTTTGTAACCATTACTGGTTTGTGTAATATGAGACTTGTTACCGTTTCATTGTAATTAGTAGCGGAATCTTTTCTTTACAATGTCAAGAAAAGTTTTCGCTACTAAATTCGTCTCATCATTACTACTAATATGTTTTTGATAAATTTTGATACAGAGATTGATTAGACCACGAGGAACAGCATAGGCTGCATAACAACATTATCGCGAAAACATGGCTTAAAGGGGTTAAAATAGGGGATGAAAGTTTTGTATAAAAATCGTCAATGTATAAACAGAGATATAACCGACATTCACGTGGGTGAAGCTGCGGGCAACAGCTAGTATGATGTAATAATATCACACCAACCACACAACGCCATCTAGACCCAATTAACATTTTTACTTGCTGAGATAACATCACGTGTATAGGTTACAGTTACCACTTACCATCAGGTAAACCACTCCGCATGTTATCCTTACTATTTTCTGGTTCATTTCGTTCTAGCCTCCAGAAGTAGAAGAAGACAGATACAGTTTAGGCAGCGGGAGTGTTTGCTCCATTGAGTCTGAGGAGGAACCTCCTGAGCCAGATCCTGAGCTGATAGAGCCAGTTCCAGTTCCTCGGGACCTGTGTGATAATAGCATGTAAGTATACCACTGAATAAGAGTAGTGGACCGAAAATAGTACCTTGTGGCATACCGACAGTATTTTTGCCGGTGCTCGCCTAAAAGTAAGTTATAGTAGCTTTCTTTTTCTTAATACCTACCTTTACTACCCTACCTACCCACTGACTACCTCTTTTGAACAACAAATATTGTTTAGAATGTGTCGCTCGAGGAGTTAAAAGCATGAGATCGCAGTGAAAAATGCTCAGGATACACAAACACACAAGTCAATCAAGGGCAACCCTGTTAACAGATACAGTTTAGACAACGCGAGTGTTTGCTCCATGCAGTCTGAGGAGGAACTGCTTGAGTCTGATCCTGAGCTGATAGAGCCAGTTCCAGTTCCTCGGGACCTGTGTGATAATAGCATGTAAGTTTAAATAGGAGTGGACCCAGAATAGTTCCTTGTGGAACACCTGGTAATACTCTGCCCGTTGGAAAGCAGTCTGTGGGATCCAGAAGTAGAGGCCACCATGAAAGCAATTTGACACAATGGCTTTTGGAATCGTGACCATCACTTTTGAATCTCACTGACTGCTTAACATCAGGCAGAGTGGAGTCACTTTGGTAGGCTAATATCCTATTAATATTATAAATGCGAATGTTTGTGTGTATGTGTGTTTGTTACCATTCAGCGTCTAAACGTCTGAACCAATTTCGATGAAAATCGGTATGTAGATAGATACGGTGCCGAAGACGGACATATACTTTTTATCCCGAAAATCGGTCTGGTTGCCGAGGGAGACAAAATACATTTTAGGCACTGGCGAAGCCTTATGGCGCAGCTAGTAAAAAATCTCTGCTCTACAGATCTAAATCGACGAACACCCCCAGCGAGTGCAGTGACCCCATCCCGGAGTATTCTGCCGCAGAGGAACTGAGTAACGAGCGCGCTTGGATCAGTGTGCCGAGGGGAGCTGGACATGCTACTTGTGATATGAAGGTATACTCTCCTCCCTCCTCCCCTAAACGCATCCTTTCATTCACAGAGGTTCAATTATCAGATCAATTAACTGAACTAGTGTAACTGTTCATTCCTATCAGTTCAATGTACTGAACTAGTGGAATTTTATCTGCATGCTCAAAAAATGTATGAGCTCATAACTGGCTTCGGCCCCCCGTTCGCTACCTTAGTTCTTCACTAGGTTCCAATGGTTAAGTCTGAAGCCGTCACTGGTGATCACCGTCACTTACATATGAACATGGTTGCTCATAGCATCGCAGATTTTTTTTTAAACTTGAGTTCCTTTTTACCATGGAAGATACACTAAGAGCATAGATAATATTTTACAAAATTAGAAGAGTAAAAAAATACAAAATAAATGTAGACGAATGAATTTTGATTTTTGTTCGATTCTTTTTTTTATTTATCAATTATTATTTTTATTTTTTATTCGACTGGCCTGTTGGTCTAGTGGTTAGTGACCCTGACTGCTAAGCCGGAGGTCGTGGGTTCGATTCCCACCCAGGACAAATCTTTGTGTGATGAGCATGATTGTTTGTTCTGTGTCTGGGTGTAATTTATCTATAATATATATGTATTTACAAAAAAAAAAAAAAAAAAATGTATATATGTAGTATATCAGTTGTTTAGTACCCATAACACAAGCAAATATAATTGCTTAATTTGGGGCTAGATGGCGCTGTGTGAATGTGGTAGAATATTATTATTATTATATTATTATTTTTACATTATACATATATTTTACCAGCTTGCCGCGACGTTGTTTCGCCGCCAGTAGCGTGATGTACATAGCCTATAACCTTCCTCAAGAACTAGGCTATCATACGTAAAAAGAATTTTACAAATCCGAGTAGTAGTTCCAGAGATTAGCGCGTTCAAACAAACAAACTCTTCCGCTTTATTTATTAAATTCAAATTCAAATTCAAAGTATTTATTTAATTTTGATCATAAAGAATGATACTTATGAAAAGTCAAGTTACATGAAGTCAGCTAATTAACCTACAGCCAGTTCGCTGACGAGGTAGAGCTGTGAGAAGAACTAGCAAGAAACTCACGCCACTCTTTTCAATCGCCAGATAATTACAATTTTTTGTATGAATTAACAATTTTAACACATCAACGCAACCAAAGAACCATACAAAGTAATTATTACAAAACAACTAATTATTTTATAACATTTTTAAAAAAAGAAAAGAAACGAAAATAGAGGATTTCAATTATTTAGTTTCATCTAGTATGGTAATTTGACTACGTATTTTAATTAAAATTAAAAAAAAAAGTACGTAAGTAGTATAGATATAGAGTGCTTCCTCCATCAGGTCATAGAGCCATACAAGCGCGTGATATCTCACGGCGGGTACGACCCCCGCGGCGCCGCGCTCATAGTGTTCAGCGCGTGTCACCTCCCCGACTGTGCGAGACCTGACTATACTTACGTTATGGATAATTTGTTTCTGTAAGTATATCTTTATTTTAAGACTAGACGTCCGCCCTTGCTTCACTTCGTTATCAAAAGTTTCATTCGGTCTTAATTAAACGTTTAAGGAAAATATCATTGCAATAGTGTTGCGAAAGAAGCTTAAAATATTGAATTTTTAAAATGACTGAAATAATATGCTAAAAGTAATAAAATAAAGCCTATGTTACCCGTCCTATTTATAGCTTTCTAAAGGTGAAAGAATTTTTAGAATCGGTTACATAGAGGACTTGAGTTAAACCGGAAACAAACAAACATACAAAAAATCTAATCTTTTGTCTTTATTATTACTTTAGACAAGTATTAGTAAAACAAGTAGTAGTAGTGGATCCAGGGAGGAGGCCAAAGGGCTCAAGTACGCATTGCATGTTAAATAAAAATATATGTGTTAATGTTAAATCATACCCCGAAGTGTTAAGTTAAACCCAAACCCAGAGTCAAGCGTCCTCGACTGTCTCACCCCGCTCGCTATCTTATTTCATCACTGACTCCTGCCCCCCATTGGCTATATTAGCTTATCTGTGATTCTTGTCTGTGGTCTCCACTATGGCGGCTTAGTGAGATGCTTTTTCACGCCTTTAAAAGACCCAGAATCATAATTATATGGAAACATATGCGCTGGTAAACAGTTCCAGGCCTTAATTGAGTGACAAAAATATGAAGTGCTGAACCGTTTGTTTCGAGACCCTTTAGATCTACTGTGAAAGGGTGGCACTTTTGTCCCGCACGTGTCGTTCTGGATAAAAAGGGAGAGGGTGGGATTCATTCAAAGAGCTCTTCAGAACACTTCGTGGTAAAAGCGATAGAAGACGGCCATTGAAGCCCTTTTTGATTATTTTTGTTCCAGCTATGTAATATGGACACTAGAGCGGCTGGTCACAGACGAGTATATATTGATATATCTTCACGGGAGCGCTGGCAGGAGAAAGCTGCCTACCTTCCACTGGTTACACGAATGTTATAAACTCATTAATAGAAGGTATGTTACTTTAAAATACGACGAATAAAAAAATGTTTTGTAGCGTCATCTATCCTGGCCAGTAGTGACGCACAGAAATTGAGTTTACAGTTTACAGCATAGAAATAATAGATGGCGCTGAGTAACACTTTCAATCAACTTCTATACAAAAACATCACAAATGTATGGAAGCCTGACTCGCGATTTCAACATTTACACACCAACTCACTATAATATATACAAAGTAGACTAAGTAAGTAAGTTAGACTGACCTGTTGGTCTAGTGGTTAGTGACCCTGACTGGTAAGCCGAAGGTCGTGGGTTCGATTCCCACTCAGAACAAACCTTTGTGTGATGAGCATGATTGATTGTTCTGTGTCAGGGTGTAATTTATCTATAATATGTATGTATTTACAAAAAAAAATGTATATAAGTAGTATATCAGTTGTTTAGTACCCATAACACAAGCAAATATAATTGCTTAATTTGGGGCTAGATGGCGCTGTGTGAATTAGAAAACAACAACTGTTAGGCAGTAGATCACCTAGCCTTCGAGGAGGATCCTCCCTTTAGTTGGAGGTATATGGTGTGATACCTCCACAGTTTGAAATCTTTCATTTCTATGAGAAGAGGCCTTTCCCTGCAGTGGGCTAATAATGGAGAAATTTGATAATGTTACTTTGATTTTTTATTATCGAATTTGTAATTTACGAAAATAAAACACAATGACGGTGTTAAGAAAAATTTTCGCCACCAGTTGGCGCCACTGCTAAAAGGTCTTCCATTTCGACAGCGCTATCAAAACAAATATTTTTCAGTTTTCATTTTGGAAATTTTAATGTTTTTTTTACTATATGGATAATTCACGTGCATATCGACAATAGAAAATTATTGAGAGGGTTTTCTAAAATGGCACCCACGAGGTGGCAGCACCGATGCGTCAAGTCTAGCTGTCAAAATGTTAATCCCTGATTGGCCCAATTTCAAAGTGAAAGTGGCGCCATCTGTTGGCGAAAAATTTCCTAAACACCCTCATTACTGTGTTTCAAACTCAAACTCACCAGCCCACGTGATAGTAAGTGGTAACTGTCGCTCATAGACGACTCAGAGTCCCTAGCATTGCGACTCTGCGAAGCCGCTGCCTACCGTGAAGCGAGTGGGGTAGGTGAAGTGATTGAGGAAAGGGGGGAAATTGGGCATACGGCGCTCTCAAAATCTGCCTACCCCAATAGTAGTGTGATGTTGTATTATTGTTTATTTTCAGGTTACGCAAAAGTTTAAAACATCTATACTTAGTACATCCAACGTTTTGGCTTAAATCTTTTGTCATATTGACAAAACCATTTGTAAGGTAAATATTTAATTTTGTTTATTTACTTTTCTTGAAGTGCCTCTGTTGTGCTACTTCAGGGGTCTCAGGTTTGTTATCCGGATCATTGTTTGTTTGTTTGAACGCGCTAATCTCTTAAACTACCAGTCGGTAAGAAAACTATTTTAGCGTATGATAGCTTAGTTCTCGAGGAAGGTTATAGGCTATGTAACATCACGCTATTGGCGACGGGAGCAGAATAGTAACTAATTAACGCTGGTGAATCCGCGCTGCGGGCAGACAGTATAGTATATAAAATATAAGGTTTTTAGTCAATGTCTCAAATTAGTAGGCAGCGGCTTCGCAGAGCCCCTGGCATTGCAGAAGTCTATGAGCGACAGTTACCACTTACCATCAAGTGGGCTGTTGGCTCGTCTGCCACTGTAGACAAAAAAAAAAAAAAATGTGTCCAGTACATGGCAATAGGCTCGCCACATATTACATGGGATCCAACATAACTGACTGGTGTTATCGTCCTCTGTTTACCCCTTCAGGGATAAAGTCGTAATGCTATGTTAAAAAGTTTAAAACACCAAATTTTTCTTAGCAACCATGCTGAACGTGAAGCAAGCTGATCTTTTATAAATACAGGAAGCGATCACCCAGCCAAAAATTTACCTCAAGAAGCATAACTTAACTTTTAAAGGTGATTAGGTGATGCATGCTGAACTTTTTTATTGCCTATTTGGCAGACGAGTCAACAGTCCATCTGATGGTAAGTGGTAACTGTCGCTTATGGACTTCAGCAATGCTGGCTCTACAAAGCCGCTGCTTACCGTGTATTAATGCTCTCTTTATGAGCGTTCACACATAAGAGTAGCAACGTCGCAATTTAGTGTCGCGGGTTCGATTCCCGCTCAGTGCAAATATTTGTGTGCATGAACATGTCTATTTGCATTGGTCTGGGTGTTTCTATGTATAATATGTGTATTTAATAATAATAATAATAATACCAGCCTGTTTACTGTCCCACTGCAGGGCAAAGGCCTCTTCTCATATAGAGAAGGCATGAGCATTAATCACCACGCTTGCTCAAGGCGGAGGCAATTTCAGACTTTTAAGTCCAGGTTTCCTCACGATGTTTTCCTTCACCGTTAGTCAGAAATGTCCAAGATAAACTTAGAAAGTACATATGATTTGAAAAATCACATTGGTACTTGCCCGGATTCGAACCCATTTAAGTCATTAGACTTAGACTTTCATTTAAGTAGAAATATATTTACAAAAAAAAAAAATTTAAGTATGTATATCCGCATTCTAGAACCCTTAACACAAGCTATCATATGCTTACTTTGGGTCTAGATGACGTTCTGTGTAGTTGTTGAAAAATATTAAAAATATTAAATATTATATTTTCTTGGTTTTCAATTATTATCATTTAATCGAAGCTATTATTTTAAAATATTATCAGAACATTTTTAGATTTACGTGAAAGCTGTATTAAAAGTAAGTAACTAAGTAAGTTCTATTTATATGCAAACAAAACATTGTAAACTTCCATGGCATTATTTTCATAGTAAAATAACTGTAAGCATTATGGTTACTTACTTTTTATACAGCTTTCACGCAATTCTAAAAAGTGTTCTGAAAACATTTTTAAAATAAAGCTTCAATTAAATGACAAAAATTGAAAACCACGAAAATATGTCACTAAATTTACGACGTTGCTACTCTTGTGTGAACCCTAACTTCGTTTGAAGAAGGACATGTCATACCCCTCAGAAAACATCGCGTTATAACATTAATCGCAGTTATAAAATTTTTCAAAAAGCGGTCACCCATCCAAAAATTTACCTTAACAAAAATAACTTTCCTATTTTTTCAGCTCAAAATTCTTTCGGAAGCTATCGTACGTTAAAAGCTTGTCGGAGCTGATGCAGAAGGTGCCAGTAGAGCCTAATGCTATACCGGAAATCGTGAAACAATTTGATTCGACCAAGCGGTAGAAGTGTTTGGACTTTATACCAGTGTTAAAAACCTTCAAATTTGATCTTAGAAGGTATTATCGATGGCATTTTAAAGCCCTTTGTTATGGGCACTCACATAAGTACACTCAAACTACGATATTTATCATAATTTTAAAAATTATACAGAGTGTATACGACGGTATGACATTAAATGCAATTACGTATAGTATGTGACATTATAAAGCGAGACAAAAAAAATCTACTAAATATCTTCAATAGTTTAGACACAGGACAATTTTTTTAATTTCTTTAATTCTAAATTAACACTATGTAAGTACGTCAAACGGTCACTGACTTAAGTCATAATCCACGTCGAAGGATAAACGTTGCCGTTCATTACAGTTCAGTAAACTTGTCATAATAAAATGGTGTATTACTTCGTTACTATTAAAATATTATTTATTTTGTTAGAAAATTTCAAATTTTTGTTTTTCGTCAAATTACTTTTGTGATTAATTAGAAATCATTATATGGGCTAGTAACACCTGCCTTTTCATTTAATGTCAAACCGTCGTATACACTCTATATAAAGCGGAAGAATTTGTTTGTTTGAGAGCGCTAATCTCTGAAACTACCAGTCGGATTTGAATCATTTATTTTGCGTATGATAGCTCAGTTCCTGAGGAAGGTTATAGGCTATATAACATCACGCTACTGGCGACGGGAGCAGAGCAGTAAACAAAGACGCAGGTAAAACCGCGCCGCAAAAAGCTAGTATACATATAACTCCTTAATAATGCCGCATACACACTACGCACGCTACGTACTTGACCTTGACCTTGAAAATTAACCGCACACTACGTTCCTAAATCCCGCTCCTATTGTTGTAAATTCGATTTGGTATTCGCTATCATAACAACACACTAGTCCACTATGATTGTTGTATGTGACCTTGACCTTGACCTTGAATTAACCGCACACAACGTTCCTACATCTAGCTCATATTGTTGTAAACTCGATTAAAAACAAATAAAAGTAGGTAGGGGTCGCCCTAGACAAACATACGCGGCCCAAATAGGTGATGTGTTGACAAAGGCCACAATTACAAGCACCCGTAACCGACGTGTGTATGAAAAGATTGATTAACGTTGAAGCAAAGGAGATATGTTTGGATCGTAGTAAGGCGTTCTATAGTCTCTGCTTACCCCATTAATGTGAGACAGGCGTGAAATATGTATTTAGATAACAATATGTGGACACTATCACACTGTCATCTAGTCCCAAGCTAAGCAGAGCTTGTGTTAAGGGTACTAGATAACTGACATATAATACATACACATTTTTTTGTAAATACGTACTTAGAATACATAGGAAACACCCAGACTGAAGACAAATACAAATGTTCATCACATAAATATTTGCCTGCCGCGGGAATCGAACTCACGGCACCCGGCGTCGCAGTCAGTTACACTAACCACTAGACCAACAGTGCAGTCGAATTATATAATTTATGGCAAAAACGCTCTTAAATACTTAGTCAAAATGACATATTTATTGTTTAAATCCATTTATTGTGTGGTTTAAGGTTCGAAACTCAGTAAATACCGATTTTTTCAAAGTATCTTGATACTTGATACCTAGACTTATTAAAATACATAATACACTTCGCGCCTGTCCCCCATTAATGGGGTAAGCAGAGACTAGAATGCCATTTGCTGCGATACAAACATACTTCATTTGCCTTTTCAACATTCATTAATCTCTTTAAAAAAAGGATTAGTAATGTCCAAAAATAAACTTAGAAAAAATATACGTAAAAAGTCAAATTGATACTTGCCCGGATTCGAACCAACGATTATCATTCCATATCATATATTTGTATTTGCATTTCACACATTTTAAAACAAATCATAAAATATATTATTTTTTTTAAATATAAGGCTGTGTTAATATTAAATGAATAAATAAAGAAATAATATAATTTAACGTATATATACTATTACCAACAGGTGTACCTTATACTTGTTTGCCACCAAAGTTGTATAAAAAAATAGTCCTCACCCAATTTTCGTCAACTTTTCCGGTTGCCCGCCGCCCTCATCCATGGTTGCTCGCCGCCCTCATCCATGGTTGCTCGCCGCTCTCATCCACGGTTGCTCGCCGCCCTCATCCATGGTTGCTCGCCGCCGTCATACATGGTTGCTCGCCGCCCTCATCCATGGTTGCTCGCCGCCCTCATCCACGGTTGCTCGCCACCCTTATTAGTTTGGTCCACCTTGTGAGGAGTTATACATAACGTACGACTGTTTCGAAAACATTTTTAATATTAACCTACCAAAGTGACTCCACTCTGCCTGATGGTAAGCTGTCAGTGGGTTTAAGCCATCGTCTGAAACTGCTGGTATGGTGGCCTCCACTATGGCGGCTTTATGAGACGCTTTTCAACTAATCAAATATTTATGCATTTAAGGCACTAATAGCTCGTTACGCTCACTGATCGGTAAATGATTAGCGGGTTAAGAAACATGAGTGCGGCTGTTCCACGGATGAGTGACCGTTTAGTGGTATTTGAGCGTCTCCGTCACGTTAAAAGTCGGCTGTTAACAAGTTGATATCACTAGTAAGGTCAAATCGGATGCCTCTTCAATGATGAGCGACCTGAACAAATTCTGACAACTGGTTGACCACTAACCACTCAAATTTATTCGTTAATGTGTACACAGCTTTATATACAACACTGTGATACAAACCGAGCAATACAAATACAGTATAAATAAATAATAATAAATATTACTATTATAAATATTGGGACCTACTTCACTAACATGAAGTTATACAATAAAAATATCATGTTGTATGTTTAGATGATAAATATTTACGCTTTATGTTACCCTGCTTACTACACTTGCGTATTTAAGGATAATGATAGCATTAGTAAAGGTAGGTAGGTACAGACAGCGGGTGAGACGTTGACGCGACGTAAAATAGTTGTAATGTTTGAGAACGCCGGTAGCCCACTCTGTCCTCTTCATTTTCCCTTTTCCTTCCTCATTCCCTTCTCGCTAAATGTTCGGCAAGGACTTGGTTGTGTTTTCTAAGCAATTTTTCTGCAATACTTAGAAAACATGGCCATAGTTATCAAATTTCCACAAAAAACTGTTATCTGTATGGACGACAATCGACGACGTCTTATTAAAACATTTATTATAAATTGAATTTAATTATTATCATTATTTTGTATACCACAAGCTGAACGCTTAGGTTGATCGTGCCTCTCTATCGCTTGTTCCGCGCTCTCGCTTGCACAAGGAACGTGACATTTTTTCGCCAGCGTTCTTCAATTTATAAGACGTTAACGCGTCAAAAAACACGTATCGCTGTCCCGCCTTCTGTCTGATCGGATCTTAAACATAGTGTGAACGGCACGAATACAAAAGATATTATTTTAATACATAGGAACTTATGAATGTTATCACTTCGTTAAGTGTGGACATCCCAGTTTGAATAGGGAAAATTTTGCAAATAGAGTTAACAAGAAACTTAGGCAATTTATAAAAGAAAATAATGTAGAAATTAATTTAATTGATTGAAAGTAAGTGAAATATCTAAACGTAATATACCTAATTTATGAATGTAGGATTGCCTTGTAAGTTGGCTAGAAAGTCTCTTAAGCAACATGATCAATCAATGAGTTTCTAAGAGCGCTGTAGGCCCAAAAGGGGGGAGGTAGCTTTTTTTTTACCGCTCTTCGCTCACTCCCTTCATGGTAGGCAGCAGCTTCGTAGAGCCCCCTGGCATTGCAGAAGTCCATAAGCGACAGTTACCACTTATCAGGTGGCCTGTTTTGTATTATTTTAATCTTACGTATTATATTTTTACTCAGCTTGATGTTCAAGTGCCGTTCACACTTTTCTGAGAGATACATTCCTATTACTAACAGCAAAAACTAGGAGATAATTTCGCCAACACCGCATTTGCGGCTTCATAAACATACTGCCGTGCTAAAACAGTCGTAACTAACACACAACTAATATGCAAAAATCGCCTTAGTTACGTATAGTCAACAATACCACGCTTAGAGTAAATGTCGTTTGCATATCACAAAACAATAAAGTCTATTTTTGCTTGCAAGTGATCTCAGTACAGTAATAAATTGTAATATTGAGTCTTATTAATTTTTAATTAATTCTTTGTAAAACATGGTAAAATATTTGGTCGGCGGTATTGGAAAACCACCTTAAACACAACATGAAAAGAATAGTTTTTCTGTAACTTATAATAGTTACATCGTAATCATGGCAACAAAGTTTAGCTTAACTTCCCATGTATTGTAATTTAGATTAAATAGGTTTATTAAATGAGCATATATTATGTTGGCTTCGTATACAAATCAGCAATTCATATTACTAGTTTTACTAATAGGAACAACAACTGATAAAACACCTCAACCTACTCCTTTGAGGAAAACGCGTGAAGCTATTCAAGCTATATGTATTTAGTATAAAGCAAATCTGTTTCTAACTTCTACCGTACTGTTTTCACCGTAAATTACTCTACAGATTGTTATAACTACATACAACGCCATCTAGACCCAAAGTAAGCATATATTCTAGCTTGTGTTATGGGTTCTTGAATGCGGATATACATACTTAAATACTTTTTTTGTAAATACATACATATTATACATAGAAACACCCAGACCAATGCAAATGTTCATGCACACAAATATTTGCACTGAACGGGAATCGATTTCGCGACCTCTGCGTGGCAGTCCATACACAGTACCACCGAACCACAGAGGCAGATTAGAGAAAAAACGATAATTTCAATGATTTTTATTCATTCGAAGTTTAATATTTGCTAGCTATTGTATGCTCATTTATAAGCCTATATAGTAAAATTGTTATATTTGTAGAAAATATATTTAAGTGTAAACAACGAAATTAGACAAATATATAACATTAATATTGTCTAGCGAATAGTTAGCGGCTGAATGTCGCCGATAATATGCAACAAATTATCCGCCTGCACTGATTCTAATGTAAATTTTGTGCTAGAACATTTTTTTTAATAATTTGCTTTAAAGTAAGAGTTTAGGTTATTTTAAAAACATACCGTCCGGTCAGTAAATTTCGCAATTTCATCATTTTGTTAATATGTACTTAAATATAAACAATATAAGGTATTGTTTTGATTAAATATCTAAATTCTACAATAAATTTAGGCGAAATTGCCGAGTGTGTTTATAATTAGTGTAATGGAAGCCAGTGCTGTGTCATATATGACACCCAGAGGCATCTTAAGGCGCACATAGCTCGTTGCGCTCATTGAGCGGTAAATCAATAGCGGGTTAAGCAACTTTGAGTGCGGCTAGCCCATGGATGAGTGACCGCATAGTGGTATTTGATCTGAGCGTACTTCGAAGGGCATGTGATCTCAGCCTATACCATGTTGATAAGTCGTTAAGTTATGATGCCTCTATAGTAAATTATGGGCGACCTGACCACTAACCACTCGATAAGAAAGCATATTTTAACTATCTATTGAAGGTACAATCGTTGTTGCAACTTTAAAGTGACAGAAATAGTGCAGAGTGCCGATAACAGCACCAACAGCACAGTCAGCAATTCTGGCAGTATGAAATCACACTTTTCCATACTTCTATCGCATTCTTTTTCGCTCTAGAAAATGTCTATTTTGAGTGTTAGAAAAGGATAGAAACAGGAAAATGCGAGTCCTTGCTGCCAACTATGGTTCTACTCTTATAACATTCGTGAGAGTTCCTTACAATTCTTAGAGCTTGCCAAATTATTAATTGGAAGTAATATAAGTCTTATATGCCAGTATATAAACTTTATAAAATGTAGTAACCCTCAGATTGTTCACTATCCCTCAGTTTCTAAAAGGCTGATCATCGAAAAATTAACTAAAAGTATGGATAATTAGTTTAATTTGATCTAAATTCTTTAGCAACCCAATTGGTACTTCACATGGGATTTAACAGGTGATTAGTTCATTTTTCGTTGATCAGCCTTTCAGAAACTAGGGGTATGTATGTTTATGTGTATAATCTCGTAAATAGCTTTACCTAGGATAGATGTTGTACCTGTGAGTTTAGGTCACCTGTTTCAATCATATTGTCTTTTTCTATTTATATAGCAAAAAAGAAAGAGCTATAGTTCGTTTTTAAATATATGAAACAGGTTCTAAGAATTTTATTAGAATAAATGCACAAAAATAAAAATAATTGTTTTGGTATATTATGTTGTATTTTAAAATTTTAAAGATACGGAATATATTTCTATGTTTGTGAATCTGAATCTCGGTAATATTAGATTGTCTAAATTATGTCCTAGGCTTTAATATAAAAAAAAATGTGCAAGTTTATAGCATAGTATCGTATAAACATCAGTGCAAATCAACCAGGGGTTAAGTCTGCTATAAAAATAGTGTCTGAATGATCGATCATTGATCTCTTATTGGTTGATTTTGACAAGTTAGTAGATCCACGCTGGTTTCAGCATGAATAGGCCGGACCATCTGGGGAAGTACTACCCTCTCATAGAAGATCGACGTAAGAGTAGTAGTATCCGTACTACTGCGTTTCGTTCAATGAGTGAGAGTGCAGGAGGCCCAATTTCCCCCCTTTCCTCTTTCCTCGCCTCCCTGATCCCCTTCCCCTAACCCCATTCCCAGCTGTCATAGTGGAGGCCACCATACCAGCACTTTAGGACGATGCTTTTGGTATGGTGGCCGCCGCTTCTGGATTCCACTGACTGCTTACCATCAGGTGGGGTGCAGTCACTTTGTTAGGCTAATACAGTACGAGATCAATGATCGACCATTCTGACACTGTTGTGATAGCAGACTTAGGCCCCTGGACGAGTAGCGATACTAAGTACAATGATAAATTAAGGTAAATGTTACAAGGCTTAAACTTTAAATTTTTATAGGCTATTAATTTACTCCACTGGTGATTGATTTAGTAAGTAAAGAACGAAATTATATCACACTAGACGTCCGGCTTCACTTCGGTATCAAAAATTTCATTCGGTCAACATATTTGTAATAAATACTTTGTGTGGTTCTTTGGTTGCGTTGATGTGTTAAAATTGTAACTCATACAAAAAACTGTAATTATCTGGCGATTGAAAAGAGTGGCGTCAGTTTCTTGCCAGTTCTTCTCACAGCTCTACCTCGTCAGTGAACTGGCTGTAGGTTAATTAGCTGACTTTATGTATTTTGACTTTTCATAAGCATCATACTTTATGATCAAAATGAAATAAATGCTTTGAGTTTGAACAAACGCCTAAGATAAAATAATGATTGCAATATTACCTACGTCAGCAAATTTTTACTGCAAATTTACTTTTGCTGTCTTCTTTAGTACAAATTTACAAATATTGAAATTATGAAAATTGGTAATAAATATTTTAAACAATAAAATATAGCCAAGAAATTTTCAAATCGATAAAGTAGATTTTTAGTTTACTCGTTGCTAACAAACAAACATAGTACAAAAAATATTTTTTCTTTATAATATTAGTTTAGATTTATATTGAAAACTTCCATGGCGATATTTTCATAGTAAAATAACTGTAAGCATTATGGTTACTTACTTTTTACACAGCTTTCACGTTATTCTAAAAAGTGTTCTGAATTTTTTTATAATATAGCTCCGATTAAATGATAAAAATTGAAAATCACGAAATATGACTACTATAATACTCCACGTCTATTCAATCATACCGTAAATTTAGTTACTAAATCATCACTGGACTAAATACACAATTGAACTAAAATACGTACTTTTAACAACGCAACAGATTATCTATCAATAAAACACACATTTTATTTAATATTTCTAATAAACAAACTAAATATTTTTTTAAATATCCTTGAATCTATTTTTTATAATACGTAGATTATAAGCAAATGAAGCATTTCCATTACTGCTTTTATTTCACTTAAAATCTCTAATTAATTCAGAGTATAGAATAACTAGTGTTTTGTCTCTTTTTATTTAGTTGAAAAAGGACAGAAGAAAAGAGACAAAACATGAAATAGTAATCCGTTGTTATTTTAAGGTGCTCCCTCACCGCGAACATTCATTATTTCATTCATTCATTTTGGGTGTCGTGGGTTTGATTCCCGCGGAAAGCAAATATTTGTGTGATGCACATTTCTATTTGTCTTCAGTCTGGGTGTTTCCCAATGTATTCTAAGTATGTATTTACAAAAAAAAAGTAGTAGGTATAATATGTATTAAATATTTCAGTTATCTAGTACCCATAACACAAGCTCTGCTTAGCTTGGGACTAGATGACGGTGTGTGATAGTGTCTATATATTATTATTTTTCACCTGAAATGTAATGTTACAGACTCTATTTTGAGCATTACATTTCAATACTATCGCCCTGACTGCCGAGCATTCGCTTGTAATTTTATAATCCAAATTTAAAATATTACACATTGTATCATGTTGCGCACTGTAATGCTCGGTTCGCCGCCCTCACTGTAATGCTCGAATTGTATCATTACAAGTTGCTGCATTACAGGTGAATGCTCGCGGTAAGGGAGCACCTTAATATTAACATTAATTTTGTTGTTATATCAAACGCTAATATTCTTTGAAGTACAGACTAAGTTTTTCAAACATTCCTTATTCACTTACACAACGCTCAAAATGCATTTTTATACACCTACTTATATTTTATAATTTATAATAATCTCGTCTTTATGAGAGACTTGATATATTTAATGTAATTAGTTTGTATAATCAATATTGTTTAAATTTTTTTTTTTTAAATATTACAAAACTTAATTTAACAGTATTGTATAAAAATTAAATATTTTTATTTTTTTGGAAAATTTGCTAGTTTTTTTCGTTTTTTTTTTGTGTAAATTGTTTTGCAAAGTGCCATGCTTGCTGCACATAATAGATATATTTTTAAGTGTATGTTTGTGTGTAGATATAGATGTGTGAGTTTAGAGTCGATGAGGTAAGTTATGAGGAAGTTCGAAACAAAATTAGATACAATTTGTAACAAAGACTGTGGTGGCTCTCTATTTTATTATGCCCCGACGCAAAAACGACGGGGTATCATAAGTTTGAAGTGTCTGTCTGTGGCATCGTAGCTTTCGAACAGATGAACTAATTTTAATCTTTTTTTTTTGGTTTGAAAGATGATCTTAGCTATGTTTGATGAAAATCGGTTCAAGATGGGCGGCGGCGCCACTAAGTGGCGAATTACATATTTTTCCCAACTCTGTAAATATGGGTATCAAATAAAAGGGCTTCACTAGTAAAATAATGTACACTATGTCGGAGGTTTCTTAAATTTTTAATTCATATCTTAGCTCTATATAACCCCACTGCTGGACATAGCCATCTTTTGTTCACAGTTCTACTTACGATTGTCGCCAGTTTTAAATACCCATCATCGAAAATAGAAACAAGGTTTTTTGAATTATTCTCTCTCAGCCTTTATTTATTTTATTCAATATAAGTATTTTTTTAGTGGTAAGCAGTCAGTGGAATCCGTGTCTGCTGCTTACCATTCTTTAGTTAAGTATTTATAATATTTTTTCTGTTTTTATTGGAGTATTAAATTTTCTCAAAAAATTTGCTAGCTAAGTTTTCTTTATTTTTGTTTCGAACAATCTTATAAACTTCATTGTATATTTAAAAATACTGAATATTAAATATTGTATAGTAGGTGGTATGGAAACGCTCACGAATACAAAATTTGGGATGAATGGATTCAGCGCAGTGAGGCATCTGTTTTTAAAATAACTTGCTTTTGGACAGCTGATGAGAGTTCTTCGTGTATGGTGAGTTTTTTTTTGTGATTATATGCCCACTACTGGACATTTAAGTACCTCACTCTGGTGGGATTTACTATGTCAAAATTTTAAATTATTTATTTTACGTTTTGCAATATAAGAGAGGATGAGAGGGAGAGATCCCTGATATTTATTTTTTTATTATTATTTTTTTGTTTTTGATAGCATATCCCTACCACCTATTGTAACAATGGTCACTAAATAACAACATAATACATGATGTTGAACAAGCTTTAATTTGTGACAGATTTGGTATAAGAAAGAATAATGTAAAGAAAAATTATAATAAAATATTCTAATGAAATTGTTTTTTATTGCCTCGTGTTAATTTTACTGCCTCTGTGGTTCGGTGGTACCGTGTACGGAACTGCCACGTAGAGGTCGCGGGTTCGATTCCCGCTCAGTGCAAATATTTGTGTGCATGAACATTAATATTTGCATTGGTTTGGGTGTTTCTATGTATGTATTTACAAAAAAAAAGTATTTATGTATGTATATCCACATTCTAGAACGCATAACACAGCTATAATATATGCTTACTTTGAGTCTAGATGGCGTTGTGAGTAGTTGTTGTAATAAAATACAAATTATAGTCTTACTAGTTTATTTAATATAACATATATACATAACCCTTAATTTACAGAAATGCATTTAATACATAACATTTTGTTTAACAAACTATGTTTACCTATATCTATACAAAACAAACAAATACAGTTCATAAAGATTAACTCTGTATTAGTTGACGCCATCACTATTGAGACAACTTAATATTTTTTTTTTTTTTTTTTTTTTTAATATATGTATCGTGATTTCAAAGACCGCAAAGTTTTGCACTTTCATAGAAGTGGCTAAATGGACTTAGGTTGATATTATTTAAATTAAAACGATATTTATTAAATTATTACTAATTTACTTATTTTTTATTAGCCTACCAAAGTGACTCCACTCTGCCTGATGGTAAGCAGTCAGTGGAATCCAGAAGTGGAGGACACCATTCCAAAAGTCAAACTACTGGTATGGTGGCCTCCACTATGGCGGCTTAGTGAGATGCTTTCACGCCCCGCTTAAAAGACTCATCAAAGTTAGATGGGAACACATGCGCTGGTAAAGAGTTCCAGGCTTTAATTAAGCGACAAAAGTATGAAGTGCTGAACCGTTTGGTTCGAGACCCTTTAGCTTCCACTGTGAAAGGGTGGCACTTCAGTCCCGCACATGTGGGAGATTATTAAAAGTTACGGTGGGAGCGAAATCCTTCGCTCCATTCAAAAGAGGCTATTGTCTTATCAAATAATATTAACATTTTCATAGTCAATGAAAGATATTTTTAAATGGACTACATACAAAGTGCTTGTCATTGATCATGTACGAGGTAACTTGTTCCTTTCTTAGTAAATGTAGTTATTCATTAGCACTGAAACAAAAACAGAAATATAATATCTATACATTATATATAGCGGAAGAGTTTGTTTGTTTCAATGCGCTAATCTCTGGAACTATCGCACCGGTCGGATTTGAAAAATACTTTTTGCGTACGATAGCCCAGTTCTCAAGAAAGGTTTATAGGCTATGTAACATCACGCTACACTGGCGACGGAAGCCGAGCAGTAAACAAAGAGGCGGGTTAAACCTGCGTAAAGCTAGTCCATACTAATATAAATGAGAAAGTAATTCTGTCTGTCTGTCTGTCATGCTTTCACGCCTAAACCACTGAACCAATTTCGATGAAATTTGGAATAGTGATAGATTAGAACATCGGAGAACAGCATAGGCTATCTTTTATCGCGAAAAAATGGCTTAAAGGGGTTTAAATAGGGGATGAGAGTTTGTATGAAAACCCCTTCAATGTATAAATAGAGATATAATCGACATTTCTGGCTGAGCTGCGAGCAACACTGCAGGACCCATATCTCTCCTCCAAAGGGAGATATTTGTAAAGGTCATCACACCACATGTATTACGATGATATTTAGTATTTAAGTTACACTGCCACTTATTTCCTAATTCCTTTAGACCTCTTACAACGCTGTACAAGAAGAAATGACGATGATATTCTGGTACTGTAAAACATAGGGCCAATATAAAATGTTTACTTACTTTCTATTCTCAATAACTAGTTTGTCTGTTCTGTATAAGTCGCCAACAATAATCTGCAATTTAAAACACATTTTTATTTAGATGCAAAGGTATATCTAGTACTGAATGGCGAAAGTAAGAATGAAAACATTTATGTACTTTTATTAAAGCTGTATGTTCAAAGTCCAAAGATGAACTTTGCCTGGAAATAATGTTAAAGAATTTTTGCTACATTTTTGCATTTGGTATTCCACAAAAATGGGCATAACTATATTGTTGTTCACTTCTAAAAAGCGCTTGTCAGCTAGACCTGACGCATCGGTGCTGCCCCCTCGTGGGCGCCATTTTTAAAAACCCTCTCAGCAATTGTCTTTTGTCCTTATTTATTAACAATTTTGTAAATTAAACATTAAAATTGCCAAAATGAACACTGGAAAATATTTGTTTTCATAGAGCTATCAAAATTGAAGACCTTTTACCAAAGTGGTGCCAACTCGTGGCGAAAATTTTCTTAAAAACCCTCATTAGGATGATCTCTTCCCAACATTAGATTGTTCAACTATGGGGATCTCAGGTGAGTGTAGCGTGTCTCCACAAACTATGGCTCACTTATTGTTACGTCCTGCATGCCCAGAGACACACACCAGAGGACCTTACGAGTGCCTTCGACACTAAGGTAAAGGGGGCGACTTATTAGGCCGAAAAAATATAAGTTTCAAACTCAAAGCATTTATTTCATTTGATCATAAAGTATGATGCTTATGAAAAGTCAAAATAACATGAAGTCAGCCAATTGCCCTACAGCCAGTTCGCTGACGAGATAGATCTGTGAGAAGAACTGACTAGAAACTCACGACACTCTTTTCAATCGCCAGATAATTACAGTTTTTTGTATGAGTTACAATTTAAACACTCAACGCAACTAAAGAACCATACAAAGTAATTATTACAAATTAACCAATTAATGTAATTACTAAGATTAAAAGAAAGAAAAGAGAGGTTTAAAAATGTGAATAATGTTAATATAAATAATAATAATAATACCAGCCTGTTTACTGTCCCACTGCAGGGCAAAGGCCTCTTCTCATAGAGAAGGAATGAGCATTAATCACCACGCTTGCTCAAGGCGGAGGCAATTTTAGACTTTTAAGTCCAGGTTTCCTCACGATGTTTTCCTTCACCGTCAGTCAGAAATGTCCAAGATAAACTTAGAAAGTACATATGATATGAAAAATCACATTGGTACTTGCCCGGATTCGAATCCACTACCTCGTGTTTACGAATCGGGTGCCTTATCCACAGGGCCATTTCGACTTGTAAATAAATGTAATAAATAATGTTACCTGTCTTCTAATTATCTCCAAGCTTTCAGTTCCCAAATCAAATTCCTTTTTTATTGTTTTTTGATCTGCTAGTTGTTTTCCAGTTCGGAATCCATCTCTGATTCGTCTTATGGCATAGGCTCTGTAAATAAGTAGGTTAATTACCATTTATTTGCTATATATATATTATATATATATATATTATATATATATAATATATATATAATTATACAGAGTGTATACGACGGTTTGACATTAAATGAAAAGGCAGGTGTTACTAGCCCATATAATGATTTCTAATTAATCACAAAAGTAATTTGACGAAAAACAAAAATTAGAAATTTTCTAACAAAATAAATAATATTTTAATAGTAACGAAGTAATACACCATTTTATTATGACAAGTTCACTGAACTGTAATGAACGGCAACGTTTATCCTTCGACGTGGACTATGACTTAAGTCAGTGACCGTTTGACGTACTTACATAGTGTTAATTTAGAATTAAAGAAATTAAAAAATTTGTCCTGTGTCTAAACTATTGAAGATATTTAGTAGATTTTTTTTTGTCTCGCTTTATAATGTCACATACTATACGTAATTGCATTTAATGTCATACCGTCGTATACACTCTGTATATAGCGGAATAGTTTGTTTGTTCATTTGAACGTCCTAATCTCTGGAACTACCAGTCAGATTTGATCAATTCTTTTTGCGTATCATAGTCTAGTAAGGTTATAGGCCATATAACATCACGCTACTGGCGACGGGAGCAGAGCAGTAACCAAAAACGTGGGTGAAAACATAAGTGCAAAAGATGATGTGGGCTTCTTAGAGAAGCCATGATCATTGGGAGTGGTTTTTCCCTGCAGTAGGATTTTAATGAGCTGGTATGATAATCATAAACGGACAGAACTTAAAAGTGGAGGGATGCCCTAACAGTAAGTAACTGCATTTAATTCATATGTTGTAGGTAACCAGGAAAATAAAGAACGTGTAATTTGCCAAAAACATGGTTACAAGGTGTTAGTTTACATTGTACAGAGTACAGCACGACTTACCAGTATGCAAAATATATATATCTAAAGGAGAATGCCCAAATATGGGCCCATTTTATGGCAGCGTGCAGCAAATACAATAAATAAAAAAATTAAGCTTTATTTTTGTATGTTTTGTGATTTATTTCCATTTTTTTACCCTAGTATTGAAATTCCAAATAAATAAATATTGAACTAAATGAAAATATCCGACGCTTAACATTTGTTAGGAAGAATGTTGCCAGATGTCAGATTTGTTTCAATTAAATAATTGTAAACGATTTAAAATAATGATAAATAGCTAAGATTTTTTTATTTGGGCCTAAAGCCCATAGGATTGTGGGCATTCTCCTTTATCTGGACATTACCGAGTGATAGTGAAGGACAACATCATGAGGAAAACTGAACTTATAAAATAGACGTCTACCCTCGCTTTGCTACGATATCAAAAGTTTCAATCGGTTTCACAACAGACACCTATAGAAAATATTATTGTAATAGAGTTGTATCAGGTTTTCACAGGCGCTTAAAACATGAGATTCTGAAAATGACTGAAAATATGTAAAATATGTTATCCATAAAATTTTTAGCTTTCTAAAGGTGAACGAATTTTACAAATTGGTTGCATAGATTTTTAGATAGGCCGCTATTAGACTATCATAGAAATATGATCAAAGATGTGTAAGTCATTTTTAAATGAAGAACATAATATGACGGTATAATAACTACATGTGATTATCTATGATCATAGTTTGAGGGTCGTCGAACTATGATCATAGAATTTGACAGATATGAAATCATATTTATATGATAATGTAATACCGCTCTTAAATAGTTACAAACAAACAAACATACAAAAAATAAAAATGAAATTGCCAGTCAACATTGAGCGCACATAGTGATCGATGCTCATGCCTTCTCTGTATGTGAAGAGGCTTTTGCCTGCAGTGGAATAATATCTGGCCAATATAATGATGCAAAATATAATAAATAATAATAATAATAATATTTCAACAACTACACACAACGCGATCTAGACCCAAAGTCAGCATACAAATGCTTGTATTATGGGTTCTAGAATACGGATATACATACATATTATACATAGAAACACCCAGACCAATGCAAATAAACGTGTTCATGCACACAAATATTTGCACCGAACCACAGAGACAGTCAATATATACATTGTACCTAATATAGCTACTAATACATAATAGAGGCTATATTTTTATCTATAGACTCTATAAAAATGTTATGATATTATTGCAACGTCAATTGTTTTTATTACCAAAACAGAAATTAAATTTAAATGTTACTATCATAAAACTACTTAAGTTATGGTATAAATGGTTTGTGTGTGTGTGTATGTTTGTTACCACTCAGTGTCTAAATGGCTTAACGATTTTAATGAAAATTTTATGGGGACAGATTCGTAGACCTACATAGGCTACTTTTTTTCCTCGTTTGATGTCCAAGGAAACAAAACACATTTAATTAAGGAGGGCTGAGCCGTAGGAAGTAGCTAGTAAATAATAAAGTATACAAAAACTCTTCACATGCTCGGGAAAACTGTGTACCAATCTGCTGTGATCACTGCGTATCATGGTTACGTAGAATCAGTATTAAGGTATGGTGTCATCTTTTGGGGCAACTCGGTAGGCAAAGAAATAGTGTTCAAGGCTCAGAAGAAATGTGTGAGGGCAATTTGTAAATTAAAACCTATCGAAAGTTGCAAGCCCCATTTCATTAGCCTAAAACTTTTAACGCTTCCATGTGTTTACATCTATGAAGTAATTATGTTTGTACTTGCATATGTGTCCATGTTTGAGCATCTAAAAATTAAGCGACATAACTATAAACTGGCTTGCCCAACAATTAACACAATGCAATTTAGCAATAGCATCTTCAGTATGGCACCACGTATCTACAACCACCTACCGTTGCATATTCTAAGATGCTCTAACAGGGATATGCTCAAAAAACAATTAAAAACATTCCTCATTAATAAAGCATATTATACCATCAAAGAGTACCTTGAGGATGACGAATTAAATTAATAATACTTACCTATTTTATACCTAACTTTATTACCATTTTTTATTTATATTTTTGTTTTATTGTACTTAGTTAAATTAATATTTTAAAAGTAGTTTTATGAATATTTTAGCTTAGTTCAATAGGTTACATGATGTAAATTAATACTTAGTTTTATTATCTACATTTATTGTACAAAATATTGCACGCCAAATGGCAGAATATAGCAGCAAACATGTACTGACTATATATAACACCTGTAAAATATTTACCTATATTCGCAATAAACGATTTTGATTTGATAAAAAAAAAAATATGCTGCTTCTATATAGAGCAATAACGATGTTACCTAAGTCAGTCCTCACGAGTTACGAGTTACGACAGCAGGAACTACAGTTATTGCCTTTTTATTACAGATACCGGTATTGTAACACATAAATAGGTAATCGAATAACTAAATATTAAATTATTAAATCGGCTTCAAAATAGAAATTTGTAGCTAAGTACTTAATTGTAGACATTTTGTAAAAAGAAAAGTAAACGTTAAGAAAGTTAGTGTAAATAATACTGGTAATGCTTTAGAAGACTAATTACTACAATTATTTTACTTTTATATTCAAATAATGCACAATTTAAAGCAATGTAAATCGTTTTGTTGAAATAGGTTATGTAATTTTCATTTTAATATATAAATACCTGTAGTTATAGTTAGAGAATTTCTCAGATTCTCTCAGAAGATGTTTATATAATGCTAGAATATGTCGTTTAGTCGGTGCTGCAGACATTTTTTTGTGTTTCACAATATTTTTAACAGGATTGTCTACTGATGAAATTTGTAAATAAGTTTACGACTTTACGTTATGTTTCACGTTCTCATTCTCACAAGAGTAACATGTTTGCAAATAAAAAAAATAATCGCCTCATATTTTTTAGTATAATATAAATCAAGCAATATGCTACTATAATTAAAAGCAAGTTTGCAAACAAACAAATAGTTTATTTTATAATTTGTTTTTTTATTTACTGGCTAAACTATAAAAATGTTTGCAATGCGTATAGAGAAACTTAACAATTTAAAAATGTTGCAAGTGTAATACTACGCTATTGTTTTAGTAGTAAATTTAGATGTAATACGATCACGATAAAAGTAATTATTCAATTTTATGACTATGAATTCCCGGTTTGATGGCTTCAAATGACTTGTCTGCAAAAATATATCAGTTAAATGAGCATAGTGTTATTGAGCCGAATAATAATTTTGAACAGTACCTACCTACATTTTTCTACATTACAAACTAATAGCGGCAGTGTTCGTGTTCTAAGTTGGTATCTTATGAGGCGATCTAAGGAATACCTGGTGAAAACGGGCAGCAGAGTCATCTCGACCGTATTTATTGTCTTTATTAATTGTGGCTGATCATTAATTCGTTTGACAAGCAAAGTGTGGTAAACTATGACAGAATGGGACGAGTGTTCAGGATGAATAGTAAAACTTTTGACTTACAATGGCAAAATAATTTTTTATCATTAGAGAAAATGAATGAGCCAATATATAATATATCCATTCAAAAGCCGCGCTATGTGTGTAAATATTTCAAATAATAATAAAATTGTGATAATATATATTACTTAAAATATTGCTTTAAAATGGAGCAGGCCTGATCAAAACTCATAACTTCTCAAAGAGAGAGCCTTCCTCTGCGGTGGGATATTATCGGGGTGGTAGATGATGATAATGATGACTTTAAAAATAGTAGTGTAGCGACACGTGAGTTACACCATATAGGAGTAATTTATCTGTAGAGTCTGGCAATTATATATTCTTCTACAAATGGCTCTTCAGGTTCAGCTGAAAGAAACTCGATGTGATTGTCTTGTTGTAAATGAAATTATAATTTAATTAAATGATATTCGTGTTAAAGTGTTTGTAAATGCAAATATAAGCTTTAATTGTTTGTGTTGTTTTATCCTACTGCTCAGTGATTACATAAGGGTAAGTAAATAAGGAAAACATTGGTGCTATACAAATTCTTTATTTATATCTCGATTTTATGTGAATAATATGTGATCACGACTTCCTATTCTTCCACAAGTATGCTAATATATTAAGGCAATTACTGTCGCGCTATTGTCATCGTTTGTTTTCTTTAGTTCAACTTGAAATGCAAGGTTAAGACGGCAATTGTGTCGGTCATAAATATTTTAGTTTTTCATTAACGAATCATGTGATTGGGTATCCTAATCATTATTAAAATAAATAACAGAAAACGCTCTCTATGTACTTACCTCAAAATGACGATTTAACTACATTACACATGTTAGTATAATTTAAACTACAGGCCTGTTTTTATAAAAACAAATTGATAAAATCTATTAATCTGAAAGAGCTTCATTTGTAACATTCCTTAGGCTGTTTACGAGTTTAGGATACATAAATAATTGTAATGTATGCTGTATTTAATTTAAAATTGTAATGTAATTCTAATATACCTAGGAGGTTTATTTATGAGTAAACACTTAGACAGGTAGGTACTGTCTAAGCATGTTATTTTGCAACTGAAATAAAACTGTGGATTTTGGCCTCTTTTTAACCTACCTTATTATTTAAAATCTATAATTTATTGCTAGTATAGTAACTACAGTAATGATGAGGTGTAGTGTAATGCTAGTGAAACAGAGTACTTAATAATTGAGGTATTTATGATCAATGAGGAGTAATTAAAGATCAAATATAGTGATTGAAGGGGTCTATGATGTGTAAGGTTGAAATAATTCAACAAATCATGTTGAAATACAGAGAAGGAATGACTATTGGTATCTACACTTTCTTAAGATAGGCAATTTAAAACATACATATTTTAAAGTTTTATTCTTCAAAGTCATGTCCGTGTCTACCTACAAAAACAATACATAAATGCTTATTACATTAATTTGTATAGATATTTGTCTTGTTAAAAACTGCAACCTTGTATCTAAGAGGCCAGATTAACCTCTATTTTATTTAGTAACAGCTTTGATAGATGCACTTTTTATCTTTATGTATACTAGCTTCCTGATTTCATCCGCGTCGTTGGTTACTGCTCTGCTCCCGACGCCAGTAGTGTGATGTTACATAGTCTATAACCTTCTCAAGAACTGAACTATCATACGCAATAATAATTACATACTCAAATCTGACTTGTCATTTCAGAGATTAGTGTGTTGAAACAAACAAACTCTTCTACGTTATAGTATAGATTTCTTTCTCTGTTTATTCCCTTTTGCAATATATCCATGTCTTTTAGAGTTTACCTTATTTTTGTAGACATTTCTGGCATTAATGCACAAGTTAAAAGTTGCAGGATCCTTTACAAGCATACAGTTAAAAATATACTTAAGTCAAACTGTTTATGGATAACACATCCTCTTTCACAGGAATTACATATACTCAATTGTATTACTGAGGCAGTAACTCCTGACAATATTTCTAAGCTTTGCATTTTTATACCAATAATAATATAATATCAAAACAACTACACACAATGCCATCTAGACCCAAAGTAAGCATATATTATAGCTTGTGTTATGGGTTCTAGAATGTGTATATACATACTTAAATACTTTTTTTTGTAAATACATACATATTATACATAGAAACACCCAGACCAATGCAAATACTCATTATAATGTTGTGTTTTCTTATTTGTTGTGTTCAAATGAGGTTTAAAGAGAGCATTAATATCACAGTAGGCAGTGGATTTGCAGAAATTTTGCAGAGGCATTGCAGAAGTTCTTGGCTCATCTCATATAATAATAATATCCTTTCTTTCAGACAGTATTTCATTTACAGTATCAATTTTTTTTTTTTTTTTTCTTTTTTTTTATTCGGGATTTAACGCACATGCGACTATGTCAATCCCATCGTGCTTATACATAATTTTTACACTAGCTTATTAGGTATACTTACATAGTCATTAACTTAGCTAATATTTACTTGTCTATATGATTTTCAATTGAATTAAAAAAATGGCTAACTGACCAGTGTTTTTATACAATAAATGAATACATGACATGGAAAATAAACTGTAAATTTAAATAATAATAATAATTTATTAATATGCATTATCAAATTGTAGTTAATAATTAATCCTCTAATTGAATTGTTTGTAATTAATTGTATTTTGTTATTAATAATTAATGATTTATAATTATCTTATGGATTTAGTCTTACTTACTGACTTTTAAGCTGTATTTTAATATCATCTTCAATCTTGTAATGAAATTTTATTATTATTATGACATAATATTATATTGACATCTGTAATTTGCACACCATCCACGGTGGAACATGCAGTACCTATACATACACTGCTGTAACAACTTGTAACCATGTTTCTCGCAAATAAATATTTATTCTAATCGATACTCTATTCTATTCTTTTCTATTCTATGCATCAACAACCCTGCCTGTATGCCACTTATTGGCAAAGGCCTCTTCCAACCCTCTATCTTTTCCAGTTCTTGTCCATGTGTCTTCCGCTACAGCTTTGTACCTTTTTGGTGGTCTACCTTTTTCCTTTTCTTATGACTTGTGAACCAGTTAATTATTGATTTCGAACTTATACTGTGGACAATAAAAGAATATGATATACTTGTTTGCAGCTGAAGTATGGATAAAAAGTAGACTAATTTCAGGACTCAGAATGAACCAAATAGTCTAAAAGTTGCATACAATGAATGCACCTTTTCACCTGAAGGGTCTCAAACCAAATGGTTCAGCACTTCATACTTTTGACGTTTAATTAAAGCCTGGAACTGTTACCAGCGCACGTGTTCCCATCTAATTTTGATCCTCGATCTTTTAAGCGGGGCCTAAAAAGTATCTCACTAAACCACCATAGTGGAGCCCACCATACCAGCAGTTTTAGATGAAGGCTTTTGGAATGGTGGCCACCACTTCTGGATTCCTGACTGATTATCAGGGACCTACCACTATTTTTTATAGCAGTATTATTTTAATCTTACTTTGTGTTTTGTCTTTATCTTTTGTACCATTAAAAACAAGGATAGAAACTAAGTAAGGTTATAATAAAATCGCTCTATGAGCTTGAGGTAGTGCCCCAGGTAGAATGCAGTCACTTTGATAGGCTAATATAAAAAAATGTACTTCAACGAGTAACAGTCGAAAACTGACATTTATTAATCCATTGTCAGGTTTGCAGTGAGTCATTGCATTACATAAAAACTTAGTGAAAGTAATATTTTTTTATACTGCAATCTGAAAAGACCTTGGTTAAGTTCAAGGTAGCACTTGAACTATACTGTACTGAGTTTTAATGTTTTTCGAGATAAAAAGTAGCCTATATGCGTCTCCGGCACCGAATCTATCTACATAGTTACCAATTTTCATCGAAATCGGTTCAGCTGTTCAGGCGCTGAGTGGTAACAAACACACATACACACACTTTCGCATTTATAGTATTATTAATAGGATTCATAATTCAGTAACGAACTACCCCTTGCATATAGGTACTTAATGCTTTTTACGACATGACATACAAATCGTTGATTAAAGCTGTTTTAATATACAACCAGATGTCAGCAGCGCAGTTTCACCCGCCTTAAATTACGTCTTTGGTTACTGCTCTGCTTCTAGAGGTCGTAGCGTGATGTTACATAGCCTCAAAATCTCTCATAATCTGGGCTATCAAACGCAAAAAGCTACTCAAATGCGACTAGTAGTTCCAGTGCGCGTTCAGAGTCTTGGGGTATATATCCATACTAATATTTTAATGCGAAAGTAACTCTGTCTGTCTGTTTGTCTATCAGTCTGTCTGTTACGCTTTCACGCCTAAACACCTGAACCGATTTTGATGAAATTTGGTATAGAGATACTAGAGACCTTTGGGAACAACATAGGCTATATTTTGTCGGAAAAATGGCTTGCAGAGGTTTGGAATGAAAGTTTGCATAAAATCGACATTTATTTAATTAAATTATTTACAGGTAAATAATTTAATTTGCGATGTAACCGACATTCATTCGCGGGCGGAGCTGCGGGCAACAGCTAGTATTAGAAATCATATCAGAATCTGTTGTTTGTTTCAGAAGAAATTATCGGTGAAATAGAATAGGAAAAACAGCGATATGCTGAAAAACCGTAGAAACGTAATAGGTATACGGCAATAACATGAATTTAATAGCGTTGACATAGAACTTTGATTTTTTACATCAGAGCTTTAAGAGCTTGCAAATAAGAGTGTTCGATATAAATTTTATCTTGATACCTCCTCCACGCGTTACTGAAGAAAAGGTCTAAACAGACAGACATTAGGGTTCCCTTTTATCTTGAGGCCTGAGGCTAGTTTTCCACGGCGCGGTTTCACCCGCGTCTTTGCTTACTGTTCTGCTCTCGTCGCCCGTAGCGTGATGTTACATAACCTTCCTTAAGAACTGGGCTATCATACGCAAAAATAATTATTTAAATCCGTAGTAGTAGGTATATGAGATATGGAACTCTAAAAACATCGACTTTGTTTACAATATATATAGATGCATATCTAAACTGCCAATTTACATCATTAAAGCTATTTACACATACTAATTAAGTGCTCTAATTACTAAATTGAAAATTAGCAGTTTTTCTTATTTTAAGTGGTTAATGCGCAACGATCTTGGCAACTATTACATGTAAATTGTATCATTAACACTTGCTGTTGTTATTTTTAATTCAATTATACAGCTGCTCGATCGATTTATAATGTGTTACGGGGAAATGCTACCTTCTCATAGAAGATCGACGTAAGAGTAGTAGTATCCATACTATAATTATTGCGGTCCGTTCAGTGAGTGAGGAACCGGTGGCCCAATTTCCTTCTTTACCTTACCTACCCCACTCAGGAAGTCTATGAGCGACAGTTACCACTCACCATCAGGTGGGGTGTTGGCTCATCTGCTATTGAAGGCAATAAAAAAAGTTATTTTCACAACCTTATAGCTTGTTCAAACCTGAGAGGTATTCGCTACCGCCTGCGATTGAGGAATCCGAGTGGTATGCGGTAATTACTGTTCACACCAAAGCGAATTTCGCTATACTTGTGGGTAGAATATCGCGTGAATTTCGCTCATGAAGGTATGAACTATACGCCACTTCGAGTGAGTATGCGGTATTTCGCTCTAACCGCGGTACTTCATACTAAATATCTGAGCGAAAACCGCGCTATGTACCTCTACCCATAGCGGTAGCGAATACCGCTTATGTTTTAATATGCCTTGATGTTTAAAAAAGGTTCTATTTATCTCTAAGCTAAAATAAAGTTACAAAACAATCATTATCAACATATCAGCCGTAAGATGTCCACTGCTGGACAAAGACCTCCGATAATTTTCGCTACTTTGGACGGTTGTGAGCCGCCCTCATCCATCAGCTGCTCACCCTTATCAGGTCGTCGGTCCACCTTGTGAGGTCTGCCCACGCTGCACCTAGGTTTAAATAACACCGCTATAAAATCGAAATATCTTGCACAACTATGTTTAACATTTACAAGTCACAGTAGAGAACATAAATAGTTGTAAGTACGCATAATTTTCAATGACTTTTATCTTTATCTATAAATAGTATATTATAGTCGCTGTTTACTTGTCTGTTACTCCGTTAACTCTTAAACTACGCAACGGTTTTTGTTTAATACAGTTTTCGCAATTAATAATGTAAGCTTTATTCGTTTACATTAATTATCTATATTATAATATAAAGTGGAAGAGCATGTTTGTTTGTTTGAACGCGCAAATCTCTGGAACTATCAGACGTATTTAATAATTCTTTGTGCGTTTGGATAGCCCAGTTCTTTAGGGAGGTTATAGGCTTGTAATATCACGCTATTGGCGACGGGAGCAGAGCAGTAACCAAAGACGCGGGTGAAACCGAGCTGGAGACAGCTAGTCTGTCTATTCAACGGATTTTCATACAGTTTTTACTATTGTTTAGATCATTTCTTCCTAAAGGTTTATAAATATATAATACCAGCCTGTTTACTGTCCCACTGCAGGGCAAAGGCCTCTTCTCATAGAGAAGGAATGAGCATTAATCACCACGCTTGCTCAAAGCGGATTGGCAATTTCAGACTTTAAAGTCCAGGTTTCCTCACGATGTTTTTCCTTCACCGTCAGTCAGAAATGTCCAAGATAAACTTAGAAAGTACATATGATTTGAAAAATCACATTGGTACTTGCCCGGATTCGAAACCACTACCTCGTGTTTACGAATCGGGTGCCTTATCCACAGGGCCATTTCGACTTAAATATAATACATGCATATTAAATCATTGAAATATTGTCAATTTTAATAATTTGTAATCATCCAATCAAATATCGTGTGGTTAGTGGTCAACCTAGTGTCAGGTCTTGTTCAGGACGCCCATAATTTATTATACAGGCATCCGACTTGACCTAACGACTTATCAACTTGGTAATAACCGGGCCCGAGTTTTAACGTGCCCTCCTTAGCACGGAGACGCTCAGATCAAATACCACTATGCGGTCACCCATCCATGGGCTAGCCGCACTCATAGTTGCTTAACCCGCTATTCATTTACCGATCAGTGAGCAGAACGAGCTATGAGCGCCTCAATAATCATGATAAAACAACGTATCCCCAGCGAGTCATATTTATAAATACTTAAATGTAAGCTTTGTTCGTTTAAATTCATTATTTAATTTGATGTCTCCGATTTTATATGGATATTGCATTTCTTCCCGCGAGTGACATAAAAGTAAGCTAAAGGATTGTAAAGCCTGTGTCACTTTGCATGATACTTGAAATTGTAACTTAAAAAAAAAATTGAGCAGTCTTGAGTTTCTTGCCAGGTCTTCTCATGGCTCTACCTCTTCACCGAACTGGCTGTAGGTTAATTGGCTGACATTTTGTTTTTCACATAAGTGTAATTCATTTAACCAAAATGGACGATGTTTTTGTTTTTGATAACCTGATTACGTTTGCCAAGGAGTGGTGTTTACGGTAAACACTTCTGTGAGTGCTAATTGCTCAGCAGTGATCATCTTCTGACCAGTGATATGATAAACGCGTAAATATACCTTACTACATTATATTAAATTAGCCTTCAGTAAGCCGCGATGTATTTTTATGCACGCAGAACGCACCAGACCCACACACCTGTTATTATATGGGGCCCAGCATACCTAGTTATCCATACTTCCTAACTAATATTACAAATGCGAAAGTAACTCTGTCTGTCTGTCTGTTACGCTTTCACGCCTAAACTACTAAACCTAAGGATTTTGATAAAAATTAGTATAAAGATAGAATAGACCTTTGGGAACAACGCAATCTTTTATCGAGGAAAACGACTTTAAAAAAAAAATTAAATGGGAGATAAAAGTTTGCATGAAAAACGTGATAAGCGACATTCAGGCGGGCGGAGCTGCGGGCAACAGCTAGTACGTAATACACTGTAATTGTTTTCCTTTTTCCTTCCTCGTCCCTTTCTCCCAGCAACGGCAACGGCAAAACACAACCATATCCATAGATTTGGGTTACCATTTACCATCAGGTAGATATGTTTGTTTGTCTCAAATTATATAAAAAAGTGGTATACATCTCTGCCTACCCACGTAAGGTTATAAAGCTGTCTTATGTAGTTTAGATGGTATAGTCGGGTGCCGGACACCCAGTAACATTGTCTTCCCACGCGCGCTCCACCGGGAATATGATTCAATCAATGATCTTAGCATCCTTTAAGATTGTAGGTACCTATCATTACTTACCTTTATAAATAACTTATGAATCACTAGCTGTTGCCTGCAGCCCCGCCCGCATATATGTCGGTAATATCTCTGTTTACATTGACGATTTTTCATACAAACTTTCATGCCATATTTCAAATCTTTTAGGCCATTTTTTTGCGATAAAGCCTATGTTGTTCCACGAGGTCTAATCTATCTTTATGCCAAATTTCATCAAAATCGGTTCAGTGGTCTAGGCCTGAAAGCGTAACAGACAGAGAGACAGTCAGAGTTACTTTCGCATTCATAATAGTAGTATTGATCAAACTCATTTACATGTTATACAATCTTTATTTGAAAATCCGATTTTATGCAATGGATCGTTTAGCGCTGAATCGCTTTTACAATAATTATGACTATTATTTACAGCGCTTTAGCGTTGAATGAAAAAAAAAGTCGGGATTTTAATTAATAAAATAAAATGTCAGCCAATTAATCTAGTCCAGGTTTCCTCACGATGTTTTTCTTCACCGTAAGTCAGCAATGTATAAATTAAAGTTAAAAAGTACTGATAAAGTTCAATATTTAACGATAAATCTATACTATTATATAAAGCGGAAGAGTTTGTTTGTTTGTTTGAACTAATCTCTGGAACTACCAATCATATTTGAATAATTATTTTTAAGTATGATAGCCCAGTTCTTAAGAAAGGTTATAGACTATGTAACATCATGCTACTGGCGACGGGAGCAGAGCAGTAACCAAAGACGCGAAAGAAACCGCACTGCGACAAACTAGTTGTATGAATAAAGGCCGACTTTCGACCACTAGCACTCTATTAGAATAGAATAAGTTTATTTCAGACCTTGGGATCCATACTCTAATGCTCATCACATACATACAAATCAAACATTAAATTAATAACCGCGTGACAAATTATACCTATTATAATAATGAAAAGTGCTCTAGTTAATGTTAAGGAAAGTAAACAACAAATTGAAATTCATAACGTCACGCTGTTTTCACCCACCGAATGAGCAATGTTACTTCCATGTTTCGACAAACGTAATTGATATAATGTAGAGGAGGATCAACTAAATACTATTGTCGGTTATTCTATGTATATCCTTTCTTATAATATTATAAATGCGAAAGTTTGTGTTATATAAATGTGTGCGTGCGTGCGTGCGTAGTGCGTGTGTAGTGCGTGCGTGCGTGCGTACGTGCGTACGTGCGTGCGTGTGTTTGTTTGTTTGTTTGTTTGTTTGTTTGTTTGTTTGTTACGGCCTTAACGGCTGAACCGATTTCGATGAAAATGTATGTAATGTATAATAATAATAATAATAATAATATGTGGACACTATCACACACTGTCGTCTAGTCCCAAGCTAAGCAGAGCTTGTGTTATGGGTACTAGATAACTGAAATATAATACATATACATACTTTTTTTTGTAAATACATACTTATAATACATAGAAAACACCCAGACTAAAGACAAATACAAATGTTCATCACACAAATATTTGCCTTCCGCGGGAATCGAACCCACGACACCCGGCGTCGCAGTCAGTTACACTAACCACTAGACCAACGGTGCAGTATGTATAGTTTTGGAATATTGGACCTAAAGTTAGACAGCTTTTGTAGCGTACCTAGTAGATCCTTGCCCTTCACTATGAATGTGGATAAAATAATAATAACCCAACAATTACACATCGCTATCTAGATTCTAGAGCCAAAGTAAACAATATGTTATAATATAGCTTGTGGCTGTAGGTTCTAGAATATGGATAAACATACCTACTTAAATACTGAGAAACACCCAGACTAATGCAAATATTTTTACACATACACTTAAATATTTGCACGGAGCGTCGTACACAGTATCTACCAGCGAACCACAGAGGTAGTCAAATGTTCCATCTCTTTGTTCGTTATTGTACACAGATACATACATAATCTAAATAAAAACAAAAGTGAGTTTTCTATCAGCACACGTCAAAGTAAAATAGGTACTAATGCGTTTAATTTGTGTAGACCCCTTCGGTCTTTCTAGAAAAAGGCATCATGTTATGTTATATTTTAGTAAGTTAAACACTTTTTCTTTGTTGCAGCGTGATACATGGATGATGATAAACATTGGTATGATGACGACAGACTGTACCCCTCAGGACGAGACAGTGATGACAGCCCCATATTGTCCAACAGGTAATACATACATGTTATATTAATGGGGTAAGCAGAGACTATGGAACGTCGTTTGCTGCGATCCAAACATACCGCCTTTGCAACATTCATTTATCTTTTATATACACACGTCGGTTACAGGTATCTTATGTTATAATAAAGGAAAAGTATATTTCAGGACTACTGGTCAAAGTACACCTGATGGTCACTTCTATTACCTGAGAACCGGTAGGAGTAGTATTGATTGTGCTGGAGAATCTAGGTAATGCTGCGTAAAAAAAAATAGTCGCAGTGATTTCCTTAGATACTACAAATCTATCGGTACCTAAATATATAAGTCCATTGCTGGTAAACGGATACCAAAAAACGCAGTAATTACATTTTTAGTACGGTAGTAGATCCACGCTGGTTTTAGCATAAATGGGCTGGATCGAACGGGGAAGTACTATCCTCTCATAGAAGATTGACGTAAGAGTAGTAATAATACTATTGCGTTTCTTTCGGTGAGTAAGAGCGCCGAAAGCCCATTTTCTTTCATTTCCTTTTTCCTCGCCTCCCTCATTCCCCTCACCTACCCCATTCCCTCACAGCAGGCGGCGTACTTGACATTGAAGAAGTCCATGAACGATGATTGCTATTTACCAGCAGTCAAATCGGGATTTAGAAGAATCTTGAAGAAGGATTGTATATAGAAAACCACTGTTAGTCATCTTTAGTAACCACTGAAAAAGATTTGTTTTTTGTATGTTTGTTCCGATTTAACTCAAGATCTCCGTAACCGATTTAAAAAACCTTTCACCTTTAGAAAGCTACAAATAGGACGGGTAACATAGGCTTTAATTTATTATATTTATTTCTATATTTTAAGCGCCTTTGTAAATCTGAATGATGCAATACGTCACTATTGCTATGATATTTTCCGTAAGCGTTTGTTGTGGGACCGAATGAAACATTTGATACCAAAGCGAAGCGGGGACGTCTAGTTTACATATATATATATTTTTTTTTTATATATATATTAGCCTACCAAAGTGACTCCACCCCGCCTGATGGTAAGCAGTCAGTGGCATCCAGAAGTGGTGGCCACCATACCAAAAGCTATCGTCTTAAACTGCTCGTATGGTAGCCTCCACTATGGCGGCTGGGAATGGGGTTAGAGGAAGGGAATGAGGGAGTTGAGGAAAGAGGAAAGAGGGGAAATTGGGTCTCCGGCACTCACTCACCGAACGAAACGCAGTAGTAAGGATACTACTACTCTTACGTCGATCTTCTATGAGAGGGTAGTACTTCCCCGGACGATCCGGCCCATTCATGCTGAAACCAGCGTGGATCTTCTACTGTCAATCTTTTCTGTACGAGCGCGGCTCGCCTGATTGTAAGCAGCTACCATAGCCTATGAACGCTTGCAATAACAGGAGTATAACTCGCGCGTTGCCGATCCTGTATAATCTTCTTTCCTGAATAACTCTAATAATATCCCAACAACTACACAACGCCATCTAGACCTAAACATATATATATTATAGCTTGTGTAATGAGTTCTAGAATGCAGATATACATACTTTTTTTTTTACATAGAAACACCCAGACCAATGCAAATAGACATGTTCATGCACACAAATATTTGGAAAGAGCGGGAATCGAACCCGCGACTTCTGCGTGTCAGTCCGTACACAGTTACACCGAACCACAGAGGCAGTCGGAGCGCTATGTTGTAGTCTCTCGGGAAAACCTAGATGGAGAACTCATTCCACGACTTAAATAGAATAGAATTACATTTATTTCATTTAGATCACATCGCTGACTTATGAACGTCAAAATAACAGGACAAAAATGTCAGCCAATTATCCTACAACTAGTTCGCTGACGAAGTAGAGCCGAAGAAGAACTAGCAAGAAACTCGGACCACTCTTTTTAATCTTTTCAGATATGAGAAATATCGTCGTTACTCGTCATACTCGCCCCCCAGAGTGGAGGAGAGAGAGAGACGGTCTACCCTCACAGTGCTAGCCAAGTTCTTTCTCTTTTGCACAGCCATGATTCTTTTCTGCGTGCTCATGTACATACCTGTTTATAATAAAGCCAGTGATCAATTAAGTAAAGGTAAGAAATTCGTAATTTTTAATTTTTCGGCTTATAGCGTTTTCATTCGACAAAAATAAAGCGAGACTGTCCACAAAAACGAAGAAATATGAACCAATAGTGCATGTCCACTGGGTCGGAGCGACGATTTTATGTAATCCTATTGGTGAATATTTCTCCGCTTCGCCGTCACACACAGCCTCACTCCGCTTGTGTGGACAGAGAGACTTAGCATTGTTTGTTCAATGCTTAGAGATGCTATGTCCATAGGTTAAGGTAAAATTAGGTGAGACATGGTTTTTTCACATAAATTGGATAACGTCCTATAGCACAAGTGATTGTAATGAAAGATTGTGTTCGGACATTTTGTCCGCGACGGACTGTTGATAAATTTTGTATATAACATTGAAATTTTACTGTAAATATCATAGAAATTAATTGTTACAGGATAAAGATTGTAAGAGCATAATTCAGACTTTTTGTCCGCTGTGCTATTATATTGCACACATTATTGTACAGCGATCTACGCGTCCAGTACAATAATGCGCTCAGGGTATTGTTGGGGCTGCCGTGGCGTTGTAGTGCGTCGAGCATGCTTGCCGAGAGACATATAGATGGTTTCTCGGCAATCATACGTAAAAGGTGCGCCTCCCTACTCGCGCGCATGCGGGTCAGTACTAACGGTACCCTGAGTGTGTTTGTTGACAAATGGGAGTCCCCAATGATGCGACATTGGATGGGACTACACACTAGAATAAATAAATAATGTATTACTAACACTAGCACTTAAGACAATTGTTACTAACACCATAATAGGCTTGCCTGAAATAAACGTTTATTATTATTATTATTATTATTATTGCAGATTTTTTATAATTGCATAAATCAATATATTATTTTGTATATTAATGAGAACTCTTCTTTTTCAGAATTAGTAGTCGGTTGGTCAAAACAGACAAACCGTGATACAAAAATATACGTACAGCCAAACAACGTCACCACAATACAAGAACCTAAAGACACGTGTCAGAGCAACGCGAAAAACAAACTTTTTTTACTTATAGTCGTTTGCTCGTCGACCACTAACTTTGACAGTCGATTAGCTATCAGAGAAACATGGGGAAATTACAAAAAATATACCGAAATGTCAATATTATACCATGAAATTAAACAAAAATATATAAATTATAATTTTAGCTATGATTTATATTCAGAAACGGCTGATAATTATACAACTAGTGTTAGGGCTAAAAGAGACATATCTAGCTTTAGCCAGCTATTGCCCGAATTGGCTAAAGCGTTGCAGGACAATCTGGTTAAAGAAAAGACTGATAATGTACCTGAGAAAAGATTTGAAGACGATGATGATAATTCAATGTTGCCACAGTTTGATATGAACGAGGAGATCGGGGAGCACAATATACCTAATTATGATTATTACGATAGCAACGTGATGAAAATACCACCAAAAGGATACGAAGATAATCCTGATTTAGAAAAAGTATTAACTATATTACGCCACGATAAAAAAATAAAAGAAAATTTACCAAATTCACCCAATTCACCCAAAAGTAAGGAGAATTTAAATGCTGGCAATACTGAGCCGGAGTTTAAGGTGGTGTTTTTGTTAGGGTTGCCAAGTAATGACAACGATTCTACCATTCAGAACAAAATTGTAGAGGAGGCGGATAAATATGGGGATGTTATTCAAGAGGGCTTTATTGATTCGTATAATAATTTAACGTTAAAGTCTATTATGATGTTGAAGTGGATAACTAATAATTGTAATAATAGTGGTAAGTGTTATAATTATTATCTATACAAAATTAACTTTCCGCAGCGCGGTTTCACCCGCGTGTTTATTAGCAGTGTTACATAGCCTATCCTTCTTCAAGAACTGAGCTATCATACGCAAAAAGAATTATTTAAATCTTGACTGATAGTTCCAGAGTTTTTTTTTAAGCTATTGCATAGCTTTTATCGCTAGCGCGGCGACCGAATCAAGAAATTCTGTAACGAAAATAAAACCTAACACCTCCCACTCCGCCTACCATAAAATTTACTTGTCAGTATAAACACTAGTGGCGCTAAATTTTTACCACACATATACCAAATATTTTGTCACGATAAATTTTATCTGGTAGAACTATAGAAATGAAACTAAGATAAGATTTGATTAAGATTTTAATAACATGTAATAATGCATCAATTTAATGTAATGTCCCAGTTTTATTCTTTTTCGGAGTAAAAATACTTAGTGGGATGATAAAAATTCCTGAATAACCTACATGTATTGTAAGATAATAAAAATATTTTAAACGATATTAACTTCTTATTGATTCAATAAAAGAAAAAAAATTGTTTTATTATCGGTCACCACGCTCAAAAAGTGTAACTTGAATTAATATCAAAGAAAAATATTGAATGAATATCAAAGAAAAAAAATACTGCATAAATAAATAATTATAATTGCATAAGTTGATAAAAAATGCTATGCAATAGCTTTACCGCAGCAGTCCCCGAGTGCCACAGGTTTTTTTTTTATATATTAGTCTACCAAAGTGACTCCACCCTGCCTGATGGTAAGCAGTCAGTGGAATCGAGAAGTGGCGGACACCATTCCAAAAGCCAGACTACTGGTACGGTAGCCTCTACTATGGCGGCTTAGTGAGATGCTTTTTCACGCCCTTAAAACACCCAGGATCTTAATTAGACGGGAACACATGCGCTGGTAAAGAGTTCCAGGCCTTAATAGAGCGACAAAAGTATGAAGACCGTTTGCTTCGAGAGAAGCGCGTTCAAACAAACAAACAAATTCTTTTGCTTTATATAGTAGTATAGATGTATCGTATAATAATATGTTTTTTTTTGTAAATATATACATATTATACATAGAAACACCCAGACCAATGCAAATAGTCATGTACATGCACACAAATATTTGCACTGAGCGGAAATCAAACTTTACATACCTTTTTTCAGTCCGCTACATATTAAAAACAGACGATGATATGTATATCAATGTGCCAAACTTGATAGACAACTTAAGGAATAGGTCAAGGGAGTTCGACAAGAGGACGAAGGGAAGGAATACAAAGGAATATATGTTAATAGGTGATCTTATATGTGGTGCACGACCTGTGTTGGATTCCCATAATAAATGGTAAGTGTTTAGTGGTAATTGGTTAACCATATTAGCTTCAGATGAAGGTTTTAATATATTTAACGTGATTACAAATCCTTTGTACCTTAATTGTTGGTCGAAATGGCCCAGTGGATAAGGCACCCGCTTCGTAAACACGAGGTAGTGGGTTCAAATCCGGGCAAGTACCAATGTGATTTTTCAAATCATATGTACTTTCTAAGTTTATCTTGGACATTTCTGACTAACGGTGAAGGAAAAACATCGTGAGGAAACCTGGACTTAAAAGTCTGAAATTGGCAATCCGCCTTGAGCAAGCTTGGTGATTAATGCTCATGCCTTCTCTATATGAGAAGAGGCCTTTGCCCTGCAGTTTTTTAAACAGACTGGTATTATTATTAATTGTATCAAAATCTATTGCGCGTTTACATTTAAATACAATTTTATAATAATTAAAACTGATTTTTCTAAATTTAATTCATCATTATTAGAGTTCCGTACCCAGAGGGTATAACGGGATCCTATTACTGAGAATCTGCTGTCCATCTGTCTGTCACCAGGATGTGTCTCAGACAGATAGTTGAAATTTTCACAGATGATGTATATCTGTTGCCGCTATAACATCAAATACTAAAAAACAGATCCAATACAACAAACGTATGTATGTACGTAACATACCCATACCATGGTGCTGGTGACCCATAAATGGTACATCGACATCTGACTGCTTACCATCAAGCTAGAACAAATTCATTTTATAAGCTAATGTGGTATACAGAGTGTATACGACAGTATGATATTAAATGCAATTACGTATAGTATGTGACATTATAAAGCGAGATAAAAAAAAATCAACTAAATATCTTCAGTAGTTTAGACACAGGACTACTTTTTTAATTTCTTTAATTCTAATCACTCTTGTAAGTACGTCAAACAGTTACTGACTTAAGTCATAATCCACGTCGAATAACGTTGCCGCTCATTACAGGTCAGTGAACTTGTCATAATAAATAGTGTATTACTTTGTTACTACAAAAATATTATTTATTTGTTAGAAAATTTAAAATTTTTGTTTTTCGTCAAATCATTTTTGTGATTAATTTTAAATCATTATACAGACTAGTAACAGCTGCCTTTTCATTTAATATCAAACCGTCGTATACACTCTGTATATATATAAATGCGATAAAAGCTACCAGTCTAAAATACCTACTACTTCTATGTCCAGACCCCACGATTTTACTCCAACAGTCGACAAATTTTCCAGGTACAGTCCCCGTTATATGTATGGAGGCAGGGTTTACCCCAAGTATTTGTCTGGCACCGGCTACGCGTTGTCATCGCACGCTGCTCACGCCCTCTACGATGCAGCGTTAAAAACTAATTATTTCCATTTAGAAGATATATTTATAACAGGTATGTAGTTTTAATTTAAATTTAAAATTGTTTATTTAATGACATAACCGAAGAGATGTCAGCAATGAGGGTGTTCAGGCAAATTGTTGGCCACCAGTTGGCGCCACTTTGGTAAGAGGTCTTCCATTTTGACAGCCCTATCACAACAAATATTTTTCATTGCTTATTTCGCAAATTCTAATGTTTAATTTAAAAAATGGATAATTTGCATGCTTAAGGACAAAAGAAAATATTTGAGAGGGTTTTCTACAATGGTGCCCACGAGGTGGCAGCACCGATGCGTCAGGTCTAGCTGTCAAGCGCTTTTTGAAAGTTAACCCTTATTTGGCCCAATGTGACAGTTGAAGTGGCGCCAACTGGTGGTGAAAATATTCCTAAACACCCTCATTAGCAGGGATTACACAGTAAAAAGGAAACTTCCTTACACTTTGATATTGGTATATTGAATGAATAGTAATCAACAGTGTTGCCAGTAACAAGACAGCTTTATGCATTCCGTATGAACTGTTAAAATATATTGATAGTGTTTTTGTAGCTGACCTCTATTTTCCAACAACCCAACCCAAAAAGCCACTTTGATAGGCTAATAAAAAAAAAAGAAATAAAAAAAATATCAAGTCTTGTTCCCTACTGCGTTAGGTCTTTAAGAGTTGTAATTGCATTTCTTCAGTATTATTTCTGTTGTAGGCATGTGCGCTGCCCGAGCTCACCCCCGTATCCCCCCGCGCGATGACCCCACGTTCTCATACCAAGCTACAAGCGCAGGGGGGTCAACGAGAGCGTGTGGGGTTCATGCGCGAGCGACTGCGCACCGGGTGCCCCCCGATATTATGAGGCACCTGCAAACCATGCTTAGTAATAAACATGTGTTAGACACGTAAGTATTATATGCTTCTTACGTTACCCCTGTATGCTTCAATGACCCCCATATGCACATACCAAGGGACTAGCGCGGGGGTCAAGAAGAGCGTGCTTATTTCAAGTATGTGTTACATACTTAAGTATTATTCGCTTTCTGCCTACTAGGAGAAAGTAAATAAATAATAAGTAAATAATATTTTTATAATAATAAAATAAATAAATATATTTTTTTTTGCGTTGTTGCAGATGTGAGAGAATGCGACTAACAAAGGTAAGAAGGGACCGACTAAAGCCAAAAACTACCCCCAAACGACTAATTAAACATTAGTCGACTTATTAGCCATAGTTTTAGTCAAATTGTCCAGATTAACAGTTCAATACCTTAGGGAGATAAGTTATAATGTACATATACCTTCCATGTTCTAGCACCGGTTGTTATTCGGTTAAACCGGTTCGGTTATAATCCGGTAAAACCGGTTACTGTTCGGTTGTTGTTCGGTTAAACCGGTACAGTTATACCGGTAAATGTGATTCGGTGATATCGGTTATTATAGTTTGCATTCGGTTATAGTACCGTTATTGTTAGCATAACAGGTACAATATAACCGATACTTTTAATTATAAAATGAAATGTGAACTAGAAAGTGAGAAAAACTATTACTTATTTTTCCTGGTATGTTACCGGTTCATTACCAAAATATTACCGGTTTGTGATTAAATTGTTACCGGTTCTCTAATACAACAGAGATAACTAGTGTTTAACATTATAATTGTTTGTTGGAAGAGTAAAAACTATTTAACCGATTCTGTACCGAATGTACCAGTTCTGTATTATGGACAAAACGGTTAACGCCTAGCGTCACAGTATTTAATATATAGATATATATAGTCCGTGCCTAAAGTTTAAAGTTATAATCGTAGTAGGCGAACGTTAAGGTGCTCTCCGCGAGCATTCAGCTATAATGTAACGTTACACAGCCGAGCATTGAGGTAGACGAACCGAGCATTACAGAGCGCAACTTGATGATACATTGCGTAATATTTTGAATCTGGAATGTTAGATTACAAGTAAATGCTCGGCAGTCGCGGAGACAATATTGTAACGTATTGCTCAAAATCAAATCTGTAACGTTACAGTACCGGCGAATGTTCGCGGTGAGAGAGCACCTTCAGGCGTGACCGCATAGCGGTTACACGTTAGGCGTTCTTGCCTAATTAGGAATAATAATTAGGAGATTAAAACGTTGTTTCTTGATACTTTTTGCTGTTAAAATGGGTCTTATATTTATTAAATTGATTTTAATAATTCGCATAATTGGTTTAAGTGTAATATGGGGCAGATGCCTCTTTACGAGCATAATTTCGCAAAGTACAGATTAGTATGCCTAAGATTTTTTTAATTTTGATTGTTTTTGACTATGGGTTCATGTCGCAAGCTTTTTCTAGAGGGCTGAAGGGACATCTAATTTCGTTATATTAGCCTACCAAAACGACTCCACTCTGCCTGATGTTAAGCAGTTCCAGATACAGTCGAGATGCCATCGTACTACACTGCTGACATGGTAACCCTTACTATGGAGGCCTATCCTTTCTTATACACCAAATACTTTACTTGAGGTCGAAATAGCTCAGTGGGTAAAGGCACCCGCTTCGTAAACACGAGTAAGTGGGTTCGAATCCGGGCGAGTACCAATGTGATATTTCAAATCATATGTACTTTCTAAGTTTATCTTGGGTATTTCTGACTGATGGTAAAGGAAAATATCGTGGGGTAACCTGGACTTAAAAGTTTAAAATTGCCAATCCGCTTTGAGCGCACGTGGTGATTAATGCTCATACCTTCTCTATATGAGAAGAGGCCTTTGCCCTGCAGTGGAACAGTGAACAGGCTGGTATTATAAATACTTTAAATAATCGAATTGCACTAATTCAGAAGGGATAGCCTTAAGAAAAGCTAGAGGCACTACTCATCAGCTTACATTACCATTTATATTATTCTATCAAAGTGACTCCACTTTGCCTGATGGTAAGTAGTCAGTTAGATCCAGAACTGGTGGACACTATTTGTTTGCTTTTTTATTTTGAAGTCAGCCAATCCAAATGAAACAGATGCAAACTTATCGTGGTCTAGGGCCCAATTTCAATATGCTATCGGGGATAACTTGGTGTTCTGAGCTTACGGTGGGTTTTCTATTAAAAGGGAAGCCATTATTATATTCTTAATGACAACTGTAATACTCAATGCATATATGACAATCTTTTACTGTTTGAATCTCATTTAAGCTAAATTTTAAATTTATAAAATATTTTTTTATGCGTATATTTAAAAAAAATATATTATTTTTGTGTTTGTTTCGTTTTTAAAAGTGTTTCATTATAAGTATGTTCCATTTTCATTATGTTCTGTTATAAAATGTTTCATTACTAAAACGTTAAAAACCAGTCTCAAAGGAGTGGGGGAGTTTATTGATTTATTTGTGTTTTTGTGTGCATCTTGTTAAATAGTGGAGGTAAATGGACTAAAAACACTCGGTTTCTTAGTTTAATCTTTCGCCTGTTATGCTATGTATATTTACACTAAGTACAAATTAAAGCAGTAGCCCCATAAAGCTTTCTATGTACTATCGAACCAAGTCAATCATTACACATCATAAGCTTATTTTGGCAATTCAATTTAAATGTAAGTAGGTCGAAATTCCCCGTAAGACAGGTTTCTTTGGCAACGAGCTAGTTATCATTTTATTAAACACTGATCCTCTTACCAATAGACGTAAAATACCGACGGGTTAGCTACTTCGTGTTTTGTCTCTTTCTTTCTCAGTCGTTTTTGAACTTGATAAAAAGGGACAAAACATTGAATAGTTATTCTGTCGCTACTTTGTGTTTATTAGTAAGATTATGACAATTTACTGAGTACACTCTTGATAAGATAGAATTAAAAACGTCCTGTGCATTGTATACATAGATTTTACAAGTTTGACAGTTTTAAGCGAAATATCAGCAAAATGGATCATGATTCAGTTGGTCGATAGTACGATTATTTTGATAGGTGCACTCCATTTATCATACATTTACTAACCAATGTGCATTTGTAGATACTAAATTTAGTTCCATATTATTATTTATACTTTTATTTAAAGCGAAAGAGTTTGTTTGTTTAAATTTGAACGCGCTAATCTCTGTAACTACCAGACGGATTTGTATAATTATTGATAGCCCAATTTTTGAGAAAGGTTATAGGTTATGTAACATCACGATGTGAGTGACGGGAGCAAAGCAGTAATCTATGAGTTTTCTAAGCTTAAGCATGCACGCTAAGCGTAATAAGAAAATTAAATTCAGCTTGAACAAAACTTTTACTACGGGCTTAAAAATCATAGTAAGCTTAATAAAACGTTTACCAAACGTGACATATTTACACTAAGCGTAGACAATGCTAATATTTGTGTGCATGAACATGTCTATTTGCATTGGTCTGGGTGTTTCTATGTATAATATGTATGTATGTACAAAAAAAAATTAAGTATGTATATCCACATTCTAGAACCCATAACACAAGCTATAATATATGCTTACTTTGGGTCTAAATGGCGTTGTGTGTAGTTGTTGTGATATTATTATTAATTCTTACGTAGACTAAGTAAGCTAGAATAGTTACTGCATTATACAATATCTAGCTTTCCGCGGCGCGGTTCACATCTTTGGTTGCTGCTCTGCTCCCGTCGCCAATAGCGTGATGTTACATAACCTATAACCTTCCTCAAGAACCGGGCTCTCAAACGCAAAAAGAATTAATTAAAGCTGACTAGTAATTCTAGAGATTAGCGCGTTCAAACACACAAACTCTTTCGCTTATATAACAGTATAGAAGTATAGTTAGTGGAAATAGTCTACTTGCAAAACTATTATTGCTTTGCTATTTGTTATTGTCTGTAGTCTTGACTAAATTTTTTAGTTAAACTTAAAAAAAAAAATTCTAAATTTCTATAATTTATATTAAAATGTCAGAGGTAGCATGAGATAAGACCCGGTAATGAGTATAGTTTTATTAGGTATTCGTAAATAAGTGAAATATTTTTCGCTAAGTATTTTTTACGCCATAAACTGCTTAAATCGTGACTATAATGTTTATATACTTTTTTTACGCACCATATTTTTTTAGTATCTGAAAATGAACAAATTTCTTCACGTGGTCACATTTCATTTTAATGTTGTTTCACTATGAATAATGTAGTATTATGCTAAATGTAGTATTTTAAATGTTTTTGATTTTTTGCGCCTTGACACTTTTTATTTTTTATTATGCACAAATTCAATGACGTTTTTTTTTTATTTTATGTTGCCTATTGTTTTGTATGTCTCGGTATTTATTTTTTTGTTAATTTATTTAGGTTGCTCATTTTTTTTACTCAATGTTTTTTTTTTGGTCCTTTTCAGATAAAGCAACGTCGGTTTTATGTGTTGTATAGATTCCTACAACTGCTAGTTAGTGATGAATGTTAGCTAGTTAAGGCTGTCCACTCACGTTAGACTTTTTGAAATCGGGCCAATTTTTATTTGCCTTTTATTTTTAACCGAATTTTTGTAGATCATTTAGTTTTGAAATAAGTATATTTGTTTTATCCTACAAAAAATAAGTCATCGATTATCGGACGTGGGCAGGCAGCATAAGTTAAATGGAAATAGTAAAAATACTTAGTTAAGGTTCTCAAAGTTTTTACGTAGTTTTACGTGTAATTGGTATATAGCTATAGTTTGATGATAGAATTGCTGATATTTCAGCATTATTGAAATATGAAAAAAGAATAATTGGTAATAACAATTAAATCATGTGTAATCTCTAAGGTGAAAATGATCTGACTTAAGTAAATAGCTCAAATCAAAATATATAATGATAAAAATGCACGTTTATTAAACGTTTTTTTTTGTATATGAAATTTTTTTCGAGAATTTTATCTATATGTAAACCTAGTTGTTGTAAATAAGGGTTTTTTTTTTAAATTTGTTTTTAAAAAGTTTGAGAATCTCGTTCATAGTATTGCGTTGGTCGCATATAAAATATTTTATTTATGGATGTATTTTAATCCCCTAGTTGTTATACATGATGTCCCGAAGAGTGTGAAAAATTTAAATATTGCGGTATGTTGTCACTGTAGACCGTAGACTATAAATGGTTATATTATTAGAGACATTGGAAGCGTTATTGAACCTGAGACATTGTCTTAACCTTATAAATACATCGCATCGCTTTCAGTGCCGCAATATGTGCGATTACATTCATATTATGATTGTGTACTACGGTGTTTAACATAACGCTTTTTACCCGAATAAACCTCAATAGACTATGGCAAAACTTTACTATCCATTTTACTACAAAAAATCTTGAATGCTCTTGGGGACATTATACATCAGTGTTGTCATATGTAAAGCAAAAAAAATAAAGCTCAAATTTAATTTTATATTTTTATTGGCAATTATTTGTCATGTATGCTTTTTTGTTTATTTAGTTTTTTTGACTGATAGATAAACGCATGATCAATTAATTTTATTTTACATTTAAGAATGTATATTACATTTATTTTCATTTATCATTTATGAATGTATATTACATTTATTTTTAGTGTTGCACTTATTGTTAGTGGCAATTCGCCATAAAACCGACGTAGTAAATCGAATTGTGTACTATGCGATACAAATAAGGATAGAAATGTATTTTACGATTTTTATTTTGAACGTTTTTTATGAAAGTACTGAGATAAGCATTACTCATTGTAAAATATAACAAAAAGATCCTTAAGGTCAAGTGCTTGGATCTAAATATTTTCTATCTGTTTATATAAAAATGGCTGGTTGTTTATCTCGCTAAACCTCAAGAATGGCTCGACCGATTTTGCTAATTCTGATTTTAAAATATTTGCGGCAGCTCGTGAAAGAAAGCAAAACTGGGAAAACAGCGAGGAAAATACAAAAGCCGATAATAAGCTATTAGAGGGTTCGTCAGATCAGTCAGTTAGAAATAAATAATTATGATCTAAAACATTTTATTCGTGATATTAAACTTTTGACAGCTAAAACGTCAGAATATAGCGTGAGTTCGTAAAAAAATGGGATTTAAAACTGGGATCCAGCGAAAATAAATCAAAAATCTTCAGGGATCATTTGAATCTTTTTTAAAGAAAACTGAAATTAAAGATCTCAGGGGTTTTTTCTTAACATTTCTTTTTTAAACTTGACTATATGGTGACATTCCTATTCTCATTTAAATCGTACAGTACGTGCACTTATTACTAATGAACTAATTATTCATAGTAATTATCGACCAGCTAAAACAATTGTAAATAAAACATTAATATATAAGCATGCTATCACAAGCTGTCCAATTTATTAAAGGTGCGTTTACACGATGTCAGTTTTAGTAGTTGTGAGTAGATGAATAAAAAACATTTTTTTGAACAAAAATTAATTCGCTCTTTAAAACTGTCATTGTTTAAGTACACAATTTACAAATATGTACCTACATGGAATTTTGAAATCTGATTATTTAAGTCTAGTCAGCTGTACACGTCGCGCCATTTTTTTTTAATCTATTGGCATTAATTTACAAAATATCGAAAGAGCCACATACATCTAAGATCATTTGCCAAGTGGCCATATTTTTTTTAAGACAACAATTCGCAGTGGTTACAAAGTTCGCGATCAATCGTTACTAAACTCGCGGTTTTGCAATACTAAGCTCACGATAGTCGGTACTAAACTCACGGTCGAAGAATACGAAGCTCGCGTTCGATCGGTACTAAGCTCGCGATTAACAGATACTAGACTCGCGATTGATCGGTACTAAGCTCGTGATCGAACAGTACTATATCTGTATGAAAATACGTGTTGAAATTAGTAGAATTTTTTTATGTATTGTGGACGTTTACAATATAATTTTGAAATGTTTTTACGTAAAAGTTAAAACCGTAAGAATTTTATTATTTAACAAAACACTCCCTCCACTTCTTAAGATCTACTTGTTAAATTTGTATTTTTTTATCTACGCCATTTTAAGTTTAATATTCTTTAATTTTAAATAATTTTTATTACTTATTGGTGTTTTTAAAGTTAAATAGTTTATGACCTTTAAGAAATATATTAGAAATGTTAGTGATGTGCCATAAGCGCACGGTAGTGCACAGCCTCGCACTGCAAAGGCTAAGTTAGTAAAATTAAATAAATTTATTGATACAAATAAATGAAAATTAGGAATTGAAATTATAATATTGCAATATTAAAAACATTTTTCGTATATAAAATAAGATATATGACGAACAAAATAAATAATCTTAATAATGACGAACGCATATACATAAGGGCAATATTATAAAACATAAGTTTAAACATTAAAAGATATATTAATATAAAAAAGTAAAATCTTTTATTACAATAATTATAAGTCACATAACTGCCTAAGTTTGCGTATGAAACGTCTCGAAGATTTTTGTCAATAATGCTTTTCACTGTTTTTACTACATGTGTAGAATCATCTTTAGAGTAAAAGAAGCATATGACAAAATAGGCCTCTCTGGAAATATCAATTTTGTATGGATATCGATAAAGCCTATAAGTGCGTAACTTACTTCTCATTTTACATTGAAGGGCGTGAAATATAAGTAGAGAAACGCCAAATCGAATTTTAATTTTGTAATAGCTTTTTACTTAATGGAACTCACCGTACCAGAGTGGAGTCATTGTGATAGGCTAATATTGCTAATAATATAAAACGAAGAATTTCTTACATGCGACTTGGCTGTGCACTTTGCAGTACCAATGGCGTCTGTTCATGGCTTTTGGATTTCATGGAAGGCATTAACGAATTACGAAGAGGTGGTAGACTCGTACCTATACCTGATGAGAAGTAGTCTGATGGCCATGGGCAGATTCGTATTGGATGGGAATTCCATGATAATTTTTACTATTATGTTTTTTTAAACAGTTAGTAGCCAAAGTAGCCTCCTATGGGCTCATACCACGCTGAATGTTCAGCCAAGTCTTTACCTAAAATGAAGTTAGACTCGTTTAGACCTCGTTTGAAGAAGTTATCATAAAAATCTATTATTTTATTTATATTATAGACCCCAGTTGTTTTAATATCAGCAGTGCAGCGTAAATTTTATATAGATTTTATTTTTTTTTAAAATATAGCAGTCAAAATAAAAATCCAGTGTTTTGTAAAACGTCCTGTAAATATTAGATATAATAATTATTGTTATTAAATAATAAGAGACGATGTGGTTTTGTATGTGCCTATACTTGATTTGGAAGTAGCGTGATGTTATAGTTAATAATATATATAAGCAACTTCTGACATTGCCAGATATAGAAATTAAAATTATGGTGAACAGTAACGAAATCAGATAAAAACTTTTCTTTTTAAATTAGCTAGCTTTGTAAAAGTTCTGTGTTTTAGGAAAACATTTTAAGGTCTGCAGGCCAAATGCGTATCACAGTTGACAGTTAAGTGTTGAGTTTTACATGCAATAGGCAGTGTTATGATGACATTTGGTGTTTTCTTGAAAATTAGATGATATCAATTCTAAATGTTGAATTAAGACCCTAATAATCTTTTAAAAGCCGTGTTCTCCTCTTGATAATCGATTTTCAAACCGTAATCCTACTAATATTATAAATACGTAAGCTTGTGTGTGTGTGTGTATGTTTGTTACCATTCAGCGCCTAAACGGCTAAACGGATTTCGATGAAAATTGGTATGTAGATAGATTCAGTGCCAGAGACGAACACAGGCTACTTTATTGTGAAAAGTGTCTGGTTCCTGAGGGAGACAACACTTTTTAGGCGCGGACAAGGCTTACATGGTTTTTTCAAGGGGACAACACGTTTTTATCACTATAGTAAATAATGTCATTATAAACTTATTTTGCCATTAATCTGCTACCTAGTAGCAAGTCCATAAGTAATTGCTCAATCCCAATTCATTTATTAGATAGCCATTTTATAATTGTCTTAAAAATATTCTACGTCACGTTTAAAGTATGAAATTTGGTATTGTATAAAATGTCTAAGATTGTAATTGGGTGCTTTGAACAGTGTGTATGGCCTTAAAATTAGGAAATTTAAGACGTATTTTATAGATACGTTGTCTTCGCCGTGAAAACGTATCGCTAATTCTCAGTGTAGGCACATTTTTACATAATTGCGACAGTTGGCACGATACCCAATTTTAAATTCAGATCTAGGTAATTTATACAATGTCTGATTTGACACTATAAATTTTAATTAAAAATGAGTTGTATCATTATTAGTTCTATTGACTATAATCTAAACCTAATAAATTACATTATGCCTAGTATTCTCAGCCCGAGTCATAATAAAATTGACACATAACTAAAATTAAGAAATTCATCTGTACTTTTAAGTTAACCTGAGTGTCTAGACCAGTGGCATAAAAAATAGAATAGATAAAAAAAAATGGGATTGACATAAGCCAACGACAATGTTAGCGTTATCTTTAGCAAAATTATTAGCATTTATGACACTTGTCTAGGCCCTCTGTACAGCTTAAATTTCGCCAATGATGACCGGTCAGCAGTATGCTGGTCTACCAACAATATGACCATAGATTACCACCTAATAGATACAACATAAAATTTATTTGTTCTGAGCCGGGCTCGCAATAATAAGAGACAAAAGCTGTGATGTGATTGGCTATTTCAAGGCCAAGCATTCGAATGTACACAAATGCACCAATCGTAGTGTCCGTAGTGAGTTGTTATGGTAACGAATGCCGGGTATTGTCTGTCGCCCTATAAACGGCATCTATTAAGAGGTCATCTGTGAAAATACCGAGAATACCAGTGCAAATAAAAAAATAAAAAAATAAAAGTACATTTATGATTATTAAAAATGAATTACATTTATTGTTTATTAGAAATCGAGATTTAATTATAATAAAATTATAAAATGAATAAACAATAAAAATAGTATTCCTAAATAATAAAAATGTCAATAATAATTAAAAAATCGAGGTTGAAATCTTACCATATAGAAATATTTTTCTTACAACAGTAATAAAATAGTGAATTCATAATAAATAGATAATTAATTAAGAATTATTGGTGCCGTATTGTTGATAATTATAAGCTTTTATTAGACCATCAAATAATAACAATAATTTAATTAATAAAAATGTATAAATTAATTATATAAATATAAAACTCATTTTTTATATACTTATGATAAATAAACTAAGGATATGTCTTTGTTTTACGTAAATAAATTTGTCTGGTACTTTTGGTTGGCCTTTGGTAGCACAATTTCGCGTAACATACACACTAAACCAAAACTAATATAAATCACACAAAAAACATGACAAAAATTGTCATGTACCTTGGTATGAGAAAAAAATGTGCGAGTGCTTTTCTTTAGTTTAATTTAAGAATATTATATAAAAATGAGTTTTATAGAAAAAAAAACTTAAAAACGTTGCTCCATTTTTCATCATCGAAATTTTTATCGCTAATACTGATTTTTATGAAAAATCTAAATATGTATAAAATACTGTAGTGCCTATAGTCATATACCTGCTAAATTTTAGAGGATATTTCATGCCAGTTAAAATTTTCAACTTTAATGTGTTAGCATAAGACGAAATTTTGCATAACTATGTTTCATTTACAACTTTTTTTGAGTTAAAAAGTGTTTTCTCTGATATCAAAATGTGTTACTTTAACAGGATAGTACGTATTTTAATAGTTATCAAAAGAAAAATATAGTTGTATGAATTTTACTATGAAATTGAGTTCGCCAAGTCGCCTTTAGAGGCGCTAGTTGAAAATCTATTTTTTATGAAATACTTTTTAAAATTTGAGCAGGTGTTGAAAAGTCTTATTATATATTTATTCTCAAAAATAAACAGATCTGTTTCTATGTTCGTTATTTATGTGAGAATTTAATGTTATTTTTATGTATTGTAATCAAATGTTGTTTTGAATGCATGCAGGTGTGATCCTCATGCATATTGTATAAAAAGGGATTGTTAAATGTATAACACAGTGTACTACAAATGTATTGGTTAAAGCGTTTTAAGTCAAAAGCTGGCAACGTCGCATTTTTAACATAATGTTGTATTTTTAAATTATTTTCTTTTAAATGTTATTTTTTGTAATAAAATACTGCACTAATATGCTAAAAAATATCCAAATAAATAAGTTTTTTGGTGAGGACTCGCGACGAACGCAAGTTTTCAATGTATTATTGTCATATAAATAGAACTGTTACCGCAACGATTTCTTACTTTTTAAACAGCTTTCAACTAATTCTAAAATGTTAGCAGAACATAATGATATTCTTAAAATATAGCTCTAATTAAATGATAAAATTGAAAACCACTAACTATGACACTGAATTGCGACGTTGCATAAGGTGTAAATGTAAACGCTCATAATAGTGGTATTCTTTGAAGTGCACCTTCTTTGAAACGCACCAAAAGTATTCCTCGTAGTGCATCAGTTATTATTATTTTTGTTGTTTGATCTAATTGGTGCATTACGAGGAATACTTTTGGTGCGTTTCAAAATTGGTGCGTTTCGAGTAATACCCACCCTTAATGAAATATCGTATAATCTCAAACAATAGTATAATTTTACTCAAAATCTTTGCAATTATTATTTGCTTTTCGTAGATGTAATAGGGCTGTGATATGCCTTTATGAATAGATATTATAATAAATTTGTATGGTGTTGTCTATTTTTGTTATTAAAACATATTATGAGATTGGAAATTAGGTTAAGACGTTTACCAAAAAGATGACCTGATACAGGCTGTATTTAAAAATAATGTCAATAACTTTGGCGGGAAATTAAAAAAAAAAATTAAAAAAATTTGAGGTATAAATTGCAACACTTTTTTTATTTATTATGGCAATAGAACCACCGATTAAAGCAACCTTTTTTGCCAGCGTCAAGTATTAATTTAATCTTCTCGTTGGTAATGATAGAGGCAACGATGAAAAATGGGATGAAAAATGACACCCATCATTTCTATTAGTCTTTAATTCAAGGTAGACTCTTGTTATTTGCTGGCCGGAGCATACTTTAAATTCTTTTGTAATGATTTTGTCAATTTTATTATACGATACTGTAGTTGCTATAAAGATAAACTAGCTTCGTTATCTACTTGCATAAACACATAACCTATTACATCACCACGATTGCCTCTCGGGGTAAGCAGAGACTATATTAACAAAAATAGACGGCATCATGTAGTAAATTAGCGAAGTGAGATTATGAAGTGAATAAAGTTTGTAACGACGGTCCCAGAATTAATGTAAATTAGTATTTTTCACAAAATATTGTCAAAAGTATTGTTATAAGCTTCGCCTGTCCTTACGCGTAGATATAAATCAACCGTTTTTTATAATAAACAGTTTTCAAAACTGCATTCTTTTGTTTTATTTGAAGTAGATAACCATCATCCTTACTGGTAAAGATCTGCTGGCAAAGAACTGTCCAACTCTTCTTACTTATTTTTCATTTTATAAATCGATGAACGCCCGCTGCACGCACTCTCAGTATATTGTATAATCTATGGCAAGCACGAAAAAATGACACGTTCCGCGTGCAAGCGAGAGCGCAAAACAAGCGATAGAGAGGCACGATCCAGAGTTCGGCTTGTGACACAAGACGCTACATTTAAAATTATCGTCCGTAAACCAACTTTACAGACAAACAGTTTTTTGTACAACTTTGGTGTCAAATAAGCATACGGCCTACTGGATGGTAAGTGATTTCTAAGGTAGCAGATACAATGTTTAGAAAACACAATCAATCCGTTGCCGAGTGTATAGAGGGAGAAGAGGATAAGGAAGGAAAAGGTACAGCACCAGGAGGGTAATTGGCCTGCTGGTGCTCTCACTCACTAATTGGAACAAATTATGGAAACTAACTAAGAACACATTTAAATTTTAAGCTTTCAATGATTATTTAGAGTCTCACACAAAATACTTTTGCATAAGCTGCTAGCTTACGGTGTTGCTGGCACTTTCCTAGATTGGTTTAAATCATATCTTGACAATCGTGTTTTCTTTGTGGCAGTAAATGGTTTTAAATCGGACACATATAAAATCACCTCCGGAGTTCCACAAGGATCACATATCGGACCGGTTTTATTTAATCTATTCATCAATGATATTACTCAATGCTTTCGTTCATCAAACTATTACATGTACGCTGATGATCTCAAATTCTGTAGAATCATAGAGTCCGCAAATGATGTGGAAATGCTTCAGAACAATATTAATAGGCTTGTGAAATGGTGCGATGTTAATGCTATGAGTCTAAATATCAATAAATGTTATCATATTAAGTTTACCAGAAATATATACCCAATGCCAGCGACTTACCGCATAGGAACGGATATAATTCAGGAAGTTGCTGAAATTAAGGATCTAGGTTTGTTGTTTGACAGCAAGCTCACATTTGTTCCACACATAGATAATACAATTAAACGAGCATCAAGAATGTTAGGTTTCTTACTCAGAAATGTCAAATTCTTTCGATCACCTCATGTGAAAACCGTACTCTACAACCACCTCGTTCGCAGCACACTGGAATATTGTAGTACAGTATGGCGTCCGCATTATGCCTGTCACAATCTAAGGCTTGAACGAGTGCAAGAAAGATTTCTCTGGCACTTGGCTTACTCTTCGGGCTTAGCTCACAGGACAAAGTCGTATGAGAATAGGTTAGCACGTTTCAAATTATTATCCTTACAGAAACGTTGGAAAATAATCGATGCCATGTTTATGTTTAAATTATTGAGAAGTACAATCGACTGTCCCGAGCTACTAAACAGAATTAAACTTAGAGCACCCGCCAGATACCCGCGAGTACCTATTACTCCACTGTACCCGCCGCTACGTAGAACTATACTCGGTGCTAACTCTGCTATACCTCGTATGTGTAAAATCATTAACAGTTGCGCTGATGTCGCGGATATTCACGCTGACTCGCTTACCATGTTCCGCAAAAATGTTACCCTAATATTGTAATAAATTTGCAAATTTCATAAAATTTAGTTGTTATTTATTACGATTATTAACTTAAATTCTCTAAATTTAATGAATCTACAATTCTTACTAGTATTGTAATTTAATATTGTAGCACTTACTATTTAATTATTTTTTTTTATAATTTTGTAATTTTTAATTTAGCAAATGTTATTTGTATATCCTAGCTCTTTAAATGCATGCTGTACCTACTTACCTGTAAAAGGCTGCTATACTACTATGTCCTTTATTAAGTAAAAGATAAATGTATTAGTATAAGTAGTTGTTGGTAAGTCTAAATAAATAAATAAATAAATAAATTAAGCCTTTAGTAAATATTAAACAAATTGTACAGTATAACCAATGATATTCTATTTAACAGATATGTTATACACTCACAAAACAACAGAAAAAGTGTTCCGCACAGTACCCGTTGCACACATAGACCTTTTTCATTCATTTCACATTTCACTACATGTCAAAACGATAGAAAAGGATGACTTGAGAAAACAAATATGAAAAAAAGTGACAGCTAGTGTTGTCAATTGCGTATGAATTTGAACAAACATTACTCTAGTTACCAATCACCGCATGCTGTATCATAGACTAACAAAGAAGAGAAGGTACAAAATTTGTTCCGCAGTTTCTACCTATAACAACTACTAAAGGTAGAAAAATAAAACATGTGAAAGAAAATAAATATTTATTTACAGAAAAATTAAAACATTTTTAATAAAAACTGTGATAGGCATAATTACAAGCTTTTTTGTACGTAACTATATTTATAACGGGTGGAATCATGCAACTCAATTTTCGGCCGATTGAACTGAAACTTTTTACACATCTTATGGTCTGTTGACAATGCAATTATATATAATTAATATTATTTAAATCTAAAATAGCGAACCTAATATGGGTTACATTCTGTAACCCAAATTTTAAAATACGATAAACTAAGATATCGGAAACGGTTATAATGTACCATTTCTGTCTTAGTGTCTTATCTTAGTTTATCCTTAATTTAAAATATTTAAGGTAGTAGATCCTAGCTATTACGGTCGTAGATAGAACTGCGAAGAACGATGACTTTTCTGCCTACGATTTTCGCATCTGTATTTTTATTCTATGTCCGGGATGCACGCGTCCTTGTCACACGCACCACAAAAATGTATTTTCCATTTCTTTCTTTTTTCTAACCTCCAAATATTCGAACTATTAGGAAAATAATTGAAATATGTTATTAAATCAAAGAGTATTGCGTACTTACATATGGTATGAGATTCCTTGTGTTTTATTTAATTTTGTATCATAATTGGTGCACTTACGGAACACACAAGATGGCATTTTTTAATTTGAAAATTGCATCAATAGTGTACCTACTCGTTGCTGTGCGTAACGCAGACTAAAGACAATACGTCCCAATTAGGACGTTTTCAGGTCTTCACGATTACGCGTTCATAACATATCTGTTAAATAGAATATCATTGAGTATAACTGTGTTTTTTAAACTAGAGCCTAAATTTAAATGGGAACACTTGAGGTGTTCCTTAAAGGAACATCTACACCGTGCGTGAATGCGTTTGCAGTGTAACGCACCACGCGTGATTTGTTTACAAAGAGAGATCCTTACGAAGAACGCAAAAACGTTCGTGATGCGGGGCAGTGTGCGAATCGTCTTAAGTTCGTAGAGTTCAGGTTCGCGTTTGTTATACGACAGTCCGCCAGGTTCTTCAGCTCACATTGCCTCACATTGGTAAGTACATTTTTAACCTGGGTACTATAATTTTAGGCATTAATGCATAAAGACAACACTTTTTAGATAAATAAATCCTTTAATTTCACAAAGTGCATTACAATATTACATACAAATATGTTATTTAAAGTCTAATGTTTTTTAGTATTGTTTAATCTATTTTTTCAGTTAAGTAGGTATGTAGGCTTAAGTCTGTGACATTTACTTTTAAACTTTCGCGTTGCATGATATAGTAGAACTAAATATATGGGAATTCACGCGATCATGCATTAGGTATTTACATACCTTATTTTGCTTGATTTACCAGGTTACACCGGCCGTGGTCACAAGCAAACCAAGACTTAAGTCTGTGACGTTCTTTAACAGGCCAATTGTAACCGGTTTACAAGACCGAATATTTGCCTTAGATTAAAATATTTAGATTTTAATATTTATTTATTATTTCATTTAACTAATTGATTTTAATTTCAATTATATAAATGATTTATTGGACGAATTTAAAGTTTTTTTTTGTTTTTTTTTGTTTCGTGTATTACTCATTCTAAGGAAACTCTGCCTGATGGTAAGCAGTATCTAATAGTGGTGGCCATTAGTCTAGCAGGCTCTATAATTAGGAATAGGACATTCGTAACTGCAAATAAGAGAGTCGATAAATTTGTATGTTAGAACACGTCCCCTTTCGTTGAAGTTTTCTATTTCGTAGAATTTGTGGTAGCTCAGGTCTAGGCCATGTTCCTTAGTCACATCATCTGCAAATATATCGAAATGAGTGAGGTCTTAAACCTGTACATATCAATGAATATCAACGTAAAGCAATAGTAGGTATTTGTAAGTTAAAGCATAAAACTAGGGGGGTTAGTTGAGATCCTCTCGCCAAAATACCTACAAGACAATTTCTGTTGTTTGCTAGTGTACCTAAGTGATTTGTGTAAGTAAGGCTGGTAAAGACGTTGGAAAAACACCAGTGGGAGAGGGGGGTTTTAGTTTACTGTATGTGACACGATAATCTGTGTTGTATAGTCGACCACCTTTACAGTAAATGTCGTTTGCATATATCACAAAGCAATAATGTCTATTTTTGCAAGTGCCCTCAGTACAGTGATCGTGCATATAATATATAAATAAATAAATAAATGAAAAAATAAATAAATCTGGTATCAGATTAAGCCTCTGTACACTCACCACAGAAACGTCATTATTATCTACGTAGCTTAATAGTGGGTTACATACCATTCGCCTTATAGTGGAAGTCGGGCAGAGCAGTCATATCCGTGGTGATGTAGGCGTTGCACAAGTCCAGGTCCTCGTTCGGGAAGTTGATGGTGATGCGGAGTAATGCTGGGGATTAAGACACAGTTGACTAATAATCAACACTGATGGGAGGGCCAATCACTGTGTTCAAAATGTGCACAATTCACGGTCTGCTCCTGTCCACTCCGTCTAGCTCCTTCCTTAATTCTAAAACGGGACGTAAAAAGACGTCTGACGCCAAAGTGAGGGCTAAGTAGGTATAGTATCTACCAGTAGCGAAGAGTCACTTTGCCGAGGAGGGAAGCCGGTGGGACTAAAATATTTTGAGTTTCGGAAGGCTAGTTAGTTTTTGATTAGACACGCAAGCAGTGATAGGTATAAGGAGGTCAGGAAATATTTTAAAAGGGAAGCCGGCAGGCATCGTGTTATATGGACTCGTAGCCACTGGTATCTACTACTGACTGCTTACCATCAAGCAGAGTGGAATGAACTGTAACTGTAACTATTGTGATATCAATGCTCTCTTTAAACCTCGATTGTGCTCTGAAAACAGCGCAGCTGGTAGTTCCTTCCAGAGTCTGTACGCATGTGGGAGAAATATAAAATAATGATATACTTACGGTAGGTCATCTTCACATGGTATGAATAATATTTATCCTCCTCGTAAGTTTTATGCTCTATCCATATACGGTCCGCCTCGAAGCCCAGGTTCGGGCAGTCCAGAGCAAGCACGGTCCTTTTTGAGTCACTGTTGTGGCTAATAAAAAAAACATGGACTATTAATCAGAAATATCTTTATCAGAAAGGCGGCTTTATCTAATAGCGGCAATAGTTCTTACCTAAAGGAGAGCCATATATAGTCACCAAAGCTATTTTTTTACATATTTAGTTTATTATGTTATTTATTTCTTATTTATTTATTGCACACAGAAATATACTTATATACAAAGAAAATATCTAAATAAAAAATATGTACAAAAGCGCCGAATCCTCCAGATTTTATAACGTTGTTTAAGTTAAGTAATATCCCAGACTATCTCTATATATATCTTACGGTAGTAGATCCACGCTGGTTTTAGCATGAATGGGCCGGATCGTCAGAGGAAGTACTACCCTCTCATAGAAGATCCACGTAAGAGTAGTAGTATCCGTACTACTGCGTTTTGCTCGGTGAGTGAGAGCGCCGGAGGCCCAACTTCCCCCCTTTCCCCTTTCCTTACCTCCCTCATTCCCTTCCCCTAACCCCATTCCCAGCCGCCATAGTGTAGGCCACCATACCAGCAGTTTAAGACTATAGCTTTTGGTATGGTGGCCACCACTTATGGATTCTACTGACTGCTTACCATCAGGCGGGGTAGAGTCACTTTGGTAGGCTAATATAAAAAAAACAATATTTCTATGGTTCGGTTATATTCTATACGAACTACCTACATAGTGGTCTCAGTTCGATCCGCTGGGTTTTAATTGATTTTTTTGACAAGAACTTCTGTTATTTTCCAGAGCCTGAAATATAGGCTCGTCTCCAGCTAGCTGACTGGCGAAAAATGGTTGTTATACTGTCAGCCCTTTCGAGAAAGAGGTATCAATACATACGTATTTATTTACCCCAGATGGACATAGGTACACGGACCAAATAGGTGATGTATTGACACAATTACAAGCAATTAATGAATGTTGAAGACGCAAAGGAGGTATGTTTGGATCGCAGCAAATGGCGTTCTCTGCTTATTCCATTAATGGGAGACAAGTAATGTATGTATGTAAATATACTTACAAAAGCTTAGATACAAAGCAATCATTGTGATTAAATACAGTTACATCTCTGTCAATGTTAGACCCGTTTAGGAATGGAGTGTTGAAGTAGAAATTCTTGATAAAGTACTCCGAAGGAAGGTCTCCTGATACCTGCCTGGTGGAACACTCTGAGTACTTTGATAGATAACGACCAATGCATTGGTAGTTGTGTAAATCATGACAGGGTTTGTAAATCTTGGAGGATGCTGAAAAAAATTATAGAAATTTAAAACTAATTTATGTGTAATTACTACTTATTTGCTGGGCTTATTGGACATAATTATTTTAAAAAAATGTTAAATAATAAGATGTATTTGTTTTCTTTAAAATAAAATATGTACTTTTTATTGTATATAGGTACCTATGTACGTCGTGTTTATAGCACAATAAATGTTTTTCTTTCTTTCTTTCTTTCTTTCTTAATTATAAATCAGCCCGCGTTTCACTTCGGTATCAAAAGTTTCGTTAGGTCTTACAACAAACGCCTACGGCAAATATCATTAAAATATATATATTTTTTTCTCAATATCAATTATTAATATTATTATGTATCAATTAGCCGTCAATGAAATTGTATGTAGGTATCTATTGCATGTATAATTCCTCTTAGTGGCACTATTTGTCTAAATTATAATTTGTAATCTGGAGATAACGTAGTAGGCTATAATATTATCAACTAATTGTATCTATACCTAATGTCTTTGTAAGCATTTTATATTGTAGCTGTTTGTTGTCCCTTAATAAATAAAATAAAATAAAATATTTTAGTTGCGTCATTCAGACTTTGGAGGGCGCTTTATTGAAAATGATTAAAAAACATGTTAAACATAATAAAATATATCTAGTTTATGATACCCGTCCTATTTGTAGCTTTCTAAAGGTGAAAGATTATTTTAAATCGGTTACGTAGGTCTTGAGTTAAATCGGAACATACAAACACAAAAATACAAAAAAAAAAATCTTTTCTCTTTAGATTGGCGACTGTCTATAGACTTTGCACAAGGGTGCAAAGTGCATAATATAATATTAGGTGAAAGATGTCCGCTGCTGGACATAAGACTCTCCTAAGCTTAGCCACCTTCACCGATCGTGCTCCTTCTCCTCTACCTTGTTGTTTTATAACACAATCAGAAATATTTGAAATTACAAAAAAAATACATGAAAATCAGCAGAAATTCTCTTAAACTGAGATTTTTGTAATACTAAGAAAGAACAACGTAAGTAAGTGCTACTAATGTTGGACTAAAGATTACAAAAAAAGCCTCTTTAATGTTTTTAAATTAAGACATAATTTCACAAAATTTGTCGAAGTAGTTACGTTTATTTGTCCGTCTGCCCAAATCAAAGACGGTTATGGTTTTCGAGCGTATGTATTGTATGTGGGTATGTATGTCTATTTCTTTGGCACGATCTACAGCCTAAATGACTTGATGAAGTTTAAAATATGAGGTGTCATTAGATTCGTATTGATTGTGGGAGTGACATAGGGTATATAAAATTTCAATGTAGCGTCAGCACGAAAAAAATGCGTTTGTTTTAAGCAGGCGGGCTTTTTGTTGTAACAGTGTGTTAAAACTGGCTGCGTCTATGGTGTCGTGGTACTGTATACGGATTACCACGCAGAGGTCTCGGGAGTTGCTATCGAGAAATTGTCAGTATTAGCCCAGAGTCTGGCATTGTGCCCGAGAAATGGCAACAGGCCCTCTGTTACGTGGTACTCAAAATAAAAATGGTGAAACGTGGTTAACACCTCTGCCTACACCTTCGGAGTAAAAGGCTTAAAGCTATATAAGTAATGAAAAGCTTACCTCCGCCAAGATAAAGAATGACAGTTAAGCAGATTATAGCTTTAAGAGCCATTTTGTCCGTTTCAATCGAGTGTTAAATCCAACTTCGAGCTCAAACTGAATAGGGTAACATCTTCCAAAAATTGCTTTATATATACGATTTAATAACAATAGAATAGTATTGACAATATCTTAGCTTAATTAATATTTACTTATGTACTTACCAATTACGTATTTCAGATAATATGGTAAAATTAAAATGTGAATGTCCGTCTGTTTTGGCAGTAACTTTTGGTAATTACTAAGAAAAAGGCATTCACGTAAGATTAGAATACGAAAAAAAAACTGCCTTCATCTCTTTTGTTCTCTCACCTATATTATGTACATTACGATCATGACCATTTAAAGATAGGCACAGAGGTATAGATACTGCTGGACAAAACTTCTACCAACAGACTATTGCAGGCTTGCGTAAAGAACATTAAAAAAACTGATGTTCTAGCAGGAAAAGTAAAAGTCATATGACAAAAAATATGCTGTCTTCTGAACACAGTACAAAACATGCTTAAAATAATAGAACCATTTCACCAGCAGGAATATAATACTAGTATTCTGCCATATGAAGAAAGAGCATCGTAAGTAAATAAAAGCTATAGGAAAACGAATTGTAAGATGTTTAACTTAAGATTCACTTCTCCTTAACTTGTTCTAGCTAAATACGGCAATCTTGATTAGCGGGGCAGTATTGCAGTCAGTTCTGTAGGATGGAGTTAACTGGCTTTTAATTACGTATCCCGATAAGAGCGAAAAAGATTGTTGTTTTTTTAAAGCCTTTTCTAAAAATAATAAGTGAACCCGGGGTTGAAATATAACTAACCAGAAATATAAAGTAGGTATATTTATTTAGTAAATGAAGAATTGTTTCAGTATTATTGGTACAAGTGTGTGACATATTGTTGTCTATACTTAGAAGACGTCAATTAAAACCTAATTTGCGTCAGAGAACCTCCAAATTTAACGATTGCCTCATTAAACACACTTACGGATATTAAAAATAGCTACCCGCAGCGCGGTTTCACCCGCGCTAATCTTTGGTTACTGGTCAGCTCCCGCCGCATCGCTAGTAGCGTGATATTACATAGTCTTCCTCAAGAACTCGGCTATCAAACGCAAAATTAATTTTCAAAATCGGTATTATAGATCCAGATTCCAGTCATTACCCTCTATAACCTCACAAACTTTACCTCTTTTTTACATACCTATATAGTCGCCTAGCGACCTACCCCCCGCTTGCAACGGTATCAAAGTTGCAGTTGCTCGGCTTGGTTTACTATTAACGTTGGTGCTCGGCCATAGTTATTATAATATTAACCAGTTATTTATCGTGTATCGAAGAAGTAAGGAGTAAGGATCGAAATTGTTTTATATAATATATATTACTATAAACAGAGTGTATACGACGGTTTGACATTAAATGAAAAGGCAGGTGTTAGTAGCCCATATAATGATTTCTAATTAATCACAAAAGTAATTTGACGAAAAACAAAAATTTGAAATTATCTAACAAAATAAATAATATTTTAATAGTAACGAAGTAATACACCATTTTATTATGACAAGTTCACTGAACTGTAATGAACGGCAACGTTTATCCTTCGACGTGGACTATGACTTAAGTCAGTGACCGTTTGACGTACTTACATAGTGTTAATTTAGAATTAAAGAAATTAAAAAATTTGTCCTGTGTCTAAACTATTGAAGATATTTAGTAGATTTTTGTCTCGCTTTATAATGTCACATACTACCTATACGAAATTGCATTTAATGTCATACCGTCGTATACACTCTGTATAACAAGATCTCCTTTTGTTTCTGCGTAATTAAACATCACGTTTTATATGTTCATCTTTAATTTTTTTGATCCGCCAGTGAAAACACATAAAGTGTAATAAACAAAGTACCTACAAGAAAATTATGTTGATTGAATGTATTCAAGACATAATTGGCGTAAAAAACAGTTTGTATTGTAAACAATTTAAAACGTAGGTACCTAACAATGACTGCCCTAAACAAGTATACCATCTATGCTGGCGCGCTCTGCGATTAGCTTTTACCGGCCAACCCCATAGTAGCCCAAAATTTATTAATGTATTATGTATCTATTTACAATAATGAAAATAAAAACAATATACACGGAGAAAACGAGCTTTGAAAATTTAATAAAATTACCTACAATGTTTTAGTATATGAAAAATTACTACTTAATCGCTTTGTAAAATAAACTTTTGTGATTATACATTTTTTAAATATTTTAATAGCGTTTAAATTGCGAAGCGGTTGTCGTGGATTGTAGTAATTTAAAAAGCCTATTGGTGGTAAATGTGTTTTTTTTGTGTGTCCACGATTATGGACAATAGAAAATTGCTGAGAGGGTTTTCTACACTGACCTGTATTATACAAGTACGCTGTACCAATTATTTGTGCCTATTTGAATATCGCCATATTGGCGCTGAGAGCAGCAGTGAGTGTACTTGGAACTAATACTAGTGATGTACAACAACTGGCTTTTTTTTTAGATAAAAACTTTACCGGATATCATTATGAAAAAAATATTACTGACAATGATATTTTTATTACAGACTTCCTGGGAGGTTATTTTTATTTACTTTTTGTATCAAAGTTAATCTAGCGAATTATCGTCAAGTTTTATCAAAACCCGTTCCCAATGTTTGAATATAACGATGTAGGTATGGATGCGCGTCTTTTTATATCTAGGCGAGTCATTCGCTCAAGGACTCGCCCAGGATGCCTACTTTGTGTAGCTGATCTAACTATCTTATTAACTCTAATAGGGAGGGATAGGTCATTAGTCAATAAAAAAGTATTCTCAAATCACACATTTTATTAAAATTATTAGACGTGTCCAATTCCTAATGTCACTAAGACCCGTTTATAAAAACAGGCATTGGTAGTTATCTTTAGACATTTCCGCTTATGCACTGGCCAAGGATAAATTTGTTTCTCTAAAAAACACTAGTTTCTTAATTAGATAGGTTGGTTACTTAGCTAATTATATTTCTTAGATACCAACAAACTATTTACTTATTAATTTATATTCAAGTTTTTCATTCATTCATTTTAAGTCCAAGACTGTTTTTTAAAACAGCTATCAGTGAAGTGTTAAGGACACAGATAGGTAATCAAAGGTATTCGGAGTCTAATTGACCACCTTTTTTTTACCAAAGTTTCAGAGAGTAGACAGAAGGAAACCTAAAATTAAAAGCAGCAATATAGTATGGATAAATATCATCATAAACATCATCATATCAGCCAAAAGACGTCCACTGCTAGATATAGGCCATTTTAAAATTATATTTATTCCAAAATGGCCTATTTCAAACATTTCAATGGATTTTATCTAGTTTTACCTTTTATTTTTCTTAGAGATCACTATGTACCTTTAATAATAAAATATAATTATTATCGACTAAGAAATGACTTTTTGAAATTTGAAAATCCCTAACGAATGTTATTGCTTTAAAAATTTACATAAAATCCTGTAAACTCGAACAGTTTACGTTTAATAATGTAATAATCCACATGCTGTATAGGTATGAGTATATGTCTAAGTGGATTATTGGATAGTTTTTTCAGTTACTTGTGAAAAGTGACTGCACTTGCTTTTTCGTATCGTGTTTTACAATAAACACATGCTCATATGTTGGAATAATTATTAACCGCCACTGTCACTATTGAATCACTTAAATTTACATTACAATCACAGAGAGAACATTGGATTTCACAGAGACTCTTTGCTGCAAATCAACAAACGACGGCCATTTCCAATCTTGTTACCCAGTACACTCACGGTGGCGCTTCAAATCGGCAGACAAATTATCTGTCATTTCAATGGCAATAGCCAGTCCAGCGTACTTGTATAATACAGGTCAGTGGTTTTCTAAAATAGCGTCCACGAGGCGGCGGCACCGATGCGTCAGGTCTAGCTGTCAAGCGCTTGGCCCAATGTGGTGGCGAAAAATTTCCAACTAGAGTAAATACTCTCATTGGACGTCTTTAGACCTATGGATACTTTACAACCGTTTACATCGCGTATCGCCTCACCTGCTGACTGTAGGACCTGTACTGGTAAGTTAGTTGTATTTGATATTATAACTAATATTTGTAGATATTGACTCTGCTCGCTACTAAATCTAATATCAAATACCTAAACTATTTTTTATATTACAGTGCAACCTTAATAGGTATAACGCACCTCAAATAACGGCTTCCTCGATTTGATAAATTTTTCATAACCCCTTTGAATTGTCCATAAGAGTCCAGTGATATTCTTATTCTATTTATGTATGAGTCAATATAGTATACCTACATACCTTCTGCGAACAACCTCTACCTTTTTATCGAATTTTCAACTATCAAATATATAATAGTTTACCAACCCAAAACCTTTATATAGCGTCCCACCAATTAACTCTTAATCCTATACTATGTCGCGACAGGTTTTTACCTCTTAACAAATTTTAGACCAACATAACCTCAATAAAACCAACCTCAGTTTGGCAAATTACTTGATATAACGAATATTTAATTGTTCCCTTCCGATTTGTTATAATATATCATGATTGTACTTAATAATTATCCCATGAAATGAAGTTGTAAATTTATTTTGAGTAGCACAAGATGTTGAGTTGAATCAAACAACTCGTTACTTACCCACCTTAATATTATGTAGATTCTTACCTAAATATGTCATTCGATTAAAAAATCTGGAAATATGTCTGTCTACGTTGTCAGTGCTTATGTGTTTCGTTTTTTTTGCCGACAGTGGCAGACTAGCAAACAGCCCACGTCATGGTGTATGTACTGTCGCTAATGGACGTCTCATCCCCAGTTTCTGAAAGGCTGATCAACGAAAAGTTAAGTAATCACCTGTTACATCTCATGTGAAGTACCAATTGGGTTGCTAAAAGCATGAATATTTAGTTTAATTTGATCTTAGTACCTACTTACCTACTAATTAGTAACTAACTAGATCAAAGTAAACTAATTGTCTATGTTTTTAGCATGCTTCTAGGTACCTACTTTACATGAGATTTAACAGGTGATTAGTTAATTTTTCGTTGAACAGCCTTTCAGAATCTGGGTCAGTCTTTAGCATTGCATTGACAAATGAAAAGCATACTTAGATCATATTGGTAAAGTGATACTTACTTATATGTCAAATTAATCTTCCTTTTGCAATTTTCTGCTGGACATAAGTTCACAGGTCAACCCCAATTTAAGCGTTTACACATTCCTGAATCCTGAGCTTATTATTTAAAGAAACACTAGTATCGCTCTATAGGTTGCTGTGCGACTTATAATTTGTGATAGTTTTACCGGAAGTACGTACCTACGTTTTAGTACCATAAGTCATACCTATGTGGCGTCATCTATCTGGCCAATGATGACACACAGAGAAAAATCTAAGTGAAGACGACTGACTACGAGTTTACAGCATAGAAGTCAAAGATGGCGCTATCAACAAATATAGACCTCCCCATAGAAGCCTGAATCGCGATATTAACATTCTCACACCAACTAACTGTATATACAAGTTCCCGACTACCAACTGTCGGGCAGTAGCCCACCAGGCACGATCACCTAGCCTGGTCGGAGGATCCTCCTTTTGGTTGGAGGTATTTGGTGTGCGTCCACACCTACATTGGTCTTTTTTTAGGCATTGCTGTAAAGGCGCGGTGAAAACTCGACGTAGCTTGTTAAATGATGGCGAACTAGGTGTAGGCACTGGGTTTGTCGACTTCCCCTAAGTAGTTATTAAGTCAAGTACCTACTTACTTATTAGAATAAACCGACATTAGGCTACGAATTTCTCTCAAAACAGGAATTTCTAATTTGTTACTTTCAATCAAATTTCATATCGTAAACTATGTCAATCTCATAGATTTATTGTTCTGTGTATGCCACTTATCTAGGTCTGCAGGATACGGTAGGTTATAATGTTGTATTACCATGTTAGAGGCCACTATGCATTATGATACCTTGGTTTTTGGAATGTTGCCCGTCACTCCAGAACTTTGCTGACTGCTTACCATTAGGCAGAGTCGAGTTATGGACTAAATAAAAAAAAACAATATATTTGCATCATTTATTAAAAGCCAAAAATACAATAATTCAGTCGCTTAAACCGGTAGTTTGCATCCAAAATGACAAAGCAGTGATTCTACAAATAAAAAGGCTATGGGACGACCTCTTGGCTGAAAGTTCTCCCTCTCATAGATGTTCAGGACTGTTAAGTCACGAGTCAACTGGTTCGCAGTGGGTTTGTCTGAAAGTATAAGGCAAAAGTAGTACTTAGGTACATCTGTAGTCTGAAACTATTGTATAAAGCGGAAAAGTTTGTTTGATTGTTTGATCGAGCTGAACTGCTAGTCGAATTTGAATAATTCTTTTTCTTGCGTATGATAGCCCTGTTCTTGAGGAAGGCTATATGCTATGTAGCATCACTCTACTGGCGAAGAGCAGAGCAGTAACCTACGCGGGTGAAACCTCGCTCCAGAGCGTTCCAGAGATTATTGCGTTCAAACAAACAAACACGCTTTATATAATATTAGATTAGAGTAGAAATGTATTTTACGTTACCTTGTGGATCTACTTGAAGTATAGGCAGAGCGGTCACATCGGCGAAGATGCTAGCCGAGCACAGGTCCGGGTTACCCAGCGGGAAGTTGATCGTAACGCGAATAAGCGCTGTAAACAATTAATCACAAATCATCATTAATAAATCAGCTGATCGATTGTCAATTGCAACATACACCCCCAGTTTTTAAAAGGCTGATCAACGAAAAATTAACTAATCACCTGTTAAATCTCATGTAAAGTTCGGTTTCTACCAATTGGGCTGCTAAAAGCATGAATTTAGTTTAATTTGATTTAATTAGTAACTAATTAAGGTGTTTGTTATAATTGCTGCCTTTATAATTTTCTTTTGACGTGTTTTCATTTTGCTTTACTGATAGATATTAAGTATTATACGACGACTAGGAGCTAGATTATAATTTGTATAGTAGGTACTTTCCTAGTGGGCAATGGAATCATTACTATTTTTACATAATAGCTAACTTCATTTTTGAAACCTATGAAAAGCTTACTTAACTCTTTTATAGACACTACTACTGTAGACACAATAGATGTTTTATTATAAATCATCACGGCCATATCCGTTTACAGTCCCGGAAAGTGTTTAAACTTTTGGTAACGATTAGCTTATACTTACGATAAATCGCTTTAATATGAAAGTGGTATATGCTGTCCTCTTGCAGACTTCTGTGCTGGATGTAGGTGCGGTCTGAGTCCAGGTCAAAGTCTGGGCAGTCGAAAGCGAGGACTACACGTCCATTGTCAGAGTTGATGCTGTGAATAAAAACAAAGGTTACTTTTTAAGTTGGATTTCACTGGCTTGACAAAGGTGATAATCCTCAATGCGTGGTGTTGACACACCTGTTCGATTGTCACACGAATGTACCTAATATAAAGTTGTTAAAGCTTTACAATTATTACAAGTCTTACTAACCCTCAGTTTCTAAAAGGCTGATTAACGAAAAATTAACTAATAACCCTCAATCTAAAAGCAATTAATGCTTTTAGCATGCTTTTAGGTACTTCACATGAGATTTAACAGGTGATTAGTTAAATTTTCGTTGATCATTCTTTCAGAAACTGAGGGTTATTAATCTAGACTTGCTGTTAATCTTGTTCTACATTGTTTTTAAATTTTTTGCTTCGTATTTAAAATCTTATTGCCGATTTACGTTACTATAGGTACAAATGCGAAAACACTTTTGACAGATCATTTCGAAAACTCCAATGTATCCGTTTTGGATAGTGATTGTTAAGTTTTGGAATTAGGGTTTCTGTAAAAGTAAACGTAAACTTTATATTCCTGTCGAGTTGGAAAAGAACCGTTTTCGCTACATTAGGTAGGTATGATAATATCTTCATAATCATTGTAATAATGTATGTTGTTATGTAACTATTTAGGTATTTGAATAATTTCTATTTACATATAATATTTATAATAATTCTATTATATATAATAAACATGTATGTATAATGTACGCCGACAACAACCGCTACAATTCCATACATAATGTCCATCAAAAGGTTGTTTGGAAGAAATAGCTTTTAGCGATAAGGCCGCCCGTTGTACCTACTATTACTCAGTGCCGTAAATAGGGCGGTGCCACCGGTGCCCAGGCACAGGGCGTAGACTCTGGGGGGCGCAAGAATGGCCAGACCAGGCAGGACTATTATTTTTTTGGTTTGCTCCTGATAAGTTCCCGCTGCGCCCCTAGTGCCCGATTCCAACACATACGTACCTACATGCCAGTATCATCAAAAACGTCTATTAAATTAGACAAAACATCGCGCTCATTTTTTTGGCAGCGCACGAGCGTATTTGTGTTTAGTGTTTATCAGAGTTAAGCCGCCGGCCGGCTACACGGTCGGTCGGAGACTAAGCGGCGGGCGGGTACGGGCGGGCGCTATAAAGATTTTTTAATTATTATAGAAGTATGAAAACCATAGTGGCCCAAATCTATACTAAATCATCAGGGTGGGCAACGCATTTGCACTAGTGAACTTGCGATTGAGTTTTAGTGAGTGAGACACAGTGGGTATAATAGGCGAAGGGTCCACTTAACATCAGATGGCTCGTCTGCTTGTTTGCCCACATCAGTTCTTTAAAAGAAAAGATTTTTATTCCAAAATATTAGATAATTGGTCCACCAACACCAAGTTCCTTGTGCTTTATTTTATCACCCTGAATGAAATAAAGTAGGCCTATACATAGCATTGCTCTAGGGTACCTATAATATCTTTGACTTTGACTTAAAAAAACAAGGGCGCAATTATAGAAGCTCGCACAGGGCGGAAAAAGGCTATTTACGGCACTGTTACTGTACAATTACTTATAAGCAAAGTTTCTAATGGTGTACAATAAAGCATATAATAAGAAATAAATAATATTATTTTATCTAAAGAAAAGAGCTCTTCTCTTATTTATGTATAGGTATTACTAGCTGTTACCAGCGGCTTTGCCCACGTGGAATACCACAAAAAATATAGCCTATGTTACTGGCTGATATTGTAGCTTTCTGAAAGAATTGTGAAGTGAAAGTGAAAGAATTTTTTAAATTGGTTACGTAGATTTTGAGTTTATCTATTACAAACAAACAAACTTACAAAAAAAAACAAATCTTTTTCTTTTTATTAGGTACTTATTAGTTTAGATATAGGAAACTTTAGGTCTGCTACTTATATATTTTAATCTTGAGTATTTTTTTAAAGGACTTGTTTCGTTATAAATAATAAAACAAAAAATTTGCTGAAAGGCTTCCAGTGTTGAACATACCATACACATGTTAAAAACAGGCTGGTATTATTCCTGGTTTTTGAAAGCTCTTAATTTGTTTGACAAATCTATATACTTACAAGAACTCAGACACAAAACACTTGTCAATATTTCTAACATACAAGTTTTTGTCAATGTACGATGAGTTAAAGTAAGGAGTCTCGAAGTGGAACGTCGGGAAAAAGTACTTCGAGGGTAAGTAACCTTGCACGTTGGGGTCACACCTAGAGTTCATTGACAGATTGTCAGTTATGCACTTGTAGTTTGTTAGATTATTACAGGGCCTGATGATCTTCGCTTCACCTGGAAAGACAGTTTATTAGATTGCAATGATGTTCGTTAAATTAATGCAGCATTCTGTGTAGTCTTCGGGCTAGATTTTTTGTTATAGGTAAGTACCTAAAACTTTGTTTTGTTATAGCTAACCAAAGTAACTTCACTCTGCCTGATATTAAGCAGTCGGTGGGATCCAGAAGTGGGAGTCTTCAGAACTGCTGCTGGTTAGTTTTTGGAATAGCGCAAGGATTGTATTTTTTTTTAAATATACCTAGTTAGTTATCGAATTTGTATTTTCCTCATAAAATAATTTAGAAATCTTCTGTAAAGATATTTTAAATATTTTTAAAAACCATCAACATTTTTACAAAATTGATAGTGATGTGTGGCTCGTTGGGAATAAATGTGACTGAGGGCACTTGATCACTATGGGAAACGTGGCGTCGGCGTAGGTAACTACACTTATTAATTACGTTTTTAAAAACCATGGATAATTTTAGATTACACTTGTTATGACAACCAAAACCTTTATCTAGCGATGATATCTATCAAAAATTCAAACTTAATATTTGTCGAAATACCAATTTTTTTTTATTTTTATTTATTTATTATAAATTCATACAATTATTGTATAATTTATATGGAAAATGTATAAGTTATGTATATAGCATATAGTTTCATTTTTTGATTTATTTGTGCTGTTATGTATAAGGTACAATAAGTAAGTAACATAAATAACTGAAACACTGAGGTTTGTCCATATGATACGGAACTCGATGGTTTTGTGTTTGGCAACACAAATCTAATTTTCTTTATTAAAATATTTGTGAAACTTGTGATTAAGTCTTTTAATACAAATGATTATCGATGCCATCGCCATCTAAACACAATACAAAAATAAATTTTTGTAGACTATTATTTCATAACGGGTATTAATTAGGAGAGAATTGATCCTCCCTGAACTTGTGCCTCTCAGCGTAAGTCAGAAGCGTATTAAAGTTCGAGAGCGCCCTGGGCTCTCACCTCATCGCCGCCCCGCTCATAGCGGCCCCTCTATCAACGTATGAGTAGGTACATAATTTGCATACACACATTGCTTCACGCCTTTTATCCCCGAAGGGGTAGGCAGAGGTGTTTAACCACCCGCTTTTCGCTATTTCTTTTTGTAGGTCCATTAAGTAATGTAACGGGGCGAGCGTGTTGCCATTTTATCGGGCAAATTTCGACAGAAAACCAAATATTACCTACTTCACTTATTCTTTTAAAAATATCTCCATAATTTTAGTATTTCTTTTACATACTACCTATTAATTTAAAAACTTGAACTAAGTATTAATAGATATTATTAATAAATCTTACCTAGTCCTGAGAAACAATAGATAGCGCTGAACAAAACAAATAAAAATGTAGCTGCCATATTGGCAAACGCTCGCGCACACAATAGTGACAAACAACACTAAGGTTACGAATCAGTTACAATAGTGATACATTATTTACTTAATATATACTAGCATTATAATATGGGGTGTGTGTTTGTACAATGATATTTTTAGAGGTAAGCAAGGCAGTGAATCTGATCCTGAAGGTTTAGTTAGGCTTATCAAATTGTGCCAGCCCTATCATGGACGCCGGCAGCATAGTGAAACGGAGTGCACTTGCACCACTGTGACAGAAAAAAGTTAGTAAGTTAGACTTTAAATTAAATGGTCCACAAGTGCTGTCCAACCTTGTCAATTAGTTCATTGTTCTTAAACATATTTTATGAACACTGATCTTACACAGTTTGCGTATGACATGCAATGCACTCTCCTGAAAGTAATCCTGGCAGCGCCCATGGGCCCTGCTGAATAATGCAATCGAACATTTTGCCTAAAGGTTCAGATTTTAAATCGTTTCTTAAAATTATCATCGCACCATCCCGTTATTATCTGACTGCTGGCAAACGCCTCTTCTAATAAAGAGAAGACATGTGCTTTGATTACCTACCACGTGCGGTCAAGTCAACGCGGATTGGCGATTCCAGACATTTTTATTTTTATTTTGTCTCATACTCGTATGATCTATTTTTTATTTATAAAGACAACTGCACCTTGATTTGGAACCTGAACCACACAGAGTGATAACCAATGTGAAAAACGAACGAACAGCCTCCCTCTCGCGGTCATATATCGCCTATATATATATTATAACTAGCTGTTGCCCGCGACTTCGTTCGCGTGAAAATTCAGATGTGTGCCTGTATGAGAATATTTCTTACCTAATCTTACGGCAATCGTACATTGTATTAGTAATAAATATCAGTATAATCCGTCACTAAGGCGAATCCGATTTAAATCTATTCACCCGCTACCCCTAAAACAGATGAAATTTTGCGATTTTTAACAAAACTTGCCACTCCTATTTTCCCACTTAATAAGAATAGTTCCTAGTTTGGAAATCGTATTATCAAAACTCCCGTTTAAAAACTATAGAAGCTTCATACAAATTTTGTTCCCCTTTATACTCCAGGGAAATATATTTCGCAAAATCCCGTCTTAGAGAGCACCTATTTCCAAAATTTGAAACTCCTAGCACTTGTAGTTTCTGAGATTTCGTGGTGAGTGAGTGAGTGACCTTTCGTTTTTATATATGTATAGCTTCTGCCCGCGAATTCGCTCGCATGAATATCGTTTTTCCAATAGACATTTTTATATTGTTTAAATACTGTTTTGCATACTATTTCTAATCTCATCATCATCACCATTCGTACAAACCCTCTTTCACCTACCTAAAGATATCCCCCGTAAAACAATATACAATACACAAAGGCAAATTTTCACTACAATAACTTTCCCCTTTCCCTCATTTCCTCTCCCCCTTTTTCCCCTTCCCCTCCCGTCTCCATCCCACCTTCCTCACTTTCCCCACACTTTCCCTCACTTCCCACTCACTCACCCCTCACTTACCACTTACTGACTCCTCACTTCCCTCACTTTCCCTTACGTCCCCCTCACTTCCCCCTCACTTACCTCTCACTTGCCCTTCACTGCCTCCTCACATCCTTCTGAGTTCCCCTTTTTTTTTTTTTTCACAACGCCATTTAGACCCAGAGTAAGCATATTATAATATGCTTGTACCTATTATGGGTTCTAGAATACGGATAAACATACTTAAATACTTTTATTTTTGTAAATACATACAAATTATACATAGAAATACCCAGACCAATGCATATGGACATGTTCATTCTACAAATATTTGCACTGAGCGGGCATCGAACCCGCGACCCCTGCGTGGCAGTCCATACACAGTACCACCGAAATACAGAGGCAGTCGATTTCCTCCTGACTTAACCCCGCACTTTCCCGACACTTCGCCCTTCCTTTCCTCTTCCTCCCCCTCCCTTACCCCTCCCTCTAAATTTCAAGTCGCCAACTTCAAAAGCAAAGATCTTTCCATACAATATTTCATCCTTTATTTCACCCCTATAAATCCAACCCAAGTTAAAAAAAATATGAGGGTGTTTTTTATTTAAATAAAAGTGTTCCAAAACAAAATTTCAAAGCTGTAAGTTAAAAAATGAAGACGTTTCATACAATCGTTTTCATCCCTTTCCATACACTTACGGGTTGAAATTTTAAAAACCCTTTCTTAGTATACTTCTAGACATTAAGACAAACACACCCTCCAAATTTCAAGTCGCTACGACCAGCGGATTAGGCTGTACGTTGTCTGTCAGTCAGTCAGTCAGGACAAAGTCTTTTATAATATGTATGGATGTATGGGTTAGACGTATACACATCAAGGATCAAAGCATACAGGCTGCTAGGAATGCTAACACGTGATAGAGCCACATAAAGCTGACCGTGCGAAAAACAGCTAATACTTAGATCCACACCCACAACTTTTAGTGTCTTACCTTGGGCTTTATTAATTAGTCATCGCAAAACATAGACTCACTGCAAACTGGACTCGTTTAAAACTAAACGAAAGATTGTTTAGAATGACAGGCATCCGTGGAATAAAAACACTATCAGCTATTCCGCAACTTGTTAAAATGTCTGCTTCTATAAGATTTCGTAGTAAATTAACGAATGTTCGATGTCCAGGTTTCCTCACGATGTTTTCCTTCACCGTCAAGCAGAAATGTCCAAGATAAACTTAGAAAGTACATATTATTATTATTATTATATTTAATCAGGCAGGCAGTTGAAACCACCGATAATGCCCGTATCTCGCAATTTCTACTGGTTTTCAGTTGCAGCTAAGTATTTGTCTAGTCGGTTCTTAAATTGATTTATTTATTTATTTATTTATTTATTTATTAGGATTACCAACAAGAGAAACACATACATAAAAAAGTAAAAAAACATAGGAAATGCATGCCTGGTGCTCTCTCGTACTTTATGTTGTCAGCTATGATCACATGTTCTGGAAGTTTATTCCACGCTCTGACCACTCGGTTACTCAGAAAGTGCTTGTATGGATTATTATTTCAGAAAATGGTACATAGTTTTAAGATATGATTTGCACATATGATTTGAAAAATCACATTGGTACTTGCCCGGGTTCGAACCCACTACCTCGTGTTTACGAATCGGGTGCCTTATCCACAGGGCCATTTCGTATACCTATCGCCTACCGGGCATAATTTCAAACGCCGGGCTACCAATATCATTTTAAACCATCCGGGGTTCGAATCCAAGAGCTGCCTGCACACAGTAGGCCACCTCACTTAGCGAGCAGGTTGAAAGCAAGGTACCTAACTCTGCTTTCCGTTGCTTGACCATTAGCTGCCCTGTACGACGACAGCCACAGAAAAAGTTAGATTCTACATTCTAAACCGGCGAGAAACGCGCGTAAACCCGCAAAATAGTATTAGTTTAGTCAATAATATTGACACGATAAAGAAAAATGTGAATACATGATTTATTATATTTGCTCAGGTGCGTGGTATACTTACGTACGAACGTATTGTATGAAACAACTACCTATTTATTACTTAGCTACCTACCTGAGGATATTTTTTACTTTTGATGATGACGTTTGCTACTTTATTGTTAGGCTACAGACCATACTGAAAAATGTCGCTATTTATCAAAAATACTTAGGAAAGTTGATACTTACCTACACTTGTGCTTAGAAATTCGATTTATTTATTACTAACTACCACATAGGTACCTACTTATGTTTGTATTTTATATACATACAAATTGTACATGGTGTGCAAATCGATGGCTCCTAAGTATACTGAGTCAAGTAACAAATTTCGATAATGGTACTTTTTGGTATATTAACAACAATTAAATAATTTCCTACATATTTGTGTGAAAAAATATTCATATCCCTATAAATAACTAAAATAAATTGGCGTATACTGGATTAAGTATACAATTTATTTATTTTGCACGTAGTACACTGAGTCAAGTACATCATACTAGTATATGGCGCGGAGTACGGATATAATTGTGAACATTTTTATAACCGGCACAGCACTGAAACAAAAAAACTTAGCTAGAAAGTTAAAAGCAGAAGACAAAAAATTAGCACAACAGAAACCTGAAATCCTAACAGCAGCATACGATCTCCAAAAGTGCTTAAAAGTACCCCATGGGAACGTTAGCACATTTTATTATAAAAGAAAACTTACCGTTTATAATTTCACTATTTTTGATATAGGAAGTCGTCAGGGTTATTGCTTTACCTGACATCAGCAAACAGCTAAAGAGGAGCAGATGAAATAGTAAATTTATTAAAGAAATAGTTAAGGTCTTAAAGATTACCGATTTTGGTCTGATAAATGGGGTTGTCGGAATCAGAACATGATTGTTTTTTTAATGTTTAACAAATTAGTCATCGTTTTCTGATTGTTGGCCACACACAAAATGAGGGAGATAATATGCATGCACAAATAGAAAGACAGACAAAAGAGAAATTAATATATAGGTACACCAGCCCTGGTATATGGCGTTTCAATTTGCAAAAAAACGACCATAAACCTTATAAGGTCACAGAAGTGTCTGAACATATTATAATGGACTTCAAAGCAATTCTTAAAAGGTTCAACAACTGGACTTTGGCCTGTGATGGACCTAAGGTACAATGGAATAAAGTCACCGAAAAAAAATGGAGGCAGAAAATCCTTAAAAATTATTTTATAAGACTGGCTACATGCTACTGGCTACATGCTGGCTACAAATTCTTATAACTGGATTGTTTGTGCTAACAAACTTAAATCTACACGTAACAAAACTACCCCCAATAAAAATTTTAGGGTTCTTCGCCCAGCGAATAGGCCTATCCCCATAGATAAAAATAAACACAAAGATTTGATGGATATATATATGCCAGGAACTGGTGATACCTAAAGAATATCACTTATTTTATTCTAATTTGATTAAAATTAATAGCAATAGAGTTGAAAGCGATACAGAATAAGAAAAATAATAGTTTTTCTATATTTTTTACGTAATTATTAAGACAGTATTGAGCTTATGTTAATTTTTGAGACTGATTTTATTCATAGATATTTAGAATTGTATACTTACTGTGATTTTCTCTAAAAGTAATTAAAATAAGTGTTCCTATAACACTGTGATTTCAAGCAATTAAAAATTATATTATTTTCTTTTATTTTTTGCAATAAATGTGCCATTGAAAATGAAAATAAGTATTTTCTATTTTTGTTACCTGAAACTTATAGTCTTTATTATTAATGTCTAGTATTGTTAATTTTATGTAAATTCTAAAGTTATGTTAAAGTTACCAATACCTTTTTGTCATTTCTTTAATAAGAATTAAAATTATTATTAATTATAGAAGTTTTTGATTGTTACTTAGTAACACACTTGACTCAATACAAGGATAGTTCACTTTTGTATTATGTCCATGTATATTAATTTAACTAAATATGAATTCATTGTAAAAATTATAATACTTAAAAAATTTAATAAAGTATATAAAGAACTATTTGGTGAACTTTCTAAAATAATATTACGCCAAAACGTAGATTCAACAATACAACGTATAAAAATATAAGTGGTAGGTAGTTGATCCATTTTTAATATACAAATTATCAAGGAATACTAGTGTTTCATAAAATAATAAAATAATCAGAAATTTATTTTACACTATCGATAGGCCTTAATATTTAATTGATCATGATTAGTTTCTTTTTATTGATTTTATTAACATTTGAAATATAACCATTCATTCTTCTAATCGCCTTCCTGTAAAATTGTTAAAAATATACTTGACTCAGTATGCTTAGGAGCCATCGAAATCAAAATTTAAAATCGGTTAAGCTAATAAACACACTGTGTGTAAGTATTTGCCGTACAGTCGTTGCAATAAAAGAAACACGCATGTGCGTTTGGCCGTACTGGCGTATCGCCACAAAAATCGCGCCTGGCGTGTTTCACCGCATCTTGGGTACAAATATATTTGTAAAACACAGCATGTGTGTGCGAGCCGCAAAACTAGTATGCGATTTAAAACACAATGTGTTTGTTTACAGCAGTCAATCTGAGTAGTTTAGGGAGTCCATCGCGGACAAACAACGTGACACGTAATTTTTATATATCAAGATATACATATATATTAGCATACTAAAGTGATTCTTATACATACACACTGCCATATGGTAAGCAGTTAGTGAGGGCTGGGAATGGTAAAATATTGCCATAGTGGTCACCACTATTGGGAATTTCTGAGATGCATTACTCCCAAGAGCCTTGATCATCATTAGGTAAAACTGGTCAAGTTTTTTAAGTTTTAATTGAACGACATATTATCAAGACCATAAAAAGTATATGAATTCCAATGTGAAACGCCAAGTGTTTTTCGGCGTTTCCTCGTGGCCAAACTATTTCGCCAAACTGATTCGGCTACGAGGAATTCTATTTCCTTGTGGCCAAACTCGAGGGATCGTAGAGTAGTCCTCTAGTAGCAAGTGCTTTTCGATCCCCTGGGGTATGGAAAAAGGGGATCCGTGGATCAATAGTACTAGGCTAGCAGAAGATTGTAGGAGGTTTGTATGATCGAAACACTTTGAAATTATTTGTTAAGTTTTATTTTGGTTTCTTCTTTCCTGATTTTGCAGAAATAGTACTAGGCTAACAGAAGGTTGTAGGAGGCTTGTATGATCGAAACACTTTGAAATTATTTGTTAAGTTTTATTTTGGTTTCTTCTTTCCTGATTTTGCAGAAATAGTACTAGGCTAACAGAAGGTTGTAGGAGGCTTGTATGATCGAAATACTTTTTTTATAAAGTATTATTTCGATTCTTTCCGTCCTGATTTCGTAGAAATAGTACTAGGATAGCATAAAGTTGTAGAAGGTTTTTATGATCGAAATAGGTATTTTGTGTTTAATTACCGCCACTACTATATTAACTAATTAATACTATTTTTCAAAAAATTGTACTAGGCTAGCAGAAGGTTGTAGGAGGTTTGTGTTGTTTATTCTCAATTTAACCTTACAATGGTCGCGCACGGTCTATGAGATCGCAGCAAACTTATTTTGTTAATTTTTCTTAAACTAAAGCAATAGTTTGTTGCGCTTCCGTGATATCCTCAAAGGCGTGAAATAGCCCTATGACAGTCATCGCATACGCCTGTGCTGTATTATTGTTAGACCGCGCTCGACCGTTTGTGTACTGGATCAATCAATACAATAAATTGAAAATTATAGAATAGAATAGAATATGCTTTATTGTACACCATATGTAACTTACATTAGATATTTAAAAATATTTAACAATAAATAGTGACAATGGGCGGTCTTATCGCTAAAAGCGATCTTTTCCAGACAACCTTTGGATGGACATAAAGTTAGAAGTTAATCGGTAGTTAATGGCGCACAGGTATTTCTAAAATATATTTAAATAAATATATATATTATATATAATATATATATGTGTGTATAATAAAATGAATATCTACAATATAATACATACTTATACATACATATACATACCTACTTACCTACTAAATATTATAACAATAATTACAATTATAATAATATAATACGACAAATATAATAACATAAAATACTTTTCAAAATATTTTGTTATTTTTTATGTTACTTACTACCTACAAAACAATATTTTATTAAAAATTATACCTTTAAGTATGTAAAATATTAATCTAATTAATATTATTCTAATTATATATATAGAAAAGACTTTTTATTTTGTATGTTTGTTTGCAAAGATTTAACTAAAAATCTACTACCGATTGGAAAAATTCTTTTACGGTAACTTAAGCTATGTTTTATTATATTATGCTTAACTTATTTTTTAGCAATTTTCAGAAATTCAATATTTATAAATTTGCAATACAGAAGACAGCAAATGTAAATTTGCAGTATAGCAATAATATTTCGCAGACGTAGATAATATTGCAATCATATTTTGTGTAGGCGTTTGTTGTGAGACCGACTGAAACTTTTGATACCGAAGCAAAACGAGGACTGTCGTCTAGTAATTAATAAAATATAAAAATGTTACAAATTAAATTGTTTATAAATTACAATAAAAAATTATAAATTAAAAGAACTTATTATATTCTCATTTACACAAAATATTACAGTTCCTAAATTGTGTCGTACAAAATTATTTAAAATATTGTTTGTTTTAACTAGACCCGTAAAGTTGCGGACTCACAGACCGCGCCCGACCCCCGTGTTCAGCGCCAGGCTGCTACCACTGGAAGGTTAATCAAAAATCATACGTCCGTCTGACAACTCTTCTTTTTCATTTTGGAATAAAATGCTACCGGCCAGCTCGTATTCAATTAATTAAAGGTCAACTAGTAAGAGCATACCGCAAAAATAGGTTAGATACATATTTGAATATTTTCAGAAATAGTTCTAGGCTAGCAGAAGATTGTATGAGCAGATTTTGGACATAGGACAATAGACATTTTTTATAAATATATATTTATTTTATAATATCTAGTCTTTTATCCACTTACCGGTACTATACTACTAAAAATTTTCAGCTCAACCTCCTACTAGCCAATTTTTTTTTGAAAAGTAGCCTTTATCAAATATATAGGTTTGTGACACAGAGCCTTTGTTTATGCTCCGTGGTTTGTGTAGTGTAAAGTTTTAGTTGTATGTAGCCAACACGGTACGCTCTAGTTGACTAGATTTCTTGTCTTAATTTGGAGAAATCAAAGAATATTTATTTTTATACCTGACCTATATATTAATTTATTGAAGAATTTTAAACTATTTCTAACTTGATAAAGTGGACCAAATTCTAACTACTAGCCTACGCAAGATGATTTTTAGTTTTACTAGGTACTGTTAAGTTATTTTTACGATGAATTGGAGGAGTGAAAGATTGCACAAACCTGAAGAAAGCACTAATCGAAAAATATGGTTTAAAACTGAATAGTGCAATTATTCATAAAATATTGTGTACACTTATAATGAAAAATGATGAAACATACCAACAGTACTTTCTAGCAATTAATGCAATGCTTTTCATGGAAAAGTTGAAGACGCAGCCCTGATAAAATACGTGATTGATGAAATCAAAGACGCTGGATTCAATAAGGCTATTCTTTATGGTGTCTCTAAAGTTAAGGAGTTTCGCAAGAAGTTGCGAGGTTTATAGTGAATTTAAGAAGTTTCATTACATTTACAGCCAAAGGTCATTTTGGTAGAGCAACTACGCAAAAACTAATAAACAGAATATTATGTTGCGTATTTACAAACAAAGATTAAGAATAAGAAGGTAATTTCGTAAAGATAAGAAAAAATGACGACGACATTATGAAGATTACCTAAGAAGAAAACATACAAGAGTAAACGAGAGAAGATGAGAACTACGAGAAAAAGAGAAGTAATCTAGAAGAAAAATACAAGAAGAAAATATTAAAAGCTAATCGATATTCAGTTTATATTTTATAAAATTATTATTGTGTTTTCTGAAGTCTGTAAAAGTGTATTATTATATTAATATAAGCTAATACATTTTGGATTCAATTCATTGATTTTATTTTATTTTATAACTGAATTTAGCAATATTAGGCAACCGATATTTTGTAATCGATACATAAGAATTATACGCATTGATCATGAGTTGACTAATTTAATTTTAAGATACCTATCATAATTTCCCGATTGCTAATTGAGCTGATTTTTGAAGATATTTACTAGAAATACGTACATTAGCTTTTTTAAGCCATATTACAGCTTATTACATTCTGGGTCCATTTCGTTCTTCTTTTATACCCCCTATCTCCTATAATCGTCTGCTAGCCTAGTACGTTTTAAAATAATAGCCAAATAGCTTAGTTTCTGTTTTGTAACAATTTTTTCAGTCAGCTATAATTGACCTTTAATTTATTCAGTTATTATACATTTGAGCTGGCCGGTAGCATTTTATTAGCAGACGAAAAAGAAGAGTTGCCATAGAGATTTTTCATTGTATTGAGAATAAACGTCACAAACCTCCTACAATCTTTTGCTAGCCTAGTACAATTTAAAAAAATAGTGAAGCGGTAATTTAATAAATTATTCCGCTTTCGATCATACAAGCCACCACAACCTTATGCTAACAAACCTAGTACTATTTCTAAAAAATATTCAAATAATAAATAGACTTTATAAAAAAAAATACAAAATATTTCGATCATACACACCTACTAAAACCTTCTGCTAGCGTAGTACAATTGATCCCCTGATCTCTCCTATTTCTATACCCTAGAGAATCGAAAAGCACATGCTAATAGGAGGAATACTCTGCGATTCTTCAGGGGATTCTTATACACACGGTATTCAAATCGTTCCGTGGCTCGTTTAGAGTTTATTAGTGATATATTTGCTACAGGTGAGGCAAAGGAGGTGGTATGTTTGGAACTCAGCAAATGGCGTTCAATAATCTCTGCTTAACTCATTAATGGAAGGCAGGCATGGAGTTATTGTATGTATATTGTTGATAACTGTCTCAAAAATCTGTCAAGGATAACTAGAGGATCCGACCGGAATAAAATATTTAAATATATTTATCTTTTGTTTATGATCCCCTACACGGAGGATCAGAACGGAATAGAAAAAAAATTAAAATAAACTGATCCCCAGGCTATCAGGTGATCAGACCGGAATAACTCGTACCAGTAATTAGATAAAACAACTAGACATTATAAAAATATTTTTTATTCTACAATCTACTTCTATAAGCTTCTGCTAGCCTAGTACTATTTCTACGAAATCAGGATGGAAAGAATCGAAATAATACTTTATAAAAAAAAGTATTTCGATCACATACAAGCCTCCTACAACCTTCTGTTAGCCTAGTACTATATTTCTTTCAGTGTTTCGATCATACAAACCTCCTACAATCTTCTGCTAGCCTAGTACTATTGATCCACGGATCCCCTTTTTCCATACCCCAGGGGATCGAAAAGCACTTGCTACTAGAGGACTACTCTACGATTCCTCGAGTTTGGCCACAAGGAAATAGAATTCCTCGTAGCCGAATCAGTTTGGCGAAATAGTTTGGCCACGAGGAAACGCCCGTGTTTTTTCATAGAGAGAAATGGAGTAGTTTGCCTAAAACAAAATTCAATGCTGTCTACAAATATTTGTTTAGTTTATAAATATAGGTAAGTAGGTAGATATCTCTTTTCGATTTCGGAGATGCAAAGTTATTATGTATTAGGAACTCAATGTAACACCCGTGACAAATTATTGTTACCTATACTAAGTACTTTCGAGTAGCAAGTCCGATTGTTTCAAACAGTGCGTCATTCATTAAAGTAGGTAGACTACGTTCATAATGCACAAAATAATATTTATTTAGTAGAATACAGGTATTTGGAAATTATTGACTTAATAAGTTATTATTTAATAAAAATATTCCATTTATTTAAATGATTCAACACCTGTTTTTGATAATTTTACGGCGCATTCGTGTTGATGTCGTTTTTAAATATCTTTGTTCACCGTGGTACTATTAAATAGTAGGTACCGCTGTTTACTTCAATAGGTTATTTTTATTTACCTACTTAAATTGTTGCACGAAATGAATAGGAGTACCTCAAACGCCGGTGGTTGCGGCTACCAGCCCATACCCCTGGTGGTAGACCGGGTCCCATACCACCACACCATCAAGTCCCACAGACCAAATATTTATTCAGTTTTATGTAATCTCTTCGGCAATATCTATCTTGTGATGCTTGACACAAGGTTACTAGTGTTGTGATGCAACAGCCATGGCTGATAAAACACGGTGTTAACAGTAAATAGGCAATTACTATAATATGTTTATTATTCTAAAATAACTAAAAAGACATTTTGTATAACAAATCATAGCTTTTTTGAAGCTTTTCACTAAACCAACATGTCACACACTACAAAAAAAATGTATAGGTACTACGTAATTAACGCAATTTCTCTAGTCCGTAGCCTACAGATATGTCTTTATGTACAATTTGGAGCTGTATGCTCATTATGTAATCATCGTTGACGATTTGATCTTTGCGTCTTTTTTTTGGAATCATCTCCAAAGTGTGAACTTGCTCTAGTACGTGAAGCAATCGCATCAACGTAACCGTGTTTTTATTAATCAGTTTGTTTATTTTTGAGTGGAAGGCTTCTAAAATGTTTGTTGTTCGGTGGCGTTCACCAAACACACTAATTATTTTCGGACTATGGACTTTGAACCAAAACGATTCAAGATATTTTATAAATGCTTCTGGTATGTTATCGGCTTCAGCTTTTATGTAGTCCATACCCTGTTGAATATTGTCTTCAGGAAGAAGCGGCAAGGCACTTGCCAATGCAACGATTCTACGCCCAGATTTCGTTTTTGTGCATCGTAACGACTTGCCTTTCTTCCAAATGTTGCGAGTCCAATGATAATAGCACCCTCGTAATGTAATATCTGGACATACATTCAAAATTGCATTCATCGCACCTTTTTCGTAGTCAGTGTGAACTTTATGTGGACTCCACTCTGGAAGTTGCGATTTTATCATATTGAACAAAATCGTATAACTTTTTTCAGTTCGATCCGACATTAGTGCGAAGATTAAGGGTCTTAATTTAATTGTTTCCACACCACTCCCTATGTCACCGTGAATGTTATATAATTGTGCAAAGGGTTTTGGGCAACAGTAAAAAGTACCATCAAAAAAGTATTCTTTTATATTCGGAATTATTAATCGAGACTCCTTTGAGCAAAAAGCAATGATCCGGGTTTGTTTGTTTCCTTCCTCGCAATAATAATCGGCTAAAATTAAATTATGATATTTAATGGGCACTTCAATTTCTTTCACATTCCGAAATACAGTTTTGGAAACTTGTGCTGACTTGTTTCGCGCATCTTGAAGGAAGTGCTTTACGCTTTCATATCGAG